>OX493415.1:10679190-11879190 GCA_950371165.1 Lacanobia oleracea | reverse complement strand
CTTATAAAATACGAAAATTACCCCTCTGACAACTGATCACACTGTGCTGTCGGCACATACTCTTTTAAATAGGGAAGATGCAAATACAGAATCTATGAGAATGTTGTTAGTAAATAGAAAAAAAAAAAATATAGTAAAGGCAAGATAAATGTGCAATGAGGTAATTTACTAAAAAAATCTAATTAGTCCGTCTGATAGATTTTCAAAAAATATTCGACACGTATTTTTTCTTTTTTCACGTAAACAAATAATAAAGAGGATACAGCGAGTTGAAGACACGTATGACGTCATTTCGCTTGGTAAATTTGGTACATTTTTAACGAATTTTATGTAAAATAGACTTTATTTTACATAAAATTCGTTAAAATGGAAGTAAGATGAAAATATTGCATTTTCCCAACACGACTACTACAACTAGCGCCATCTATGCAAGTTTGTTTGTACTATCAGCTGACGGACTTAACCACTTGACCTCAGCAATAAATATTGATTACGTGCGCGGTTATTATCATTTGTTAATCTACCTATGTCTGAACAACGCCATCTATGATTTAAGTGTAGAATTACAATTGTATTGAGGTCGATTTTGAATTTAGAAAGGGTAAATAAAGATGATAGATATTAACGGCTGTCATTTGTAGATCTTTGGCAGTCGTTACGAATTGTCAGAAGCCAGTAAATCTGACTCCAGTCTTGCCAAAAAGTAACGTGTTACCCAGTTAATGGGTTGTGGAGGTCTGGTAGGCAGCCGCTCCACGTAAAACACTGGTATTCAGCTGAATCCGGTTTGACTGGAAGCCGACCCCAATATAGTTGGGAAAAGGCTAGGCAGATGATGATTAGGTTCATAATTGATTGGGAAAATTTGACAGGGTCGGGTAGAGTGATGTGCTTTCTGATAAATAATAGCCCTCTGATACTATTGTCGACGCGTTGGCGCAGTACTTCAGCGATTGACTGCTGCGGGGTACGATTCCCGCACGAAAAGAATATTTGTATGGCCTGGTTTTTTTTTTAGTATGGGAAGTCATCAAATGACTCCTCCCGCTCTGGGTACAGCAGGAGGGAGTGTCAGACTCTTACTGACTAAAACCCATCCGTGTTCCTCCTAGTGCCCTTTGCGTTCCAGGGGGACGGTGCCTCTTTCGAACGAAGTCCGCAGCCCCAGCACGCACTGGCCCTACTGGTGCTGACATCTTGATGCTCGCCGTCCGCAGACCCGCGCGTACGGTGGCCAAGAAACGTCCAGCGACTCCCGACGCCCGGGGCGTCTTCTTCTGTTGCGGCGGCTGGGGCGTGAGGTTTCCCTCTCTCTCACGTGTTCCGCTTCCTCCTTTGCTAGCTTACTGCTTCGCAGAAGGAGGTGACCGCTTCCCATGTTTCCTCGCTCTGAACCAGGGCCGGACGCGAGAGATCCCCGCCGCCGATCGCCTCGACGAGGACACGGCGGTGCTCCGCCCAAGCAGGGCAGACCTCCAGCGTATGCTCCACCGTGTCCTCCGGGAAAATATTAGTATGGCCTACAGATAGTTGTTCCGGGTCTGGCTGTTTGTGTACCTATGTGAATTAATGTTTGTAAACGCACCCACACGGTATAGGAAAAAACCTGGTAAGGAACAAGATTTAAAAAAAAAACTCGACATACCCTCATCGAAATTCGCAAAGGCCCTTGTACCAGACTTTGATAGATTATTAATTAAAAACAAATAAAATGTAAACGACTCACCTAACACCATACCGGGTGTGGTCCACCGCCGCAGACGGCCGAAAAACAGGTATTCATAAATAAACCCGAACTGTCACTGTCACCGACTCGCTTCCATGCTGTGAGGAACCTGGGGAAGAAGAGGAAATAATCATCATACATGTTACAGCAATACAATACATTACAAGATATAATACTATATATTTTTATGAAATACACAATCGGTAAGAATTTTTGTAAGTGGATTGGTATAATATCTGTACCAATATGTTGGATAGCGTTTGCTCCTCACGGTATTTCATAAAACCGATTTAAATGTCTAAAAAGTTAGTTGAGAACTTATTCGAATAGGAATTTTCACACCTACTGCGAGAAAATTGCTAATTGCTAAGGAGTGGAATTCCCAGTCGTCTGTTCCCTGATAGCTACAACCTGGGAGTCTTTAAGTCAAGAGTGAATAGGTTACTTCTAGGCAAGCGTGCTCCATCTTCGACCACATCATCGCTTACCATCAGGTGAGATAGTGGGCAAACGCGTGCCTATCAATAGTAAAAAAAAAAATCTCAGGAACTGCTGGTCCGATATGAAAAATTCTTTTAGTGTTAGATAGTCCATTTATCGAGGAAGGCTATAGGCTATATATCATCACGCTAAGTCCAAAAGGAGCGGAGTAGTAATGACAATTATGACGCAAACGAAGTTGCGCGGGTCAACTAGTGTACCTATACATATAACTGTTTACTGTCCAAATTTATAAAACTGAATAAAAATAAATTTACCACTTTAGTACTTACACAGTAGAGTCTATTATTTTTTAACAGGCACTTAATATTATTTCTAATACTGGTATTCACCTGAATACCGTTTGACTGGAAGCCGACCCCAATACAGTTGGGATAATCTAGGCAGATGTTAATGGCTTAATATTTATTTACGTTTTATAAAATCACTTCGCACAACTACTATTCAGTTCAGTTTAGCGTTTGAAAAAAGAATATTTCGAAAAAAAACAAATTGTAAGTCTATGGCCACACAAAAAAAAAGAACGTTTAAAAATATTTTTAGAACGCGCAAGATTTAAAATTGTAATAACTTCCGTTTAAAAAGATGTTGTTCGATTGAATGACAATAAGTTACTGATTGAAATATCTGATTATATTTTATTGTATACGTGTGGTCTTGATATTATCTATTTGTAACAAAGATTAAAAAAATACGACGTTTCAAGAAGTGGAGATAATAAAATTAAATTAAAAATTTAAAAATGTATTGTGTCGACCTTAAGTAACATGGAATGAGGGCAGAAAGGTGATACGATCATAAGTTTTCTAGAAGTTCCTATTAGGTAAATAAAGTTTAAAAATCATCAACATCTACTCTCAATTTTGGCCCTTACATAGAGGCAAAAGCTCAAGTGGCTGCAAAGAAGTTGGGGATTCTGGCTAAGGTGAGACGGTACTTCACGCCGGAACAGCTGCTCAAACTCTATCAAGCGCAAGTTCGATCGTGTATGGAGTACTGCTCTCATCTTTGGGATGGATCTGCCAGATACCAGCTTGATGCCCTTGAGTCAATTGAGAAACGAGCCAAGAGGATCATCGGCAATGAGAGGCTCGTCGCATCGAAGCTCCAAAGTCTTGAACATCGACGACGAGTTGCTAGCCTGTCGGTTTTTTACCGGTTGCATTTTGGGGAATGTGCGACGGAATTGCATAATTTAATTTCGCCAAGCCCGTTCCATCATCGGACCACAAGACGAACGGCGATGCGCCACCGGTACATGGTGGACATCCCACCCATACGCACAAAACGTTTTGGGAACACATTCATAGTGCGTACAGCTAAGGAGTGGAATTCCCTGCCGGAGTCTGTGTTTCCTGATAGCTACAACCTGGGAGTCTTTAAATCAAGAGTGAATAGGTTATTTCTAGGCAAGCGTGCTCCATCTTCGACTACATCCTCGCTTACCATCAGGTGAGATAGCGGTCAAACGCGTGCCTATCATTACTAAAAAAAAAATCATGTAATAAAAATTTAATTACAAATTTAAAAAAATACGTTATGATCCTTTTAATTTAATGTATGACGGAGGAATGAAGTTCGGAGGAGCTCGAGGCTAAAGAATAACAGCCGCACAGATCGATATTCAAGGTTAAGCAACGCTTGCCAAGGTTGGTCTGTGGATGGGTGACCATCTTAACATACTGAGTTTCCTCCGTGCCTCGGAGAGCACGTGAAGCCGTTGGTCCCGGCTGTCATTTGTAGAACTTTGGCAGTCGTTACGGATTGTCAGAAGCCAGTAAATCTGACTCCAGTCTTGCCAAGAAATACCGTGTTATCCATTTCATGGGTTGTGGAGGTCTGGTAGGCAGCCGCTTCACGTAAAATACTGGTATTCAGCTGAATTCGGTTTGACTGGAAGCCGACCCCCAATATAGTTGGGAAAAGGCTAGGCAGATGATGATGATGATGATGACGGAGGAATGACGTTAAAGACTTGTTTACGTACTAGTACCGCCATCTATTAGCGTGTGAGAGACCTTAGTCGACTAACCAAATCGACAACAGCTGTCATAGACAGTAGTTCGACTGGGGGTAGTCAATGAACTGTCACGTGTGGCGTTAGACATCTGTCATATGCCAAAGTGAGGCTAGTCTGTTAGCGACATGGGAATGGGACAGTTGACACCCAGAGCTCGACTGCGCCGGTTGTGCGCACTGATTCTAAACCACGTGCCAAATGGCGGGCACCGATGGGGTTTCGGATTTAAATCCTTCTGCATCTCTGACATATTAGTACGATTCTTTGGGCCACGCGTCTTCGCCTCGGGAGATCGAAAATGGTTGTATTTGTTAAGTACCTATATTATTAGCGGTCAATATAACCATGTTCTTGGAATGTCATTGAAGTATCAGAATACCAAATTTCGCATCGATCGGTCTCGTAAAAGCTGGTTAAATGCCTTCATCAACTATAGAAGAGCTGATTATCTTCAAACGGCTTAACCGATTTTGATAAAACTTATCTAAGAACCATCGCTAGAAAACTTGCTTTCAAATAAAAAAATACGCATCCAAATCAGTTCACCCGTTTAAGAGCTACGGTGCCACAGACACACACAGAGCGGTCAAACTTATAACACCCCTCTTTTTGGTCGGGGGTTAAAAATGAACAGTACAAAATCAAAGAAGAAACCATTCTGAATATTTTACTTTAGTTAATCTTCGTCGTCGGTTGTCATTTGTGCATAAGAATAGAACTGATTGAAAGTACGATAAGATAATGAACAAGTTTTGTTATACTACATACAAGAAACTGCGCCTTACTTCACCTTCTTTTCTTGTTGGAACAATAAGCACGCCACCTTTTACTTTTGTACTGATAATCAGTAGCGTAGCGAGGGGGGATTGGCCCGCACCGGGTACCACGCTCGTTTAGGGGTGACACCCGACCGCTCGTTGATGGGTTTTGACACTATCGGGTGGCACCCCTCAACGTTGGACGCAATGAAACCTTTCGGAAGTAGGCTGTAAAAAATTTTGAGCTCACCTCGCTCGCTCTTGTATTCTGCTCTCTCTCAATTAATGATATTTCTTGCATCACTCCATAATGTTACTTCTATTTAAGTATAAATTATCAAAAGAAAATAAAAAAAAAAGTTTTATTAGCTAACAATATCGAACTATGTATAAGAAGTCAAGTCTATAGTGTAAAAATAAAATGTAAAAAAAAATTCGTTCAGAACCCTTTGCACATGCGTCCGACTCGTACTTTGCCGGTTTTTTATCATAAATCTCTTGACAATATCCATGACAGATAATTGTGATTGATAAATAGATAATAATGTAATTCGGTATGAAATTCAACTAAAAAGATTAATTTCTGCTTTGGCGTACAATGAATTGCATTAAAATTCCACATTTCACGTTAAACGTAGAAGTTATTAAAATACTTCGTCTCATCGTCGGTATTTGTCATACTACGTGTTATCGCGATTATACAACAATTTACCATTTGTGTTCCAAGTTTGCCCAAAGAATATGAATAAGTACTAAGAAATTTCCTCCCTTTAATTAGGGTTCCGTACCAAAATGGTATGTATGGTATCGGCCGGTGCCGTAAAAGAATAATACCATCCCATCACTTCCCGTGGGTGTCGTAAGAGGCGACTAAGGGACCAGAAAATGGGCAGCAGCGTTCTCTGTAAAACGCAACACCATACACTGCGATCGCCAACCCGCCTGCCAAGCATGGCGATTATGGCAACCTCCCCCCTTTGGAGGAGGCCTATTTCCAGCAGTGGACGTCTTTCGGCTGTTATGATGATGATGACTGCCTATCTGACCTCCACAATCCATTAACTCTAACAGGATACTCTTTGGCGAGACTGGAGTCAGATTTTCTGGCTTCTGATAAACGTAACGACTGATAAAGATCATCATCTGCCTAGCCTTTCCCCAACTATATTGGAGTCGGCTTCCAGTCAAATCGGATTCAGCTGAATACCAGTGTTATACGTGGAGCGGCTGCCTACCAGACCTCCACAACCCATTAACTGGGTAACACGGTACTTCATGGCAAGACTGGAGTTAGATTTACTAGCTTCTGACAATCCGTAACGACTGCCAAAGATCTACAAATGACAACCGGGACCAACGGCTTAACGTGCTTTCCGAGGCACGGAGGAAACTCGGTATGTTAAGATGGTCACCCATCCACAGACCAACCTCGGCAAGCGTTGCTTAACCTTAAAGATCGACCCGTGCGGCTGTTATTATTTATCTACGAGCTCCTCAACGACTGAAAAAAAATAAATCTATAAATGACAGCCAGGATCAACGGTGGTTTCCGAGGCTTGGAGAGACTCGGTATGTACTTACCAAGATTAGTTTCAGATTTTTTGTGTTTACGTACAATTTTTTTATTATTTTTAGGGTTCCGTACCTCAAAGGAAGAAACGGACCGGTTAAATCATAAAAAAATATAGTCTTTATTTAAAGTACTGGAACTATTTATTATGTACCTACGAACGGAACCCTCGGATGGCGAGACCGACTCTCACTTGGTCAGTGTTTTACTTGTGACGGGTTTGCTCTTGACTCAAGTCTATGTCAGAGATGACAGAGACAAAGTCTACGATGGAGCGAGCTTACTCTGAAGGAGCCTGTTCACTCTAATTTTGAAGAGAATAGGGTTTAATGCGATCGGTACAAAAATAAAATAATGGATTTATGGATTTATTAACGCTGTCAGTTTTATCAAGGGTATAGATAAGATAGCCGAATTATGATTGATAATCTGACCTTTTAAAAATAAGGTTAGTGCTATCTACGTT
Organism: Lacanobia oleracea; assembly: GCA_950371165.1. NCBI lineage: Eukaryota > Metazoa > Arthropoda > Insecta > Lepidoptera > Noctuidae > Lacanobia > Lacanobia oleracea. The sequence goes on along the minus strand of OX493415.1, from coordinate 11,872,149 downwards.
CATACGTATAACTGATGACAATACTAACGTTAAATAAATAAAAAAAGGTATTTGCCACTCTTATCTAAGCAACTATTTGATAAGAAGAATGAATATTTAGAAATGAAATCACATCATTATTCGATCTTTGTTACTTGCTCCATATTATATTTGTTACAGTCAATATGCATAATTTAAACAAATGTACTTCTAATTTAAAATCATTTATTCTTTCGGCATTTATTTTTCATCTGCCTAGCCTTTTCCCAACTACATTGGGGTCGGCTTCCAGTCACACCGGATTCAGCTGAATACCAGTGTTTTACGTGGAGCGGCTGCCTACCAGACCTCCACAACCCATTAACTGGGTAACACGGTACTTCATGGCAAGACTGGAGTCAGATTTACTGGCTTCTGACTATCCGTAACGACTGCCAAAGATCTACAAATGACAGCCGGGACCAACGGCTTAACGTGCTTTCCGAGGCACGGAGGAAACTCGGTATGTTAAGGTGGTCAACCATCCACAGACCAACCTTGGCAAGCGTTGTTGAAGATCGACCCGTGCGGCTGTTATTATCTAGCCACGAGCTCCTCTCCTCGCGTTGCCCTCCTCTAGTTCACAATAAAAAATGCGCTTCGCCACTCCCATCGGAATATGAGAGTGATGGAAGAGGGAGTGCACCTGTGTTTGTTCACACACTCGTGCACTATAATAATTATGTCCCGCGCCGATGGCTAGTCTTCGTTGAGATTGGCCGCCATTGCCGAAATCGGTCAGGAGGACTATATTGGTTTCAAGTAGCTAGCGACTAGCGACACATGATACGGCGGCGTCTTGAGCTTGATGCCAGGCGTGTCCAGTTGAAAGCCCGACCACCTGCGGCAATTTACTATAATTTCATAGATGGTGTGCTCATGTGCCTGCTATGTGCACGGATCTTCACAAAGAAAGTTGGTTACATAAGCCACATGCGAGTTCACGAGCGACAACTACAGCGGAGCTGAAACTATCGCCTTGGCCGGATCATATGTATCATCATCATTCCGATGGGACGGCAACCCGACACAGCCCGAGAGAGATCTAGCGCAGCGATTATTCTCAATCGGATCCCACGTGGATTGCCACCAGGTAGCAATCAGGAATAAAACTCCCAGTTGCCACCGGGGTGATCGCACCGCTGCCTTCGTGAACAGTTCCATACTGAACGCGCCGCCACCGCCGCTTCGCGCCCGCCGACTTCGCGCCCACAGCCTAAGACGGACATCAATGAGGGTTGGCGATCCACGCCGCAGTGTACAGCGAATTGAAGTGGGGGCAATAACTTCCTAGTCGCCACACGGTGTCAATCCTTGTAGGGGCGATTGGGAATACTCATGGCGCAGGATCAATGGCTTAACGTGATTTCCGAGGTACGGGGCATAGAAAACAGTAGTGACGCGGCGAAACGACGCCTGCTGCTGCCTGCAGTCAACTAAGAACTTGTATTTTAAGTGAATTACGTAATAGGGAACATGCAATATTTCCATTTTTGCTTTAATTTGAAAGAACTCCGTCTAGAATAGACCACATAAATAAGAAATAAAAACGCTATTGCCAAAATTGCGTTTTTAAACCGAAAGTTTAAAGGTTCGCGCGAAAACGGACGATGACGTCACTCGTGTCTATCACTGGTCAAGAACTGTCCTAACTCAAAGACATAAGAGTGCCTTTTCGTTGGCATAGCAGCAGCTACGTCACTAAACGCCGATTGTTGTTTTTAGATATGTTCTGATTCACGTAACTTTAATTCATTATTTTTGTTAAAAATCGATATTAACCAAATTCAAAACGTTGCAATGGCCTTTATTTTATACTTTTTTATCATTTTACTGACAACATTCTCATAAATTTTGTATTTGCATCTTCCCTATTATCGTACAATGAATGTAACAAATTGTCAAAGGCGCGTTAAACCGTCTGCCAGTCGTAATGGGACGTAACACGTCAGCAACCAATCAGCTGACGCGCGCTCGACAATTTGTCACATTCAAATGATGTTCTAGAAACTGTGGTATGTCTGCTCATTAGTGCCTTTATAACTCGAGAACCACTTATTCAATTTACGTTATTCTTGGTCTAATAATGAATACGATTCACTGGCTAGATTTTATTACCACAACCATAATATTTGTTTGTTTTTCAAACAAACAAACTCATCATATACAATCTCAGGAAGTACTGGTACGAATTGAAAAATTATTTTAATTAAAATTGATAAATTATTTATTTTTGGCTACATAACATCACGCTACGACCAATAGGAGCTGAGCATTAAATGTGCTGCAGACGAAGTTGCGCGGGTAGTATGTCTCCTGTGCGAGTCCCAAATAAACATATTTCTTTCTTACCTAGTTAGAGTAAAAAAGAAGATTTTTTTTTTTTTTTTTTTTTACTATAGATAGGCACGCGTTTGACCACTATCTCACCTGACACCACCATACAATTAATTATCTTTACAGTTTTACCACCTAATGCAATATGTAGTCAACTATATTAAAGCTAAACAAGTGGTTTTGTTTTATGATGATTGAGATCAAGATAAGAAAATAGTTAATTTTCTTATTTCAGGGAGTTGTACTTTACTCCTTGCAAGTTGATCCATTGGTACAGCAAGATTCTTACTTGTAGAAAAATATGAAAAAAAAAACAATTTGATAACTGAACGAAAAAAATTGCAGAATTTATGAAAGAGGAGTCTATCAATTTTGATTGTTTTTTTTTGGGTTGTAAGTATTTATAATTGTATTTTTTTTTGGAAAGCCCACTGGAATTGAAATTAAGCTAAGCACAACCAGGGTAGGTTTTTTAAGAAATTAATATATTATTTTTATCTTGTTTTCTTACTAAAAGTATATTTTCCAGTATCATAGAGCATTGAATTTGAAATTTTATATAATTAGGAACAATGGCGAAATATATTTTATAAGAAATTATTACTCACTGATCTAAAAGAGCCATCTATGTTAAATTGACAGGCAAGTGTGAATTTTCATTGACAAATAATAAGTCAATGATTATTTTACATTTTGTCTTATAAGATAATAGATGGATTATTATTTGTATATTTCTGACTTCACATATCTATGATTATTATTTCTGAGAAAGTTTAGTGCTTCAAAAAATTATTTAAGCTTTTGGTCACTACTGTCTCTTAAAGATCTTTGAAATTTATAGTATACTCAGCAGAATACACTGTATGGTGAAGATTTTGGTAAACATTAATAATTAAATATAGAGCTACTAGGTACATACTTTAAAATAATTAAACAGTTTTTTTTTTTAAATAAGGAAATACTTTTAACAACATGTTAAAAAAATAATAAGGTAATTCTGCTGATACCACTAAAATAAATAAAAGTGACTTGAACCTATTTAGGTCAAATAAAAAAGTTATAAGCAATGTCTATGACCAGGACCATCTACCTTAGTATTTCAGGAATTTATAAACAGGTCAAGGTAATATTCATTCATCCCAACAACTTTTTTATATTGCGCACAGAAATTCCTTAATAAATTGCAGGACAGAGCTCAAAGTACCAAGTAATTACTTAGCTACGGTGGTTAATAACCAGTTTCGCAACTTCCAAGTACAATTTACTATACAAATAACAGAGACAAACAATGTTTCGAGTCTACGTTATATCGTATTATGCCCATAAAAACGACTAGCGAGATATTAAAGACCTGAAACATCAATTATCAGCGGAATTTGCAGTAAAAAGATGATACTACCACATTATGTGTTTCGTGACCAACCAAATCACATGAAATCAGATGTGATTTTTATCGATAACTTTGTTGATATTTGTTTCAAAACTTACCGGCAGAGAGTAATAGAATGTGTCCTCGGTTCACTCGTGACAATTTATTAGTAAAACTACGTGGAAAATTGGGAAAATACCGTTTCACAATACAATAAGAACGCTGCACGAACGTAGACACACAGATAAAAAATGGCCCAAAACTGCGGAATGTCCGAAAAGAATTTGTTGACGTTTCTGTTTGATGTTGCAAGTTGCAAGCGATAAATAAACACTCACTAAAAAATCGTGATTTTTACTGGATTTCTACTGGGACTCTTGTAAAACAATTTTTTTTCTAAAATTACAAAAAAACTAAATAAGTCAAGTGTATAGCTCTTGAATTTAATTTAAATGTCTCATCACTTCGAGAAGGACGACTTTCATTGAGGTTTGAATAAAACACACATTATTGGTTCTTGAGCAAAAAGATTTATAACTATTATTTACTGATATTTTATTATTTGGCAATCATCTTTTCATGCTGTGTTTTATTTGACTGGTATCCCAAAACGTCAAAATTTTTCGCACGCCATTGTGTGCGGAAGTCACCCATTTTTAAATCACAAAAATCACAGTTTTGTAACAACAAAAATCAAAATTCAACCGTCAAAATAGATTTGTTTATAAATAATGGGTCTACCAGGTTGTGGAATACCGGAGGGTGACCTTCCTCAGTGCTGGTCTGATGACGTTCGCATGAACGCGCTATTCGCACCTTTTCGTTTAAAGACAGCGAATCCAGAATCCTGGGATATGAAGATGAAATTCTGGTCGGATATGCTGCGACAGTGGTGTAGGAGCCGGAAGGATCCCATAGTGTCTGCTGCGGACGCGAAGACTGCTTTCAATCGAAGAGGTCGGACGCCTGCATGCATGGACATCGTGGTTGAAGAAATGTTTCGGTGAGCCTGTTTTTTTTTAATTTAGAAGCTTATCCAGCCCATGTTTTTTCTCTATGCTCGATTTTGATCCCGATTCCCGCGTTTTCGAGGCTTTTTCGTTCACATTACAAAACGTAAACAAAGACAGTTGAAATAAATCTTAAGTTATGATAATTATTTCTAATTATTATGCCTGTTGTACCAATTTACAAAGCTTATGCTTTAATTCTATTCGTAAATGACGCAAATAATCGTGACTTTGACTGCATCATGATCCTTTTCTGAAGATTACAAAATGCTTCACTTGCAGGGGGGCTAAAAAGGCCACTCTAGGAGAATCACAATATTAATCACAAAACAATCTATAAAATAGATTTTTTATCTTTATTGCTAACACTTTAGGTTCAAGGTTGATTGGGAATATTTGACAGTGATGGGTAGCGTGATGTGCTTTCTGATCCTTCTGAAGTGGCATTTTTAGCGCCCCAGTTCTCTTAGCCGTCTTTTAGCAGTTAGATATCCTTAGGAACAAGCTGAGCAGCACTGGCTCTTGGTGTAAATACCTCAATGATTTTGTGGTTGTTATCACAAAAGTGTTGCTTCAGTTTGAGATGGGTTTGCTTCTGATTTTCTGTTTAAGTCAGAGGTGATTAAGACAGTTAGTGTTGTTGTGATTAATTCCCAGAATAAGTTGATCATCATTCAGTTTTGCCAGTATGTCATTCTCAGCATCAGCACTGAGTGGATCTGTGATGCCAATAGGTTTCCTACTTCCCATGATATGTACATTTTAAAAAATAGCTTTTGCTAGCAAGATTCCTACGGACAAATCAGAAATCATCCCATGAGGATATAAAACTGAGTGATACACTAAGTTTGATCACCCCTGGCCTGGAATAGCATGATTTGCCAGTTTCAAAACTTGTCCAATTCATTGCTTAATTGATGAAAAAAGACACTGACTTTTGATTGTGGTAATAGTTGGATATGGGCATGCATGGCGTTGACAATGCCATCCAGTTTTGCTTATTCGAAACTGTAAAATATACTTGTCATTGACGCTTCTGTGCTGCCTATAGTTCCTGCTCTCCTGTTTAGGGGAACATGCACAAAGTAGATTGCCATCTAGCACTGCAAACTTGAAACTAATAACTAAAACACAATAGTGAAGATGCAAATGCAGAATTTATGAGAATTTTGTCAGTAAAATGATAAAAAAGTATAAAATAAAGCCCATTGCAACGTTTTTATTTTGGTTAATATTGATTTTTAACAAAAATAATGAATTAAAGTAATGTGAAACGGAACGTATTTAAAAACAACAATCGGCGTTTAGTGACGTCTCTGCTGTTATGGCAACGAAAAGGCAACCTTATGTCTTTGAGTTTGGACAGATCTTGGCCAGTGATAGACACAAGTGACGTCATCGTTCGTTTTCGTGCGAACCTTTAAACTGTTGGTTCCAAAACACAATTTTGGCAATAAATTAAAGTGTTTTCATTTCTTATTTATGTGGTGGTGTATTCTAGATGGATTTCTTTAAAATTAAAGCAAACATGCAAATATTGCATGTTCCCTATTGTAATGACACTTCCGTGCTGCCACTTATAGTATAGGGTCTGCTTTGCAGTATCTATAGTCGCTTAGCAACCAAACCACGGAAATGCTCATGGTGAAAATTGATGGTCTCTACTTTTTAATGCCATTGGATAGAATACTCTTTGTCACTTATTGCACTGAAAGTATCTGGGTGATCAACAAAACCTAGGCCCTTTTATCTTGGGAGTATGTTCTCTAACCCCCCCCCCCTCCAAATTTGGGGGCGGCCTATGTCCAGCAGTGGACGTGTTTCGGCTGATATGATGATGTTCTCTAAGGATATTATTTTACTTTCAAGCGGACGGAGCTGCTGGCAGCAGCTCGTATTCAAATAAATGTCACAGCACCCCCAGTACATTGGTAACAATAAATTAGGTATTCAGTATTTTTGGTCTACTGTAAAGTTAGTCAAAATGTCTTTGGCAGTGTTAGTTGCTTAGCAACACTGTATTACCTGTAATTGTGATCATTATCTTTTTAAGTCCTTATCTCATTCACTTTCGGGGGTTAGGGAGGGAGCCTTCAAATTTGTCGCAAAGTTCCGCTTTCCGTGTATTATTTGTAAAGCAGGCTGCAGCCGCGCGACGCAAAGTGCCGCACGACACGCGGTACTTTGGGCGCCCTTAGTCCAAATATTCTTCTTCCATACTTCTAGTAATTAACTCGCTAATATAGCAAAATCCTCTAACAAGCAGTCTACTATTATAAGGAAGAACAAAACCAGAAGTAAATCAAAACTTAAATTAACATAAAATCCACAACTAGAATGTCAAGGCCAGTCAAAAAGCTATTTTAATAGTTTTTTTATCTGTTACGGGCGTCAATACAGCTAACTAACTGTTACTATGACAATATCAGCTGATTTGGATTGAGGGAAAACCCAATTATTGATAATGTTATCTGAACTCTCTTTAGTTGAGTAAATTGCTGTTGAAATAATGCCCAAATTATAACAGTCACTTTGGTCAATCTTGTCAAGGTTGCATAATTTGTTCAAAAGAGTCATCACAGAGTAATGAGGAGCTCGTGGCTAAACAATAACAGCCGCACGGATCGATCTTGAACGTTAAGCAACGCTTGCCAAGGTTGGTCTGTGGATGGGTGACCATCTTAACATACCGAGTTTCGTCCGTGCCTCGGAAAGCACGTTAAGCCGTTGGTCCCGGCTGTCATTTGTAAATCTTTGGAAGTCGTTACGGATTGTCAGAAGCCAGTAAATCTGACTCCAGTCTTGCCAAGAAATACCGTGTTACCCGTTTAATGGGTTGTGGAGGTCTGGTAGGCAGCCGCTTCACGTAAAACACTGGTATTCAGCTGAATCCGGTTTGACTGGAAGCCGACCCCAATATAGTTGGGAAAAGGCTAGGCAGATGATGGAGTTATCACAGAGTAATCAAAGTGCATTAGGAGGGACACGGATGGGTTTTAGTCAGTAAGAGAATGACTCCCTTTCGCTCCATTGAGGCATTTGATGATTTCCCATCCTTAAAAAAAAGATGTTAATCGTCAAGGTTAACAAAAATTATTTAACTAGCTGACCCGCGCAACTTCGTCTGCGTCATCATTTTCTTTAATGCTCCGCTCCTGTTGGTCGTATCGTAATGTTATATAGCTATCCTCTATGATAGCTAGCATCATCATCATATCAGCCAAAAGACGTCCACTGCTGGACATAGGCCTCCCCCAAGCGTCGCCACAACGACCGGTCCTGCACTTCTCGCATCCATCCGCTACCTGCTATCCAATACTAAAATAATTTTTCAATTCAAACCAGTAGTTCCTGAGATTATTGTTCAACCATATGCACACACGCTTCAGCTTTGTAATCTAACCTTATATATTACTTTATATATCTAACAGGGTACCAAATAAAAAAAAAAAAAGTTTTTTTTTTAATTTGGTATTCTGTAATAAGGTTAGATACCACTGTAGTACACGTGTTTATAAACAGCATCTACTTTGGGACCAACCCTGAAAACTTGAAAAAAAAATATTGGCTGTTTCATATAAAATGCAATATTTAGAAAATGATAATGTATGATGTTCATACATTTTCATTTTCTAAATATTTTATGTGAACACAACTTTGTAAAAATTATTGATTTGAAAGAGTGGCCGTGGAGTTTCTTGCACATCCTTCTACATAGAGACCTAAGCTTTGGAACATGCAAATACCTTCATCTCTGGCTGCCCAACCTCGTCAGTTCAAAAGTGCCTGTAAATGGTTTCATCATATCAACTGAAAGACGTCAACTGCTGGACATAGGCCACCCCGCGCGTGTCGCCACAACAACCTGTTCTGCGCGTCTCGCATCCATCGGCTACCCGCGACCTTAATTTTTTTTTTTTTACTAATAATTCATCACAATAATCTTCTCCACAGCAATGGCGACCTAAGCCCTCTCTCCAAATACCAGCAGATTCTCCACAATGGCCCCGAAGGGTGGGTCAAATGGGGCGCCCGATTGGCTTTCAGACCGGCTGCCTTCGCCCTCACAGCGGTGGCATCCTTCATGCCAACGAGGCAGTCCCTGGATAATGATGGACTGCCTAAAGCTAGCATTGATTCCACCCAGCGATTTGTGCTGGAGTCTGCTGTTAAAGTAAGTTGAATAGTATTTTTAGGGTTCCGAACAAAAAAGGAATCTCTTGGTGATCACTGGTGTTTGTCTGTCTGTCCGTCCGTCTGTCACAGCCAGTTTTCTCCAGATCCACTGGACCGATTCTGTTGAAATTTGGTACACATATGAACTTCTGTGACCCAAACACGGACGTGTTACGTAAATGATCAAATGTTTGAAGTATGAAAGAAAGAAAGAAAAGACGTTTATTTCCCCAAAAGCGACGCACAAAACACAAAATAATAAGGGAATAAATAAAAACTTAACTAAAAACTAAATAACCTATTGTCACTAGGACTATGTCGGCTGTATGTGTGTATGGGGGTCACTTTTGAGGGTTAAACCAAGTTTTTTGGACAATATTGTGTAACATATCAAATAAAAGCTCTTACTTTGAGAGTGTTAAATATTCAAGAAATTAGACGAAAAATTACCATTCTCTCCTTTACCTCCGAAACTACTGAGCCAAAAATTTGGAAAAAATGGAGATCTGGGATCTTTATCGATAGATTACAAGAAAACTGGAGGATTATAAGAAGTCTATAGTGTTAAAATAAACTTAAAAAAAAAAATCGTTCGGAACCCTTAACACGAGAGTCCGACTCGCACATGGTCATTTCTTTTATTTAAAAATAATGTGTGTTCCTGTACATGAAATATGTGAATAAATGAAATACCTGAAAAGGGTTTATTGTACTCATCATTATGAGCATCTTTTACTATGGTATAGGACCAACAAAGATATCACGCAAAAAAAAAATCGACTGCCTCAGACAGATAAACAGCTGACTTCTTGTTTTGGTTATTTCGGGGTTGGTCCGATTGTAAGTTGCTCATGATCTCACTTCATAAGATAAGAATTTTTCATCGCTTCGCCCTGGCTTTTACACTCAATATATCTTCCAGGAACAAGCCACAGAACTCCTCAAAAACTTTCCCCATGGTGTCGAACGCATGGGCACCATTGAGGAGTTGCTCCGAAACTCCGAGTGGACACACGGACGCGAGACGTTTGAACTGCTGCTAGGCTACCTGGTGTCCGTTGGACAGGCTGTGAAGAAGGGCGACGTTGTCAAGTTAGGTGAGTAGTATGGACACACTTGAGCAACTGCGAGTGGACACACGGACGCGAGACGTTTGAACTGCTGCTGGGCTACCTGGTGTCTGACGGACAGGCTGTGAAGAAGGGCGACGTTGTCAAGTTAGGTGAGTAGTATGGACACACTTGAGCAACTGCGAGTAGACACACGGACGCGAGACGTTTGAACTGCTGCTAGGCTACCTGGTGTCTGTCGGACAGGCTGTGAAGAAGGGCGACGTTGTCAAGTTAGGTGAGTAGTATGGACACACTTGAGCAACTGCGAGTGGACACACGGACGCGAGACGTTTGAACTACTGCTGGGCTACCTGGTGTCTGTCGGAGGGCGACGTTGTCAAGTTAGGTGAGTAGTATGGACACACTTGAGCAACTGCGACTGGACACACGGACGCGAGACGTTTGAACTGCTGCTAGGCTACCTGGTGTCTGTCGGACAGGCTGTGAAGAAGGGCGACGTTGTCAAGTTAGGTGAGTAGTATGGACACACTTGAGCAACTGCGAGTGGACACACGGACGCGAGACGTTTGAACTGCTGCTAGGCTACCTGGTGTCTGTCGGACAGGCTGTGAAGAAGGGCGATGTTGTCAAGTTAGGTGAGTAGTATGGACACACTTGAGCAACTGCGAGTGGACACACGGACGCGAGACGTTTGAACTGCTGCTAGGCTACCTGGTGTCTGTCGGACAGGCTGTGAAGAAGGGCGACGTTGTCAAGTTAGGTGAGTAGTATGGACACACTTGAGCAACTGCGACTGGACACACGGACGCGAGACGTTTGAACTACTGCTGGGCTACCTGGTGTCTGACGGACAGGCTGTGAAGAAGGGCGACGTTGTCAAGTTTGGTGAGTAGTATGGACACACTTGAGCAACTGCGAGCGGACACACGGACGCGAGACGTTTGAACTGCTGCTCGGCTACCTGGGCTTGCAATCTCGACATAGAAATCGATCGCGTAAGGACCGAATTTGGTCGTTAAGTCCCAAGGCCGCCCCGTACACAGTAAATTTCGAACACGATCCACGGATCATACCATTGATTTTGACCGTGGAATGTGTTCGAGATTGACTGTGTACGGGTGACTCTACCGAATTCGGTCGCTAGGCTATCAGTAAGTATGTCGAGACTTCCCGATCTGGTGTTCGACGGACAGACTATTCATCATCTGCCTAGCCTTTTCCCAACTATATTGGGGTCGGCTTCCAGTCAAACCGGATTCAGCTGAATACCAGTGTTTTACGTGGAGCGGCTGCCTAGCAGACCTCCGCAACCCATTAACTGGGTAACACGGTATTTCTTGGCAAGACTGGAGTCAGATTTACTGGCTTCTGACAATCCCTAACGACTGCCTAAGATCTACAAATGACAGCCGGGACCAACAGCTTAACGTGCTTTCCGAGGCACGGAGGAAACTCGGTATGTTAAGATGGTCACCCATCCACAGACCAACCTTGGCAAGCGTTGCTTAACCTTTAAGATCGACCCCTGCGGCTGTTATTATTTAGCCACGAGCTCCTCCGTCCTCCTCGTCCGTCGGATAGACTATTAAGGTTATCTATTTTATGATTGAAAGAGACCTATTTAGAGAAGTTTTTAATTTATTTTAATTATATCTTTCCCAGCTGAACCGGACAAGAAAGCCTCACCAGTGACAGAAACGGACGAAGCCCTAGTGAAGTTGATGTGTGCGGAGACCCGCCTTGAGGGCGAAGCGCTACGTCTGGCGAGGGACGTCGCTACAGCACAGGCCGACGCGAAGGCCGCACTGAATGTTGGAAACAAATTGGCAGTGAGTATTCGACAGTTATTTTTAGTTTACTAGATCTAATTTTATTTAAAAAACTAGCATCTGTGTTGTACGGAACCCTGTTAACGCATTTCGTGTATCGAACTAACACTTAGAAGAAAAGAAAGAAAGAAAAAGCGTTTATTTGCGCCAAGCATGACGCAAACCAATAATTTTTTTTTTTTTATAAAAGTTCATATTCATTTAATTTCAGTTCGTATTTATTTTTAACCTACCCTCAAAACATTATAATCGACGCCTAGTGTTTGTAATACGTCCAACATTTAGTTTTATTTGTGACTAGTTGACTTGCGCAACTTCGTTTGCGTCACAATTTTCATTACGGCTCCGCTCCTATTGGTCTTAGCGTGATGATATATAGCCTATAGCCTTCCTCGATAAATGGGTTATCTAACACTGAAAGAATTGTTCAAATCTGACCAGTAGTTCCTGAGACTAGCGCGTTCAAGTAAACAAACAAACTCTTCAGCTTTATATATTAGTATAGATATGTCTAGTTTTAAATATTCTCATGTAAGTGAAAGAAAAGAAAGAAAATGGGTTTATTTGGGACTCGCACAAAACAGACAGATGTAAAATTAAATTAACAGAATTACTTAATTAGTAATTCTTATGAGAATGAATGATCTCAAACCTCAGCTGACCTGTGCAACTGTGCCTGCGTCACATTTTTCATTAATGCTTCGCTCCTATTGGTCGTAGCGTTATGTTATATAGCCTATAGCCTTCCTCGATAAATGAGCTATCCAACAATAAAATAGGTCCTTTAAAATATTTCTTGTCTTTGACAAGTAAAACACTAGAAATAGGGACCGTGCACGGCGTTGACTATGCCATCTAGTGTCGCATATTCGAAGTTTTCAGGGTCAGAATACTGACATTGACGCTTCTGTGCTGCCACCTGTGGTTCCTGCTCAGTTTAGGGGAACGCGCGTGAAGAAGACTGTGCCATCTAGCGTAGATATTTCGAATTTTATACTTGAAACATACTTGACAGTGACAGTTCTGTGCTGCCACCTATAGTTTCTGCACGCTCCCTATACCAGTGTAAAGGCGGAAACCCACCGCGGCGCATGCTGTGCACGGCTACGCGCCGCATTTTAGCTGCTTGGATTCATTTGTTTGACAATGTAGGTCTACGTTTCCACTGTAGTACATGCTCCATACCAGTGATTATTTTAAATGTATTAATGTATTATTGTTTTTTTTTTTATTATAGTCATATTTTATTTTATTGTTGTCATTGATTTGCATTTATGAGGAGCTCGTGGCTAAATAATAACAGCCGCATGGGTCGATCTTTAAGGTTAAGCAACGCTTGCCATGGTTGGTTTGTGGATGGGTGACCATATTAATATACCGAGTTTCCTCCGTGCCTCGGAAAGCACGTTAAGCCGTTGGTCCCGGCTGTCATTTGTAGATCTTTGGCAGTCGTTACGGATAGTCAGAAGCCAGTGAATCTGACTCCAGTCTTGCCAAGAAGTACTGTGTTACCCAGTTAATGGGTTGTGGAGGTCTGGTAGGCAGCCGCTCCACGTAAAACACTGGGTTTCAGCTGAATCCGGTTTGACTGGAAGCCGACCCCAATATAGTTGGGAAAAGGCTAGGCAGATGATTGATTTGCATTTATTATTGAATTTTTATTTTATTTCATATTTTTTATGCTATTTTCTTTTATCGTGTTTTTGATTCTGTGATTGTACTCATAATTTAATGTTACTTATGGTTATTCACTACATTTATTTTAATATTCTTTTTTATATATCCTTGGGTGTTCTTTGAAGCGCGTAATTAATATTTTCATTGTTTTCTGTAAATAACGCCGCTGATTGCATAATCGTTTATTTTATATTTAATTTTCTGTATTGCATATTATGTAACTGTTAGTTATTTCTAATAAATAAAATAAAATACCCGTGGGTGTCGTAAGAGGCGACTAAGGGACCCACCAGAGAATGGGCAGCAGCGTTCTCTGTAAAACTCAACACCATACACTGCGATCGCCAACCCGCCGGCCAAGCGTGGCGATTATGGCAAACACCTCCCCCCCCCTTTGCGGGAGGCCTATGTCCAGCAGTGGACGTCTTTCGGTTTTGATGATGACACGTTACACATGGCTCCGTTCCACAACCGTATCTCAAAACTGCTGCAATACCGTTTTGGCACCGTCGTGGGTTAATATTCGTGTATAGTGTTTACCACATGCACTAACTGTTTCTTGTCCATTCTTCTCCATAAGAATCTACCTTTCCGAATGGACAGTAGAGTCACTTTAGAATTTTTATATTGTTTGAAATGCGAATGACGTTCAAAAGTGCCGTTTAATGGCCTTATACGGTATTTTACTATAAAAATCTAATAAGTCCGTCTGTTTTTACCAAGCCAGATGACGTCACGCGTGTCAACAACTCGCTGTATCTTCTTTATTTTTTGTTTACGTGAAAAAGAAAAAATACATGTCGAATATTTTTTGAAAATCTATCAGACGGACTAATTAGATGTTTTTAGTTAAATACTCTATTGGAATAAACGCTTTGACTTTGACTTTGCACAGTGTGCTTGATGTTAACAGCGTTGAGCTATGTTAGCGACATATTCGAGCAAGTCACGCGTGTACCAATGACGTCATCGAATGCGTAGCGTGTCCGTGAGTTGCAGTGGACACAATCACATACATTTTCTTGCAAAGCGAAGTGGTCTACGGAATATGCATGAAAAACATATTTATCATCTATACTATCATATTTATCTATCTAAAAATACAAAAAATACATAATACTCACAGTGAAAACAGAATCAAAATTACTCGATAAACGAAGGAGATATAATTATTTTAAACAAATATATCTGTCCCTCTCGCGAAAACGCTGTTTTCTATGGCAGCTGTATAGCCGTCATAGACGATGACGTCAAAGTTTTCATCGGACTTATCTTCCTAATTGTAATCTTTGAAGCTTTATAACTTCATCGCTGATGAAGGTATTTACAAAATAATTTCATGATTATTTTCTAGAGTTAAGGTGAATGTTACGGGTTGCTCATTGCCATTTTCCCGCGAGATGGCGCTGAAGTCAACATTTTCAGTTTTATTTTGTTTCGAGTGTAATTGGAACAATATTAAGTCGCAGAAATAATGGTGCGACAATCGGATATTCCATCATCATCATCTGCCTAGCCTTTTCCCAACTACATTGGGGTCGGCTTCTAGTCAAATCGGATTCAGCTGAATACCAGTGTTTTACGTGGAGCGGCTGCCTACCAGACCTCCACAACCCATTAACTGGGTAACACGGTACTTCTTGGCAAGACTGGAGTCAGATTTACTGACTTCTGACAATCCGTAACGACTGCCAAAGATCTACAAATGACAGCCGGGACCAACGGCTTAACGTGCTTTCCGAGGCACGGAGGAAACTCGGTATGTCAAGATGGTCACTCATCCACAGACCAACCTTGGCAAGCGTTGCTTAACCTTCAAGATCGACCCGTGCGGCTGTTATTATTCCTGGCTTCACGAAAATAATATCTAACTCGCTTATAGTACCGTTTACACACACATAGACATGCTTAAAAGTATGATTTGAAGTATGGCGAATCAGAAGGGTTTTTATGCCGTATTTTGACTAATTTCGATAAAGTGGAATATCCGATTGTCGCACCATTATTTATGCGACTTAATATTGTTCCAATTACACTCGAAACAAAATAAAACTGAAAATGTTGACTTCAGCGCCATCTCGCGGGAAAATGGCAATGAGCAACCCGTAACATTCACCTTAATAAGTATTTCATTTTGCAAATAAAAAAATCGCATGCATATTCCCTATAGCAGTAGAAAGTAATTTTATCTATTCTTCTATAGATAAAATTATTTCAGGTCTAACATGTTATTTTTTGGATTGGGATATCCTGATGGTCCAGTGGTGGAAGCAACCGCTTCTTGCGTTGACGGGTTTTAATCCTGGCAAGTATCATGTGATTTTTTTTTCAAAATTCATATGTACTTACTAAGTTTTATCTTGGAAATCATTGGCTAAGTTGCTTGGTTTCTTAAACTGAGTGTCTACTGAAGCAGAGAGATATTAATCAATGGAATTGCTTAAAATATCCGCTCTGCTTTAGTAGACAGGGGTTTTCTAACTAGTTTAAAAGTTCATACAAAACCGGGAAGCGGAGCGAGGCAGCGGAGCGGGTAAGCGGACAAAACTGCCGGCCGATCATTAAAATTAGTCGTCGCGCTCGGACTAGTTCCGCACAGTCCGCAACTTCGCTCCGCTGCCCCACTCAGTGTCAATGGACACACACAGCGCGCAACTCCGTCCCGCATTACTCCGTTTCTCCGCTCAGCTGCCTTGCTCGCTCGCAATGGACCCTCAGGCTGCCTGTCCAATGACGCGGAGCGAGGCAGCTGAGCGGGCAAACGGAGAAATTTTAACCAATTGAATTGCATACAATTTCCATACCACGTGAGTCACTGACATTTTGACTGAAATGATTGGTTAATATTTCTCCGTTTCTCCGCTCCGCTCGCAATGGACAGGTAGGAATTTTAAAGAGTTCCGTAATCGTAGCAGCATACTATAAAACTACCATTGGCATGGGCGCTGGCAGAATTATATTCTGGGGTTTTTTTTTTATGGATGGAAAATCATCAAATGACTCCTTCCGCTCTGGGTGAAGCAGGTGGGAGTGTCAGACTCTTACTGACTAAAACCCATCCGTGTTCCTCCTAGAGCCCTTTGCGTTCCAGGGCTGCGGCGTCTCTTTCGAACGGATTCCGCACCCCGGCAGGCACTGCCCCTAGCGGCCCCGTCTCCCATGCTAACATCTCCTTGAGGCGCGCGTGGCACACAGCGCGCCGTCGCCCCGCGCCTGGTTCTGATCGGACGGCGAGCCACCCAATGTGAGCCGTCCGCAGGCCCGCGCTGGGGGGTGCATCTTCAAAACTTGGCCTCAAATAAGATAGGATTTCTTTTGCCCATTCACTCATAGACAGCTCATGGCTAAAGAATAGCAGCCGCACGGTTTGATCTACAAGGTTAAGCAACGCTTACCAAGGTTGGTCTGTTGATGAGTGACCATCATAACATACCGAGTTTCCTCCGTGCCTCGGAAAGCACGTTAAGCCGTTGGTCCCGGCTGTCATTTGTAGATCTTTGGCAGTCGTTACGGATTGTCAGAAGCCAGTTAATCTGACTCCAGTCTTGCCAAGAAGTACCGTGTTACCCAGTTAATGGGTTGTGGAGGTCTGGTAGGCAGCCGCTCCATGTAAAATACTGGTATTCAGCTGAATCCGATCAAGGTAACGTCTTATAAATCGATGAACGCACGAAAAAGTGTCACGTTTCGCCTGAGCCGAGCGTGCAAGCGAGACCGTGGAATAAGCGATAGAGAGGCACGATCGGCCTAAGCGTTCGGCTTGTTTGTTAAGTATTCAATTGTTTTCTTATGACGTTATCACGTAAAATTATCATCCGTAAACCGACTTTACTGACAACCAATATTTTTTTCATGTTTTCGTATAATCGAATGTTCAATTTTCAAAAATAGCAATCCTCTTCGTGTCATCATCATCTGCCTAGCCTTTTCCCAACTATATTGGGGTCGGCTTCCAGTCAAGCTGGTTTTAGCTGAATACCAGTATTTTACGAGGAGCGGCTGCCTACCAGACCTCCACAACCCATTAACTGGGTAACACGGTACTTCTTGGCAAGACTGGAGTCAGATTTACTGACTTCTGACTATCCGTAACGACTGCCAAAGATGTACAAATGACAGCCGGGACCAACGGCTTAACGTGCTTGGTACGACTCGGTATGTACTTACCAAGAAGAGTTTCAGATTTTTTGTGTTTACGTACTATTTTTTTATTATTTTTAGGGTTCCGTGCCTCAAAGGAAGAAACGGACCGGTTAAATCATAAAAAATATAGTCTTTATTTAAAGTACTGGAACTATTTATTATGTACCTACGAACGGAACCCTCGGATGGCGAGACCGACTCTCACTTGGCCAGTGTTTTACTTGTGACGGGTTTGCTCTTGACTCTAGTCTATGTCAGAGATGACAGAGACAAAGTCTACGATGGAGCGAGCTTACTCAGAAGGAGGATGTTAAGATGGTCACCCATCCACAGACCAACCTTGGCAGGCGTTGCTTAACCTGGAAGTTCAACCCGTGAGGCTGTTATTATTTTAGCCACGAGCTCCTCAGAAATCCTCTTCGTGTACGTGATTTTATTTGTAAAGACAACATATTGTATTTTTTTCCTCTTATGTATAACCCTATCTCTCTTAAACTTCCAGGCTAAGAACCATCTTCGCCGTAAACACAAAACAGCGCAACGTCTTGACCGTTGCAGCAACGCACTAGAGAACGTACGTCATCTGCTGCAACAGATGAGAGACGTTCACGTCAACGTGGCGATTGTTGATACTTACAGGTACTGTATTATTAGTTGACCCGTGTAACTTCGTTTGCTGCACTCCTATTGGTCTTAGCGTGATGATAAATCGATAAATGGGCTATCTAAAATTGGAAGAATTTTTCAAATCGGTCCAGTAGTTCCTGAGATTTGCGAGTTCAAGCAAGCAAAGAAACACACTCTTTAGCTTTATATATTAGTACTAGTTGACCCGCGCAACTTCGTCTGCGTCACAATTTTCATTACTGCTCTGCGAAGAGTTATTTTTGGAATGTAAAATGCTGCCGGCTCATGAGAGGGTTGTGTTGTCAGTAGCTGTAGAACAGTATGGTAGTGATATATTTAAAAACAATGTTATACGGGTTAGAACTCAAAGGAATAATAATATGAAAAGGTTTGTTGTACCCACTTGTAATAATTATTATGGTCGAAGATGTCGCAACTACTTGGTTCCAACTATTTTTAATAACCTTCCGGTCGATATAGATAGCTGTGTCACAAAAGCCTCTTATAAAAATATAATAAACAAGTACCTATTCAATATATATATTGTCAGAGCCTCACTGTGGAGAAAATATAAACTTGTACTTACTACTGTGCCTGTGATAGGTAAAAGGAGCTACATCTGCCAACAAACTGCTTTGCAGTTTGGCAGAAGTAACAATAAATTGTTGAATGCATTTTTTCATGAATAAACACTTCATTTTTATTTTTTTTCTTATTGGTCTTAGCGTGATGATATATAGCCTATAGCCTTCCTCGATAAATGGCTATCTAACACTGAAATATTTTTTCAAATCGGGCCATTAGTTCCTGAGATTAACGCGTTCAAGTAAACAAAGAAACACACTCTTCAGCTTTATATATTAGTATAGATTACTCTGGCAGGGAACTCCACTCCTAAGTGTTACAGACAGATCAACGATTCCCTAATACAAACTATTTGTTCGGTTTTCAGAACGAGCTCCGACGCGATGAAACGCAATCTCAAAGAGAATGGTATGGAGGAGGACGCTGTTCATGATACCATGGATGATTTGAAGGAGGTTAGTAAAGCATCTTCTTGTAGAGGTCTGATAGGCAGCCGCTCCACGTAAAATACTGGCATTCAGCTGAATCCGGTTTGACTGGAAGCCGACCCCAATATAGTTGGGAAAAGGCAGGCAGATGATGATGATGATGATGATGAAGATGAGTACAGTATCTTCTAATTTTTACTAATATTATAATTGCTAAAGTAACTCTGTCTGTCTGTCTGTCGCGCTTTCACGCCAAAACTACTGAACCGATTTAAATGAAATGTACGTAGATAGTCTAGAGCCTGAGAAAGGACATAGGCTACTTTCAATCCCGGGAGTATGTTCCCTAGGGACCACGCGGGTGAAGCCGCTGGCAGAAGCTAGACGGTTCGTAAATGGCGGAGTTATGAGGTAACACAACAAAAAAAACTGGCCAAGTGCAAGTTGGACTCGCGTGCAAAGGGTTCCGAACGAATTTCTTGTTTAAACATGTTATTTTAACACGATAGAATGCTTATAGATTTTCCTGTAATCTATAGGTAAAGATCTATTATCTCCATTTTCTTTTTTTAATTTTTAGGCTCAGTTTGTCTCGGACATAAGGGGGGAATGGTCATTTTTCGCCTAATTTCTTGAATTTTAAAATAAATGGTTTTGAAGTTATCAAAACCATTTATTTTAAAATTATGAAAAAAATATAATTAAACCTCTCTCACAGTAAGTCCTTTCATTTGATGTCACACGATATGGTTCAAAATGTTGTTTATAAATTTATTAGTTTAATCCCCAAAAGTGGCCCCCATATTGAAAATTTAATAATTTAACGTAACGCTTCCGTGTTTGGGTCACAGAAAACCATATGTGTACCAAATTTCAACAGAATCGGTCCTGTGGATCTAGAGAAAACTGGGTGTGACAGACGGACAGACAGACCCCGAGTTTTTTGTTCGGAACCCTAAAAATACATGAATTGAAAAGCTCCTCCTTTTTTTGTAGTCGGTTAAAAATCAAAATCGTGGACGGGTGCATACTAATTCAAATATAAAAAGTTGTAACTCCTTTCTTTCGCAGGTAATGGACCAATACAGCGAAGTCGATAAAGCTCTGGGCACCAACATAGATGACTTCGACGCGGCTGAGCTGGAGGAGGAGCTGCAGGAGTTGTTAGCGGGGCCCAGCGCGCCCGAGGGCGGCACCCCGGGGAAGGAGGAGCGGAAGGAAGGTCAGTGTACTGTGCAGGAGTTGTTAGCGGGGCCCAGCGCGCCCGAGGGCGGCACCCCGGGGAAGGAGGAGCGGAAGGAAGGTCAGTGTACTGTGCAGGAGTTGTTAGCGGGGCCCAGCGCGCCCGAGGGCGGCACCCCTGGGAAGGAGGAGCGGAAGGAAGGTCAGTGTACTGTGCAGGAGTTGTTAGCGGGGCCCAGCGCGCCCGAGGGCGGCACCCCGGGGAAGGAGGAGCGGAAGGAAGGTCAGTGTACTGCTGCAGGAGTTGTTAGCGGGGCCCAGCGCGCCCGAGGGCGGCACCCCGGGGAAGGAGGAGCGGAAGGAAGGTCAGTGTACTGTGCAGGAGTTGTTAGCGGGGCCCAGCGCGCCCGAGGGCGGCACCCCGGGGAAGGAGGAGCGGAAGGAAGGTCAGTGTACTGCTGCACGAGTTGTTAGCGGGGCCCAGCGCGCCCGAGGGCGGCACCCCGGGGAAGGAGGAGCGGAAGGAAGGTCAGTGTACTGTGCAGGAGTTGTTAGCGGGGCCCAGCGCGCCCGAGGGCGGCACCCCGGGGAAGGAGGAGCGGAAGGAAGGTCAGTGTACTGCTGCAGGAGTTGTTAGCGGGGCCCAGCGCGCCCGAGGGCGGCACCCCGGGGAAGGAGGAGCGGAAGGAAGGTCAGTGTACTGTGCAGGAGTTGTTAGCGGGGCCCAGCGCGCCCGAGGGCGGCACCCCGGGGAAGGAGGAGCGGAAGGAAGGTCAGTGTACTGCTGCAGGAGTTGTTAGCGGGGCCCAGCGCGCCCGAGGGCGGCACCCCGGGGAAGGAGGAGCGGAAGGAAGGTCAGTGTACTGTGCAGGAGTTGTTAGCGGGGCCCAGCGCGCCCGAGGGCGGCACCCCGGGGAAGGAGGAGCGGAAGGAAGGTCAGTGTACTGTGCAGGAGTTGTTAGCGGGGCCCAGCGCGCCCGAGCGTGGCACCCCGGGGAAGGAGGAGCGGAAGGAAGGTCAGTGTACTGTGCAGGAGTTGTTAGCGGGGCCCAGCGCGCCCGAGGGCGGCACCCCTGGGAAGGAGGAGCGGAAGGAAGGTCAGTGTACTGCTGCAGGAGTTGTTAGCGGGGCCCAGCGCGCCCGAGGGCGGCACCCCGGGGAAGGAGGAGCGGAAGGAAGGTCAGTGTACTGCTGCAGGAGTTGTTAGCGGGGCCCAGCGCGCCCGAGGGCGGCACCCCGGGGAAGGAGGAGCGGAAGGAAGGTCAGTGTACTGCTGCAGGAGTTATTAGCGGGGCCCAGCGCGCCCGAGGGCGGCACCCCGGGGAAGGAGGAGCGGAAGAAAGGTCAGTGTACTGTGCAGGAGTTGTTAGCGGGGCCCAGCGCGCCCGAGGGCGGCACCCCGGGGAAGGAGGAGCGGAAGGAAGGTCAGTGTACTGTGCAGGAGTTGTTAGCGGGGCCCAGCGCGCCCGAGGGCGGCACCCCGGGGAAGGAGGAGCGGAAGGAAGGTCAGTGTACTGCTGCAGGAGTTGTTAGCGGGGCCCAGCGCGCCCGAGGGCGGCACCCCGGGGAAGGAGGAGCGGAAGGAAGGTCAGTGTACTGTGCAGGAGTTGTTAGCGGGGCCCAGCGCGCCCGAGGGCGGCACCCCGGGGAAGGAGGAGCGGAAGGAAGGTCAGTGTACTGTGCAGGAGTTGTTAGCGGGGCCCAGCGCGCCCGAGGGCGGCACCCCGGGGAAGGAGGAGCGGAAGGAAGGTCAGTGTACTGTGCAGGAGTTGTTAGCGGGGCCCAGCGCGCCCGAGGGTGGCACCCCGGGGAAGGAGGAGCGGAAGGAAGGTCAGTGTACTGTGCAGGAGTTGTTAGCGGGGCCCAGCGCGCCCGAGGGCGGCACCCCTGGGAAGGAGGAGCGGAAGGAAGGTCAGTGTACTGCTGCAGGAGTTGTTAGCGGGGCCCAGCGCGCCCGAGGGCGGCATCCCGGGGAAGGAGGAGCGGAAGGAAGGTCAGTGTACTGCTGCAGGAGTTGTTAGCGGGGCCCAGCGCGCCCGAGGGCGGCACCCCGGGGAAGGAGGAGCGGAAGGAAGGTCAGTGTACTGCTGCAGGAGTTGTTAGCGGGGCCCAGCGCGCCCGAGGGCGGCATCCCGGGGAAGGAGGAGCGGAAGGAAGGTCAGTGTACTGCTGTAGGAGTTGTAAGCGGGGCCCAGCGCGCCCGAGGGCGGCACCCCGGGGAAGGAGGAGCGGAAGGAAGGTCAGTGTACTGTGCAGGAGTTGTTAGCGGGGCCCAGCGCGCCCGAGGGCGGCATCCCGGGGAAGGAGGAGCGGAAGGAAGGTCAGTGTACTGCTGCAGGAGTTGTTAGCGGGGCCCAGCGCGCCCGAGGGCGGCATCCCGGGGAAGGAGGAGCGGAAGGAAGGTCAGTGTACTGCTGCAGGAGTTGTTAGCGGGGCCCAGCGCGCCCGAGGGTGGCACCCCGGGGAAGGAGGAGCGGAAGGAAGGTCAGTGTACTGCTGCAGGAGTTGTTAGCGGGGCCCAGCGCGCCCGAGGGCGGCACCCCTGGGAAGGAGGAGAGGAAGGAAGGTCAGTGTACTGCTGTAGGAGTTGTTAGCGGGGCCCAGCGCGCCCGAGGGCGGCACCCCTGGGAAGGAGGAGAGGAAGGAAGGTCAGTGTACTGCTGCAGGAGTTGTTAGCGGGGCCCAGCGCGCCCGAGGGCGGCATCCCGGGGAAGGAGGAGCGGAAGGAAGGTCAGTGTACTGCTGCAGGAGTTGTAAGCGGGGCCCAGCGCGCCCGAGGGCGGCACCCCGGGGAAGGAGGAGTGGAAGGAAGGTCAGTGTACTGCTGCGAGAGTTGTTAGCGGGGCCCAGCGCGCCCGAGGGCGGCACCCCGGGGAAGGAGGAGCGGAAGGAAGGTCAGTGTACTGTGCAGGAGTTGTTAGCGGGGCCCAGCGCGCCCGAGGGCGGCATCCCGGGGAAGGAGGAGCGGAAGGAAGGTCAGTGTACTGCTGCAGGAGTTGTAAGCGGGGCCCAGCGCGCCCGAGGGCGGCACCCCGGGGAAGGAGGAGCGGAAGGAAGGTCAGTGTACTGCTGCGGGAGTTGTTAGCGGGGCCCAGCGCGCCCGAGGGCGGCACCCCGGGGAAGGAGGAGCGGAAGGAAGGTCAGTGTACTGCTGCAGGAGTTGTTAGCGGGGCCCAGCGCGCCCGAGGGCGGCACCCCGGGGAAGGAGGAGCGGAAGGAAGGTCAGTGTACTGCTACAGGAGTTGTTAGCGGGGCCCAGCGCGCCCGAGGGCGGCACCCCGGGGAAGGAGGAGCGGAAGGAAGGTCAGTGTACTGCTGCGAGAGTTGTTAGCGGGGCCCAGCGCGCCCGAGGGCGGCACCCCGGGGAAGGAGGAGCGGAAGGAAGGTCAGTGTACTGTGCAGGAGTTGTTAGCGGGGCCCAGCGCGCCCGAGGGCGGCATCCCGGGGAAGGAGGAGCGGAAGGAAGGTCAGTGTACTGCTGCAGGAGTTGTAAGCGGGGCCCAGCGCGCCCGAGGGCGGCACCCCGGGGAAGGAGGAGCGGAAGGAAGGTCAGTGTACTGCTGCGGGAGTTGTTAGCGGGGCCCAGCGCGCCCGAGGGCGGCACCCCGGGGAAGGAGGAGCGGAAGGAAGGTCAGTGTACTGCTGCAGGAGTTGTTAGAGGGGCCCAGCGCGCCCGAGGGCGGCACCCCGGGGAAGGAGGAGCGGAAGGAAGGTCAGTGTACTGCTGCAGGAGTTGTTAGCGGGGCCCAGCGCGCCCGAGGGCGGCACCCCGGGGAAGGAGGAGCGGAGGGAAGGTCAATGTTCTAGGGTTAATTACATTGTCGGTGAAACTTCACAGAAATTAGTTGTTGAGACTTAACATCACAGGATCCGCACCCCAACGTTTTTTTTGAGGTATGCGAAACAGGGTGTAAAGTTACGCAAACCTCCATTGAAAAGCGAGGTCCTCCGACCAGGTGTTATGTCCGGTGGGCAACTGCACAATGGGTTATATTCGTATATATACCGCGACTAGCTGACCTGTGCCGACTTCGTTGAGCGGTATTTTTCGGGTAATATATAGGTTAAAAATAAATCAATAAACAATAATTTAATCTCTCATTTCCAGCCACAAAATTCCCCTCGCCCCCATCATCGGCGCCGCGCCGCAAGATCTCCGAACGCGACTTCGTATTCGACGGAGAAGAACGAATGCTGGCGGAGTTGAACGAACTCGGCATCGACGACGCTAGCCCTCGTGTGAGAGAGAGACAGAAGGTTGCCGTAGCTGAAGGGGAGATCGGTAAGTAACTTATAATGGATTCTTTTTTTGACGTCATCACTAATCTGCCGTCATAACTAAGAATGCAGTAATCGCAAAATGGCGGTTACGAGATAAACGCAAAAAACATATTTCATATCATCTGAGCAAGATGTTCGTATTTTATTGGTCATAATATATATCTAAAAATTCGGAAAAAAATCAAGCTTTTACAAGATAATTTTCCTTTATTTAATTTACTAATATATGCAATTATAATACGTATTACTGCGTTTTGGTTTAGTATCAGGTCGTTACCGAACTAAAACTAAATGCAGCACTTGCATTACTTGTATTACTGAATTATGTCTTAGCACAAGTCGATTACTGCATTATTTTTTAGTAATTATTGCCATTATTATAATATGCTCGGAACTAAGTTGTAGTGTACTGTATCTTCTCAAGGACTTATATAGGTGCATTTTAAGGTTAAGGTTTTTTTAGTCTACTTCATGTTCTTATAATATGCAGCATTAGGGTGAAATAAAATAAACATGTTTTTGTGAATTCAGTTTTAGTAAGAAAAACTGATTTACTAAGACAAAACGCGGCAATGGATCGCACTGCTACGACTTCACAAGCCTTTACTACACTTAAATGCAGTAATGTAGAGTACTGCGTTTTAATTTAGCAATTTGTCTACTGAATTTAAAACAAAATAATAAAGTAGTGGTTATTACTGCATTCTGTTTTAGGGTATTCTTGCAAGTACTGCATTCTTTCTTAGGCCATGTTTAATACTGCGTTTTTTCTTATCATTGAAGCAGTTTTTATGCAAGTACGGCGAAAACCATTACATAAAAAACATACTTCGAGTGAATTTTTTTATGAAAATATATTTTTTTCATGTACATGAACCTCTTGGGATGCCATTTCTGGAAAAAAGTGAAAATCTCAAAAATGTCGATTACTGCATTCTTTGTTATCAGGGCAGTAATATTATTAAGAGTAACTTATAAGTCGATGAACGCCAGCTGCACCCACGAAAAAGTGTCACGTGCTGAGAGCGAGAAACAAGCGGGGGCGGGGCGGGCAACGTAGACTTGTTATCGAAACCAGCGGGCAGACCGCGCGGCACTATAGCGGTGTACTGTTGTGTTCCTGGTTGCGTCGTCGAGATATTTCTTTTTATTCGCGAACGAAATGTCTGAACAACGGCGACAAATTTTTTTTGATTCAAATTTATTCTTAACGCTCGATTTATTGTGGGCAAAAGAAGAAAATAATTTGCACAAGACTGCTATACAGACGCGCGGGCGGTCACCGCTGGACTGGCGCGCACCGCTCGTGTCGCGCCCCCGCGCCGCTCTTTCCGAGGGTCGGTCCTTTTGAGTATAATCAAATGGACCGACCGTCGGAAAGAGCGGCGATATTAGAACTGCCGCGCCCGCGCCGCCGCCGCCGCCCCGCTGCCGCTAAACCCGTGGCAGAGGCCTTAGCGTTCGGCTTGTTTGTTAAGGATTCAATTTTTTTCTTTTGTCGGTATCACGTAAAATTATAAACCAACTTTACTGACAGCCAATTTTTTATTTGTTAGTTATGGTTTGCTCTTGACTCTAGTCTATGTCAGAGATGACAGAGACAAAGTCTACGATGGAGTGAGTTTACCCAGAAGGAGCCTGTTCACTCTAACTTTGAAGAGATTAGATATTATGAGATATAACCTGGCAAAATGGGGTTTCATAGACTCGTCGGATACTCAATTTGGGTGCGGTACTCCTGTTCAGAACATGAGCAGTGAGCACACATGACACGTTCCAGGTGCGGGTTACGGAATAGGGAAGATGCAAATACAGAATTTATGAGAATTTTGTCAGTAAAATGATAAAAAAGTATAAAATAAAGGCCATTACAACGTTTATTTTGATTAATATCGATTTTTAACAAAAATAATGAATTAAAGTAACGTGAAACGGAACGTATTTAAAAACAACAATCAGCGTTTAGTGACGTATCTTCTGTTATGCCAACGAAAAAGCAACCTTATGTCTTTGAGTTAGGACAGTGACCAGTGATAGACACGAGTGACGTCATCGTCCGTTTTCGCGCGAACCTTTAAACTGTCGGTTCCAAAACGCAATTTTGGCAATAAATTAAAGCGTGTTCATTTCTTATTTATGTGGTGGTCTATTCTACATGGAGTTCTTTAAAATTAAAGCAAAAATGGAAATATTGCATGTTCCCTATTGTTTGAAACAGTCACAGCGAAACCTCCATTGAAAAGGGAGAATGCTCCTACCACTTACCAGACAGTTGTTGCGTCCGGTGTGGGCAACTGCCCGATAGTTGATATTGGGGCTGATGTATATGTTCAAATCGCACAGTAAACTCTGCTTGCGCGATGCAGGATTTGGACGTAGTAGTTCGCTGCTAATTGGATAGATGGCGCTGCGGTACTTTTTATTGCGATGTAGATTTGCTCCGTTGGTTTTCTCGTGGTCGGCATTGATGCTGCTACAGGAGGAACACGGATGGGTTTTAGTCACTCTGACACTCCTTTCCAATGTGCGAGAGTGGCGGGTTTAAAAAGGCCACTAGCAGAATCAGAAAGAACATCCCGCTACCTGTCACTGTCAAATTTTCCCAATCAATCTTGAACCTTATAGCACCTCGATAAAGATGAAAATGTAAAGGCGATCGGCAGGCTTGTATGGAAGTTTCGTACACCTAATAAATTATCGTGTTTTGAGACATTTTTTGTTTTAATTGGTAGTCAATACGATAGGCAAGCCCTTATAAAATTCTTAGATTTTTAGAAGTTGGTACCTAAAAGTTATAACCAGTTTTATTTTTGAGGTTAAGTACCAATAAATATTATTACGTGTAAGGACACAAATTGTTTTGGTGAAAAAAGATATGTTGTAGATAGCTGGTGCTATTTTTGTAGTGTTATACTTATCCTTACGTTGGCAAATTGACATGAGAATTGTATCTATTCAGTAGGGTGCTTTAGGCGAGACCTACGTCCGCTGCTGGACGTCTGCAATAGTTTGATGAATAATGAAGTGCTGATGGAGTTTTGAGTGTGGGTAAATAAAACAACTTTGTTTTTGTAGGAACATACATTTATTTTATTGTTCTTATAGTTACTTAATCTATTCTTAATATTACTTCATCTAGGAAAGGGGCAGGTCGGGTCATACCTTCATGGCGAGCGTAACTAAGGTAACAAATAATGCTCATAACATGTGAGCAGCATCCCACCGTTCTTAAACCTACCATGCAATTACAGCAATAACTTTTTATTGCGTCCCGACCATTCATATTTGTTTCTGCTACTATAAAAACAAAATAAGTTCTAGCAGAAGAATGGCGTGACTTTAGTTTAGTTTAGATTAGTTTTAGTTACATACATATTATTATAATATTTATGTTATCGCGTAGTTTAAATGGTAAGTCTACTTTTTAACACGTAAAAGTTATCACTTCGTAACTAGCACACTCGTACGCATAATGTTATTTGGATACTACTTACATCTCTAGGATATGTCCACAGCCGAATAGTATTGACGATGTCTTCACTCTCATCAGATAAAGCGTGCCTTCTTATTCGCGACAAGCGAACGTTGCAATTGATGCATTGTAAACTCGTCATTTTAAAGCACGTACACACACAGCACAATTAATAAAGCGTCCTTTCGCGAAAGTAGATTCTATGCAATATTATTCATTTTAAGGTATAATGTGTAATTGGTTAATTATATTTACTATTATTTCTGTTTTATATAATTATTTATCATTTCGAGCCCCGTGATATTTTACAAATGGCAATTTCTAAAAACAGAACTACGTTTAGTTGCGTTTAGTTTATGATTATATTACGTTTAATTACTTGAATCTTTTAATTGGTATAATTAATTAATCCAGACTTCTAAAAATACGAATTTTTCATGAAAATGAATGGTTTAGTTGCCTTAATAAGTGGTAAAAATTCTATCACAAAACAACAAAAAAAGAATGTTGTACGAATCCTGCCGATTGCCTTTGAAAGACTGTTGTGTGGTTAATATTACCTTTTTATACCCGCGGGAGGAGGTATTTAATGATTTTACATTCACAAAAGAATTGCCGAAAGACCTAATTTATTGGCCTTTCTATTGTTACACAAACACACCACACACACACACATACACACAATTACATACACATACATACATGCACACACACACTCACATACACAATACCTTGTTATATATATATATACATATATACAAACAGTTATAATATCTAAGATTTTCTTACCGTAATGCAACATATACGATACACTACACTCTAACGTCACCTATTTGCTGCTTTTAAGTACGAGAGCCCTAGTACCCATACCACAAGTTAAATCTTACTTTGGGTACTAGCGGTCAACAAAATTATTGTACATGTTAAGTTTGTTACAACTCATGTGTTTTACCATTGTATGTATCTTCTTGAGACAATAAAGTTTTATTATTATTATTATTACTTACTACACTACACTCATACACGACACATACTTACACTCACTCTTACTCTACACTTACTCACTTGTTTTTTCTTTTTTTTGATCGACACGTCAATAATAGATGAAAAGCAATAAAAAATTAAAAAAGAAATAATAAATATAAAAAATGTTAAAAATAATAAATAATATATATATATATATTTTTTATTTGTAATGGATTTGTTTGATATTTAATTAATTTAAGAAAGTTTATTTTCATTTTTACTTACTTTTTTCGCGCAGGACCGGTCGTTGTGGCGACGCTTGGGGGAGGCCTATGTCCAGGGACGTCTTTTGTCTTGATGATTTTTCATTTCCACAGTTCCCGAAGCAAAGCCCCCATCTACTCCAAAGTCTTCGAAGCCGAAACCCTCGAAGCCCTGGTACCCACCTTCAGGAGAGTGCCTCCGCGGCCAGGTGTGGTCTTCGAGCAACAAGCAGTGCACCCTCACAGACATAGCGGGCGGCTTCGGGGAGCTGCGCCAGGATGAGAGACTACACCCAGGTAAAATAGAATTGAACTGGCTTTTGATCGCGACTTCGTAAACGCACATCCCGTTTTTTCCCGTTCCCATAGGCACCGTGTACGGCGTGGACTACGCCATCTAGTGTCGCATATTCGAATTTTTCAGGGTCAGAATACTTGACAGCGACGCTTCTGTGCTGCCACCTGTGGTTCCTGCACGCTCAGTTTAGGGGAACGTGCGCGAAGAAGACTGTGCCATCTAGCGTAGATATTTCGAATTTTATACTTGAAACATACTTGACAGTGACATTTCTGTGCTGCCACCTATAGTTTCTGCACGCTCCGTATAGGAGTTTCAAGAAATCCTCTCTTAGTGCTCCCCTACACTCCCCATAGAACCTTCATGCGAAATTTCTGCTTTCTACGAATAGCCGGTCGATTCTATAAACATGGCGAAGTGAACGCTTGGGTGAAGTGATCACAAAGTGAGCTGTCAATCTATGTTGATTACTTGGATTGACCGCTCACTTGGTGCTATAATAAATACTTAACTAACTATATACACTAATAGGGAATATGTACGAAAAACATATTTATCATCTATACAGTTTATCTAAAAATATACAAAAATATAATACTGACAGTGAAAATAGAACAGGAGATATAATTATTTTAAACAAATATATCTGTCCCTCTCGCGAAAACGCTGTTTTCTATGGCAGCTGTATAGGCGTTATAGACGATGACGTAAAAGTTTACATCGGACTTCTCTTTCTTATTGTAATCTTTGAAGCTTTATAACTTCGTCGCTGAGGAAGGTATTTAAAAAATAATTTCATGATTGTTGACTAGAGCTAATAAGTATTTAATTTTGCAAATAAAAAAGTCGCATGCATATTCCCTATTAACACGAAATTAATGTACAAACGCGTAGAAAATCAAAATTAATCATTGGGCATCAATAAAATAATCCACATCGCTGTCAATGGCATAAGTGCCCAGAACACTGGCAGCATTGCCGCGTTGAATGGCAATGCTGGTTCTTTGGCCGAAAAAAGGCCCAGCCTTCTGGGAAATTTTAATGGATACATTAAATTTCATTTATTTTATTAATTTCAAATATCTAATCTTGATAGATTACATTCGATTAAAATAATATGTCAACGTTAGTGCGTACGTGAACCACGCAACAGTGGTTCACGTTGCGTGGTTCACGTACGCACCCCCGCACCCCCCGCACGCCCCGCCCCGCACGCACAGCGCCTGCGCGGGGTTGTGTAGAAACAAGCCACACGCGTCTCGCCAAACATCCCCGACGCGCTACAGAAGCGAGGCAGCCCCATGAGCATCCTAACCGCGTTGTTGTATTGGACACGAAGGCCGTTGTACTGTTTCTGCGTGTAATCCACCCACAGGTTGCCAGTATAAAAGGACGTAAAAAATGCCCTAAATAGGGCTATTTTGATGGCCCTTGAACACCGAGCAAATCTGCGTATCATCATCATCAGACAGCCTGTCATCATCTGCCTGCCTTTTCCCAACTACATTGGGGTCGGCTTCCAGTCAAACCGGATTCAGCTGAATACCAGTGTTTTACGTGGAGCGGCTGCCTACCAGACCTCCACAACCCATTAACTGGGTAACACGGTACATCTTGGCAAGACTGGAGTCAGATTTACTGGCTTCTGACAATCCGTAACGACTGCCAAAGATCTACAAATGACAGCCGGGACCAACGGCTTAACGTGCTTTCCGAGTCACGGAGGAAACTCGGTATGTTAAGATGGTCACCCATCCACAGACCAACCTTGGCAAGCGTTGCTTAACCTTCAAGATCGACCCGTGCGGCTGTTATTATTTAACCACGAGCTCCTCACTAAAAGACGCAATCTGTATTAGTACATCATCCCAGTGTCTCTGCTAAGGATCAAATTCTGGGAAGTAATAACACGTTAAAAAAAAACTAAGTACGAGGAATATAAAGTGTGCGTGGAAACGCATACTTAATTAATTCACCTGTATCTATTCTAATATATAAAGCTGAAGAGTTTGTTTGTTTGTTTACTTGAACGCGCCGATTTGAAAAATTATTTCAGTGTTAGATAGCCCATTTATCGAGGAAGGCTATAGGCTATATATCATCACGCTAAGACCAATAGGAGCGGAGCAGTAATGATAATTGTGACGCAAAAGAAGTTGCGTGGGTCAACTAGTACTTAATAAATAAAGCTGAAGAGTTTGTTTGCTTGAACGCGCTAATCTCAGGAACAACTGGACCGATTTAAAAAAATATTTCAGTGTTAGATAGCCCATTTATTGAGGAAGGCTACAAACTATATCGTCTCGCTAAGACCAATAGGAGCGGAGCAGAAGAAGTTGCGCGGGTCAACTAGTTTATGTATATTCGAATAACTCGACAATATATTATACTGATTGCCGCGATGTGGGGTACAGTCCCTTGGTAAAAGTTCTTCATAATGAGGAGTACATGGGCTCCTTTTGTTATACATCAAAACCAGTAAGAGCGAAGCAGCCGAAGTAGCGCGGCTCAACTAGTTATGTATGTATCGCTACTCGAGGAGACCACTTCTATTTCATGACTCAATTACCCGGAAAGATACTCGGCTGCGGCTCACTGATTGCATGTTCACATCCCATCACTTGAAATTTATGCATCATCGTTATCAGTAATCACTATAACGCAGTTCTGAATCAACTTGAAACATAGTGTTACAGTTCTTCTTGTGTTCATGAACAAAATAAGTTCATTCTTGGTACACCAATATATACTGTTGACCAATATGTACAATAGATACTGTTGAAGGTTCTTAAACGCACCTCTCGCTACGCATTCTTGTATATTTCTGGTGGAAAAGCAGCCTTACGGTCATATTTCAATCACTAGTAGTGATATCCCGGCCGATAACAATAGTGTGGTCTAAAAATATATAATTGTTCCGTCAGATAGATTTCCAAAATATATCCGACACGTATTTTTTTTTTTCACGTAAAAAAAATTAAAAGGATACAGTGCTTTGAAAATTCGTGTGACGTCACTTGTTAAAAAGTGCACTGAAATCAATTGGCAAGTGTACAAATTTTTGTGAGTAAGGTTTAAAGTTACTAAAACTCGGACTACAGTCGTTATTAAGCAAGACCTACAACCCTATACTCTTCAAAGTTAGAGTGAACTGGCTTCGTCTGGTCACGCACAAAACCTTTTGGAATACATTCATAGTGCGTGCAGCTACTGGAGTTCCCTGCCGGAGTCTGTGTTTCCCGATAGCTACAACCTGGAAGTCTTTACGTCAAGAGTGAATAGGTTACTTCTAGACAAGCGTGCTCCATCTTCGACCACATCATCGCTTACCATCAGGTGAGATAGTGGTCAAACGCGTGCCTATCAATAGTAAAAAGAAAGCTCGCTCCATCGTAGACTTTGTTTCTGTCACCTTTGACTAGACTAGAGTCAAGAGGAAACCCATCACAAGACCTTTTGTAAAGGAGCTTGTCTAGGGAAGTACTCCTACGAAATATTTATCTACCTGTTACCCCTAAACGCTATATCGTTTCGACAACCGCTGAAAGCACTATTTTATTACCGTAACAATGGCAGAAAAACGCCACAACTATGGCTCCAACATATGTTCTATTTGCGATGGAAAATGTAAATTAAAATTTCATCAAGATATTGAAAAAGAAATTATGCTGAAAATAAAACCACAAACAAGTACTGTAACGTACAACTCTTTGGCTTCTGAATGGTGTATAAGCCAAAATAGTATTTGTATGAACAATCAAGATGACGAAATCTTTAGAAAAATATTGAAAGAAGAACTTCAAAGTGTTATCAAAGAAATTATAACAGAAAAATATGCAGATGATCTAGATTGTAAATTTGAAATAATAGACTTAAAAGCAAAACTGTATGACACAGAAGAAAGAGTATTTAATTTACTAGCAACAAGCGATTCTTATAAAAAAAAGTTTCAAGAGATGAAATATAAAATAGAAGAGATAAAAAAAATTGAAAAACAAACTGCAAACAAATTTGAAGAGATGAAATTAATGATGGAGCAAAAATTGAAACATATAAAACATATAGAAGAACAAAATAACGCATTGCAACGCGGTTTTAATCAACTGAATCAGCGTCTCAAATCAGTTGAGCATGGTTTGAAATACGTTAACGTCGAACTGAAGAATGTACAGTTAGGTAAGGCTACTTCACGTTTGTGTTTCAGAAAACCAAAATATTCTATGGTAGGCGCCAGATAGACTTGTAATAAAGTACATTGACCTTTCCCTATAGGCTATAAGCCCTTCGAAGATACCCGAACAGTAAAATTCATCATCGTACCATCCGAAAGACGTCCACTGCTGGACATAGGCCTCCCCCAAGACGGGGCGTTTGCCATAACCGCCACGCTTGTGCGGCGGGTTGGCGATCGCAGTGTACATTACAAATTAAAATGAATTAATATAAATACCTTGAGTTCCTGGGATTTTTTGTCTTATTTGATCCCATTTTTTCTTATTACATATTTATTCTTTTATTGATCATCCTTACTGCAGGGATATTAACCGCGATGCAAAACATAAATACGGAGGAGTTTATTAACGAAATAATGTCTCGGCCAGCAATCTGGTGCAGTAAGATGACATGCAATATTTCCATTTTTGCTTTAATTTTAAAGAACTCCATCTAGAATAGACCACCACATAAATAAGAAATGAAAACGCTTAATTGCCAAAATTGCGTTTTGGAACCGACAGTTTAAAGGTTCGCGCGAAAACGGACGATGACGTCACTCGTGTCTATCACTGGTCAAGAACTGTACTAACTCAAAGACATAAGGTTGCCTTTTCGTTGGCATAACAGCAGATACGTCACTAAACGCTGATTGTTGTTTTTAGATACGTTCCGTTTCACGTTACTTTCAATCATTATTTTTGTTAAAAATCGATATTAACCAAAATAAAAACTTTGTAATGGTCTTTATTAAACTTTTTTGTCATTTTACTGACAACATTCTCATAAATTCTATATTTGCATCTTCCCTATTCAACAAAATTTAATAAATACGCAGGACGCACGAACTCGTATATTGCCTCCGCTGCTGCCAGTCGCGCCAACATGGCGCCCCCCGTTCGACCCGTATTATTATATTACCCGCTCATCGCAGACGCAAGACGCGTCGCGCCAGCTAGGCCTGCGACTTAGTCAGTCTTCGTCTCTTACGACACCCACGGGAAGTGATGGGATGGTATTATTCTTTTACGGCACCATACAGCAGTAAAATTATGAACCGTTTTTCATTACTAGAGAACGTACAAGATCACTCGCCTAAAGAACTCAGTGAGAGGAGCTCGTGGCTAAATAATAACAGCCGCACGGGTCAATCTTGAAGGTTAAGCAACGCTTGCCAAGGTTGGTCTGTGGATAGGTGACCATCTTAACATAACGAGTTTCCTCCGTGCCTCGGAAAGCACGTTAAGCCGTTGGTCCCGGCTGTCATTTGTAGATCTTTGGCAGTCGTTACGGATAGTCAGAAGCCAGTAAATCTGACTCCAGTCTTGCCATGAAGTACCGTGTTTCCCAGTTAATGGGTTGTGGAGGTCTGGTAGGCAGCCGCTCCACATAAAGCACTGGTATTCAGCTGAATCCGGTTTGACTGGAAGCCGACCCCAATGTAGTTGGGAAAAGGCTGGCAGATGATGACACGGCTTCCAATCCTTTTAAACACGTATTTTTTTTTTTTGTCATGTGGCTTTGTAAAAATTACCAAATTTACCAAGCCAGATGACGTCACGCGTGTCTTCAACTCGCTGTTTCTCCTTTATTTTTTGTTTACGTGAGAAAAGAAAAAATACGTGTCGAATATTTTTTTGAAAATCTATCAGACGGACTAATTAGATTCTTTTAGTAAAATACTCTATTTTTGTCAATCTGTCTTGTCGACGTTGTATTACTATACAACGTGGACAAGACGTTCAATTACTTGATATAATTTGTGGAGATGAAATATAAAGTTTATTTGTTTATTTACTTAGTTACACGAAATCAACCTAAGGTTCAAAAACCTGCTCTGGCTCCTCGGCAGACAGTCCACCCTATCCCTATCCAATAAATTAAGGGTATACTGCTCAATAATAAAACCAATCTGGACATATGGGATCCAACTATGTTCGACAGCCAGCAAATCTAACATTATGTGCCTCCAAAGAGCTCAAAATAATATTCTAAGGACCCTCTCATCGGCGCCCTGGTATGCTCGCACTACAGAGATCCACGACTACCTGGAAATCCCAACCACTTTGGATGAAGCCAAACGATACGCAACCGACCAACAAGGACCGCTTGACAACTCACCCAAACCCGTTATCCAGTATGCTCTTACAGCCAAACCCGATTAAGAGACTCAAGAGAGCCGATATGCTACCTAACTAAGGGGAGATGGAGCAGTGGCTCTACCTCGCCAAACCCCAACCTCTTGCAACTCACCTGATTATAGTCTGGACGACTGATCCCAGGCTCGAAAAAAAAAAAAAAAAAAACTTAGTTACAATATGCTTGTAAACAGGTCAACAACTCAACGTAGACTTCACAACGCCCCCCCGGCTTTACAACACCGATTTCCAAGTGAGAGACCACAAGATGAGCGGCGGAGTGTGGCTCTACAACAACAGAGACAACAACAGCAACGTCGATGGGGGCTTGGGGGCCAGCACTGAGTACTTTAGGTGAGTGACAATTAGTTTTCTTTCTTTCTTTCTGATAACACTGAAGCAATGATGATAAGCTGGGGTCTTCAACCCGTCAGGCCCGGCCGTCCCGCATGTGGGGCGTAGTCTAGGTCCGGCCGTCCCACATGTGAGAGTAGACTGGGCCTGGCCGTCCCACATGTGGGCGTAGAGTAGGCTTGGCTGTACCACATGTGGGTAGTAGACCAGGCCCGGCCGTCCCACATATGGGGAGTAGACTAGGTCCGGTTCGTCCCACATGTGGGGAGTAGACTAGGCTCGGTTCGTCCCACATGTGGGGAGTAGACTACGCCCGGTTCGTCCCACATGTGGGGAGTAGACTAGGCCCGGTTGGTCCCACTTGTGGGGAGTAGACTAGGCCTCGTTCGTCCCACATGTGAAGAGTAGACTAGGCCCGGTTCGTCCCACATGTGGGGAGTAGGCTAGGCCCGGTTCGTCTCACATGTGGGGAGTAGACTAGGCCCGGTTCGTCCAACATGTGGGGAGTAGACTAGGCCCGGTTCGTCCCACATGTGGGGAGTAGACTAGGCCCGGTTCGTCCCACATGTGGGGAGTAGACTAGGCCCAGTTCGTCCCACATGTGGGGAGTAAACTAGGCCCGGTTCGTCCCACATGTGAGGAGTAGACTAGGTCTGGTTCGTCCCACATGTGGGGAGTATTTTGCGAGGCCTGACGGGTTACGACAACGAGTGAATTGGTTACTTTTAGACAGGCGTGCTTACATGGCGTGCATAGCGTACCGTCAGGTGAGATTGTGGTCAAACGCAAGCCTAACAACTATTATAAAAACCGGGCAATAGGGAATATGCATGAAAAACATATTTATCATGTATACAGTTTATCTAAAAATATACAAAAATATAATACTAAGAGTAAAATAAAATTAAAATTACTCGAAAAACGAAGGAGATATAATTATTTTAAACAAATATATCTGTCCCTCTCGCGAAAACGCTGTTTTCTATGGCAGCTGTATAGGCGTCATAGACGATGAAGTCATAGTTTACATCGGACTTCTCTTTCTAATTGTAATCTTTGAAGCTTTATAACTTCATCGCTGATGAAGGTATTATAAAAAATAATGTCATGATTGTTTAATAGAGCTAATAAGTATTTCATTTTGCAAATAAAAAAATCGCATGCATGTTGATATTGCGAGTCGGACTCTCGTGCATACAAAGGGAAAATTCCGAACGAATATTTTTTTATTAAGTTTTTAACTTCGTTTTTAAAACTATTGATTTCTTATAGGTTTTGCTATAATATACAGAGTTGATACAAATTAAACTGTTCAGTATTAATTCGATACGGTACAAAAACAAAAAGCGCCATAAATGAGAAAATATTTTTTTCAAACAAACTAAATAGCTTGCAAATCCGAATAAAACGCAACCACCCTTTGTAAAAAAATGACACTGACCTTAGATACCGCTAGGTAACAAAGCGGCAACGTCGCGCGCGCGCCGGAGCGCGGTGTGCGGTATCTCGTGTGCTCGGCGGGGGCCGGGGCGGGGGGGCGGCCGGCGACTTAGGCCTCCGCTCGCACTGGCTTTTATGTTAGGTAACGTTTCGAAGTATGCGCACAAAAACAAACACACTAAATTTTAAAATTTTCTAAGTGTCCTCCATTCACATTGATGCACAAATTATACCGACGGAGAATATTGTTATTTATTTTTCTAATTAGATCACTGTCCGTCGCTAAGCACTTTAATTTGTGAAATGCTAAAATAATCCTATTTTTTAACTCATCAATTGTATTTACCTCTGAGGCATACACTTCACCCTTAATGTACCCCCACAAAGAGAAATCCATGAGAGTGAGGTCCGGAGATACTAATACTAAATAATAATAATCCCAAGTTACGTGTCTTATCACGATAAAAGCAGTCAATCACAAAAAAAATCACTAATACTAAATAATAACAATCCCAAGTTACGTGTCCTCTCACAATAAAAGAAAGAAATACTGTCTTAAACTTATTCAGTGTCCTATCACAATAACAAAATAAAATCACAATTGTTTGCGCGCGAATTCCACAAACCGTACGTTCCGAATAGACAGCGTCGGCGCACTGAATAGAGGCCCCACTTACCGATCGCATAAAACAAGGATGCAACAAACTGACCTATTTCTGTTTCTTTCAAATGCGCTACGTTTGTCGCTTTCGTAGTGAAAGTGCAAGTGTGTGTGTATTGATTGCTTCCTTGTTTGCATTGCCAATTTTTAGTGAATGTCCTTCGACATGCGTCAGAGCGGCAACAACGCATCGTAGATTCATCGTTGTAAGGTGCATGACCTATGCTTAGACGATAATCAGCTGTTAGAAAAGATACATCGTGTTCAAACCGTGCAAAAACTTTAAAAATCATTTGCGACTAAACTACTGCTCCTAATTAATTTATTATTGGTACAGAGCTTGAAAATAGTATAGGCAGTTTAAAGGAAAGCCCCTCTGTCGTATCAACGTTGTATATATTGTAGAGCTCTCGCTTGTAGCTATTGCGAGAGGGGTTGTTGAATCAGTTAAAAACAGATTATTTCAGAGAAGAATTATATATTTTACGTGCTTTCAACCTCAGGGCAAACAATCGAATCTCTTATAAAAAAACTCACACTTCTTTATGACATCACATTCGAATTCTAACTTTATTATTCTTAATTCTTTCAAGGCTTATGTCATTGAGGTTGCACCTCCCAAAGAGGATCTCTGCATGAGCTACCCCCCGAAGAATGGAGGATAGTAAGAATGATTTTCTTGCAATCATACATTCCCAGCCTTGGAAGAGTCAAGCACCTACCTATTCCTAACCCGAAGTCCCTGCCTAAGTGGCGACTCTTCGTAGACACTTTGACACCTACTTCAATAGAAGCAGTTTCAGTCATACCCTGCGCTGGGCAATATTCTTTATATTATTATGCGCCATTTGCGCAATAACTTAAAGCAGTTATGCTGAAACCCTGCTGCAGTAAAACGCCACAAAAACCTGCAACACATTGTCGGACGTAAACAAAATCGATGCGACAATTCACATCTATCCAGAAGGGATTGAACTAATTAGATTTACCCTAACTAATCTATGTGGTTGCTCGTCGGATGATCCTAATCTGCTAAAGTTTTTTAAATTTTAACTTTGAACTTACTCCAGTGATTCTAATACATAAGAATTGTAATCAATTGCCTCCATAATCAGTTTAACCAATGGTGACAACTAGCCACCCTTCGCGAAGGTTATACCTCGTATGCAAAGTTAGTTTAACCGCCCATGGAGTTCTTTACTGGCGTAAAATTAATCGCGAAAACTCTACCTTCAACACCACTGGAATGAGTTCACCCTAGCTAATACTATTTAAACGCGCTCTTCACAAATCTGGGAGCGCCCTCGAAGTCGTCGATCACGTGCACGTCCTTTTTCGAATGTACATGGAAAAAAGACTTCATTCAACAACTTATTCATCCTACCAAGCTAAAATAATGCTTATTTACATGGAATTATAACTAACATCTGCTAACCGCGATCTAACATAAAATGGTTTCAACCTATTTACATGGACAATATCTATAAATCTCCCATTACCAGGTTTACTTATTACAAAGTTTACTTCCGAAATTCGCCTAACTATTTTGTACGGTCCTTTATACAACCTACAAAGTTTCGTGCTTATACCCATTTGCCGCCTAGGAGTATAAACCATCACTAGTTGGTTCGCTACGAAATGCCTAACTTTCGCTTTCCTATCATAGATAATTTTCTGTCTAACTTGCGCCTTTCTTATGTTATATATAGCACTTCGTGACAGTTGGGCTTTCATATTGAGTCGTCGTACGAAATCTACCGATTGACTCTGTTCCCCAGTGTTGGCCGTTAAGTCTGTTAGGAACGATGGTTCCGCAGCATATAATAAGACGTACGGTGACATTCTGGTGCTAGACTGTTTACTGGTATTATATGCGAAACACACTAGTGGGACATAACTACACCAATTTCTTTGATCTGCGGCTACATACATGGATAACATCTGGGTCAGCGTCCGGTTAAAACGTTCTACCAGACCGTTCGAAGCTGGGTGAAATGCTGTAGTGAAACGTGACTTCGCCTCGAAATATTTAACTGTATCTCTCACTAAATGAGACGTAAAGACCGACCCTCTATCCGACACTATCTCTTTGACACCACCATATCTACAGAAAATCTCATCAATTAGGAACTCGCTAATACTTTGTGCTGTTACCCTGGGAACCGCTTTGCAGACTGCATATCTCGTTGCATACTCTACACTAACTATAATATACCGATTACCTTTCAACGATTTCCTAAAAGGTCCTAAAACGTCGAACCCTACTTTCTCCATCAACTGGCTTACCGCAATGGGTTGTAATTGAGCCACTTGCTTACAACCCTTCCGCTCCTGACACAACCGACAACTCCTTACATAACTATCTATCTCCTTCTCGGCATCCTTTATATAATATCTCTCTCTAAATTTACCTAATGTCTTAGCTAGCCCTAAGTGTCCACCTGACCACGGATCATCATGCAACTCCTTCAATACTTCCCCTAGCAAACATCTTGGGATCACTGCTAACTTCCGAATCTTATTTAATCTTCTTGCTTCCTTACATAACACACCATCTATGATACTAAAACCCTTGAGGGTGCTTACCCTGTTCATCATCAGTCTATCAAACCAGCATCTGCAGAACTCATCTCGCAGCTGCTCTTCCCTAAATCTTACAACCTCTATTTTATACAATTGCATGCCATCCTCTAAGTGTTTCTCGGACATCTTCGGCCCCTCCTCTTCTTCAGCTAACGGATTCCTACTTAAAAAATCTGCTATGACATTGTCCTTCCCTGCACAATGAACTATATTGAAATCATACGCTTGGATACACAGCGACCACCTAGCCAACCTTCCATTCATATCCTTTCTGTTCCTTAACCAGCAAAGAGCCTTATGATCAGTCATCACCTGAAAAGTTAAACCCCATAGAAAATGTTTGAAGTAATTTAACGCCCACACTAACGCAAGACACTCTTTCTCCGTGGTTGAATACTTCTTTTCCCCGTCGCTTAATTTCCTCGATGCATATGATACCGGAAACATCACTTCCTTACCCTGCATTGGACAACAGCCGACTGCTTCATCGCTGGCATCCACATAAATAATCTAGTGATAACATCTTTATCAGTCGAATAAAAATGCAAAATGGGTGGAGACTCCAAAATCTTTATTATCCTCCGAAATGCTTCTTCCTCCATATTACCCCAACTAAATGTTTTGTTTTTCTTTAGGAGTTTTGTTAGTGGTAATACAATCTGTGCAAAATTATTAATAAACTTTCTATAATAAGAAAACAACCCTAGGACCGATTTAACTTGCTTTGTATTATTAGGTGATTTCAAGGTTTTTAAAGTCTGTAATTTTTTATTGTCGGGTCTAACTCCTTCGCCCGAGATCTCATGTCCTAATACTGAAACTATACTATACCCGAAACTGCACTTGCTTGGTTTAAGAGTAAGGTTAGCCTTCTTCAAACGTACTAAAACCTCTTCTAACGATTCCATGAATTCATCAAAACTATTTCCCCAAACAAGTATATTATCTACGTAACAAATTGCGCTTTTGTATTTTATTCCGGCTAGTACTTTGTCCATTACCCTTTGGAAAACAGCTTGACTAGTCTTGAGTCCAAAAGGTAAGACATTGAATTCATAGACC
This sequence comes from Lacanobia oleracea, assembly GCA_950371165.1. Lineage (NCBI taxonomy): Eukaryota > Metazoa > Arthropoda > Insecta > Lepidoptera > Noctuidae > Lacanobia > Lacanobia oleracea. Next base: position 11,829,965 of record OX493415.1, on the reverse strand, counting down.
TGAGGAAGTAATAAATGCCGTTTTGTGCTTATCCTCCTCACGCAGTCGATGCTGCCAATAGCCCGAATTTAGATCTAAATCCGCAAAATATTTGGCCCCTGCCAGATAAATCATAATATCGTCGATAATTGGTAACGGATAGCTATCTGTTATTACTTTTCTATTTAACTTCCTATAATCTACACAAAACCTCCATGATTGATCTGGTTTTTGTACCAATACCACTGGCGACGCGTAAGCGCTTCGTGATTCCCGTATGACGTCATTAGCTAACATTTCCGTAACCTGTGTATTTATTATGTCTCGCTGTTTGGGGGAAACTTTATATGGTGGGTGATGAACTGGTATATTGTCTACAGTTCTAATAGGAATTTCTTCTATGCTACAATTACCCAATTCTGAGGACTTGAACGCGAAGTTATCTCTATTTGAGGTAAGAAGGGTATTCAATCTGTTTCTTTTTTCCGGTTCTAAATCTAAGTTAACATTAAGTCCGTTAATTACAACATTATTAAAATCTGTCTTTGATATAAAATCATCGTCAGAGCTCTTAATTAAATTTGAAAAATACAAATAATCGGCTTGCGATACAGAGTTCGTACGCCCTTCCACCTTCGTTCCATGCTCCTTCCTGATGTTGTTACATAAAACAGTTTCATCATTCTGGTCATAGGCTACAACTACACGTGATTCTGGCATAGCATTCTGGTTGGCACATTTATAAAAATTTATACGAATTCTCCCCATTAAAGTAATACATTCATGGTAAAAATCAATGACCGCTTTGTATTTATGAAGGAAATCCTGTCCCAGAACCAGTCTCTGGCTAATGTTTTTAATAATCAGGAACTCGTTCACAAAGACACTAGAGTCCACTAAGAAGCTCATCTCCGTTAACCCGACTACTTCCAAATATGAACCCGAAATGGACTTCACCAAATGATTCGCCACGTCACTGGTACGTCTAATATTGAGATCCAACGCCAATTGTTCTGATATGCACGAAATTGATGCTCCGGTGTCTATCAGAGCAGGATGGGCCCGATCAGCTATCATAATACTAATAATAGGATTGAGGTCACCGCATTTGTTATTTTTCTCCGGGAGTTGATTTCTTTTGGACACAGCCTGCAACTCCACTTCTTCATTTATTGACTGTGCCCTTCCATGTTTGGGTGGTTATCAGTACGTGGGCTTCTTGAGCTGGGGGTAAATGGGAAACGGTTATTTCTGTAATTAGACTGTTGCCTCGGTCGCAAATTATACCTCGGCGTATGATATAACTCCGTATCTCCAGCTGGGTGCGGTGTCGACCTCGATGCGGTTGGTCCTGGGCTCGTTGGCCTCGGTGAAGCTGGGAATCCCGGTGCTCTAGCTGGAAAACGATCAAAACTGACCCGTGGAGGGTGCAAGGAAAAATTTGCCCGGTCGGATTGTGTTTCCCCAAATATTTCTTTTATTTGGTCAATGGTGGCCCGTAGCTCGGCCTTTGAGCTATACAACCGGGTCCCCAATTTCAATTTATAATGCATGTTTATCCCCTTTAGGAATATTTTAATGAATATTTTCTCATCCGAAATCCCGGATTGCAACCCGTAATCAGCCAATCTATAATAAAATGCGACTATATCTTCTTTAGTGTCTTGTCGCGCATTATAGAACTTTTCAACGAAATCTATACCTGACGGGAACTCCGCCTGTAGGCTGTCGCACATGACTTTAAAAGACATATTTTCTTTGTAGATTAATTTGAAATATGCTAGGGCTGGCCCGTCCAGATATGCACCCATAATGAGGGCTAAATCGCTTTCTGGCCATCTATTTATGGCAGCGATTTGGCGAAACTGAGTGAGGAAATCGCTGAATGAGCATGAGGAACCCGTACCCGTGAAGGATACTACTTTCGCCATCTTATTTCGTATAATTACATGTAACCACTTATCTTTGTAACTGTTCAGACGTCGGGGTACCGCCTGACCATCAAATTTCCGCAGCCTCTGGAATAACAACGGGGGACAGCTCCTTATCCTGCGTAGCGTACCCGCTTGGAAATTTTCCTCGTACAGATTTGAATCTATAAAATTGGGAGTTTCTTCATGCACTTTTATACTTTACGCAGTGCACACGCGTAATTTATCAGGCACCTCCGCCACTTGTAGAGCTCTCGCTTGTAGCTATTGCGAGAGGGGTTGTTGAATCAGTTAAAAACAGATTATTTCAGAGAAGAATTATATATTTTACGTGCTTTCAACCTCAGGGCAAACAATCGAATCTCTTATAAAAAAACTCACACTTCTTTATGACATCACATTCGAATTCTAACTTTATTATTCTTAATTCTTTCAAGGCTTATGTCATTGAGGTTGCACCTCCCAAAGAGGATCTCTGCAATATTATAAGGTCTATTTTATCTCTATTTTTTTTTCAAAATGAAAACATAGGACTGCGAAATTAAAATTAGTGTTGAAGCATCACTTCGTTTAATTTAACATAACATTTTTTTATGTTACAGCACCGAAAGTCCGGGGAAGTCGACGACCCTCACCGGCTTCCAAATGGCCCCCGGGGGCGAACGACGGAAGTCCACCACAGAAGCCGCCCCCAAAGATTCAGTGGACGACCTACAGAGAAGACTCGACAACCTTAGAGGTTTTAACTTATAATATTAAATGTTAGGACAGGTAATGTAAGCGTTCTTTGTCAAAAACTATTATCTGCTTAAGGAGTTTCTAAACAAAATGATTGAGAAACCGGCTAAGTGCGAGTCGGACTCGCACACGAAGGGTTCCGTACCGTAAACCGAAAAAAGAACACGTTTCTTGTATGGGAGCTCCCTTTCATTTTTATTATTTGTTGATAAAGCGGCAATAGAAATACAGTCTGTGAAAATTTCAACTGTCTACCTATTACGGATTTGAGATACAGCTCGCTGACAGACAGACAGACGGACGGACGGACAGAAAAAGCTTGGTAACAGGGTTCCGTTGGTAGTGAAACCCTAAAACAGATGGATAAACAACACATTTTTGACAAAGAACTTTTATATTAGTTTTAAGGCCATATAGATATACCACACTTTAGGTTAAATGTAAAATAACGATTAATATTATGCAATTTTAGGCTGTATGTAGCTACAAATGCACGTAGGATCGCGTTTGTTTTTTTTAAACTTAATATTAAAATAATATTGACTGCTAAACGTCAGCTTACTAGATCACTTTGAAAAGTCGTTTTACAATTAATATTTTTCTTAAGGTGGATGCTCCAGGGTAGCCCGCGAAATTCAAATATTTTTATGTTTTTTGCAATTTGCCGGTCAGTGTGAAGCTGTATGTGGACCAAATACGATTCGCGACCGTAACGCGTATTTATCTAAAGAATTATAACCATTTTAATCATCTATAACTATCGTATTTGGTCCACATACAGCTTCACACTGACCGGCAAATTGCAAAAAACATAAAAATATTTGAATTTCGCGGGCTACCCTGGCGCATTCACCTTAAGGATGGGAAATCATCAAATGCGGAGCGTGCGGGAGTGTCAGACTCTTACTGACTAAAACCCATTCGTGATCCTCCTAGTGCCCGCCGCTTTCAGGGTCGCGGTGACTCTTGAACAAACTCAAGAATAAAATCTGCATAATCTTTTCCACAGCAAAGTTAGGTCGGCTTTCAAACTAACCGGATGTAGCTTAATAAAGCCCGTTCCATCATCGGACCACAAGACGAACGACTATCGCCACCGGTACATGGTGGACATCCCACCCACACGCACAAAACGTTTTGGGAACACATTCATAATGCGTACAGCTAAGGAGTGGAATTCCCTGCCGGAGTCTGTGTTTCCTGATAGCTACAACCTGGGAGTCTTTAAGTCAAGAGTGAATAGGTTACTTCTAGGCAAGCGTGCTCCATCTTCGACCACATCATCGCTTACCATCAGGTGAGATAGTGGTCAAGCGCGTGCCTATCTATAGTAAAAAAAAAATACCAGTATTTAACATGGAGCGACTTCGTCCCTGTGACATTGTTTGGTGTAGCAGAATGGGCGGGCATGGTTCACAACCGAAATAATAGTCAAGAGATGATATTGCAAATTAAATCAAGGACACCGTCACTAGAAGCTATAAGTTTTGTAAACAAAGAACTTGTACTAAGTCACGTATCAACAACAAATAATACCAAATTCAATTACTCAAAGTTGCGTACGTATAATACGAAACTAACGAGCAATTTCTCTTGGTCGGGTTATATTTTAGCGATAATTTAAAGCGCTGTCGCAAATGCAATTGATTAATATCCTGTACTAGCTGACCCGCGCTCCCGTCAACTGGCTACCCTACCTGCCCTACCTACCCTACCTGCCCTACCTACCCTACCTGCCCTACCTACCCTACCTGCCCTACCTACCCTACCTGCCCTACCTACCCTACCTGCCCTACCTACCCTACCTGCCCTACCTACCCTACCTGCCCTACCTACCCTACCTGCCCTACCTACCCTACCTGCCCTACCTACCCTACCTGCCCTACCTACCCTACCTGCCCTACCTACCCTACCTGCCCTACCTACCCTACCTGCCCTACCTACCCTACCTGCCCTACCTACCCTACCTGCCCTACCTGCCCTACCTGCCCTACCTGCCCTACCTGCCCTACCTGCCCTACCTGCCCTACCTGCCCTACCTGCCCTACCTGCCCTACCTACCCTACCTGCCCTACCTACCCTACCTGCCCTACCTACCCTACCTGCCCTACCTGCCCTACCTACCCTACCTGCCCTACCTACCCTACCTGCCCTACCTACCCTACCTGCCCTACCTACCCTACCTACCCTACCTGCCCTACCTACCTGCCCTACCTGCCCTACCTACCCTACCTGCCCTACCAACCCAACCTGCCCTACATACCCTACCTACTTACCCCTTTTTTATTGTTTTTAAACCTTCCCTGTATTCTGGCGAAACTACCAAAAAAATAAATACTTAAATCGGCCCGCCGTTCTCGAGTTTTAGCGAGACTAACGAACAGCAATTCATTTATATATATAGATAACATGGGAACTTTAGATTAATACAGTTCACTTCACGCTTGTTTACTTCTCCGAGGTACGTCGCAATTCATTGCGTAGTATGTCAATTTGGCAAAAAACATAGGACTGCGCATGCGCGCCAGCCAAGATGGCGCGTGTATTGGCGTCTCATTCGCTCGTATACGTTCGATGTATAATAGGGAACATGCAATGTTTGCATTTTTGCTTTAATTTTGAAGAACTCCATCTAGAATAGACCACCACATAAATAAGAAATGAAAACGCTTTAATTTATTGCCAAAATTGCGTTTTCAAACCGACAGTTTAAAGGTTCGCACGAAAACGGACGACGACGTCACTCGTGTCTATCACTGGTCAAGAACTGTCCTAACTCAAAGACATAAGGTCGCCTTTTCGTTGGCATAACAGCAGATACGTCACTAAACGCTGATTGTTGTTTTTAGATACGTTCCGTTTCACGTTACTTTCATTCATTATTTTTGTTAAAAATCGATATTAACCAAAATAAAAACGTTGCAATGGTCTTTATTTTATACTTTTTTATCATTTTACTGACAAAATTCTCAAAAATTCTGTATTTGCATCTTCCCTATTGTGTCCCGCTTGCTCAACGCAATACGACTGTTGATGCGAAAAGTGTGACATATTTTTATTGTTTTTGATTATTTATTTTGGTTATTTCTTTGTTTGATTGGTGTACTTGTGGCGTGTTACTTTTTTTTATTTACGCGATTGCACCTGCGCGGTCAACACTAAAACCTAACTTACGAGCGATAAAGAACCGTGGTGCGAACTGTGGCCTTACTGCGAGTTTTTTAACGTTCTCGATCACGTCAGCGTAAACGTCAATTTGTATTGAAACTGAATAAGCGCCGTCTGGTGACAATAACGGACAACATCTTTTTTTCTATACAATTTGACATAAGCGGACGTTTACGTTGACGCGATCGAGTGCGTTAAAAAGCTTACACTAAGCCCTCAGTAACAACTTTAAACAATGATTAATGCAAATAAAGACTTATCTCGTCTAATGTTTTGTCGTACTGGAACGCGTCTGTCTCATGGAAACAACAGGGAAGATGCCAATACAGAATTTATGAGAATGTTGTCAGTAAAATGATAAAAAAGTATAAAATAAAGCCCATTGCAACGTTTTTATTTTGGTTAATATCGATTTTTAATAAAAATAATGAAGTAACGTGAAACGGAACGTATTTAAAAACAACAATCAGCGTTTAGTGACGTATCTGCTGTTATGCCAACGAAAAGGCAACCTTATGTCTTTGAGCTAGGCCAGTTCTTGACCAGTGATAGACACGAGTGACGTCATCGTCTGTTTTCGCGCGAACCTTTAACCCTTAGAAGCCTGATTTTTCAAATTAAATTTAAAAAAATATCAGTGTATTCTCTGCAGGAGCTAGATAAATGGAAAAATAATAAAAAAAATCATATTATATATTTCGAAAAAAGAAACTGGTATCAATTTTGATACTTCAGGCATTAGGGCCACAAATAAGCCGGAATAACAAATAATGTTGTTAGGTATGAAATAATGAGAAACATCTGTTATTTTTATTGTCACATAAAGAAACTTTACATTTTATACAAATCCATGAAGTAAGTTTTCTATAATTGTTATATTTACATTTATTCCTAGAATCTAAAAACATTTTCTCATGGCCGACACGATCGTAACGTACGTCAGTGGAGGGCAGGACCTGTACACCTGCCCGTGGTTTTTTAGAAGGATCAGGGATCTCTTCTCGTCGACTGGTACTTGGCCTTCCCCTTTTATTATCTGACCGAATTTGATACCGACATAAAGTGTCAGCAAGCTCGGTTCTGAAGTCGGCTAACTTCATTATATCCTTCTGCGATTTCCTGTTCACTGTACTAACCTTTTTGAACAGCACCCAAGCATTATCACAGTCATGTCCAAGAGATGATAAAACAGCCTTGTTGTCCACTTTCTTGACTTTATGCGAATGCGATATCGACCAATGAAGCTGTCCATCAGATCAACGCCTCCCATGTGAGCATTATATTCCTTTATGACCCGAGGACACGCTACTTGGATATTCGTTTTTAGTTTTTTTTCGTAACGGGTTATAGTCTCTGCTGGTTCAGCACCAACGTAGGTAGAAAGCAATAAAACTTGCTTATTGTCTTTCCAGCTTGTTGCCGAAAATTCTATGCCTTCAAAAGAGGCAACGTTTTCATGATATGTGCCTCTGGGTACATTAGACTTCAGGATTTCCTTTTTCTCTGGCAACTTGCAGGATTTACCAAGTCTGTTTTTCTGTACAGTGCCAAGACAATAAACACCTTCTTTGGTCAAGTAATGCAGCAGAGGAACATTGGTGTAAAAATTATCAAAATAAATGTTATGGTTGATGTGCCTTGGGACTGGTCGTAACAGTCGTACAACAGTATTTGATACTACTCCCAGATCTGGTTCGCCAGGTAGACGTTCAATGTCCTTAGCTCCTGAGTAAACTTCAAAACTGTATGCATACCCAGAAAGAGAGCATAAAACATATAATTTGAATCCCCACTTATGAGGTTTATTAGGTAAATACTGTTTCATAAAATGCTTTATTTTTGTTGCACACATTTGCTCGTCTAGTGATAACCGGTGGTCAAATGGTACAGTAATATTTTTTTTATTTAGATGGTCTATCACTGGTCTAACTTTATGGAGTCGGTCGTGTTGTGCATGATCGGAGGGCAAATGCTTAGTGTCGTCATTCATATGAAAAATTTGTCTGATTTTATCAAATCTGTTGCGGTTCATGGTTTGTGCTATGGGTTCAAATTTAGCTATATTTGACCAATACGACCTGACACTAGGGTAATGGTAAACACTTGTAAAAATAAGAATTCCAAGAAACTTTCGTAACTCTGAGAATGTAATAGGTTCTGTAAAGTTGGGATTCTTTTGGAAAGCATATTTATTTGATTCGTCCACAAGAAATTTCAATAATTCTTCATTGAAGAAGTAAGAAAAAAACTGAAACGGCGTTTCCAAACTTAGAATTTCTGATGAACACTCAGTGTTTCCTTCGAATTCAAAAGCGTTTTGAACAATGTCCATGTTTTTTACTCTCCATACCACATTACGAGGGTTGCAGGTATAATTATTCACCAAAGGAGTTGGACTTTGTTCAACGATCCCTAAATGTTGAATTTCAGAAGATTCGTTGACTAACGGCGAATTTGTTTCTAACTCAGGGTCAGCAGGCGAATTACCTACATCACCTTCATCTTCTAGCTCCATCTGAAGATCTCTTTGACTCGAATAGTAGTCGATGTCATCTTCATTATCGCTGAACTCGTCCTCTGAAATTTCACCATTTTCTAGCTGCCTCAAAATGGCTTCGATGTCATCCGGTTTCATTTTCGATAAATATCTATAAAGCAATTGAGAAAAAAGTTATTCCAACACCAAACCATGCAAAAAAATAACAAAAAAGGCAAGATTTTATCCAAAAATTATGATTAGCTAAAAATATAGTCACTAGGTTTCAAATAGCCGGGAATGCCTGAAGTACCAAAATTGATACTCACAAAAATAGCACATTTCTCTTCAAGCAAAGAAAACAATCGTAACAAAAATTATATTTTAGTAAAATTATGATATTTACTCACCTCAAAAGAATTTTTATTATTCGGATAAAAGAAAATTCGTCAAAAGTATAAATCACCAAACTTTTTCAAAAAGTGTGTTCACTTGTTCAAACTTCAATAACGCGGGAAAGCAAAATGTCATAGATAATCAAACGATGTTGACATTTGACTTTTTTTAAATTTCGATTTAAAGAACACTATGCAATAATATTATACATCAGCCTAACATTAAAAAAAAAAACTAACAACAAGCATAAATTCGGTTTGAAAGTTCGGTATCAAATTTGATACTCAAGGTATTTAAGGGTTAAACACAATTTTGGCAATAAATTAAAGCGTTTTCATTATTTATTTACGTGGTGGTCTATTCTTTAACATTAAAGTAAAAATGGAAATATTGCATGTTCCCTATTGAGTGTGTGTTTACAAAATTTATAGCTTCTCGTGGCGGAGAATATAAGGTCCATTTAACAGCGAGAGTTGGGCTTGGTTTCTGAATTGAGTAATTAGAGGTAAAAACGTGTCAGATACTACTTTAATGCCTACGTTTATCATGTTTTCAGGCTAAAGTAGAATTTGACAAATACTGATATTCGATTCGGAAATCTTCGGTACAATCTCCAGATTTATCGTACATTTTTCGGGGTTTAAGTTGGTTCAAATAACTGGGTCGCTGGGTTATGTCTGAGGCGTCATTCTAATACGTTGCGTTACGTTTATTCTGATAATTATATAGGGGGCATTGTACTCCGGATTATGAACAATTTTTACTATGCCCGAAACCGCGGAACAAAACCGCTCTTCAGTACATTTTAATCGATTCTTTTTTTAGCGATTTCATTGACCGAAAAAGATGCCGTGCCCAAATTCCAACATTAATCCATACGCCCACAGTTGGAATTTGCTTGTCTCCTTTGTGGTTTATTCTTAGCAAGCGTGCGCGATCTTCGACCTTATTCTTGCGTATAAAAATCATACTCTTTAAGTTGTATAAAATAGCAGTTGATGTAATAGAACTTTAAAAAAAATATAAATAATAATATTTAAGTTATTAAAAAAAAAACACCCGCCATACTAGAATAATAAATTCATAAATAAATAAATTATAAAAATTGAAAAAAAAAAATGTTTTGTTTTAATCGCAAAATCTAATCAAAAAATTTTATTATTAAGTTTTGTAAATATGTGTCGTGTAAAATATATAAAAATATGTTATAATAAAAAATAGTGATATTAGATAAGTGGCTGGTCCCATATTATTCATACTTTAATAAAAAATATATAACTATGGGAATTGTAAGGGTAAATTATAAGAAGGGATTGACTACTGAGAAGATAACTATGGTATGGCAGATAAACTTGCAATAAAGTACATTGATCTTTCCTTATATTTTGTCGATACCGCATCATCCGCCTTGCCTTTTACCAACTACATTGGGGTCGGCTTCCAGTCAAACCGGATTTAGCTGAATAGCAGTATTTTACGTGGAGCGGCTGCCTACCAGACCTCCACAACCCATTAACTGGGTAACACGGTATTTCTTGGCAAGACTGGAGTCAGATTAACTGGCTTCTGACTATCTGTAACGACTGCCATAGATCTACAAATGACAACCGGGACCAACGGCTTAACGTGCTTTCCGAGGCACGGAGGAAACTCGTTATGTTAAGATGGTCACCCATCCACAGACCAACCTTGGCAAGCGTTGCTTAACCTTGAAGACCGACCCGTGCGGCTGTTATTATCTAGCCACGAGCTCCTCAATGAAAATTAAATTTTAATTTTCCTTTGTCGATACCTTTAATATGAAACATTATTCATTACTAGAGAACGTAAAAAATCACGATAGACCTCAATTCAGGACAGCTTAATGTCTTTATTTCTGTTTTTGATATCAACAATTTACCTGTATGCATGTGGGTTATTGACCGTAATGGGGTATCATATGGATGGAGAGACGTCATATGGCTTGGTAAAGATGTACCAAATTTACCAGGCCAGATGACGTCACGTGAGTCTTCAACCCGCTGTATCTCCTTTATTATTTGTTTACGTGAAAAAAGAAAAAAATACATGTCGAATATTTTTTGAAAATCTATCAGACGGACTAATTAGATTTTTTTAGTAAAATACCCTATTGCACATTTATCTGCCGCCATAATAGAGAATAGAGAAGTCTGGTAGAAGAATAAATGTAGCGACCACTGATATATTGGTGTAAGGATCTGTTCAAGTAGTACGTAAGAAGATTTTAATTTTTTTTTAAATAAAAGGAGAATATTTTTTTTTTTTAATTTTCAGAGCAATTTTCGTACCTTTGAAAATATCTAAAGCTACGATTGCTAAACATAAATTTCAATTAATCGCAGTTTTAGCGTTTTTCAAAATCAAAATTCTCTCAGTGAAACGAAAACTTCAAAATCAGAGTCAAAACTATGTAATGGAGTATTTTAGCGTACTCCGTTGCTTCTGTTGATTATAAAGTACGCTAAATAGAGTACAGTACTCTATATAAAGGGTCTGGCCATAATAAATAATGATTAATGTAATGTTTGTTTTACATCGACGGCGAAGTGCCAATACCTCCTATTTAACATTTTTCGAGAAATTCACCTTTTCATCGTAATTCGCCTAAGTGTATTTTTACTTGCAACAAAAACATTAAATTAAACTGTGGAAATACCTACCAACTAAACCAACATGTCTTTTTTATGGCATTACGTCCTATTTAACTGAATACCTGCTAGCGTTATCATATAATATACGAATTCCACATTCTAAGTATATAAATTATACATTTTTATTATTCTAAATGAATAAATATTATAACAATTTTTTAACTTATCAAGAAATTAAACGTAAAGTCATGTCATTTTTTTTTTATTTTTTAGTCATTTATTTTATTCAGTTTCTGTCAGTTTTTCAATTTGTCAGTTAGGTGGTATTGGCACTTCGCCGCCGATATGTGAGTTATAACATCGCCATGGATCTCTCTGATAACGTGTTGAAATACTTCAATGAGTAAATAAATAAAAATTAGTATAATTTGATCCTATCCGTAGTACTTGAACGGTCCGGGTCGGAGGAAAAGGACTGAATTTGTATGTAAATTATAATGTAAATACGACTTTAAAATAACGTAGTTAGGGTATATTTTTTAAAAACACAACCTAGATAGGATATCAAAAATTTTTGGAAAAAATACCAAAAAAAAAATTGTAATGTAAAAATTAAGCTTGTGTAACTATTATTATGGTAAGAGTTTATTCGAGGGCCGTTTTAATCAACCATTTATTTTATAAAACACTAGTCGACCCGCGCAACTTCGCCTGCGTCACAATTTTCATTACTGCTCCTCTTCTCTTTGTCTTAGCGTGACGATATATAGCCTATAGCCTTCCTCGATAAATGGGCTATCTAACACTGAAAGAGTTTTTCAAATCGGACCAGTAGTTCCTGAGATTAGCGCGTTCAAGTAAACAAACAAACTCTTCAGCTTTATATATTAGTATAGAAGTATAGATTGGCGGGATTGAAATCATCAAATGCCTCCTCCCGCTCTGGGCGGAGCGGAAGGGAGTGTCAGACTCTTACTGACTAAAACCCATCCGTGTTCCTCCTACTGCCATTTGCGTTCCAGGGTACGGTGACTATTTAGAACAATTCCGCAACTCTGGCAGGAATTCTTCCGTATCCAATCTATCTTGTCAAAGGAACATTTTTATTTTCAAATATAAAACTATAGTGTGATATTTATTATAATTATTTTTTTTATTAATAAAAAGGGTATTTCTTTACCCTGTGTGATTGTAAACTAAACTAATCGTATTTGTAATATATTTTATAAATAGGTTATTATTTAAGAAACTGTAAACGACCTCAAGATATAATTTTTAGCTTTTATATTATTATACTTGATTAAGTTTAATGTATCGAGTTTATTTTTTATTTTATTAGATTACGTTTTGCTTACTGCCAGTTAAAAATGTGTTTTTTAAATGATTATTTTGTAGTTTTAGTTGTATAATGAATGGCTGTTAACTTTGCTAGTGACGGCATTGTCATGGGGCGTAGCCAGGGATCTGTCAAAGGGGCGTTCTCTTTCGAACAATAGGGAATATGCATGAAAAATATATTTATTATCTTTACAGTTCATCTAAAAATATACAAATATATTACTAACAATGATATTAGAATAAAAATTACTCGAAAATTATACGAGATATAATTAAAACAAATACATCTGTCCCTCTCGCGCATGTTTTCTATCGCAGCTGTACAGACGTCATGGACTTTGACGTCAAACTTCATATCGGTTCTAATTGTAATCTTTGAAGCTTTATAACTTTATCGCTGATTAAAGTATTTAAAAAATAATTTCATGATTGTTTTAGAGATAATAAAAATAAAATAAAATCGCATGCATTTTCCCTATTCCATAATCCTGGGGTGGGGGGGTTAATATTACAAAATGTTAATAAAATATAGCAATAATTCTGCTTTACTTTGTTATTTTTATAAGCTATAATAATGTTTTTGTATTGTATTGTTATTTATTAATATTAGACTGTTAACGATATGACTATCAATGTAAATAAAAATGTAAATATAACGTACGGACGTGCCAAAATACTTTGTTTTATTTTTACCCTGATAACTGAACTCCTAAATGGACTAGCAGCCCAGAGAGCTGCCGTCTGTACAAAGGCGAGCATAACCATAACCCAGGATTGGTCTGCGTCAGGATGGCTGGAAAAACTCTCAGCCTCAGAATATTTAAACGTAGATTATTTGATTTCCTTTTAAGGAAATGTTATTATTCTACTGAAGATTTTATAAACGAAAAATTACCTAAATAATAATTGACATTAATGTTTTATCTCCTTGACTTTATTGAATTTTGACTTATATAATCTCTTTCCAAACTATTATTCAATTTTTGTTGTAATTCCTATTATTAATAACTTTATGTACCTCTTAACGTAATGATGACCCATAATTTTTATCAACTATATTTGTACGCCGGAAACGGCAGAATATTTTGGACGTAATACGTAATAACGCACATAACAGCTTTGTACAATATTCTGACAAATAAATGCATTCTATTCTAATCTATTCTATTCTAAAAGTGAGATTTTGGAGGTTTGAGCAACACCAAGCTATTGTACCTATTTTATACTATTTGGTACTAGACATCAAATTATTAGTACCTCGCTAAAGAGGTAAAACTTTTACGAGGAAAGTGAAAATTACCTACCTACTACCTACCTACCACCCACCTACCAACCACCAACATACTCGTCAAGTTTTCTTAAATTTTGTAATTTCTTAAATAACACTCGTTTTGGGCTTCGCCGCAGTCGGGTAAAAAACCGGGCATGTGCGAATTCTTCTTGTAGGTGTAACTTATAAAAAAAAATCGAAAAAATATAAGAAAAACAACGTTGAGGTACCGATGAGGTACTATATTTTAACGAAAAGATGAACTAGTTATAACACTTAATAACGCCTACGAGGTGAAACTGGTTTGGTCCAGTCATTCTGAAGTCAGAATGGCTGGCCACTTTGTACCTCTTTAGCGAGGTACAAATAATTTGATGTCTGGTACCAAATAGTGTAAAACAGGTACAAAAGCTTGGTATTGCTCAAACCTCCAAAATCTCACTTGGTCCAGCCATCCTGACGCAGACCAGGATTGACAAGTCTAACAGCAAGCCTCAGTGCGATAGAAATCACGCTGCTCAGTGCCGTTCAATGACAAGGCTAGGCCGCTAATTAAACAGTTGTTTCCCGAACAGTGTTAGTGGATACAGAAAGGGACATGTGAACAGCGTACGGCGATTATGTCTCATTATAATTTATTTGTAGAGGAGCTCGTGGCTAGATAATAACAGCCGCACGGGTCGATCTTCAAGGTTGAACTACGCTTGCCAAGGTTGGTCTGTGGATGGGTGACCATCTTAACATATCGAGTTTCCTCCGTGCCTCGGAAAGCACGTTAAGCTGTTGGTCCCGGCTGTCATTTGTAGATCTTTGGCAGTCGTTACGGATAGTCAGTCTCAGAAGCCAGTAAATCTGACTCCAGTGTTGCCATAAAGTGCCGTGTTACCCAGTCAATGGGTTGTCGAGGTCTAGTAGGCAGCCGCTCCTCGTAAAATACTGGTATTCAGCTAAATCCGGCTTGACTGGAAGCCGACTCCGATGATGATAATGAATAATTATTTGTGTGCAAATGAAGGATAAGAAAACAAAAGAGATCAAAGCCCAGCGGAGACAAGAGCCAGAGTAATCCTGCGGGTTTAAAGATACCACTTTACGTGTGTTCCGTTCTGGCCCGGCCACAACGCCAAACAAAGTCATGGTTATGGAAGAAGACTGTACGGATATGTACCTTTTGGTACTAGTACCACATTATTTCATGACTACACCATACACCATTTTCAGTGGCCGGGCTGCAGCGTATCCGTCCCAGCACGGCCACGCTTATATCGGCTAAAATCCACAGCTTTAATGGATGATTCGTATCTGAAATAAATGTACGTGTTATTTACTATAAAAGAAAACCTTTAAAATATATTTATTAGTCATTTAAACTTTTCTCGTAGAATACGCCTAACAATATTTCAATAGCAATAAGTTGACAGATCAATAACAATAACTATTCAAGGGCGGTAGGCGTATGACTTAATGGAGACTGAGGAGGATGTGAAAATTCAGTGCCACTGTTGGTTGAGCTCTTAAGATTCACAAGTACCAGGAGACCAGAAACATCAAGAACTAGGCGTCCAAAAATATGTCGAAATATTGCCGGGGCTGGAATCGTGAGCGGCAATGATTTACCAGGAGAGCAGAAACCTGTTGTAGGTAATGCTTTTTTATTTCCGACATGTATATCTAAATATCTGCTGTTAAAATGAATTCACAAATTCATATTTGCTAATCATAAATTATATTGCGGTTAGTTCAGATTTTACAAGTATTGAGAAATAGTAGGAGAAGTTTTTATTGAATTACAAACATCACGTAATGTCTTTGTGCACGTTTGTCTTATTAAGTATTCATCTTAACAGAACTATAATAAGTTAAAATAAGTATGTAACTATATGTGAGTAAATAAGTAAAGATGGAATCATCGTATACCTACCACCCTTGAATAGTTATTGTAAGTTGGCAAGTTATTGCTATTGAAATATTGACAGGCGGTTTGTACGTGAAAAGTTTAAGTAACTAATAAATATATTTTAAAAGTTTTCTTTTAAAAATAAGTAGGTTTATTTTATAGTACATAACACGTACATTTATTTCAGATACGAATCATCCATTAAAGTTGTGGATTTTAGCCGATCTAAGCGTGGCCGTGCTGGGACGGATACGCAGCAGCCCGGCCACTGAGAATAGTGTATAAGTCATGAAATAATGTGGAGCTCGTGGTCGATCTTTAAGGTTAAGCAACGCTTGCCAAGGTTGGTCTGTGGATGGGTGAACATCTTAACATACCGAGTTTCCTCCGTGCCTCGGAAAGCACGTTAAGCCGTTGGTCCCGGCTGTCATTTGTAGATCTTTGGAAGTCGTTACTGATAGTCAGTCTCAGAAGCCAGTAAATCTGACTCCAGTCTTGCCATGAAGTACCGTGTTACCCAGTTAATAGGTTGTGGAGGTCTGGTAGGCAGCCGCTCCTCGTAAAATACTGGTATTCAGCTAAATCCGGCTTGTCTGGAAGCCGACCCCGATGATGATGATGAATAATTATTTGTATGCAAATGAAGGACAACAAAACAGAAGAGATTGGAGCCCAGCGGAGACAAGAGTTAGAGAAATCCTGCGGGTTTAAAGATACCACATTACGAGTAGTAGAATCATATTTATTTAGCCCGTTAAACTTTACTACTTTTGATTGTTTCGTTAAGTTCGTTTGGCTGTAAGATGTCTCTCAGCTCAGTGTGCGTTTTGCCAAAGGCCTCCTCCAGTAGCTTCCATTGTATTCTATCCTGAGCAACGCTCCTCCATTTGGGTCCCGCAGTAAGTATCAGCTCATCTTCCCAGCGCATTGGTTGTGATCCTCGACATCTCTTGCCATGTCTAGGTTACCAATTCTTTGTAATTTGGCTCCAATTTTCTTATATAGATCTCAACGTATGGCCGTTCCATCTCTATTTTTGGAGGTCTGGTTTTGGAGGTCTATTTTTTGGAGGTCTATTTTTTGGAGGTCTATTTTTGGAGGTCTATTTTTGGAGGTCTATTTTTTGGAGGTCTATTTTTTGGAGGTCTATTTTTGGAGGTCTATTTTTTGGAGGTCTATTTTTTGGAGGTCTATTTTTGGAGGTCTATTTTTGGAGGTCTATTTTTTGGAGGTCTATTTTTGGAGGTCTATTTTTTGGAGGTCTATTTTTTGGAGGTCTATTTTTTGGAGGTCTATTTTATGGGGGTATTTTTAGAGGTCTATTTTATGGAGGTCTATTTTTGGAGGTCTATTTTTGGAGGTCTATTTTTTGGAGGTCTATTTTTGGAGGTCTATTTTTTGAAGGTCTATTTTTGGAGGTCTATTTTTTGGAGCTCTATTTTTTGGAGGTCTATTTTATGGGGGTATTTTTAGAGGTCTATTTTATGGAGGTGTATTTTCAGAATCATATTAGGATCATAATATTAATCATACAACAATCTGTGAAAGCACCTATATTTTCGTCTTTATCGCTAAAGCATTAGGTTCGAGGTTGATTGAGAAAATTTTACAGTTTCGGGTAGCTTGATGTACTTTCTGATTCTACTAGTGGCCTTTTTAGACCCTCAGATCTGAGCCTAACATAATTCCATTAAATCTTAAAAAATATGATCATGTTTCAGGATTTCGCAAGGTTCTCAAGTGGCTCCCTACTCGACTTCGCAGGAACTCTCGGATATTGTGTTTGCTATTTAACATACTTCACAATCCTAAAACTTCCTACTGCGAGAACGCTTCTTCTATTCCCGTCCTTCGGATGCGCCTTGCAGGTCGTATCTTAGAAATCTCCTTAAATCCCCTCCCCACTCTACCGATTTCTACTCCTACTCCTTTACTGCACATGCGGTACGGTTGTGGAATTCTCTACCGCCTGACATTAGGGATTGCCAAACTCTTGCAGTTTTTAAAAGAAGAGTGAAAGAACACTATCTTTCCTTCTCGTCATAGTTGCAAATAGGTATGTATTATTATTTATCTTTTATATCTTATAGTATGTATTAGTATGTTAATTATGTATTGTATGTTATATTTAATATGTATAGTTTTTATTTTAGCTTCTTACTGTTACACACTATGTCTACATCTCTTTTTACTCTACTCTCCTTTCGCAGGTATGCTGGAAGAGATTTCTATAGAAATAAGCATCACCTTTGTATCTATTTTTCTGTTTCTTTCTTCTTATCTTATTAAATGTGTGCACATAAATTGTTCAATAAATAAGTTCCATAGTAAAAAAAAAAAGTTGTTAAGTTTTAAAACGGAACCCAGACAGAATTACTCTTGTCTGTCTGCCCGTGTGACATAGCTAAATTGCTCCCAATCTACTGGACCGATTTAGTGGAAATTTGGTTATTATACATGAACTTTGACCCAAACACGGACAAAAAATTTTATATTATTTTTTTATTTCATTAATTATTTATTTATTTAATACTTTACGCACACAGATGAACAGAAGCGGACTTAGTTTCTTAGGCATTTCAGTCAATCTTTGGATGATGCAGAGAATTTAAGGTGGTAGATGCAATGTGTATATAAAAAATACAGAACCGCGAATACATTTTTAGTTTAGTCACTTTTGGAGTCGGTAAGTACCTACCCAATTATAAATTAGAAAAAAATAGAAGACAAGTTTTGCCGTATGAGATATCAAAGGGCTTGCCGCATAGATAGATAATTTATTTTTCATTATTATTGACAACCGTAGTTTTGAGTAAAGTAGAAGCATATTTTTCAAATTTTGTAAATGTGAGTACCATGAAGCCATTTACATTTTATGTGATTAGTTATCATTTTACTTGTTGGACATGAACGAGCATGGTGGTTAAGAGCATGTCATGCTCACTCAATATCTCGCTGATGGCGGCGCGTGGGTTGGATCATTCGGTTCCCTTCGAAATAGTTGAGCTGAAGGTGCCGATTCACGCGTCATGTTCGTGAACGGGCGCCGTCGGTTGAGACTAGTCCTCTAAACTGCCATTGGCTCATTTTAATCTTTATATTTTAAATTCTTATAATAAGCTTTTTTTATTTTTCCTTTGCATTGTCCTCACATGCAGAAGCAACAAGTATATGTAACTTAGAATTTTGTAAAACAGAACATGATTTAAAAGCGTGTCCGTGGAGTTTCTTGCACGTTCTTCTCCATAGAGATCTACGCTTTGGAACGTGCAAATAGCTTCCATATTTTTGACTGACCGACCTTGACGTTTCAAAAGTGCCTGTGAATGGTTTATTTCAAATAAAATGCTTTGAATTTGAATTTGAATTGAGATTTCCACACAGTCCCGTCCTCCCATACCTACATACATGGCTGGGCCTCTTTGCCGACCTAAATACCTAATAGCAAAGTAGCTTGCGGAAAAAAGGCTTTTGCCAGGCTCTATATTTTTAGTGTCAACACACGACGAACCACTTCGAATTGTATCAATAGTAACAAAAGTCGCACCTTCAAATCCTTACATAATGAAACATCTTTCCCTTTCTAATAAAACAAACACTGAACAGCTGTATCCGATAGGTCAGAGGTCACAATCATTCTAAACAGTATACAAATGCTTTGCGCTCAGTCGCCTTGCGAACGCCACGGGAGAGCGTCCATTTCCGAACGAAAAATTAACTGTCTAAAATTGGCGGGAACTTATCGAGTGTTATCTTTTAATTTTTTTTTACTTTTAATTATTGTATGAATTAGTTTTTAAACTCAGTGAGGATAATTTTTTTATTTTTGTACGAGCGTATTACGAGAAAATGCATTTCAGAATTACTTTAACTGTGGTAAGTTTTTGACTACTTAATAACAATAATAATGTTTATTTCGATCAACAAAGGATCATAGCACACACATTACACATGAGTAATAAAAAATAACAAATACAGAAACGATCAGAAAGAAATACACATATCTAATAAATTAAATTTCAAAACATTATTAAAATTACAATTTCCATTTTTTTTTAATACTTTAATTAAAACCAAAAATATTGAATTCCATAGTGTTATTTTTTATGTTACATGAAGCTAAGCAAAGTGAAGTTCAGAGAAACCTTTTAGGGCACAGAAACCGGTGTTTTTGGTTATTTTTTCGTTATTTTGACACCCACTTCCGAAATTAAAGTTTTTTTCTTTCTTCCGAAGTTATTTTGTACCTTGTAGTGTTTTGATTTTGGAAGTCGGTTGTATTTTTTGTGAAAAAAGTAAAAAAAAGCTACTTTGGTACTGGTTTCTGTGCCCTAAAAGGTTTCTCTGAACTTCACTTTGCTTAGCTTCATGTAACATAAAAAATAACACTATGGAATTCAATATTTTTTGTTTTAATTAAAGTATTAAAAAAAAAATGCAAATTGTAATTTCAATAATGCTTTGAAATTGAATTTATGTACCTGCGTACCTATTAACAGCGTACCAGCGCAATGTTATGTTGAGAACTGGTGTAAACACTAAAAAAACATGCGATTTCAGCAATCCCGATCCCTTTGCTATCATTTATTGAAGAGTTCCGTTGCCTACCTCCGAAGTTCTTCGTCAGATCTACACTAAATTGAAACGGGACCAGTCCAGGAAAATTCTCTTTCAAACAAAAAAAGAATTATCCAAATCGGCTGACAATTGGCGAAAGTATCGCTGAACAAACATTTTTCATGGGATCTTATCATCAGATCCTAATTTATACCTTTCATCATCAGCTCAGCAACATGAGATGATGATTACCAGGCACAAATATCTGAATTGCGTTAGAAATTTTATGAAAAACATTGTATGTGCCTATAAAATTTGAGGGTTGCCCTATATTTTCATGGGATCCCATCATCAAATTCTGACATGGTGACAATGGGACCAATCGAGAAGAAAAATGAAACAAAAAATTCAGATGAAACAAAAAATTTTCAAATCGGTTCATAAATGTCGGAGTTATGAGGTAACATACATAAAAAAAAATACAACCGAATTGAGAACCTCCTCCTTTTTTTGAAGTCGGTTAAAAATAACTCGCATCAAAATCCGATGCGTAGTTTTAAAGATCTAAGCATACATAGGGACAGACAGACAGCGGAAGCGACTTTGTTTTACACTATGTAATAATGATTTTACTTTTTATTACATTTTAATATACCTACCTACACTGTGGAGCGCCTTGGGAACTTCAACCTAAGCAGTCATCAGCATCATGGATTCGGGTCCCAGTTCTGTACCCGATTTTCTGGCTGAAAGGTCCTAGCAACCAGGCCATGTAACAAATATAAAATAAATAAATAAGACTTAACGGTTGTTCTTCGATTTTATATAAGGTGTATTAATAACTTTGTAATCAACTCGAAGAACAAAATTACCTACCTAGATAAAGCTAGAAACTGCGACGGACGAGACTAGATTTTCAAATGATTTTTTTACTTATTTACATAAATATTCTCTATATCTATATAAAATTCTTCCGTTACTAAGTGACTGACAGACAACGTACAGCCGAAACTACTGATCGTAGAAAGTTGACATTAAATTTGGCATGTAGGCTTCTTGATGAAATCATAATGATGGGAACGAAAAAAAAACGGGATATGCGCGTACGAAGTCGCGTACAAATAAGCTAGTAATATTATTACGAGTATTATATATCACTACTAGCGGACCCGACCCGAGGAGCTCGTGGCTAGATAATAACAGCCGCACGGGTCGATCTTCAAGGTTAAGCAACGCTTGCCAAGGTTGGTCTGTGGATGGGTGACCATCTTAATATACGCAGTTTCCTCCGTGTCTCGGAAAGCACGTTAAGCCGTTAGTCCCGGCTGTCATTTATAGATCTTTGGCAGTCGTTACGGATAGTCAGAAGCCAGTAAATCTGATACCAGTCTTGCCATGAAGTACCGTGTTACCCAGTTAATGGGTTGTAGAGGTCTGGTAGGCAGCCGCTCCACGTAAAATACTGGTATTCAGCTAAATCCGGCATGACTGGAAGCCGACCCCAATATAGTTGGGAAAAGGCTAGGCAGATGATGATGATGACTAGCGGACCCGACAGACGTTGTCCTGCATGAGCAGCGCCTTAGCCGGGCTGATGGCGCTGCCCAAGCGCATACAAAAAAAAATATTCAATTCGGTCCAGCCGTTTAGAAAGAGTTCAGTGACATGCATACGTACAGTAGAATTATATATATAAAGAAGAAGATCAACAACACCACACACTGCGATCGCCAACCCGCCT
Source organism: Lacanobia oleracea (assembly GCA_950371165.1). Taxonomy (NCBI): domain Eukaryota; kingdom Metazoa; phylum Arthropoda; class Insecta; order Lepidoptera; family Noctuidae; genus Lacanobia; species Lacanobia oleracea. Next base: position 11,807,862 of record OX493415.1, on the reverse strand, counting down.
GCCAAGCGTGGCGATTATGGCAAACCCCCCGAAATTTGTTTAGAATATGTAGCACATAGTCTATTTTTATCTTTATCGACTAGGGATACAGTGTATTTGCCAATTAGTTTTAGACACACAATAGCAAGGCTATTAGCTTATTTTATTAACTCAGACATAAGTAGTATGTCGCAGTCTTGTTTAATTAAATCCACAATGTTTAGTAATTTTACTAAGAATCAGGTGGAGAGCCTTAGTAACGGTAGCTCTAGTGCTACAAATACTTATAAAAATTGTACGGAGTTTCCATGTATCTCTATGGATACTCATTTAAACTAGTCCATAAGACAACAGAGGATACCAGCGACAGAATAGTTATGCCTACCATTAACAAGGTATCTTCTTGCTCTTTAGTAAATAGTTGTCAAAAAGGGAGTCAGCAGCATGCCTTGAAATTATTTCATCAAAATATTCAAGGTGTCTCTTCCAAATTATTAGAAATTGAAATGTTTTTAGAAAAAACAATGTTTGACATTGTATGTTTTAGTGAGCACTGGTTGAAGGATTACCAGATGCTAATTAGTTATGAAAATTATAATGTGGGCAGTTGTTTTAACCGCAAATCTATGTTACGTGGTGGTTCCCTCATCTTATTAAAAAAAAACTTAAAATTTAAGCAACGTAATGACATCGTTAACTTATCAGTGGAACATTGCATCGAACTGTCCTGTGTTGAGCTAGATAAGCATATCATAGTGTGCGTGTACAGACCCCCAAACCCTCAAAACTTTACTTTATTTGAGTCAACAATGGAAGATATCCTTGCGAAACTTGCAGCAGGTAACAAGCCCGCGATTATTTGTGGGGATTTTAATATTAATATTTTAGAAATTAATTCAAATAGCAGCAGATTTATAAGCCTTTTTAAATCGTTTAATTTGTCTAATGTGTTTACAGAACCGACTAGGGTAACACCAACTTCTTCAACCTGTATCGATAATGTATTCTGCGATTGTGAATATTTAGATAAAGCCATAGTTAATTACCTTCCCTCTGATCATAGTGGTCAATTGGTAACATTTCAGTTTAAAGCAGCCTTGGAAAAAATTCATATACAATATAGGCCAATTACAACTGGCAAACTAGCTAAATTCAATGGTACCTTACAAAATAAGTTAAATTTTCTAGGCCATAACATTGAAGATGCTAATAAATTTTATGATAATTTCTTTTCAGTGGTTCTAAAGGAATTCAATGCAACTTTTGAAAAGAAGTCTAAGGATACTTTCCCTAAGTATGTATTTAGTGACTGGGCGACTAAAGGCATTAGGATAAGTAGGGAAAGACTATATGAGCTATATGGCCTTAAGCCTGTCATAAACACTGATTCTTTTAATAAGTTTGTAAACAAATATTCTAAAGTGTTCAGAAATACTTGCAAGGTAGCTAAAGCCCTATATATTAGCAACAAGATCAAATCGTCAGAAAATAAAATAAAGACAGTTTGGAAAGTTATTAATAATGAAATTAATAGAAATAAAGAACGAAACACTGATTATTTACTGGAGACTACACATGGTGCCAAAAGCTCTAATTTAGAAGTAGCTCAAGAATTTGTAAATTTTTTCACCAATATACCAACTAAAACTACGGAATATTTAAATTCTTCATCTGAGGTCTCATATAATTTATTAAAAGCTAACGTTCCAGGTTGTACGGTTGAATTCCAGTTCAAACATATCAACCCTGTGACAGTCATAAAAGCTTTCCGGCAAATCAAAATCAAATTGACCGAAGACATATGGGGAATGTCTATTAAAGTGTGCACGTCCATAATTGAAACTATAGCACCATACTTGGCTTTAATATTTAATTTATGTGTAGACCAAGGAGTCTTTCCGGATATAATGAAATATAGTAAGGTTATACCACTATTTAAATCGGGCGACAGCAAAGACACCAATAATTATAGACCTGTATCTGTTTTGCCGGTTTTTAGCAAAGTGTTTGAAAAAGTAATGCTCAATCAGATGCTCAATCATTTTAACATCAATAAAATTTTACACGATCAACAGTATGGTTTTACCAGGGGTCGTTGTACGACTGACGCTGGTGCCACGTTGTTAAAACACATATACTCAGCGTGGGAAGAGGCACAAGATGCCATAGGAATCTTTTGTGACCTCTCCAAGGCATTTGATTGTGTAAATCACGAAACCTTGCTCCTAAAGCTAGGACATTACGGACTAGGTAAACTTGCACTCAGTCTAATAAAATCTTACTTAAATGATAGACAGCAGCAAGTTCAAATAAATGGTGTCAATTCACGGGGTTTAAAAGTCAAAATGGGGGTACCACAAGGCTCTATTTTGGGTCCTTTCCTCTTTCTAGTATATATTAATGATCTACCCCATCTTTTAAAAAATCACGCTCATATGGTATTATTTGCTGACGATACGTCCTTAATTTTTAAGATAGATAGACGTTCCATAAATCTTGACGACGTAAATAACGCCCTACAGCAGGTTCAAAATTGGTTTACTGCTAATAATTTAGTATTAAATGGGAAAAAAACTAAATGCATCAGATTTGCCTTACCGAACGTTAAAAGAAATGATTGCGACATAGTATTGAACAAGGAGAAACTTGAATTCGTCGAAAACACGGTTTTCCTGGGGATTACGCTTGACTCAAGGCTACAATGGGGTCCTCATTTAACATCTCTTGCGGGACGGCTAAGTTCAGCAGCATACGCTGTCAGAAAAATCCGTCAATTTACCAATATAGATACCGCGAGGCTGGTCTATTTTAGTTACTTTCATAGTATCATGTCTTACGGTATCTTATTATGGGGACGTGCTGCAGACATCGAGTCTATATTTATCCTGCAGAAAAGAGCCATCAGAGCCATTTACAATCTCCGTCGGCGTGATTCCCTAAGAGAACTGTTTAAGGATATCAACATCATGACGGTACCTTGTCAATACATTTACGAAAATATTATGTATGTTCGGAAAAATCTTCATCTCTTTAGCAAGATTAGTGACAGGCATAATTTTAATACTAGAAATAGGAACAAATTAAATCAACCCCGATTCAGATTGGCCAAAGTACACACTTCTTTTATGGGGTACTGTATTAAATTTTATAATAAAATACCAGTTGATATTCTCGAACTGAATGAGAGACAATTTAAAGCATGCATAAAACGCACACTATGTAGACAAGCGTATTATAAACTGGAAGATTATATCCTCGATAAAAACGCTTGGCTAAATGCTGGTCCTGCTCCACAGTCACAGCTGCTTAGGTCCACTTTTTAGGTTTCTATGTTTTTATATTTGGAAGAGATGCTCGCTCCTTTTAGAGGTTCTTACATTATTTCGTTTATTTATTCTTATATACATACAAATTATATTATTATATTAATTACTTATTTATTCTTTTTGATGTAAGATCTTAATCGTTCTCTTTATTAATTTATTTTTCATTATTTGGTCATTGACAACCATAGTTTTGTGTAAAGTAGAAGCATATTTTTCAAATTTTGTAAATGTGAGTACCATGAAACCATTTACATTTTATGTGAGTGGTTATAGTTTTACTTGTTGGACGTGGGCGAGCGTGGTGGTTGGGAGCATGTCATGCTCGCTCGAATGTCTCGCTGATGGCGGCGCGTGGGTTTGATCATTCGGTTCCCTTCGAAATGGTTGAGCTGAAGGGTGCCGATGCGCGCGTCATGTTCGTGAGCGGGCGCCGTCGGTTGAGACTGGTCATCTCTTAGCTGCCATTGGCTTATTTTAATCTTTATGTTTAAAATTCTTATAATAAGCCCTTTTTTTTTTCCTTTGCATTGTCCTCACATGCAGAAGCAACAGGTGTATGTGGCTTGAGGTTTTGTAAAGCCGGAACATGATTTAAAAGAGTGTCCGTGGAGTTTCTTGCACGTTCTTCTCCATAGAGATCTACGCTTTGGAACGTGCAAATAGCTTCCATGTTTTTGACTGACCGATCTTGACGTTTCAAAAGTGCCGTGAATGGTTTATTTGAAATAAAATGCTTTGAATTTGAATTTGAATTTATCTCGGGACTTTGATCCCTTAGGATAATTTCCAACATTCACACAGGTAAAGTCGCTGGCTGAAGCTAGTTTATGAGAAACTAGCATTTCGCCCGCGACTTCGTTCGCGCGGGTTTAGGTAGTATTATAATTTTCGTAGGGATGTCTATTTTTTTTCGAAAATAAATTACAGCCTATTAATAAAATATTTGCAGATTTATAACCTTTCTATGTATCTGCCTAGCCTTTTCCCAACTATATTGGGGTCGGCTTCCAGTCAAACCAGATTCAGCTGAATACCAGTGTTTTACGTGGAGCGGCTGCCTACCAGACCTCCACAACCCATTAAGTGGATATCACGGTACTTCTTGACAAGACTGGAGTCAGATTTACTGACTTCTGACAACCCGTAACAACTGCCAAAGATCTACAAATGACAGACGGGACCAACGGCTTAACGAGCTTTCCGAGGCACAGTGGAAACTCGTTATGTCAAGATGGTCACCCATCCACAGACCAACCTTGGCAAGCGTTACTTAACTTTAAAGATCGACCCGTGCGGCTGTTATTATTTAGTCACGAGCTCCACTGATTTATAACCTTTCTATTGGAGAAAAAATGGTTGAAATCGGTCCTGTAGTTTCGGAGCCTATTCGTTACAAGCATACAAATATACAAATCTTTCCTCTTTATAATATTACTGTGGATAAAGTAAACGCTTCCCGCATACCAAATTATACTTATCATGGGTAGGTATGCGACAAAATTACTAAAACCACTAAATATTTAATAGTAAGTATTCGAGTCAGGGTTTTAGATTTAGCATAGTCTTCTTAATAATACTTTAAAATACCTAATCTATTATATATTTATATATTACTAAAATATAAAGCTCTAAGAGTTTGTTTGTTTGCTTGAACGCGCTAATCTCAGGAACTACTGGTCCGATTTGAAAAATTATTTCAGTGTTAGATACCGAATTTATCGAGGAAGGCTACAGGCTATATGTCATCACGCTAAGACCAATAGGAGCGGAGCAGTAATGAAAACTGTGACGCAGACGAAGTTGCGTGGGTCAACTAGTACCATTTTTATTTTTTTTTGTTTTCGGGGGGAAACCTTCAAAAGGCGCCTGGACTTTTGGGGTAATGACCAGGGAGTGTGGGATTTTTACCTCACTAAAACCACCCCGGTGATCACCATCAGCACATAGACGGAGCCCCGTTACCTCTTAAAAGACCACTCCGGAACCCCCTCTGTGCAACGCCTGTTAGGGCACATCCCTGGGGAAACTGTAAAGGGGTCTCCCCTTAGCCTCGCTATGCACGGCAGCACGTGATCACTGTGTCACCGCCTTTCCTAGGATCACTGAGTTGGCGGACAGAGACCCCACTCTGAGCGCACGCGACTTTGGAGACCCACCTGCCTTCAATAACGCAGGCGGGGTTTCGGCTTCTAGGCGTCGAGGCGGTTGCCTCCCTGACGCCTCCTTCTCCGAGCAGGATCAGCCCTCTCACGATCCCGATCGGCGGCCTCCTGGACCATCACGGCCTCGCAGAAAGCAGCCATTTCCCTCTAGTTTTCATTATCTGCCAGCATAGCGCTCACTACGGCTGGCAGAGTCAGGTCTCGACCAATCCTGGCGAACAAAACCTGCCGCTCAGAGGACCACGCAGGGCACTCCTCGTGCGTGTGTTGCGCAGAGTCCAGGTCGCCTCCGCAAGGGTCAACTTGTACCTATATAAAATTAAGCTGTCGATTGAATTAGTATGTATTTCTATAGTTGCATTTACCACAGTTTATGTAAATAAAAGACATTTTAACTTTTTATCGACAATATTTTATCTGTCGTTTCTCAATCTGTCATTCGAGATTACACCATAGATAATCTAAACTCTATTTCCACTCATTTACATTCATTCTACTTTTATGCCTCTGCCACACCCGGCATTCACTTCCATGTTAAATGTTAAACAATTCTTAAGTAAATATTAGGAAATAAACAGAAAACATTAGTAGTATTGATAGTTACTATAAAATTTTAGGGTTCCGTTGTTTTTACCCTTCGGGTATTTCTAAGCCTCCGCTGTCCGTCCGTCCGTCAGCGGGCTGTATCTCAAGAACCGTAATAGGTAGACAGTTGAAATTTTCACAGATTGTGTATTTCTATTGCCGCTATATCAACAAATAGGTCATAAAAATGCTAAACGTTAAAACATATAGGTGTAAAAGTTGTATGGTACGGAACCCCTCGTGTATGAGTCCAACTCGCACTTGGCCGGTTATTATTGTATGTTTGTCAATACCACCCCGTACCTACTGTTTTCGTGTGCTGAAAACTTCAGCACAACTTCTTCTTACAAAGAGGAGGTCTGGTTCCAGGTTCCAGCAATGGGAACATTAGAGGCTGATTATGCCATGACAATAGAAAGTTACCCTTTTTAGTTTTTAGATGGGAAATCATCAAATGATTTTTCCCGCTCTGGGCGGAGCGAAAGGTGATGTAAGACTAATATAATTTTTAAATTATAAAGAGGAAATATTGTTTTGTTTGTTTGTATTTTTACACGAATACAAAGCTACATTATCAGGAAGTTATTTTCGAAAAAAAATAGAGATCCCTGCGGAAATTGCAATACTAAACCCGCGCGAACGAAGTCGCGGGTGAAGTGCTAGTTTAATACAAATCAATTATGTTAAGACAAGGATTTAACAGTCATGTTTCTAAATTACAAACTTATACAAACCTATGCCTATTAATTTAATGGTTCATCATCATCTGCCTAGCCTTTTCCCAACTATATTGGGGTCGGCTTCCAGTCAAGCCGGATTTAGCTGAATACCAGTATTTTACGAGAAGCGGCTGCCTTCCAGACCTCCACAACCCACTGACTGGGTAACACGGTATTTCATGGCAGGACGAGTCAGATTTACTGGCTTCTGACTATCCGTAACTACTGCCAAAGATCTACAAATGACAGTCGGGACCAACGGCTTAACGTGCTTTCCGAGGCACGGAGGTAACTCGGTATATTAAGATGATCACCCATCCACAGACCAAACTTGGCAAGCGTTGCTTAACTTTGAATATTGAGCCGTGCGGCTGTTATTATCTAGCCACGAGCTCCTCCTATTAATAGTGGTTATTTATTTCTATTAATTTAATGGTTAAATGACTAAAATTGTTACAACATCATTATACTGTATGGAAGACTAATAAGAATAACACTTCATTAAACCTAGACATTTGAATTATAGGTACCTAAGCAGTTTTTCTCTCATAATAATTATCTCATTATAAAAACGTTGTTAAAATAATTATTTGACCACCGGCATTTTGTAAGGCCGTCAACATACATGCGTCTATTTAAGGTGGAGGCGCCAAGGTAGCCCGCGAAATTCTAATATTTTTATACCCTGGCGCTTCCACCTTAATAACAGTAGTGCTATTTTCGAACAACATTTACGAGTCTCGACAGCGGAATCCGAGGTGAGTATAAACCTTTATGTTGTGTGCAATAAAGCTAAGGAGCGGAATTCCCTGCCGGAGTCTGTGTTTCCTGATAGCTACAACCTGGGAGTCTTTAAGTCAAGAGTGAATAGGTTGCTTCTAGGCAAGCGTGCTCCATCTTCGACCACATCATCGCTTACCATCAGGTGACATGGTGGTCAAGCGCGTGCCTATCAATAGTAAAAAAAAAAGTTCACTTTGTGAGGTATGTCACTCAGGTGAAGCTCGATATCGAAATGGTTACTTACAGAATAGACTAGCTGTACTGGTTTAAGGTTCGAAAACTTGCTTTTAAATCCTTAAAATTACTATGAACTTGTTTATTTGTAAATACCTCATCTGCTTAGCCTTTTCCCAACTATATTGGGGTCGGCTTCCAGTCAAGCCGGGTTTATCTGAATACCAGTATTTTACGAGGAGCTGCTGCATACCAGACCTCCACAACCCATTAACTAGGTAACACGGTACTTCATAGCAAGACTGGAGTCAGATTTACTGGCTTCTGACTATCCGTAACGACTGCCAAAGATCTACAAATGACAGCCGGGACCAACGGCTTAACGTGCTTTCCGAGGCACGGAGGAAACTCGGTATGTTAAGATGGACACTCATCCACAGACCAACCTTGACAAGCGTTGCTTAATCTTGAAGATCGACCCGTGCGGCTGTTATTATCTACATCTAGCCACAAGCTCCTCCTATTTGTAAATACCTAATCTATACTAATCTATATACGAATATATAAAGCTGAAGAGTTTGTTTGTTTGCTTGAACGCGCTAATCTCAGGAACTGCTGGTCCGATTTGTAAAATTCTTTCAGTCTTAGATAGCCCATTTATCGAGGAAGGCTATAGGCTATATTATCACGCTAAGACCAACAGAAGCGGAGCTGTAATGAAAATTGTGACGCAAACGCGGTTCAACTAGGTATTTAAAACGTTTTCACACTTTTGAGAGGCAGTGTACCTTGTGTACCTACTATACTATTTTAGTGTAGATTTTAACGTTCTTTAGCAGAAACGAGCTTTTCAAGCTGTTTTTGTGTGTGAAATCATTAAATGACTTCTCCCACTCTGGGCGGAGCGGGAGTGTCGGACTCTTACTGACTAAAACCCACCCGTGTTCCTTCGAAATACCTTTTGCGTTCCAGAGCCGCGGTAATTCTATCGAATAATTAAAAATCGAGCCCCGTCAATTATAATTATTATAATTGACGGGGCTCGCTGGGGCAATGCATGCAAGGGTTATTTTCGGCCCGGGTTGGCGGCGCGTTGATGTCTTTATCAGTATAATTATAATAAAATTCTTCCGTTACTGAGTGACTGACAGACAACGCACAGCCGAAATTACTCGTCGTAGAGAGCTTGAATTTGACATGTATGTTTCTTGGGGAGTTTAGGAGAGCACCAATGAAGGATTTTCCGAAATTCCCACGGGAACGGGAAAAAACGGTATATGCGCGAACGAAGTCGCGGGCAAAAGCTGCTTATATAAAAGACATCAACGCGCCGTCGACTTGAGCCTGTAGTGATATTCTGTAACAACATTTTCGTGTCTCTACAGCGGAATCCGACGTGAGTATCAAATATTAGCAAAAGACTTATGTTGTATGTAATAAAGCTTTGTCACTCAGGTGAAGCTCGATATCGAAATGGTTATTTACAGAATAGACTATATGAGGAGTTTGTGGCTAGATAATAACAGCCGCACGGGTCGATCTTCAAGGTTGGTCTGTGGATGGGTGACCATCTTAACATACTGAGTTTCCTCCATGCCTCGGAAAGCACGTTAAGCCGTTGGTCCCGGCTGTCATTTTTAGATCTTTGGCAATCGTTACGGATAGTCCAGTTAATCTGACTCCAGTCTTGCCATGAAGTACCGTGTTACCCAGTTACTGGGTTGTGGAGGTCTGGTAGGCAGCCGCTCCTCGTAAAGCACTCCTCGCAGCTTGTCCTTATCGGACGGCGAGCCACCCAACGCTCGCCGTCTGCAGGTCCGTGTCTACAGTGACTGGGAACCGCCCTGCGACTCCCAACGGCCAGGGTACCGGGCGTTTTCATCTGCGGCGACTGGGGCGTGAGGTTTGCCTCTCCCTCACACGTCAAGTTATCGAACGAATGTAGGTATGCCTAGATAATTGTATCCTTCGCATAGGCGTTGAAACAGCAGTCATTAGTGACCCGTACACCTCACAGCTAATCAATATTATAATTGATTATTATTTAGAAGCCACAGAACACGGAATCAAACACAGGCACCATATGAGTTTAATCAAAATCAAAGTTAATTCATTTAATTCAATTTGAAGGCATTTTTAACGTCAAAATTTACAGTTTAAAAATTAAATTATTTAATAAGTATAGTGCATTTTATAATTAATATTTGTATTAAAAAAAAACATATCAGTCATAGTCATATTCGAGTCGGACTCTCTCACAAAGGGTTCCCAAAAAAGACACGTTTTTTGTATGCCTCTAAATTTTTATTTAATTGAATTATTAAATTAAATTAAATTTTAAATTAATTTATTTGTTGCTACAGCGGCAATAGGAACACACACTCGATGAAAATTTCAACTGTCTATCTATTACGGTTCTTAAGATACAGCCCGCTGATAGATAGACGAACGGACGAACGTATGGACGAGTTTCGTTGGTTACCCTTTGGGTACGAAAACCTAAAAGAAGGGCAATGGCTACCGCGTTGTTGCTACGCTCTATGGCACAAATTAATAGGCAAAAAACGAGCATCGTAAATAGTTAAATATGAATATTGTGTAAACGTCAAATAAGTGAGTTCAGAGGCGCGACCGATTCATAAATATGTATTGATTGATAAATACATTATGTGGTTATGATGACTTTGGCATTGATGGGCGAAAACTCTGCCTAAAAGTTTAATAAAAAAACCGGCCAACTGCGAGTCGGACTCTCACATTAAGGGTTTTGTACCATAACATAAACATATACACGTTTTTTGTATGGGTAATTTTTAATTTAATTAATGTTTTAGGGTTCCGCATCTCAAATGAAAAACGGAACCCTTATACCTCGTTACCTTATACTTCGTTGTCCGTCTGTCTGTCAAGACCGTTTATCTCGGGAACGCGTGGAGTTATCGAGTTTAAATTAAAACCATACACTCAGGTCTATAGTCCCTTAAAGCTGTAAAAAAATCCTTTTTATAAGGTAACATAAAAGAAAGATACGGTCGTTTATGCCGCAAAAAAACGTATATTTCGACACTCTCAAGAGAATCAAAATGTATACACGAAGAATAAAACGGTACAATTTATCTCTACAGTTTTTATCCAGAATTTATCAATGTTGGGTGTTTGTTTTGTTTGTTTGATTGAGCGCGCTTAAAAAGTTGTTGAAAAATATGCCGAGAAAAGTGGTTTCCTAGGATAGCGGTGCCGTCATATAGCCGCCGCAATACAGCGAATGACGTCACTAGAACGTTTTCTGTGTCTTTAATCAGGGCTTTAGTGTCCGAAATAGCGTTAATTAATTATCAAAAACTAATGTGCATCATAAATATCATTAAATATTTGAACTTGAGGACGCTTCAAACTCATAAATATAATTATGACTGATAAATAATTAGAATTCATCGATGCATAGATATTTGGACATCCATCCATACATGCATAATTTTGTCGTTTTTGACTGCTGTGATATGAATACTGATAGGCCGAGTTCAGTCAAAACGTTTTAAATAGATTGACATATTAACATTAGCACCATCTTAAAAAACCGACCAAGTGCGAGTCGGACTCGCACACGAAGGGTTCCGTACCATAAACCTTATTTTTTATTATTTGTTTTTAAAGCGGCAATAGAAAAACACAATCTGTGAATTTCAGCTAGCTCTCTACCTATTACGGTTCTTGATATACAGCCCGCTGACAGACAGACGGACGGAAGGACGGACAGCGGAGGCTTAGTAATAGGGTTCCGTTGGTTACCCTTCGGGTACGGAACCCTAAACATCAAAGCTTTGTATCAAGTTTTGAAGTGTGATTTAGGGTAACCAACGAAATCATATTACATACTAAGCCTCTGTCTGTCAGCGGGCAGTATCTCAACAACGGTATAGGTAGGCAGTTGAAATTTTCAAAGATTGTATATTTCTATTGCCGCTAAAATAAGAAATAATAAAAATTACGGTTTTTGGTACGGAACCCTTCGTGTGCGAGTCCGACTCGCACTTGGTCGGTTTTTTGTACTTTCCTCGCTGTACTAGATAAATGTCCCCTACTGAACGAAATATGTACCTGTATAGCGGTACCAGAGCTTTCCGTGCGATTTGAACATAGGTATAGTCAGTAGGATATTGCAAACGACTGTAAGTTCATAAAATATCGCGTAAAATTGTATTTAAACTTAGTTTTTTCAATAAGACACGGATAAATTGGAAACTATCGAATTTGGATCCGATTTATTGTATTTAAAATTATTCTGTTCGCTATTTATCCAAAGCATATAATCAACTTATGTCAATCTTACGGAATTTGCATTATCGGCAGTTGCCCAGACACAGCAACCCTCTGGTCGGAGGTTTGCGGGCCTTAAAGTCCTACATACTCTCTGTTCCGCTACCTCCATCATCATCTGCCTAGCCTTATCCCACCTAGGTATATTTGGGTCGGCATCCAGTCAAACCGGATTCAGCTGAATACAGTGTTTCACGTGGAGCGGCTGTTTACCAGACCTCCACAACCCATTAACTGGGTAACACGGTACTTCATGGCAAGACTGGAGTCAGATTTACTGGCTTCTGACTATCCGTAACTACTGCCAAAGATCTACAAATGACAGCCGGGACCAACGGCTTAACGTGCTTTCCGAGGCACGGAGGAAACTCGGTATGTTAAGATGGTCACCCATCCACAGACCAACCTTGGCATGAGTTGCCTAACCTTAAAGATCGACCCGTGCGGCTGTTATTATTTAGCCACGAGCTCCTCATATTCCGCTACCTCCATATCATTTACAAAATACATATCATTTAGACTCTGACGAGTTTGCAAGAATTCAGTTGGGAGGATTATTTGTAGCAAAAAGCAACGATAAAATATACCTATCGTAATCAAGCAACTCAACCAGTTTCTTTTATTAAATCAACTCGCTTTATCTTAGTCTCAATTTTCATTGAAAACACAATAATATTGAGATTTTAAGTAGAAAATTAAAGAATTATTCTAGTGTCTATTAATATTCTGAACTCATTGACCTGTAACCTCTGCTGCTGAGCAATATCGAATGTTGCCAGAATTTAACGACTTTAGCTACGCCAAGAAGGTTTTATGAGAGTTATAAAAGAATACTTAAAAGTATTTTTATGACTAAATTCATAATAATGTTTTTATTATCTACCTTTCAAATAATTTAAATAGAAATTATTAATAAGAACGATTGTTTAACGAGCTTAAAATTCCTGCTTATTTAAGAAATATTTTGCATTACTTAAGCATAGACTTGAGTATAATTTTTGCATTAATTTTGTATTCACATCATGATTTTACTTAGATATGTAGTTATCTACTAATAAAATATTGAATTAGCTGACCCGTGCAAATTCGACTGCGTCACATTTTTATTTCCTCTACAAGTAAGTTAAGGTTTGTAGACATGCCAATGACCTTGTGCATACAAACGGAGCTAACTACACCTCTACGCGCCACTCCGCTACCCGTGTTTTTTTTTTTTTTTAAATAAAAAATATAAATATTTTTAAAAGTAACAAAACCAAATTATTTTCATTTGTATTGCAAAGCAGTAAAAATATTTTTATACTATTTTGATAAAAAATGAAGGAGTAAAATGGTTTCATCTCAACGATTTGGAGCTGATTTGGTGGTATTTTTCTTATTCAAATTACGTATCATTTCATGTAGATTACTAACTACATATATCTTTCAGATGTAATTTCTCTGTTGCTTCATCTGCACGCTGTTTTAAGCATTTCTCGAGAGAGCAGCTTTAAGCCGTCGGTCCTTTTTTTTTCAGGATGGGAAATCATCAAATTTCTCTATTTTTCTGAGGGAGTGTCAGACTCTTACTGACTAAAACCCATCCGTGTTCCTCCTAGTGCCTTTTGCGTTCCAGGGTAAGGTACCTCTTTCGAACAGATTCCGCAGCTCCAGCAGGCACTTGCCCTAGCGGGCCCGTCTTTTGTGCTGACAGCTCTTTGAGGCGGGTGGGGATCACAGCGAGCCGCCAACCCGGGCCTGGTTCTGATCAGACGGCGATCCACCCACTGCTCGCCGTCCGCAGGCCCGCGCCTACGACCCCCGGGAATCGTCCTGCGACTTCCGACGCCCGGGGCGTCTTCTTCTGTTGCGGCGGCTGGGGCGTGAGGTTTCCCTCTCTCTCACACGAATGGGCCCCAATATAATAGAGAATATGCATAATAAACATATTTTTCGTTTATTCAATTTATCTTAAAATACATATACAAAAATATAATACTAACAGTGAAAATAGAATCAAAATTACACAAAAAACTAAAGAGATATAATTATTTTAAACAAATATATCTGTCCCTCTTGCGAAAACGCTGTTTTCTATGGCAGCTGTATAGGCGTCATAGACGATGACCTCAAATTTTACATCGGATTTCTCTTTCTAATTGTAATTTTTGAAGCTTTATAACTTCATCGCTGATGAAGGAATTTAAAAAATAATTTCACGATTATTGACTAGAGCTAACAAAATTACCATTTTGCAAATAAAAAAATCGCATGCATATTCCCTATTGGGAAAACGCTAGGAATATTAACAGATTAGATATTTTTTGTAAGCAAAGTCACAGGTAAACTTTGTTCTCAAAAAAAAAACATCTCCAACTATAACCTTGTTTGATTCGAGTTTTTTATCAAATATTTAAATATTCTAATCACGTTATTACGAAAATTGTGTTTTAAACAAAAAAAAAACATACTTAATTAGTTAATATCGGATTATAAGAAAAAAAATATATAAAAGCGAGAGTAAAAAAAAATGATAAATACGTTTTTTATAAAAAGAAACAGGTAACTTACTTATTGTAATTTATCCCACAATTTTATTAATGTTTTTATTTAAAACGTCTAGGATTAAAATGTCAGGGTTGAAAGTGAATTCAATGTCAGCACATTCTAGATTATTATTAACTTTCTTAACTTATTTTACACTTCACTGATAGAAAACGAATAAATAGTAGCTGAGGTTCTCCGTTGTGAAAATAGGCTAAAAAGCTTACAACCCTAATCTCTTCAAAGTTAGAGTGAACAGGCTCCTTCTGGGTAAGTTCGCTCCATCGTAGACTTTGTCTCTGTCATCTCTGACATAGACTAGAGTCAAGAACAAACCTATTAAAAAAAATAAAAAAACCAGTCGCCTTATGTAAAATACTGGTATTTAGCTGCAGAGGCGGCGCAAGGTGTGGGCGTCGTGGGCCACCGCCTACGGCTTCGCAACATTGTAGCTAAGGCCATGAAAAATATCCAACCGATTCGAGTATAATTTCATATTTTATGAGCTCGTTACTCTCGCTCTTGTTTTATGAATTATTTTGATTTTTAGGTATCCTTTCTACGTAACAAACTTGTGCTTTTTTGATTTTTTTACTATCCCACCTGAAGGTAAGCGATGATGTGGTCGAAGATGGAGCACGCTTGCCTAGAAATAACCTATTCACTCTTGACCTAAAGACTCCCAGGTTGTAGCTATCAGGAAACACAGAATCTGGCAGGGAATTCCACTCCTTAGCTGTACGCATTGTGAATGTGTTCCCAAAACGATTTGTGCGTATGGGTGGGATATCCACCGTATACCTGTGGCGCATCGCCGTTCGTCTTGTGGTCCGATGATGGAACGGGCTTGGAACTGCTTCAGTAAGTATAGTCAAAATATAAGCCGCGGCGGGATAGGCACTATTGTTCACAACTTGTTCTTACATTCTAGGATTTCTAGGCTCTCAAGTTATTTTTTCCATAATTTTCCAAGTCAAAAGAAAATTCAGCTATTCGTGTCTATTTGCAGAGGTTGGATTCTAAAATTTTTGAATACACCCTCTGAAAAAAATCACTGCATACTAAGGTAGGAGTTCGTGGGTAGCCAATCGATGCGAGATGAGCAGGACCGGTCGTTGTGGCGACGCTTTGGGGAGGTCTATGTCCAGCAGTGGACGTCTTTCGGCTAATATGATGATGATGATACCAAGGCAGGCCTACCGTCTACCTGCCTGGGTTGCGGAATACGTTTGAAAGAGCCACAGCGGCTCTGGAACGCAAAGGGCACTAGGAGGAACACGGATGGGTTTTAGTAAGTAAGAGTCTGACACTTCCTTCTGCCTCATCCAGAGCGGGTGGAGTCATTTGATGATTTCCCATCCTAAAAACAAAAAAAGGGTTACCGCCTAGACAGCCTCGCAAAACTTCGATCAATAATTCGCAAAATGAAAATTTATTTTAGGTGAGTCTGAAAGTTAACCCCAATATAGTTGGAAACAGGCTCGGCAGGATGATTGAATTAAAATCTATATCTATCTATACTAATATATAAAGCTGAAGAGTTTGTTTGTTTGTTTGCTTGAACGCGCTAATCTCAGGAACTACTGGTCCGATTTGAAAAATTATTTCAGTGTTAGATAGCCCATTTATCGAGGAAGGCTATAGGCTATATATCATCACGCTAAGACCAATAGGAGCGGAGCAGACGAAGTTGCTCGGGTCAACTATTATTATAAAATTTCTTAGGTTTCTATAAGTATCCGCAATTTTACGATGGATAAATTAAAACAGTCCGTTTTAATATAGGAACCGGGTTAATAATAAAATTTTCGTTGATTATCTATTAATCTGCATAAGAATGACACTTAACATATTAACAATACATAATTATTATTTTAATTTATTAACAAATATTTTTATAGTTTTTACCTTGGAGAGTGACTTAATCATTTTGATTTGAAAAAGGTTAAAACAAGAACAACACCAAGAACGAACTCAAAAAATAGATTAAAAGCGGATTTCACCAACGAAACTGAACTGCGTTCAAGAGCAGCTAAATGGTTACTTATTGCTTACTTACTGCTAAAAGCGAAATGGTTACTTATTCTGTAAGTAACCATTTCGATATCGAGCTTCACCTGAGTGACATACTTCACAAAGTGAGCTTTATTGCACACAGCTTGAAGGTCTTACGTGTGACGTAATTTGATACTCACCTCGGATTCCGCTGTCGTGACACGAAAATGTTGTTACAGAATAGGGGTTCTGTTGTTCAGTGTCAATATTCCACAGAAAATAATGAAACTGACAGCTCGTTAACTATAGCCTTCCTCGCTAAATGCACTATCCAACAGTGACCAACACTACAAAAAATGTTCAATTCGACCTGAGATTAGCGCATTCAAGCAAAACAAATAAACTCTTCAGTTTTACTATAATACTATTACTATAATAATAGTCTTGACAGCTAACGGCTTAATAGCCACGAGCCTCGACCAACACCTCAGGAGGTTCTCGTTGGGCAGCTGGATCAAGGGATTCAGAAAGCGGTACTTCTGGACACGGCTCACATTGTTAGGAGGTTCCTCTCTCTGGCGCCCTGACCGCTGGTGGCTTGGGCTCTGTTCCCGGTACCGGTGGGCTACTATTTTTTATATTTTTAAATGTTTTTTTTAATATATATTTTTTAATGAAATATTTAAAAATGTAAATTCAAATTACAAATATAAAAATATATGTGTATAGAATGAATAAATGAAATAATAATATCTTTTATTTGTATAAAATATGGTAAAAATAGATGTTACAATAATATATTTAGTGCAAAGACACATTCCGCCATTTAATGACATACAAATATTAATCTAATAACTTGTTTTCGTGTCACTACAACAGTAACACGCAATAGTTATATTATAGGTACACGAATAATAACTGTTTCACGCATTAAATTCTTGTATTGTACAGAAAATTACAATTTACAATATAGGTTTAAAGATTCTTTATTTATTCTAAAAGAACATACATTGTTCACTTAGCGAATAAATAAAGGTTTGTGTAGTATATCAAAACAAACCAATATAACCTTATTATAAATTAATAAATAGTAATGTATGTTTTCTTGTGACAATAATCTATTTATTATTATTATTATTCCATTTATTCATTTATATATACATACTAATTACATTTTTAAATATTTCTATAAAAATACAAAAAAAAATATTATTATTAAATATAAAATAAAGTTTAAACGCACATCGCAAATCGTAAGGCGTACATTAGCAGTGTTACGAGTAGTAGGTATAGAAGTATATATTATAAGAAATTTAAAATCTTATAACATTTTCCAGGATCTTGGGTGCATGTCACCTTGAACTCGGAAAGCGAACATTCCACTTCTGTTTGATAATAATTTGGTCATCTAAATGTGTCAGGGGTCACCTCTTGCATTCTTAAGAGCGCTGTTACAATTTTTCTTAAATTTGAGCGTTTGATTCGAATTTTGATGTCTGATTATGCTTTAGATATAGCACAAAAAAACGCCTAAGAAAGTTTGATAGTTGATCTTGGGAGTGTTCTAAATAAATATATCAATTTGTTCACGTACATCAGTAAATTCCTTGTCTCCGCAAAGGGTGTTTCATAAAATTACGCTTTTGGTTTCATAAAATTACGCTTTTGGGAATCTTTTGATGCTTTGGTACATCAAAGATATAATAATTTAATCGTTTTTAAAAATTTCCATGATACAACTGTACCTTCTACTTTGGAATTGATACACGAAAAATAATTCTGAAAACTGAGAATTATTGTCAATTTTCCCTACGAAACTATAATTTTTATCTATGAAAGTATAATCCAAATTGAAATAAAAAATATTTAATATTTAAGGAGGTATTGTTATAACGCATGTATAAAAAATTGGTCTATTTAAAATTAAACTCATATTTTTAAGCAATTGTTGTATCCAGCGCTACAATCACTATAAATCTCGGGAAACGCGGTTTGTAGCTTTAGTCCGGGGCCAGCGCTCGATTTTGTAATAGCGCCCTTAATAAGAATTAGCTTTAGGCAGTTCTATTGGGTGGGCTTATATTCGTGACAATCTATGAAATCGGATTTGACAGCAAGATACAACATTGCTTTGCATGTAAGTTAACTGCCTCCGTGATCGAGTGGTTTAGGCGTTTACTCGTGGGTTCGATTCCCATGAGAAGCATAATTTGTAAAGTTGTTTCCAGTTTGGCTAGGACATTACAGGCTTGAATCACCTGATTCATCATCTGCCTAGCCTGTTCCCAACTACATTGGGGTCGGCTTCCAGTCAAACGCATTCAGCTGAATACCAATGTTTTATGTGGAGCGGCTGCCTACCAGACCTCCGCAACCCATTTACTGGGTAACACGGTACTTCATGGCAAGACTGGAGTCCGATTTACTGGCTTCTGACAATCCGTAACGACTGCCAAAGATCTACAAATGACAGCCGGGACCAACGGCTTAATGTGCTTACCGAGGCACGGAGGATACTCGGCTTGAATCACCTGATTGTCTGATAAAAAGATAATGACGTATAAGCCGGTGGTCCCAGCCGCCAAATGGCGGTCGTCAATTAAACCATGTCAGAGGCCCTTGAGGCGGTTTAGAAACTCTGACACTAGGGTGTGTGGGGGTTTTCTAGACCTTACTGCCCATACGATATGAAGAAAAAGACTAGTAAGTATGAAAGAGACAAGAAAACAAATCTCTTTCGCACTTAGTGATAAAGCGGTCTTGTATCCCTCTCTACTCAGCTTTTAAATCAGACTTCATATTGTCTCGATTAAATTAGGTAGGTATTACTCATTGCGACTGAGTCTGTTGGATAGGAGGAAGTTGCCTTCGAGAGGACTAACCCTATATTGGGTTTCCGTACCCAAAGAGTAACCAACTCTTACTAAACCTCCGCTGTACGTCCGTCCGTCCGTCTGTCAGCGGGCTACATCTCAAGAATCGTAATAGGTAGACAGTTCAACTTTTCACAGAGTGTGTATTTCTACTGCCGCTATAGCAACAAATAATAATAAATAAATAAATAATAAATTCTGTATTGTTTAAGAACATGCACAATTTACATGAAATTGCCTGGCTCCTGTGCTAGTTTTAAACTGTATAACAGGAGCCAGTAAATATTTAATAAGGGGGCTCCCATACAAGAAATGTGTTGTTTTTTTCGGTTAATAGTACGGAACCCTACGTGTGAGAGTCCGAATAGCACTTGGCCGGCTTTTTTTGTGAGAATCTACAACATATTTGTAAATTAAAAAGAATGAAGCCGAACGCAAAATAAAATAAAAATTACTTAAATTACATAAGTGGCTCTCGAGATAACAGACTCGCAGAGAGAATTCGTGATTTCTTCAATGTTAGTATACGTAAAATATCAAGTTTTATTCAATTATATACGGCACATCACAGGTACTGTTTTGATTACAGTGAATGTTAAACAAATAAATGATCTGTCAATTCGAGTGATTCGCCTGTTAGATACCATATTTATCTCTTAAATTCACGTTTTATAGGAGTTGGCATTAAATTCAATATTTCAGGATGTGATGAAATATTCAAGCATCTATGAATATAAAACGCAAGTTTTAATCAATTATATGATGGGTATTTGACAGTTACCAGTAAAGGTCTTTCAGAAAGAAAGGTTTTTCAGAAACCAGTAAAGGTCATGGCACACTATACCGGTATCGTAACGGACTGCTTGGAATTTTTGAGGAGTAGTACAGAAAAGAGAATAATAATAATCTTTTTTTACAAAAAAATACAACTGACTTTCAAATAAAAACCACAACAAGGTCAACATAAGTAACTTTAATTTTGGAAGTAGTCGGTGTCAAAAAACGAAGAAGCCACCCGAGACCGAACCACCGAGTTAGTTTTTTATTTTTATCAGGTTTTGAAACTATGTAGATACTAGTTAACCCGCGCAACTTCGTCTGCGTCACAATTTTCATTACTGCTCCGCTTCTGTTGGTTTTAGCGTGATGATATAAGCCTATAGCCTTCTTCGATAAATGGGCTATCTAACACTGAAATAATTTTTCAAATCGGACCAGTAATTCCTGAGATTAGCGCGTTCAAGCAAACAAACTCTTCAGATTTATATATTAAGTATAGATATCTACATAACTTCAAACTGTAGTTCAAACACTCACTTCTGAGTTTATTTCGCAAATAACTTAGCGTTTATTACGATGTCAAGTGAGCAACATAGTTTACAAAGTGATTACGTAAAATTAAACGTTACTTCGGTAACAAGGCCAATGGGAGAATCCATTTTAAAACGAAGTGTTTGTTTTGTACTTGAAAGTTTGCGAATTATTAATTTATTACGCATAATTGAGTATATCTAAATGAGTATTTATTCGAGTTTGTGATCCGACCTTCTTTTTAGGGTTGTGTATCCGATCCGAAGGGTGACTAGCGGACCTCTGCTGTCCATCCGTCTGACAGCAGGCTGTATCTCATAAACGTGATAGGTAGACAGTTGAAACACAGAGTATGTTTTTCTATAACAAATAATGAAAGTTAAATTTTAATCATCATCATCTGCCTAGCCTTTTGGGGTTGGCTTCCAGTCAAACCGGATTAAGCTGAATATCAGTATTTTACGAGGAGCGGCTGCCTACCAGACCTCCACAACCCATTAACTGGGTAATACGATACTTCATGGCAAGACTGGAGTCAGATTAACTGGCTTCTGACTATCCTTAACGACTGGCAAAGATCTACAAATGACAGCCGGGACCAACGGCTTAACGTGCTTTCCGAGGCACGGAGGAAACTCGGTATGTTAAGATGGTCACCCGTCCATAGACCAACCTTGGCAAGCATTGCTTAACCTTGAAGATCGACCCGTGTGGCTGTTATTATATAGCCACGAGCTCCTCCAATGAAAATTAAATACTAATAATAATTGAAACTAAACAGTCCACTAAACCAGCCAAACATCTTCTGTTTCCATATTCTGCAATAGTCCTGCTCCAACCGGGGATTGTCCTTGGGTGTACTTTCACAGTGCATACAGGGATAATCGTCAGTTGGTGTCCCATTCCATTTGAAATGTCTAAAGAGGCCTCTGCTTGGCTTCGGCCCCTCGTACACCTACCAAAGGACCGGGTCTCCAGGGACCCGAGAAAGTGAAAAACATTGAAACTAAAGGCGCGCCTTTTTTTACTTGTTCCCCTACAAAAATGGAATTTTATGAAGTATTTACGTTTTTTTTTTGTTTTCGCTTTATCGTTTAAATGGAAATACATTAAACGATCAAAGTTTCATCACATCTTAGTATTAGCAAATACTAAATCATAACATTTTTTTTATTGGAAATCATCCAATGACTCCTCCCGCTCCCAGGTAGTGCCAGACTCTTACTGACTAAAACACACCTGGGGCCCCAAGTCTGCTTATCATCTGCCTAGCCTTTTCCCAACTATATATTGGGGTCGGCTTCCAGTCAAATCGGATTCAGTTGAATACCAGTGTTTTACTGGTCGGTCAATGGTCTTGTAATAGAATTGTGGTAGAAAGACATTTTCGTAATGCCATTATACTTTTATAAAGCCCGTTAGTAGAAATGATTTTCGAAAAACGACTACTAAATTTGAAAAATAAGTTATGCCAGATTTCTTTTATATGTATATATTTTTACATATTATTTATTCATTTGTCATTATGTACGAGATTACCATTCTATGCCATTTCTTTCATTGGAGTGTCAGTGGTTGACCATTGGAAAGTCATAATGACGCTTTTATATTAGTAGATTACCAAATTGTCAAAATCAACAATTATGAAGTCAATGGTAGCCATACCATTCTGACACTATTGTAATAGCAGACTTGAGGGCCTTTGCGTTCCATGCCATAATAAGTGAATAATATAGCCTACTTAATACCTATCCGTTTGCAAAGGCCTGAATTCTACTCGAAGATTTATGAATCACTGTCTGACATTAGACGTAGGTACAAAATAATTGATGCGGTTGTAAATTCACGGATTGACAACATCGTGAGATACAGACAGATTCACATTTTAAGGCCTAATTTAAGTACACATGACTGGCTGAGAACGATGTGAACGAATGGTTTAACATTTGAATTGAATTCGCCTTCAGAAAGGGCGATACTTAAAAATGCAGCGGTGCACAGTGTAGCGAATTGTTCAAAAGAGCTAGCGCGTTCCAGGGGGGCTTCTATATAAGCCCGAAGTCCTTAGTTTACTCAGTGCCAGATGATGCCCTAAGCAATCTGCGCCTGTGGTGCCCCCTATCCAGCTTTATTTTAAAGATCGGTACTAGGTAACTAGTACCTATCTTTAAAATAAAAACCAAACTACCAAAACGTACTTTTTTATTAATCCCTACTTAGTATAAAGCAAAGTCGCTTCCGCTGTCTGTCTGTCCCTATGTATGCTTAGATCTTTAAAACTACGCAACAGATTTTGATGCAGGTTTTTTAATAGAGTGCATCTCAAGGAAGGTTTTAGTATATAATTTGCACCCGTGCGAAGCCGGGGCGGGTCGCTAGTTAAAAATAATTTACTTATTGACATTGATTAACATCGTTGAAGTATCGTAAATTTTAGCACCCCATCTACAAATTTATTCAGAAGAGGAGCTCGTGGCTAAATAATAACAGCCGCACGGGTCGATCTTTAAGGTTAAGCAACGCTTGCCAAGGTTGGTCTGTGGATGGGTGACCATCTTAACATAACGAGTTTCCTCCGTGCCTCGGAAAGCACGTTAAGCCGTTGGTCCCGGCTGTCATTTGTAGATCTTTGACAGTCGTTACGGGTTGTTAGAAGCCAGTAAATCTGACTCCAGTCTTGCCAAGAAGTACCGTGTTACCCAATTAATGTGTTGTGGAGGTCTGGTAGGCAGCCGCTCCGCGTAAAACACTGGTATTCAGCTGAATCCGGTTTGACTGGAAGCCGACCCCAATATAGTTGGGAAAAGGCAGGCAGATGATCTACAAATTTATTCAGAAATAAGACTTGGCCGATTTATTCATTACAGAAAAGGTAAGAACGAAAGATAAACAAAAGAAGAAACGATAAGAACACACGCTGCAAGAGCAAGCAAAGCAAGCTCGAACATTTTAGCACTCTGCCTTTTGAATAGGATCTTCTATAACTGGTGTCTTTAGAATCCACATCTGGTAGTTTTTCTTTTGCTCAGAGTCCCTAATCAAAGTCGGCTCGTAATTTTTGTAAGTGCACGTCTCAAAAGTGACTTTTGGGTCTTGTAACACCTTGCTGACATTTCGGAAGGTTTGCAAAATTTCGTCCCACTTGACCAAAGTAACTACCTCTAATTCCTGTAGTTTGTCTGTTTGGTGCCCCCCTAGACGTGATGCCCTAAGCGATTGCTTAATTTGCTTATGGGTAAATCCGGCACTGATTCTACTCCGTATCACCTACGGACTTACGATTAGTACCGAAACCGAACTAAGAATGAATCATCATCATCATCTGCCTAGCCTTTTCCCAACCATATTGGGGTCGGCTTCCAGTCAAACCGGATTCAGCTGAATACCAGTGTTTTACGTGGAGCGGCTGCCAGACCTCCACAACCCATTAACTGGATAACACGGTACATCTTGGCAAGACTGGAGTCAGATTTACTGGCTCCTGACAATCCGTAACGACTGCCAAAGATCTACAAATGACAGCCGGGAACAACGGCTTAACGTGCTTTCCGAGGCACGGAGGAAACTCGGTATATTAAGATGGTCACCCATCCACAGACCAACCTTGGCAAGCGTTGCTTAACCTTAAAGATCGACCCGTGCGGCTGATATTATTTAGCCACGAGCTCCTCGAACTAATAATGATAATAATGAATAATTGACAACACGATTTGACAGTAATTGTCTTGTTGTTATGTCTTAGTAGCTACAGTTAGATGATACGGAGTAAAATACGCTCTCAACTAAACCAGAAACTATGGACTTCGGGCTTAGAGAGTAGCCTCCCGGAAAGCAAAGGATATTAGAAGGAACACGGATGGGTTTTAGTCAGTAAGAGTCTGACACTCCCTCTCGCTCCGTCCAGAGCGGGAGGAGTCATTTGATGATTTCCTATCTACGAAATACTGGCCAACTGCGAGTCGGACTCGCGTGCAAAGGGTTCCAAACGAATTTCTTTTTTAACATGTTATTTTAACACTATAGAATTCTTATAGGTTTTCCTTTAATCTATAGGTAAAGAGCTGTTATCTGAATTGTTTTACAAAATTTTAGACTCGATAGTTTCGGAGATGGAATGGTCAATTTCCAAATAATTTCAAAACCATTTATAATAAAATTATGAAAAAAATATAATTAAAACCCTCACAGTAAGCCCTTTTTATTTGATATGTCACACGATATTGATTGATATGATTTACGTAACGCTTCCGTATTTGGATCACAAAAGTCCATATGTGTGCCAAATTTCAACACAATCGATCTAGTGGGTCCGAAAACTAGCTGTGACAGACGGACAGACAGGCAGACACCCGAGTGATCCTATAAGGGTTCCGTTTATTGTTCGGAACCCTAAAAATTAAAGTTAGTAGATAATAATTAAACATTATTTATTAAACCTAGACTTACCATCAATCAAACCTTTGTTTCTTAAACTCTTCGTGATAGTCAAATTTTCAATACAAAACTGTTTAGCAATATGGACAAAATATGTAAGAAACAAATATGCGTGAAACCAATTTTCGTTTTTGCAATTTCATTTAATTATAATTGTCAGCTGTTTCAAAAGTATTGAAATGCGGTAGAGAATCGGGGACACTGGCTAGACTCGTATTTTATAAAATAACTAGTTGACCCGCGCAACTTCGTCTGCGTCACTATTTTCATTACTGCTCCGCTCCTATTGGTCTTAGCGTGATGATATATAGCCTTCCTCGATAAATGGGCTATCTGAAACTGAAAGAAGTTTTCAAAGCGGGCCAGTAGTTCCTGAGATTAGCGCTTTCAAGCAAACAAACAAACAAACTCTTCAGCTTTATATATTAGTACTAGTTGACTCTCGCAACTTAACCCTTTAGTTGACAATAGAAACAATTCATTTGCGCATTTGAGTTATTTTGGCATGTTGATGTGTTATAATGTGTTGTTTATCAGCCTACTAGCACTTCGTTTGCACTGCAATTTTCTTAGGATCTCTAATTTTTTTCTAGTAATAAATATAGTGTATACTACTCAGGGATAATGTAGTATTCTAAAGATGAAAGAATTATTGAAATCGTTTCATTAGTTTTCGAGTTTATTCGTTACAAACATAAAAAATCTTTCCTCTTTATAATATTTGAATAGAAAAGGGCAAATAATTTGACACATGACTGACAGCTACATGTCACGTTTCCCGCCAAAATGTCGTCGGTTCGGATACGTTGACAAAACAATGAAACAGTTGAATCGTGAATGTTAACTGTTGCCATTTTGAAACAATTTGATATATTTGTCATTTAACATTGAATGTTACCTAAATAATTTAGGGTAGGCCACATTGTTTCATTGTTTTATAGAATCGTGATTGTTTGGGTGTAGGTACGTATGTGTTTCTCATGTCATACTACTCTGTCAAGAAAGTACCGGGAAAAGATCAATAATACACAAAATGTCTGTTATTCATCCAAATTTATCACCTTCAATGTATGCTCCTTTAGAAACGATACACTTGCGCCAACGAATAATCCATTCATCAAAACATTTTTTAAACGCTGCTTCCGGAATTGAGTTCAGTTTTCGCCGCGAATTCTTCTTTATGTCTTCTATCGATTGAAAACGGGTGCCACGAAGTGGTAATTTGAGTATTTTTGCATGTCAAACTCGTAAACCCACGTCTCGTCACCAGTAACAATGCGTTTCATGAATGTTGGGTCCGAACTGACTCGTTCTAGCATGTCCTCAGCGACTTTCATGCGATTGAGTTTTTGGAGAAAATTCAGATCTTTTGGGACTAGCCGAGCAGCAACATGTTTCATACCCAAATGATTAGTTAAAATGGTACGGATCGACTCGTGAGATACAGAAAGTTCGGCGGCTATCTCTCTCAGAGTTGAATGGGGATTTTCAGTCACTATTTCCTTCACTTTTGCGATGTTAACTTCAGTTGTAGACGTTGACGGCCTACCAGAGCGAGGCAAATCTTCCATCACATCTCGACCGCTTTTGAACGCTTTGAACCACTCATAAGCACGAGTTTTTGATAAAGTCGATTCATCGACGTCATGCTTAACGCCGGCTGTCGCTGAAAACCAGCGCTGTGGCTCTGTCCCGCACACGAGCCCCAGCATTATGCTGAGCGATGGCCGTTTTGCGCGAATATGACGCATATCTTCCCAATTTTTTTTATAATTAAGTATTAGTTAATTTCTATTTTATTTTTTTGGTATGCGTCATGCTTGGCGCAAATAAACGCTTTTTCTTTCTTTCTTTCTTTCTTTCACCGTAAGCCTTCTGTAACATTTTCAGTGACTCCGAACACGAAATTCCATTAGCGATGCAAAATTTAAGACAAACTCTTTGTTCGATATTTTTGTCCATTATGAAATTCGCAATACACACTATATATGATATTACTAAAACCAGCACTGTATTTAATATAAATAACAGATGCAACTCAAACTCCGCGCCAAAATGGAAAACAGTTGTGCCAATCTAACAACTACAAAAAAAACAAAAATTTGAATTTGGAACCATAAACAAATCATCCATTCCCGATACTTTTTTGACTGAATGTATATCTGCGTAAATAGGTGGATATGCATTACATCATCAAATGACTTCTTCGGATCTTTTTAATTTTTATTTATACTATTGATAGGCACGCTTTTGACCACTATCTCACCTGTTGGTAAGCGATGATAAGGTCGAAGATGTAGCACGCCTGCCTAGAAGTAACCTATTCACTCACATCTGGGCGGAGTGGAAGGGAGTGTCAGACTCTTACTGACTAAACCCCACCCGTGTTCTCTCAAATGCCCTTTACGTTCCAGGGCCGCAGTAACTTTTACGAACAATTCCACAAGCCTGGCAGACGGCATAACCTGGACAACAAGCACTCGGTAACACAGGGTCTAGCTGTCTTACTTTATTCTTTCAGTAACGCAAAATTTTAGTAGAGGTAACACGAAGAGTAGATTCGTTTTACTCGTATGTGGCAAAGATCCGGCATGAGAGATTGTTTTGTATGTTAATGCGTTGTAAATTGTTATCTAGGAAAAGAATAAAAGATTTTCAGTTTGTAAAAACTCTCCGGAAATTTAGATCCGTTAACGAGACTTCTGTCATGCATAAAAAGCTAAGTAAACTACACTATGGTGGACTGTCATAGGATCAAAAGACACGGTTCCAGTGAGGGAGGCCATTTGACCAAAGACGCGGGAAAATACTAATCTCGATTTGAAATTAATTCCATTTGCTTTTTTGGCTTATTCTTCGAATAAATCCCAGACACATAATGGATTAGGTTTTATTTCTCAAAATAGCAGAAAATAGAATAATAGGAAAATTTATTTCTTTAATTAAAATTGGTTAATAAATTACTTAATTAATTCAATTTTTTATTGCACCGAATTATTCGCCAATTTGATGTTACCGCTAAACTGCAAATATCGACGACTTCGGTGGTTTATTGGTTCCAGTGTGTGGCTGATGATCACGAGGTCGGGGTTTCGATTCCTAGAGTACATTCTATTATTATGTTTATGTGTTGGTTAGAGTAGAATATAATACTCTTTATTATGTACACCATATAAGTTACAGAAAAGGTAGATGGAGAAAACATTAGATAGGGTGACACAATGGGCGGCCTTATCGCTAAAAGCGATCTTTTCAAGACAACCTATGGATGGATTGCAAAGATAATGGAAAGACAGTCCTGTAGGTAGTCTTAGGTGTACGATTTCTATAAATAAATAAATACATAATAGATAAATATATACAATAAGGTGGTAAGGTGGTATTATTATAGATAGGCTCGCGTTGGACCACTATTTCATAGGAATTTCGGGATATCCTCTCTTAGTGCTCCCCTACACTCCCCAAGGAACCTACACGCCAAACAGCTTCCTACGACCAGTAGTATCGGCTGTGCGTTGCCTGTCAGTCATACTGTCACCGGTAACGGCGTACTTATAAAAGAGTTGCAAAATACATACCATTTATAATTAAGCATGTTCCAGACGGATGTAATCTAGCGTCCCATCATGGTCCCATCCAAGATGACCTTGTTGGGAACCTGGTTTACATCCGCTGATTGTGTTTGAATTTGGATTGCATCTGCCGTCTACAGTTCACACCACAGTTCTTTACCGCTCGGAAGTTAGGTTTTAGTGACGACCGCGGAGGTGCAATCGAGTAAAAAAATGTTTATACGTATTATGTTATAAACAAGTAATAAAGACTAGCAGTAACAATTAAAATATCAAAAATTAACATAACCAATACATACACCGCAAGAACACAAATCAAACAGTAAGAAATAACCAAATCATCTGCCTAGCCTTTTCCCAACTACATTGGGGTCGGCTTCCAGTCAAACCGGATTTAGCTGAATATCAGTATTTTACGTGGAGCGGCTGCCTACCAGACCTCCACAACCCACTAACTGGGTAACACGGTACATCTTGGCAAGACTGGAGTCAGATTAACTGGCTTCTGACTATCCGTAATGACTGCCAAAGATCGACAAATGACAGCCGTGACCAACGGCTTAACGCGCTTTCCAAGGCACGGAGGAAACTCGGTATGTTAAGATGGTCACCCATCCACAGACCGTTGCTTAACCTTCAAGATCGACCCGTGCGGCTGTTATTATTTAGCCACGAGCTCCTTGAGTAAGAAATAAACAAAACAAATAATTAAAAACAATAACAACATGTAACACATTTCGCATCAACAGTCGTATTGCATTGAGCAAGCGGGACACACTTATACATCGCACGTATACGAGCAAATGAGACGCCATTATACGCGCCATCTTGGGCCGCGCGCATGCATTGTCCTATGTTTTTTGCCAAATTGACATCCTGCGCAACCAATTGTGACGTACTTCGGAGATAATAAACAAGCGTGACGCGAACTGTACATGGATATATGGCAACAAGCAAGGTCATCTTTGATAGGCTGCTGGATTACATCCGTCTGGAACATGCTTTAAATGTGGCGCCAGTAGCTCCACTGTTATTTTATGTAATCTATTTAAAACTTTTACGGTAACATGTTGGATATATCATATGCTAACTAGCTAAAAATATGTAGGTAAGTAGGTACATTTTTACGACCATCGTAAAAATATGAAGAAAAAACTGTTTTGTATTTCGGTAATGAGTAGATATTTTTTATTGTCTCCCAATTATAATATCTGTAACCTACTCACATATTTATTTTTTTAAGAAAACGGTTTTAGGGTTTCGTACACAAAGGGTAACCAACGGAACCCTATTAATAAGCCTCCGCTGTCCATCCGTCCCTCCGTCCGTCCATCCGTCCGTCCGTCCGTCCGTCCGTCCATCCATCCGTCCGTCCGTCCGTCTGTCTGTCTGTCTGTCAGCGGGCTGTATCTCAAGAACCGTAATAGGTAGGTAGACAGTTGAAATTTTCACAGATTGTGTATTTCTATTGCCGCTATAACAACAAATAATAAAAATTAAGGTTTATGGTACGGATCCTTTCGTGTGCGAGTCCTACTCGCACTTGGCCGATTTTTTTTTTTGCAATTTAAAGGTTAATTGGCTATGCTTAATTAAAACTAGTTTAAGTATAAATAATGTTGTCTGGTTGGTTCGTTGGTACGTGTGATTGCAGAGCATGATATATTCAGACCCGGATCTAAAGGGAGGCAAACCGGGCCCGTGCCCCGGGCGGCAAGTTCAAGGGGCACCAAATTGAAATGTATGAAAAAAATACTTTCTTTCCGTTCTTAAAATTTTCGGACTCGCTTCGCCTTTGAATTTTACTGACTTGGATTTCTATTAAAACCAACTCCTACGTAAACCTTAGTAAGGTGGAGAAGTTTTCTTATTGCTGTTTCGAGGTAGAAAACTAAAATCTATTGCATGTGATCAGCGTTATTAAATCAATTACTTATTTAATGATTTTTATGGCCTACTAAAAATCCCACCCATGTTTGATCATATTTGTTTACAAATAGTTTTTGTGACAAACCAAAAAATATTATATAAGTACTTTGACCTTCAATGACGGACGGTCAATGGGATCGAAAAGCTCTGGAGAGGCGACCGCGTAGCGGAGAACGCCACCCACGAGGAAGACCGATGACCTGTTAGAGGTCGCAGGTAGCCGATGGATCACGGTGGAGCATACGATAGAGGTCTGCCCTGCTTGGGCGGAGCACCGCCGAGTTCTCGTCGAGGCGATCGGCGGCGGCGACCTCTCGCGACCGTCCCTGGTTCAGTCTATGGTCCGGAGCGAGGAGGCATGGGAAGCGGTCACCTCCTTCTGCGAAGCAGTAATGCTAGCGAAGGAGGAGGCCGAACGTGTGAGAGAGAGGGAGGCCTCACGACCCGGCCGCCGCAATAGAAGAAGACGGCCCGGGCGTCGGGAGTCGCAGGGCGATCTCCGACCACCGTAGGCGCGGGTCTGCGGACGGCGAGCATTGGGCGGCTCGCCGTCCGATCAAAACTAGGCCCGTGTCGGCGGCGCGCTGTATTCCACGCGCGCATCAAAGAGCTGTCAGCAAGGGAGACGGGGCCCGCCAGGGCCAGTGCCTGCCGGGGTGCGGAATCCGTTCGAAAGAGGCACCATACCCTGGAACGCAAAGGGCAGTAGGAGGAACACGGATGGGTTTTAGTCAGTAAGAGTCTGACACTCCCTTCCGCTCCTGTCATTTGATGATTTCCCATACTTAAAAAAAAAAAAAAGGTAGCCGATGGATGCTGGATGGATAGACGTTGGCGTGGCGTTAGATTTTGATCAGACTTTCACTGGCAGATAGCTGAAATTATAAGGAGTAACTAACACTAACGCTACTTTTGAAGGAGGACATTCACGTGCAAATAAATAAATAGGCTGTAAAATTGTCATTGCTGCTGTTTTACTCAATTAAATTGGAAACTATTGAAATTGAAGAGATTGATGGTCTTTAAAATGATCCGTTCACAATGTACCGAGAGTTAATAATCCAATAAAGATTTATTACAATCTCACGGAGTTTGCAATTATCCTGTGACATATTATCTCGTGCACTTGCTGACGCGCGCAACTTCGTCTGCGTCACAATTTTCATTACTGTTCCGCTCCTATTGGTCGTAACGTGATTGTATATAGCCTTCCTCGATAAATGAGCTATCAAAAAAAAGAAAAAAAAAAAAGAGGTTTTTTTTTTTTGAGGGTTTTTTTTTTATTTTTTTGATTGATAAAAGATTTTTTCAATTCGAACCAGTAGTTACCGAGATAAGTACGTTCAACCAGCCAAACAAACTCTTCAGATTAAGGTGGAAGCGCCAGGGTAGCCTACGAACTTCAAATATTTTTGTTTTTTTTGCAAAAAAATTTGTAAGCTGTATACCTACATATTAAACAAAAACGATTCGCGGCCGGAACGTGTTTTTATCTAAAGAATTATAACCATTTTAATCATCAATATAGCTTTCTAAGTTCATTAAGCCCTATTGAATGGTTATTTCATGAAAAAGGCATTCATTCAATAGGGCGTAGTATATTGATGATTAAAACCTGCGTTCCACTACCGTCTTAACATAACGAGTTTCCTCCGTGCCTCGGAAAGCACGTTAAGCCGTTGATCCCGGCTGTCATTTGTAAATCTTTGGCAGTCGTTACGGATTGTCAGAAGCCAGTAAATCTGACTCCAGTCTTGCCAAGATGTACCGTGTTACCCAGTTAATGGGGTGTGGAGGTCTGGTAGGCAGCCGCTCCACGTAAAAAACTGGTATTCAGCTGAATCCAGTTTGACTGGAAGCCGACCCCAATATAGTTGGGAAAAGGCTAGGCAGATGATGAAAACCTGCGTACAACTAAAAAGTGAAAAATAAAAAACGAAGAAAGAAAAGAACTTTAATTTCGAAGTCGGTGTTTTTGGTTATTTTTTTAGTTTTTTGACACCGACTTCCGAAATTACAGTTCTTTTCTTTCTTCCGAAGTTATTTTGTACCTTGTAGTGTTTTGTTTTTGGAAGTCGGTTGTACTTTTTGTAAAAAAAAAAAAATATTTTTCACTTTTCAGTGGTACGCAGGTAGCGCACCAATTAACAGCGTATCGGCGCAATGGTATGTTAAGAACTGGTGTAAACACTAAAAAAGACATGCGATTTCAGCTATCCCGATCCATTTGCTATAATTTATTGAATAGTTCCGTCCGTTGCCTACAACGTTCTTCGTCAGATCTTCGCCAAATTGAAAATACTCTTCCAAACAAAAAAAGAATCATCCAAATCGGCTGACAATTGGCGGAAATATCGCTGAACAAACATATTTCATCGGATCTCATCATCAGATCCTAATTTATACCTTCCATCCAGCTCAGCAACATGAGATGATGATTACCAGGAACAAACATCTGAATTGCATTAGAAAATTAATGAAAAACATTGTGTGTGCCTATAAAATTTGAGGGTTGCCCTCGATTTTAATGGGATCCCATCATCAGATTCTGACTTGGTAACAATGGGACTAATCTGAAAGTATACTCTTTCAGCCGAAATAAGAATATTTCAAATCGGTTCATAAATGACGGAGTTATGACGTAAAAACATAAAAAAGAACAAAAAAAAATACAACCGAATTGAGAACCTCCTCCTTTTTTGTTACGGCTGCGATTCGTATTTTGTTCAACATACAGCTTCACACTGACCAGCAAATTGCAAAAAACATAAAAGTATTTCAATTTCGCGGGCACCTTAATAATAATGGTAGTTTTGTGGCGAACTGTTGGGCACTGGTGACCCCACGGACCTGATCTCCAGGGAGAATACTTGTTCCTCATTTCCGGCTTGCCTTTATTGGCTTGCCGGGGTGAAAACTGACGAGGAACAGAGCTCCCACCTCTTTCTTGCCTTAATCGGCCGGTCTGAGTGGAGATTCGCAAGAGCAAACGTGCTCGGGAGAAGGATGTATAATCCAGTAAGGTGCTGGTCGGGATCTTGACCGTACTTCCGGGATTGTCCTGATAGCCGTGGTATACCTCTCCACTCCTCTAGCACCTCAGGATATGTTGCCCCTTTGGCGCTACGTTACTTTGTGCTAGCGACCCTTTTCGGGGGGGCCATTTATTGAGTGTGCAAGTCACCCCTTGCCATTTTAAAGCCGTTTTAATTGTCAATGGTCAGGCAGGGGCCAATAGTTCTTCCATAGTAAACGATTATTAGTCCACTAAACCAGCCAAACCCATAGCGTTTCATCTTTAGTTTTCATATTCTGCAATAGTCCTGCTCCAACCGGGGATTGTCCTTGGGTATACTTTCACAGTGCATACAGGGATAATCGTCGGTTGGTGTCCCATTCCATTTGAAATGTCTAAAGAGGCCTCTGCGAGTTGGCTTCGGCCCCTCGTACGCCTACCAAAGGACCGGGTCTCTAGGAAGAGGGACCCGAGAAAGTAAAAAACAAAAAATGGTATAGATTGCTGCCACCTCTTTTGATGAATACAGTCGTTATGTTTTAATTGACTAGTCAGTTTAGAAGACGCAGTCAAAAGTTAATCTGTAGGTTATAATTAGTTACAACCAAAGTTCAGGTAGGAAAGGTCATGACTTATTAAACCGGTACCTATGTACCTACCTACTTATAGAAAGTAACATCAAATTATATGATCGCCAATGAGATTATTACATTCACTTTTATCTAAGCTTTTAGCTAATTGTTTACTTCATTAATATTTAGGAATTTAAAGGTCGTTTTAATCCTATTTAAATATCCTAATATATATTTATCACTACATAGTATAAAACAGTCGCTTTTGCTGTCTGTCTGTACCTATGTATGCTTAGATCTTTAAAACTACGCAACGGATTTTGATGTGGGTTTTTTAATAGATAGAGTGATTCTCAAGGAAGGTATTAGTATATAACTTGCACCCGTGCGAAGCCGGGGCGGGTCGCTAGTCTTATACTGATATATAAAGCTAAAGAGTTTGCTTGAACGTGCTAATCTCAGGAACTACTGGTCCGATTTGAAAAAAAACATCATCACGCTAAGACCAATACGAGCGGAGCAGACGAAGTTGCGCGGGCCAACTAGTACCATATAAAATTGACTGACAAACAACGCACACCCGAAACTAATGGTCTTACACCCGTATTCACAAACGTTACTATGTAGTCTCACAGTGCGCGCGAGCGTACAGGGCCCCTAAAAATTATTCATAGACAATACTTGAGTGGCGGCTAGCACTATGCGTCCCTTAGGCCTCGTTTCTGGAGACGCGTGGCTTCGAGCGTCACGTGCGGAGGCGCGACCCGCACTAAATTCAAACTTACGGCGTTGTATGAGAGCGTTTACGGAGAGGCGTTTTTACACGCGTTTGTTTGAAATGTAGCATTATTTGCGGATGACGACGCCGCGTCGCACGGGGCGTCGGACGCAGCGCCGCACGCGGCGTTGGTCGCAGCGTCGTACGCGGCGTCGGTCGCAGCGTCGTGCGCAGCGCCAGTTTTCTTGAGTCCTGGGCAGTCTTGTTCGAATAGTAACAACGAACAAACGTGTAAATACGTGTAAATGTGTGTGTAAATGCCGCGTCCACCGCCGCGTCCACCGCCGCGTCCGCAGCTACACTTCACGCGACGCGCCATGACCCTCGGCTCCATGAACGAATTCGTACTTAATCATATGTTTGTTTTTGTGCGTGTGAAGACGCGGACCGCTGCACGCGCCGTCTCTTTGTGAACGCAAAAAACGTCCAACGCAACGCTAGACGCCACACTGCACGCGACGCGCGAAGCAACGCGTCTCCGTAAACGAGGCCTTAGAATGAACGCACAGCTAAGATAGCCTGCTAGCTGTTTTAAGCAACGCATAGCTAGTGTCTCTCGATTCTCTGTGGTCTATTATGTTACGAGAAATATTTTTCGGGGTTGAATTTTATTGTTTGTGATAATTTTTCATTTTAATTGCGTCCTTATACAATGGATTATAGTAGTGAAGAAGAATTTGATAATTATATCAATGAGCACAATAAATACCAGAAAAGTGATACGGGATTTCCAAAATCCTTTTGATTATTACAGTTCGGGTGAATTTAGACGACGCTACAGGTTTTCCGAAGATGTGGTACTTTTTATACTCTTGCCACTGATAAATGAAGACCTAGAAAGGAACGTCAAGCAGCGAAGTGAACTACGCAACACAAACGAACCAATCACAGAGCTCTATTCAACGCTGTGCGTTTGCTTAGTCAAGGGTCGTTTGAATTTGGCATGAAGCTAAACTCCGTAGGGGAGCACTAAGAGAGAATTTCCCGAAAATCCTACGGGAACGGGAAAAAATGGGATAAGCGCGTACGAAGTCGCGAGCAAAAGCTAGTTAATTAATATTTAGGAATTTAAAGGTCATTTTAATCATTTACAATATTGTTTGATCATTATTATGGCTGCTTTTAAATATAAAACAGACTTAGCAAAAATCTAGCTATGATATATTACCTGTAAGTTAACTTGGTACCTGGGGGGCTACTCTCTAAGCCCGAAGTCCGTAGTTTCAGGCCTAGTTGCGGGCAATTTCTACTCCGTATCACCTACGGACTTACGATTAGTCCTGAACCCGAACTAAGGGCCATTTTCACCAATTCCAAAATATTCCACAGCTCGTCACCGTGGTTTATACGCTGATCGCGATCAGTTTGATTGGTGAAATTCGCCCTAAAAATATATGACAACACGATTTGACTATTACTTTCAAATCTTGTTGTCATTTATTCTTGGTGGTTAGGTGATGCGGAGTAGAAAACGCCCGCAAATAAGGCCAAAACTACACTACGGGCTTCGGGCTTAGAGAGTAGCCCCCCTTAGAGGTCTGTCCTGCTTGGGCGGAGCCCCGCCGAGTCCTTGTCGAGGCGACCGGAGGCGGCAACCTCTCGCGACCGGCCCTGGTTCATACTATGGTCCGGAGCGAGGAGGCATGGGAAGCGGTCACCTCCTTCAGCAAAGCAGTAATGCTAGCGAAGGAGGAGGCCGAACGTGTGAGAGAGAGGGAAACCTCACGACCCAGCCGCCGCAACAGAAGAAGACGCCCAGGGCGTCGGGAGTCGCAGGGCGATTTCCGGCCACCGTAGGCGTGGGGCAAGGACATAGAGCAGTGGGTGGCTCGCCGTCAGATCAGAACCAGGCCCAGGTCGATGGCGCACTGTGATCCCGCGCGCCTCAAAGAGCTGCATAAAAGACGGGGCCCGCTAGGGCAAGTGCCTGCTGGGGCTGCGGAATCTGTTCGAAAGAGGTACCGTAGCCCTGGGACACAAAGGGCACTAAGAGGAACACGGATGGGTTTTATTTAGTCAGTAAGAGTCCGACACTCCGTCCTGCTTCACCCAGAGCGGGAGGAGTCATTTGATGATTTCACATCCTTAAAAAAAGGTATAATCGTTGCTGTACCTATATAGGTACGGCACGGTTGACGCCTTAATTGAACGATAGGCTGTTGCAATGCATGTCGCGAGTCCGATTCCCTCAACGATTTGTATGGACCCGCGGTCCCGGAACGCAAAGGGCATTTGGAGGAATCGGATGGGGCCTAGCACGAATACTATGACGTATAGTAACGTCAACGTAAGTAAATTTTGAATATGAAAAACTACAACCCCATTGTATTTATTTATTGTACACTCTTGGACCGTGGGGTCCGAGTGCTCACGTTTTATTTAAAGAGCTAGCTAAACGTTTAGTTGACACTTCGCGTGACCCAAGGGCTGGGTTTTACCTCGGACAGAGAATAAGCAGTGCCATACAACGTGGTAATGCCGCCAGTCTTTTGGGCTCACTTCCAGTCGACAGCGATGCGGACGAATTTTTTGACGCCATGTTATAGTTAGGAGTTTTATTTTCTATTGTAAGTGTATATAGATTGTATTTACACAATTTATATAATTAGGAGCTTGTGGCTAAAGATTCCTAGCCGCATGGATCGACCTTTAAGGTTAAGCAACACTGGCTACGGTTGGTCTGTGGATGGGTGACCATCTTAACATATCTAGTTTCCTCCGTGCCTCGGAAAGCACGTTAAGCCATTGGTCCCGGCTGTCATTTGTAGATCTTTGGCAGTTGATACCGATTGTCAGAAGCCGGTAAAATCTGACACTAGTCTTGCCAAAAACTGCCGTATTACCCAGTTAATGGGTTGTGGAGGTCTGATAGGCTGCCGATCAACGTAAAATACTGGTATTCAGCTGAATCCGGTTTGTAAAATTAATATTACGTGCAAAACGAGTATTGTAGCTATGGTAAAACAAACAAACAATAAATACAACTGACTTCCAAAAAAAAAACACTACAAGGTATAAAATAACTTCGGACCAAAAAGACAAGAACTTTAATTTCGGAAGTCGGTGTTTTTGGTTATTTTTTATTTTTCACTTTTTAGTGGTACCTACCTGCGTACCTATTAACAGCATACCGGCGCGATGTTATGTTAAGAACTGGTGTAAACACTAAAAAAACATACGATTCCAGCAATCCCGATCCATTTGCTATCAGTTATTGAAGAGTTCCGTTGCCTACCTCCGAAGTTTTTCGTCAGATCTTCACCAAATTGAAATAGGGCCAGTCCAGGAAAATACTCTTCCAAGCAAAAAAAGACATCCGAATCGGTTAACAATTGGCGAAAATATCGCTGAACAAACATTTTTCATGGGATCCCATCATCAGATCTTAACTTATATCTTCCATCATCAGCTCAGCGACATGAAATGATGATTACCAGGCACAAATATCTGATTTGCGTTAGAAAATTTATGAAAAACATTGTATGTGCCTATAAAGTTTGAGGGTTGACCTCGATTTTCATGGGATCCCATCATCAGATTCTGACTTGGTGACAATGGGACCAATCGGGAAGTAAACCCTTTCAGATGAAAGAAGAATTTTTCAAATCGGTTTATAAATGACGGAGTTATGAGGTAACAAACATAAAAAAAAAAAAAAAAAAATGCAACCGAATTGCAAATACTGGAAGACAATCTTAGCTGAATAATAATGAGTTAGAACCTCTGTATGGAAAAACCAGCCAAGTGCGAATTGGACTCTCACACGAAGAGTTCCGTATTTACACCTTATTTTTTATTATTAAATTTGTTGTTATAGCGACAATCGAGATATATTTTTTAACCGACTTCAAAAAAAGGAGGAGGTTCTCAATTCGGTTGTATTTTTTTTTTTTTTTTTATGTTTGTTACCTCATAACTCCGTCATTTATGAACCGATTTGAAAAATTGTTGCCTCATCTGAAAGGGTATACTTCTCGATTGGTCCCATTGTCACCATGTCAGAATCTGATGATGGGATCCCATGAAAATCGAGGGCAACCCTCAAATTTTATAGGCACATACAATGTTTTTCATGAACTTTCTAACGCAATTTACATATGTGCCTGGTAATTATCATCTCATGTTGCTGACCTGATGATGAAAGGTATTAATTAGGATCTGATGATGAGATCCCGTGAAAAATGTTTGTTCTGCGATACTTTAGCCAATTGTCAGCCGATTTGGATGATTCTTATTTTGTTTGAAAGAGTATTTTCCTAGACTGGTCCCGTTTCAATTTGGTGAAGATCTGATAAAGAACTTCGGAGGTAGGCAACGGAACTCTTCAATAATGATAGCAAAGGGATCGGGATTGCTGAAATCGCATGTTTTTTTAGTGTTTACACCAGTTCTTAACATAACATTGCGCCAGTACACTGTTAATAGGTACGCAGGTACCTAGGTACCACTAAAAAGTGAATAATAAAAAACTTTTTTACAAAAAATACAACCGACTTCCAAAAACAAAACACTACAAGGTACAAAATAACTTCGAAAGAAAGAAAGAAACTTTAATTTCTGAAGTCGGTGTCTAAAAACGAAAAAAATAACCAAAACACCGACTTCAGAAATTAAAGTTTCTTTCTTTCTTTCGAAGTTATTTTGTACCTTGTAGTGTTTTGTTTTTGGAAGTCGGTTGTATTTTTTGTAAAAAAGTTTTCTTATTATTTTTGTTGTTATAGCGGCAATCGAGATATATTCTGTGAAAATTTCAACTGTCTACCTATTACGGCTCTTGAGATACAACCCGCTGACAGACAGACACGCACGGACGGAGAGACGGACAGCGGAGGTTTAGTAATGGGGTTCGGTTGGTTACCCTTTGTGTATGGAACCCTAAAAACGGAATCCTTATAGTTTCACTACCTACTCCGTTATCTGTAAGACTGTCTATCCCAGTCAATTTGACAGACACCCGAGTGATCCTACAAGGGTTCCGTTGCTTGTTGATGTTCGGAACCCTAAAAATAAATAAATGTCTTGAATTTTGACTAAATCTGTGCAGACGAAGCGTGGGCGAGGTGTTAGTGTAAGACTAACATATATAAGTTATTTAAAACCATTCAAAAGTCACGCCTGTGACTGTTATGCGATTCTGTCGCAATCACTGACTATCAAGTTTCTCACGGCACTAAGGCCGCGGTTACGAAGTTAGCGGAAGCGGAGCGGCGGCGACGGCGGTGCGGGCAGAGGCGCGTTTAATGCATAAATAGTCATCATCATCTGCCTAGCCTTTTCCCAACTATATTAGGGTCGCTTCCAGTCAAGCCAGATTTAGCTGAATACCAGTATTTTACGAGGAGCGGTTGCCTACCAGACCTCCACAACCCAGTAACTGGGTAACACGGTACTTCATGGCAAGACTGGAGTCAGATTTACTGGCTTCTGACTATCCGTAACGACTGTCAAAGATCTACAAATGACAGCCGGGACCAACGGCTTAACGTGCTTTCCGAGGCACGGAGGAAACTCGTTGTGTTAAGATGGTCACCCATCCACAGACCAACCTTGGCAAGCGCTGCTTAACCTTGAAGATCGACCCGTGTAGCTGTTATTATGTGTGGCTAGCACGAGCTCCTCGTTCGTTTAATGCATAAAATAGTGTTGTGCATTTATTTTTTTGCTTTTATCCCTTTCTGAGCGGAGTTTTAGTTTTTAAGTTTTATAGTCTCGGATGGAAGCCTTCAATTCATTTGAGGTCCACCCAGGCAAGTTCGGTGAAGTAGTTGCAACCTTCGAAGGTTCTTACCTGCAAGTTATTTCAGACAAAAAAAAATGTTTTTGCTTTTTAACGACCGACGTTACAAAAATGCGTTTCAGAATTTGTATCAAAAAGATGTTATCGTCGCTGTTTAGGCATTTTGTTCGCAACTAAGACACTGCCTGCCTAGCCTTTTTTAATTATATTGAGATCGGCTTCCATTCAAGACGGATTTAGCTGTATACAAGTATTTTACGTGAAGCGGCTGCCTACCAGACCTCCACAAACCATTAACTGGGTAACTCGGTACTTCATGGCAAGACTGAGACGTTCGCAAAAATTACACTAATTTATCATAATACAATAAACACTACGCCACTGCCGCTCTAGCGCCGCGCGATCTGCCCGCTGGCTTCGTGACCACTGCCTAAGTGACTGTGTTACGAAGTTATTCATTTGGTTTTAAGTTTTTAGCGATAGTGTGTCAATTATTCTAAGTTAAAATATTTCTAAAGTTTTCTGTTGAGTAATAGAGGTAAACTCGGAAGGGTTACAGAATAGAATAGAATACGTCTTAGAATATATTTTATTCTCCTAAAATATGTACATAAAATGTGGTCTTTAGTGGTATTGAGTTGAAAACACTTCGCATATTAAAATAAGGTAAAAACTACTAATAGTACAAATAAAATTATCTTTATAGGTTTAAAACTTAATTTCACTAGGCATTTCTTTCTGAGATCATGCAAAACAAAACAAAAGAATGAAAAAGTTTGCTTTGAGACATCGGTTTATTTTTCCAGTAAACTTTACATAAACTTCTATCACATAGAATAGTTTCAGATTTTTCTCCATGCGAACTTCGGAGTTTGGGGGGGAGGGGAACGGTGAAAAATTTTAAATTTTTCGTCGAAACTCAAAAACTGTGCAGCCTAAAAAAAAGAAAATACTTATGTTTGAGAATGTGCAAATACCGTTCTATCATTTTACACCCCAAATGCCCTTTTTTTTTAAGGATGGGAAATCATCAAATGACTCCTCCCGCTGTGGGTGAAGCAAGAGGGAGTGTCAGACTCTTACTGACTTAAACCCATCCGTGTTCCTCCCAGTGCCCTTTGCGTTCCAGGGTACGGTGCCTCTTTCGAACGGTTTCCGCACCCCGACCCCAAATGCCGTAGTAGGCCCACTTCGAATTTTTAAGAACCCCTTTCAGTAAGAACCAGTTGAAAAAAAAAAACATTTTTATTGCTTTCTTGTTTGCAAAATAGTTGAGCAAACGTCATCTAAAACTATTCCAAATTAAAAGTAGATGGCATTAGTATTTTTCAAGATATCAGCTGTGACAGACGGACAGACTTAGTCACACAGAGTAGAGTATTGCCAGACTCTTACTGACGGAGGAGCTCGTGGCTAGATAATAACAGCCGCACCGGGTCGATCTTCAAGGTTAAGCAACGCTTGCCAAGGTTGGTCTGTGGATGGGTGACCATTTTAACATAGCGAGTTTCCTCCGTGCCTCGGAAAGCACGTTAAGCCGTTGGTCCCGGCTGTCATTTGTAGATCTTTGGCAGTCGTTACGGATAGTCAGAAGCCAGTTAATCTGACTCCAGTCTTGCCAAGAAGTACCGTGTTACCCAGTTAATGGGTTGTGGAGGTCTGGTAGGCAGCCGCTCCTCTTAAAATACTGGTATTCAGCTAAATCCGGTTTGACTGGAAGCCGACCCCAATATAGTTCGGAAAAGGCTAGGCAGATGATGAGTCTGGCAATACGTTTTGCTCCACCCAGAGCGGGAGAACTCACTTGATGATTTCCCATAAAAAAAATACCTACATACGCTTGCGTATCTACCATTGAATAACACCATCACGATCTTGACAAATCGCTGACATGTTTGACATAACCTATCATTTCAAGCCGTTCACTTGAGAATCAAAACGTAAGATTCTAGCAACTGTTGCTAAACGGTTGCATAATTTATAAGTACTTTCTCAGCTGCAAGATAGGGACATAATACTCGCTAATCTTATTTATAAATACGATCGACCTACACGCTTGTAAATAGGTGGTAATGAATAAAAACGTTTTGCGAAATGTTTTGGGCGTTTT
Source organism: Lacanobia oleracea (assembly GCA_950371165.1). Classification (NCBI taxonomy): domain Eukaryota; kingdom Metazoa; phylum Arthropoda; class Insecta; order Lepidoptera; family Noctuidae; genus Lacanobia; species Lacanobia oleracea. The sequence continues at coordinate 11,764,967 of OX493415.1, read as the reverse complement.
TTTTTATCTATAAGGTTTTGTTGAAATCTGTGATGGTAAGAAAGGGCAAAGACAGCAGGGGCGAATCTAGGATTGTTGTTTACGACGGGCTAGACCTCGCTGAGAGTGGGTTTTTAGCAATATAAACAGGGGGCTACTCTCTAAGCCCGAAGTCCGTGGTTTCGAGCTTAGATGCGGGCGTATTCTACTCCGTATCTCCTACGGACTTACGATTAGTCCCGAACCCGAACTAAGAACTAATGAAAACACGATTTGACAGTAACTATCAAATCGCGTTGTCATTAATTCTTAGTGTTTAGGTGATACGGAGTAGAATACGCCCGCAACTAAGCACGAAACTACGGACTTCGGGCTTAGAGAGTAGCCCCCCAGGGCCGGATTAGCCACGAAGCAATTAGAGTAGCAATAGCAAGTGCTATAAAAATAATAAAATAAAAATAAAATCTTTTTATTTCAGACATTCTTGGTCCATAATATTGTTAGTAGAAAGACTTAAAAACTAAGTTAGGTACATTAAAAATAAGTTTTTGCCGCCCTCTGGGACTCCGGGCACACGCACTTGTGCTTGAACCCAGTGCCCCAGAAGGGGGCTGTCCAGCTTGTGGCTGAGAACGTTCAGGATAGTGTTGGCGCTCCCACGCGTGCGGATCATCAGCGAAGCGATACGGCACCGCAGCACAGTGTGAAACCCTTCTGTGTGCGCGTGCGAAAACATCGCAGACACACTACAATAGCGTGGGAGCCCCACCAGCACCCTGAACGCGTTATTATATTGTATTCGGAGAGCGTTGATGGCCCGCTGAGTGTGGCTGACCTACAGATTGCAGGTGTAGAGAGTTTGGCAAAACGCTAAAAGAGTAATTGCCCCGAGCGTTGGGGGGCCCCGCACTTGGACTTTCAAAAACATGTCGCTTAAAACCAGCGCCTTATTGGATCTATGTCACAACGAGTCCTAACTCCCACCACACTGCGATGGCTATTTTGTAAGGATTGAGTCACTTAATTGGTTTATTTTTTTCTGCGTTAATTTTTTTTTTGCCGCGCACGTAAACTCGTTTTCTTTCTTTTATTTCAAACTAGTTGACCCACGCAACTTCGTCTGCGTCACAATTTTCTTTACTGCTCCGCTTCTATTGGTCTTAGCATGATGATATATAGCCTATAGCCTTCCTCGATAAATGGGCTATCTAACACTAAAAGAATTTTTCAAATCAGACCAGTAGTTCCTGAGATTAGCGCGTTCAAGCAAACAAACTCTTCAGCTTTATATATTAGTATATAGATAAAATCTAAACAGCCCCCTTTCCGGTCTATACGGAAAAATAGTCAAAACTAATGGACCCAGGTGCTACATAAGGGCCCCGGGGCTCTAGACAAATAATAGAGGGGGGCCAAAATTGTTTTAATTGGATACTTTTGTTTCCACTTTACGAAGGCTTTAGGTTTAGGGGGCCCTGGGTAAAATTCGCTACAGGCGCCGCACTGGCTTAATCCGGCACTGAATGTAAACACTATAAACCGGCCAAGTGCGGGTCGGACTCGCACATGAAGGGTTCCGTACCATAAAACTCAATTTTTGCTGTTATAGCGGCAATAAAAATACACAATCTGTGAAAATTTCAACTGCCTACCTATTACGGTTCTTGAGATACGGCCCGTGACAGACGAGCGGAGGCTTAGAAATAGGATTAACAACACAAACAACCCTCCTATTACAAACCTCCTTGGATTACTTTGGCGATACTTCGGGCTATGTCGGTAACCTTGGTTCTCTTGCGGATATCATCATTCCTGTTTCGATCACGCAAGGAAACTCCAAGCATTGCCCTTAGAGTGACTTGTAAGCCTTCTGATGAGGCCCATTGTGAGCGACCACGTTTCGGTTCCATAAGGCCGCGGACACGAATTCAGCAGCGCGGGCAGTTACATTATACATTTCTGCTTTTGAACACATCGCTGCAGCGCTGGTCGCGTCAAATTGCAGAGATGTATATATAATGTAACTTATAAATGAGAGTTCTTCAAACTCAACAGACAGATGTGTTGCTGGGGAGTTTGTTGGCCACTTCTTCTCCACAGCTAAAACACTAGGTGACGGGCGGGCGTTTTGGGGGACTGTCTATTTGTAAACGTTGACGTTCAAAAAGTGGTGGCACTCAGCCTAATTTGAATAAACGACTTTTGATTTGATGACTTTGTATTTATTATTTATTTATTTATCTATTTATGTACACACAATATACTTAAAACACGAAAATTTATACAGTAAGAAGAGCACAAAGGTACTGCTTATTTCATAAGAAATTTCTTCCAGCAGACCTGCGACAGGAGAGAGGGATAAGATACGTAGACACAGTGTGTAAAAATACGAAGAAGGAAACTTAAAATAGACTAAGCTAACTTAACTTAAACATACAGCTGTTAATAAATATAAATCAAAATACAATAAACATTGATTTTTTTTTTGATTGATTTGATTGATTTTTTGATTGTTGTTGATTTTGAAACTGCCCACGCCCCGCCCGCCGCGCCGCTAATTTCGTGTCCGCGGCCTCAGTCATCACTGGCAACACGCACTGGTCATAAGACTTCCGTCTTGAAACACTGTGGTATGTGAGACGAGAAGATACCACGAACTTCCCGAACGTCGCCCAGCCGAGTCCGATTCGACGTTTGACCTATTTCTCGATGTTGGCCCTAACTGTTTCTAACGTAATCAAGTACCTACTAGGTTTTAATATTATTTTCTTATTGTTTCAGGTATTGGCAGTACTCTCCTTCTCTTCGTGCCAAAAGGATGACGAGATCATTCGACAGGACTACGATGGGCCTCACGACGATGGCTCCTATCGATGGGCCTTGCAGACATGTAAATATATTCGTAGTTACCAGACCCGGCCTACGATTGGGGTTAAAATTATTGTTCGATGAAAGCCTGACTCTGGCCGCGGTAATATAGGCAACAGGATGTGAGGGAGCCGCTTGGCTGTTGGCGGCCATATTGCGCGTTATCGCGGATCTGTCGAACCAAATCTGCCTGATTTCTGGTTACGCTACAATGACGATATAACATGCGTTACGTAAACGTGGACCCTGTTAGTTTGTTACTACGTAAACCTTAAAGGTAGGCGATGATATCTCCGCCACGGCACAATGGGGCGTCATGAGATAACATATAGATGTTACAGTAAATCTCGAAGAACGCGCCACATACATTCCCGTTCGTGCCTTGCAGTTCAGTTGAACTACCTTATGACGTAAGCATGTGTTTTACCTAGGGCAGATGCTGTTAATAGTGTGGGCAATAAGGTCTAACGACCACACACACCCTAGTGTCAGAGTTTCTAAACCACCTCAAGGGCCTCTAACATGGTTTATTTGATGACCGCCATTTGGCGGCCGGAACCACCGGTTCATACGTGCCTTCCGAAGCACGGAATCATCTTTTTATCAGACAATCAGGTGATTCAAGCCTGCAATGTCCTATCCAAACTGGAAACAACTTTACAAAGTATGCTTCGCGTGGGAATTGAACCCACGACCACCAAGTCTCAAAGCAAACGCCTAAACCACTCGACCACGGAGGCAGCTAGGGCAGATGAGAAATAATAATATCTTGTTTCTGTCACAGCGGGCGGTATATTCCATGAGCAGAAAGGCAGCTTGGAGCCAGGCAGTACTGGCGAACCAAGCCTGTTGGTGCAGGGGCAGTACCAGTATACTGCGCCTGATGGACAGGTAAGCTTTGCTATAAATATTTATCATCTAGTAGTTCCCGACGTAGCCCAAAGGATCGCAAACTGAAGGGGTAGTGGGCAGGGCACATTGCTCGCAGAACAGATGGTCGATGGGGCCGAAAAGTTCTGGAGTGGCGACCGCGTACCTACCGGAAGACGGAGCGTTCTCCCACAAGGTGGACCGATGACCTGAGGGCCTAGCACGAATATATTTGACATATTATGTCAAAAATACCCCATCAATAGTAACGTAACGTAAAATTTTACCATAGTTAGGGGTACAAGGTCCAAATTCATATTTTTGAATGATATAAATTGTGTGTCCCAGAAAATTGAATCAAAATATGCTTTGGGGTCGTAGTTTTTCACATTCTAAATTCACTTACGTTAACGTACTATACGTCAAAATATTTGTGCTAGGCCCCCTCAGATGGTCGATGGGGCCGAAAAGTTCTGGAGTGGCGACCGCGTACCGGAAGACGCAACGTTGGAAGGCCTCCCACAAGGTGGACCGATGACGACCAACGTGACGGCTGCGGACAGTGCCATCTAGCGTTGCAAATTCGAAACTTTTGACATACTTGACATTGACACTTCCTTGTTGCCACTTAAAGCATTGTCGGCCAGACAAATAGACACAATAGAAAATGTATTGTTTGTCGGTCACCGGTGACCGACGCGGCAGTCAATGTGTTAAAGTTACTGAACGCTCCCTAGGGAGCGCACCACAGTTCTTTCTATAGAGAACATGCAAGTATTTTTTCGTATTTTCGAATTTGCAACACTAGATGGCATCGTCTAAACTATGCACATTACCTATTGAGCTTTCGTTTTGTCTCTATAAGTTAAAGCGCAGACTACAGACTGTCCGTGACGCACTTTTTAGTCTGTGAAAATGGAACTTAAGGAATTATATGCAGTAGGTATCACATCATCATCTGCCTAGCCTTTTCCCAACTATATTGGGATCGGCTTCCAGTCAAGCCGGATTTAGTTTTACGAGAAGCGGCTGCCTACCAGACCTCCATAACCCATTACCTTGGTAACACGGTACTTCATGGCAAGACTAGAGTCAGATTTACTGGCTTCTGACTATCCGTAACGACTGCCAAAGATCTACAAATGACATCCGACGGCTTAACGTGCGCACCGAGGCACGGAGGAAACTCGGTATGTTAAGATGGTCACCCATCTACAGACCAACCTTGGCAAGCGTTGCTTAACCTTGAAGATTGACCCGTGCGGCTGTTATTATCTAGCCACGAGGTCCTCTCCTCTCTACCGCAGTAGGTAACACATACGACGCGTAAAAAGTCTGGCGCACAAAAAATTCGCGTCATTCTGGCAGATCGCGCCGCGAAAAAATTAGAACGTTTGCATCAACGCGCGCTAACGCAGACGACGCACACATGGCCTTCTGCACGGATGTAATCCAGCGTTCAATTCAATCCAATCCAAGGTGACTTTGCTGAATTGTATCCGTGTAGACTGCAGTCGCAATCCAATGTCATAAACAATTCGCGGATGGAAACCGAGCTCCAACCAAGGTCACCTTGTTTGTACTGAACGTTGGATTATATCTGTCTAGAACATGTTTTACGCAGATGGCACACCCTTTTCAAGGGCCTTCTACACGAATGTACTTCAGCGTTCAATCTAATCCAATCCAAAGTGACATTACTGGATTGCATCCGTTTAGACGGCTGATGCAGTCCAATATCATGCAACATTCGCGGATGGAAACCAAGCTCCCACCAAGGTCACCTTGTATTAGACCATAGAAATATAAAAAACTATGGATTGGACATTGGATTACATACGATTAGAACAAGTTTTAGTATGTAATCTGCACTCTTTGTTGGAGAACGGGGCCGTAGACAGAATGATCGAAGATCTGCGTCGTGTGCGTGGAATCTGCGTAAAATCCGGACTTTTTGCATGCCATGCAATGCAGACATTTTGTGCGCAACTGACTCGATCGCAAAAGTGTGTCGTTTGCGCTGCACCTTACTACTATGCCTCACAACATTTTTCTAAACCATATGTTTTCCTCATTCCAGGTTATAAACGTCCTGTACACAGCAGGAGAGAACGGTTTCGAGGCCCGCGGGGACCACATACCCACCCCACCGCCGATCCCGATCGCCATACAACGCGCCCTCGACTACCTCGCTACTAAAGCGCCATCTACCGACTACTAACGTAAACTACTTCATTAAAACTCATAAAATATGTAACCCCGATTTCTGAAGGCACTTGTCTCACTGCCGGCGATCAGCGAGTAGCGAGTAAAGCTTCAAACTCGAAACAGTTGGCGATCAGCGAGTAGCGAGTGACAAGTTTCTATAGTTTTGACGCTCGGCTTTCAGCGAGTGCTTTAGTGCGCCGGTCTTTTACTTGCAATACTCGCTCCGGCCCGCACTATAGCCACTATAGGTAGAAATTACCGCTGTTTGGTGAGTTCTGACTGCAAAGCGAGCATCGCCGAGCGAGTGTCGCTGAGCGAGTACAATCTTTGATGATAGCTCTTGTCGCTGCGATCAACTAGAGGTAAGAGCCGCTCGCCGGCAGTGTGAACAGTCAGATCAACTATGAATGTATGTGTCTCTTTTACTCACACGAGATCTATATATTTGTCCCTTTCTTCAGCGAGCAAATAGTCGATAGCTACTCGCTTCCTCGCCCGCGGTGAGACATGGACGCAAAAAAAACCTTACCTTGAAACCTTTAGGTGTAGTTTGATTTGCATTAGTGAAGCGAATATTTCGAGAAATACGCCAACTGAAGTGTTAGCAGAAGCGATTCTATTGGTTCTTCAAACACATCTAAGGGGTGGAATTCCCTACCGGAGTCTGTTTCCCGATAGCTACAACCTGGGAGTCTTTCAGTCAAGAGTGAATAGGTTACTTCTAGGCAAGCGTGCTCCATCTTCGACCACATCATCGCTTACCATCAGGCGAGATGGTGGTCAAGTGCGTGACTATCAATAGTAAAAAAAAAATCTCTGTGGAAACGCATCACAAGAATTTGAAGTTGATTAGGTATTTGTCAAACTAGCTGAACACCAGAGGGCTTAGTGTAAGTTTTTTAACGCATTCGATCGCGTTGACGTAAACGTTCGCTTATGTCAAATTGTATAGAAAAAAAAAAGGTTTTCCGTGAGTGTCACCAGACGGCGCTTCTCCAGTTTCAATACAAATTGACGTTTACGCTAACGCGATCGGAAACGTTAAAAAACTCGCCACTGAGGCTACTGATAAACTTAGATATTAAGGTGAATGTTACGGGTTGCTATTTGCCATTTTCCCGCGAGATGGCGCTGAAGTCAACATTTTCAGTTTTGTTTTGTTTCGAGTGTAATTGGAACAATATTAAGTCGCAGAAATAATGGTGCGACAATCGGATATTCCACTTTATCGAAATTAGTCAAAATACGGCATAAAAACCCTTCTGATTCGCCATACTTACTTACCCGTAACATTCACCTTAAGGTAATATCTGTAATATCCTAAAAAGTTCGAAACAAGTCGCTTTTCAAGCAGTCTGATGCAGTTGGTGGCATCAGATCAGTGATTGAACTGCATCAGACTGCTTGAAAAGCGGTCGGGTCAATTTTTAGACTCGCTGATTGCTTGAAATCATTTCTTCGGAACTGTTCACATTTACGGAACATCCTGTATAATTTTAATAATATAACATGGCCAGTAAATAAAGTACAAAATAAGATTATGACATAGTTTTAAGTTTAATTCCTAAGCGTTTGATTGGAGATCTATTTCAAAAGTCTTGTTTTTGTAAGTTTAAAATAAAAACAATTATAAAAATTATAATAATCTTTTATTTATTTGAATAAAAAAACATGGTAAGTATATACAATAAACTCTAAATTATCTTTAATTTATTTCAATAAAAACACAGTAAGTTTTACAATATTTCTTTAATAGATGTACTTTTGTATACAAAATGGCTGCTTATTCTTAATTTGATCGCACGATTGCAAATTCAGTCAGTTAATAAAACAAATATACTCTCTAAATAATTTAATAAGTTCGATTGTCGTTCCGGAATTTTATGAAAATAGCAAGAGGCGAAATATACAACGTGTAACAGAATAAACGGGACACTTCTTAAGAGGTCATTGTACTCATCATTATGAGCAACTTTCACTATGGGACCAACACTGAAATCGCGAAAAAAGTCGACTGTCCCATACATTTATGCGAGTATAACTCGACCAAATGTACTGAACAGCTGATTTTCTTTCGCGATTACGGTGTTGGTAAATATATTCTCAAAGATTTGGTAGCAACAAACAAAGTATTTTAACACCTTTCCAGACGAATTCAATAAATTATTTCGAGAGTTTTTTTTCTTATAGCAATAGCTTATAAAAAAAAAACATTGGTATTCAATCAATTTATATTTATAATAAATTAAAAAAAAATGGCTTTATTTCATACTAGGTTTTGGCTGCGTTTTCTAATTTCATGGACATAATATTTATTCTAGACTAGTGTTTTGACATAGTAATATTGAAAATGACTTTAAAACCTGCAAAATGTATTCTGTACAAACCTTTTGGACTTATTAGAAACGAAGAATTGTATTTTAGGCGAGATGGTGGTCAAGTGCGTGACTATCAATACCTAGTAAAAAAAAATCTCTATGGAAACGCATCACAAGAATTTGAAGTTGAGTAGGTATTTGTCAAACTAGCTGAACACCAGAGGGCTTAGTGTAAGTTTTATAACGCATTCGATCGCGTTGACGTAAACGTTCGCTTATGTCAAATTGTATAGAAAAAAAAAAGGTTTTCCGTGAGTGTCACCAGACGGCGCTTATTCAGTTTCAATACAAATTGAAACTGGATAATCGTTTACTCTAACGCGATCGAGAACGTTAAAAAACTCGCCACTGAGGCTACTGATAAACTTAGATATTAAGGTGAATGTTACGGGTTGCTATTTGCCATTTTCCCGCGAGATGGCGCTGAAGTCAACATTTTCAGTTTTGTTTTGTTTCGAGTGTAATTGGAACAATATTAAGTCGCAGAAATAATGGTGCGACAATCGGATATTCCACTTTATAGAAATTAGTCAAAATACGGCATAAAAACCCTTCTGATTCGCCATACTTACTTACCCGTAACATTCACCTTAAGGTAATATCTGTAATATCCTAAAAAGTTCGAAACAAGTCGCTTTTCAAGCAGTCTGATGCAGTTGGTGGCATCAGATCAGTGATTGAACTGCATCAGACTGCTTGAAAAGCGGTCGGGTCAATTTTTAGACTCGCTGATTGCTTGAAATCATTTCTTCGGAACTGTTCACATTTACGGAACATCCTGTATAATTTTAATAATATAACATGGCCAGTAAATAAAGTACAAAATAAGATTATGACATAGTTTTAAGTTTAATTCCTAAGCGTTTGATTGGAGATCTATTTCAAAAGTCTTGTTTTTGTAAGTTTAAAATAAAAACAATTATAAAAATTATAATAATCTTTTATTTATTTGGATAAAAAAACCTGGTAAGTATATACAATAAACTCTAAATAATAATAATCTTTAATTTATTTCAATAAAAACACAGTAAGTTTTACAATATATCTTTAATAGATGTACTTTTGTATACAAAATGGCTGCTTATTCTTAATTTGATCGCACGATTGCAAATTCAGTCAGTTAATAAAAAATATACTCTCCAAATAATTTAATAAGTTCGATTGTCGTTCCGGAATTTTATGAAAATAGCAAGAGGCGAAATATACAACGTGTAACAGAATAAACGGGACACTTCTTAAGGGGTCATTGTACTCATCATTATGAGCAACTTTCACTATGGGACCAATACTGAAATCGCGAAAAAAGTCGACTCTCCCATACATTTATGTGAGTATAACTTTACCAAATGTACTGAACAGCTGATTTTCTTTCGCGATTAAGGTGTTGGTAAATATATTCTCAAAGATTTGGTAGCAACAAACAGTATTTTGACACCTTTCCAGACGAATTCAATAAATTATTTCGAGAATTTTTTTCTTATTTAAAAAAAATACATTGGTATTCAATCAATTTAATATTTATAATAAATTAAAAAAAAAATGGCTTTATTTCATAATGGGTTTTGGCTGCGTTTTCTAATTTCATGGACATATATTTATTCTAGACTAGTGTTTTGACATAGTAATATTGAAAATGACTTTAAAACCCGCAAAATGTATTCTGTACAAACCTTTTGGACTTATTAGAAATGAAGAATTGTATTTCTTTTATTCTCTGTTTCTTGAGCTTAAGTACTCTCTTACAAAAAGTCCAAAATTCCAATCATTATTCTAACTTTCCTAGCAAATATTTGATATCTTAAGTTTTATAAAAAGTCGGGTTAGTATCTACACTATATATAACCCAAGAAGAACGGCTGGACCGATTTTGAAGATCTTTGGTTTGCTGGATTTGTCTCCGCACCGAATAGCAGAATAACTATTAAAACATCGGAAAAACGCACGAAAAAAAAATTAAATTAAATTTTCATTTTGTATGGAACGATTTATTTAATTTAATTTAGCAAATAAGTTAGTACAATACCTATTTAATTTTAATGATTCTGTTCTGAACCAGCACAAAGCCCGACGGGTCAAATAGTTAACAAATAAAATATACTAAAATTACTATCTATGTTAATTATTTAATTTCGTATTTCATTACTTCATCTTTATTTTAAAATTAAAAAGCGCAGCCTACACCTCTGAGCCTCTTTAATGTTATAAAAATACAATATTTTTTATAAAAATATACAAAAAAAATAAAAATTATAAAACAGCATTGACAAATCTTCGAACCTAAAGGAGACGGGCGAAAGTTCCTAGAAAGTTGGGCCTGATGTTACAGTAACAATTATTGCATTATTTTATTTATACCCTAATACCATTTAAAAAAAAACTATATTATTTACGACTGCTCCATGGGAGAAAAAAAATATGGTATGTTGAGTAGGCAAGTAATCTGAGTCCGTTGTAAGAAATGCGTGTGTCGTTCGTTAAAGCAATAACCGTCAGAATCCTTTATACGTAGCCAAAGTCGTTAGATCACTGATCGAATATTAATAATTACAGCACACGAAAACACAACAGAAAATATCCACTAACGTACCACCGCAAAGGCAACAAACGAAGCGAATGATGTGATTGACGTTTGAGTTTTTGACCTGACACTGACATTGACATAAGTTCCGCTTTGTTGCCTTTATATTAAAACATTGACAATCGATTGTGAAATCGATTTATGAAGGAATTCATTTTTACGACCATTATATAAACCATTATTTCAAAAATATATGTGTTTTATTTAAGGTGGATGCTCCAGGGTGGCCCGCGAAATTCAAATATTTTTATGTTTTTTGCAATTTGCCGGTCAGTGTGAAGCTGTATGTGGACCAAATGCGATCTGCGACCGTAACGCGTATTTATCTAAAGAATTATAACCATTTTAATCATCAATATAGCCCTCTAAGTTCATGTAGTTCGAAAGAATGAATATTTCAGAAATAATCATGTAGTTCGAAAGAATGAATATTTCAGAAATAATCATTCTTTCGAACTACATGAACTTAGAGGGCTATATTGATGATTAAAATGGTTATAATTCTTTAGATAAATACGCGTTACGGTCGCAGATCGCATTTGGTCCACATACAGCTTCACACTGACCGGCAAATTGCAAAAAACATAAAAATATTTGAATTTCGCGGGCCACCCTGGAGCATCCACCTTAAACTTGTGTAGTAAAGAATAATTATTAATATTTTAAATAATTAATTCTATTTTTGTAATAATAATCGATTGTATATCTATTAACTTACCTATATTATATGGCAACATTGTTTTAATATGAAAATAAGGGAGGAAGTCAGTATTAATTTGATTAAAAATATTTAATTTCTTATCCCATTATAAAACTGCTTAATATTTTATAATTGACCACAAAAAAATTGAAACAAAATATTGATAAATATTTCATTTGTGTAACATTAGGCCCAGATTCGCCCGTCTCCTTTTTATTATTTTTAAAGGTTATTTGGCGGCATCAATGTCACCACAAGAAAAACTAACGAAGCGAAATTTGTACAACAACAAAAATAACCACAACGCCATCTATCCAACCAGCAGCGAACTACTAAAGATATCCGGCATCGCGGTATCAGAGTTTTTCGTGCGATTTGTACATGTCAGAATATCTACTATCGGACAGATAGTAGATATTGTTACCGGACAGAACACCCGTCCGAGGATCCACCTTTGTCAATGGAGGTTTGAGGGTCTTTACTCTCTGTTCCGCATACCTATATAGTTATATTAGATAACCTATGACGTCTGCGGAGTTTTTGTAGCCAATTTAACTTGACCTGGTATCAGGTTTTAAAAGTCCCACAACCTAGCCTTTTCGCAATAACTATTAATTTAAAATACCGCTTTTTTCCATTTCCACCACCAAAATTCTTAGGTATATATTAAAGCGGTTTAGAACTGTGGTAGGCGCCAGATATACGTGCAATAAAGTACATTGACCTTTCCCTCATATCCCTTCGTAGATACCCGAACAATAACTTATGAACCGTTTCTCATTACTAGAGAACTTATAGGATCACGATAGAAGACAGCATTATGTCTTTATTTCTGTTTTTGATATTGTACCGTTATTGAACATTTGTGTGGCGCCATCATTATCCCTGAACAAACATACAAATTTACGTCTCTAAAATCGTCATCTGCCTAGCCTTTTCCCAACTATATTGGGGTCGGCTTCCAGTCAAGCCGGATTGAGCCGAATACCAGTATTTTACGAGGAGCGGCTGCCTACCAGACCTCCACAACCCATTAACTGGGTAACGTGGTACTTCATGGCAAGACTGGAGTCAGATTTACTGGCTTCTGACTATCCGTAACGACTGCCAAAGATCTACAAATGACAGCCGGGACCAACGGCTTAACGTGCTTTCCGAGACACGGAGGAAACTCGGTATGTTAAGGTGGTCACCCATCCACAGACCAACCTTGGCAAGCGTTGCTTAACCTTGAAGATCGACCGGTGCGGCTGTTATTATCTAGCCACGAGCTCTTCCGTCTAAATTTACGTCTCTAAAATATTATTATTTAAAGTTCATATATGTAAAACAGATGGAAAAACTTTTGAAGATCATTCAGGCCACCAAAATGGTAAAAAATAATAACAAAAACGCTTGTGCAAATACCTATAAATAATGGATGTGGTTACTCAAGTGTGCCAGCAATTTATTATTAATTTAGGTCAAAATAAAATCACTTAAACCAATGTTTTTTTTTTGCTTGGATATCTTTGGTTAGACGCACTGAACGCTGTGTTAAAATTTGTCCACCTATTTTAATGGCACCTTTTACAACGTGTTCCTAACAGAATAAAAGCAATACCTCTTAGGGTCACTGTACTCATAATTATGAAAATTTTTGCTATGAGACCAACCAAGAAATCGCGAAAAAAAAACAGCTGTTCAGTACATTTTGTCCAGTTATGCGCACATAAATGTATGGGCAGTCTACATTTTTTCGCGATTTCGGTGTAACCTACACCGAAATCGCGAAAAAATATAGACAACCTAGCCTTTTCGCAATAACTATTGATTTAAAATACCGCTTTTTTCCATTGCCACCACTAAAGTTCTTAGGGAAACATTAAAGCCATAATCGTAGCGAGACAGAGACAGCGCTCCATTTCTTTCTAGCACTGAAATGAGTTATACAGAACGACTAGCCCCATCTCTTTCTAAAACTGAAAGTATTTCAGCCTAAAAAAAACAGCTCATCTGCCTAGCCTTTTCCCAATTATATTGGGGTCGGCTTCCAGTTAAGCCAGATTCAGCTGAATACCAGTGTTTTACGTGGAGCGGCTGCCTACCAGACCTCCACAACCCAGTAACTGGGTAACACGGTACTTCATGGCAAGACTGGAGTCAGATTTACTGGCTTCTGACTATCCGTAACGACTGCCAAAGATCTACAAATGACAGCCGGGACCAACGGCTTAACGTGCTTTCCGAGGCACGGAGGAAACTCGTTATGTTAAGATGGTCACCCATCCACAGACCAACCTTGGCAAGCGTTGCTTAACCTTGAAGATCGACCCGTGCGGCTGTTATTATCTAGCCACGAGATCCTCCAAAAAAAAAACAGCTGTTCAGTACTTTTTTCGAGTTATGCGTACATAAATGTATGGGCAGTCTATATTTTTTCGCGATTTCGGTGTTGGCTCCATAGTGAAAGTTGTTCATAATAATGAATACAACGATCCCTTAAAATTTATTACGTTTACTTTGTTCTACGTTGTATAGCTACATTATTTGAATACGTTATTAAATTCGTCATAAAAATCTTATGAATAAATAGCAGTATATTTTTGTTTTGTAAATAAATAAAAATTCTTTTAAAATAGAAAAATGGCACAATTATTGCAAAATCTTAGGACTAAATTACCAGTAAGGCCACAACGACTTTTGATACGTACTTAAATCAATTTGCATAATTATGAAAATTTGCCAATTATTCTATTTTTTTTTTTGTTTCTTTTTAGTAAAAATACTATGATTATACTCTGATAAAAATAGGAATGGTTTCCATGACACATAACAAGCATTTAATGATAAATATCTGGTTTTAAAACATGGCGGTTTCTGTGAGATGATTTCCAGAACTATTTTTTTTTAATTAATGATGGGTTGGCTCTTGACTCTAGTCTATGTCAGAGATGACAGAGACAAAGTCTACGATGGGGCGAGCTTACCCAGAAGGAGATTATTTTTAGCTTGTCTTTATTATCTTTAATAAATTATTTTATTGTATGAATCGTCATCATGTGCCCAGAATTCTCTCAACTATATGCCAGTCAAACTGTATTCAGCTGAATACCAGTGTTTTACGAGGAGCGGCTGGCTATTTTTGTATGTAAATAAACTATTAAAAATAACAGCTCGTCAAGGATACGCAAGACGGGTCTAAAAAGTTCGTTGGCAACTTCTTAGAAAAAGTACTTAAGGTGGATGCTCCAGGGTAGCCCACGAAATTCAAATATTTTTATGTTTTCGCAATTTGCCGGTAGTTCAAAAGAATGAATATTTCAGAAACAATCATTCTTTCGTTCTACATGAACTCAGAGGGCTATATTGATGATTAAAATGGTTATAATTCTTTAGATAAATACGCGTTACGGTCGCGGATCGCATTTGGTCCACATACAGCTTCACACTGACCAGCAAATTGCAAAAAAACATAAAAATATTTGAATTTCGCGGGCTACCCTGGAGCATTCACCTTAACAGTTGAAAAAGAAAAGAGAGAGTGATGTATGACTTTCTTTTATACAAAACTGTAAGGTCAAATACGACCAAGTCTATCGTTAAATTTCAATTACATATGACATTTAATTTAGTTAGATATTATATTGAATGAATAATTGTTGACATTTATTTTATTATTTTCACTTAAATTTTAATTTTGACATTGAATATTGCTGTTTTTATTGACTTAATTTATCGATATTTTCATTTTTATTCTTTTATTATTATGACATTTTAATATTGCTGGAAATTGTTAATTATTGTGGACGTTTTAATTCTGATATGGCTGTAATTTCTGATTTTAATTCTACTTATATAAAATAAATAAGGAATAATATTGCAATGCTTGTAAAAGGCTGCTAAGTCATAAGTACCTACTAACAATCTATATCACCATTGTACACTTAGTTCGCAATAAACGTTTTGAGTTTGACATTGGTTAAAAAAAATGAAATGCATAAAAATAAAGAAATAAATTAAATTAGGTAACTAAAGGTACTTTAATTTTTACTTTGTGTAAATTATTTCATCACCAAAAACGGTGAAGGAAAACATCGTGAGGAAACCGGCATGTCCTAGAACCAAAAATTCGAAGACATGTGACATCTACCAACCCGCACTGGGCCCGCGTGCTGGATTACGGCCCACTCCCTCTCACCGAGAGGTGGCCTGTGTCCCAGCAGTGGGAACATTGTAGGCTGATTATTTTAATATAATTTGTTTCTATCATTTTTAATTTGGGATTGATTTTTATCTGAATTAAACTGATTAATAATAATAAAATAACTGTGTATATTTACTTTTTCTTTTCAAAGTTGCGGCGCACAATCTAACATGACCAAATGATTTTCAATGTTCTCACATGGCGACCTTCAAATATCTCGGCAACGTGACACTTTAGGGCACCGTTTTGCTAAGTTTTTGTTTAAGTGTCTGTTACCCATATATCCATGTATGTTAAGATGGTCACCCATCCACAGGTCAACTTTGGCAAGCGTTGCTTAACCTTGAAGATCGACCCGTGCGGGTGTTATTATCTAGCTACGAGCTCTCGTAAACAAACTTTACTATATGTCACGCAAACCACTCCGTAAAAAAGTTCAATAAATAAATTTAACGGAAAAATCCTTTTTTTAAATATAAATCTTAGTACAAACTAGCGCCATCTATGAGCGTTACCTATCAAACTTCTCTTCACCGTTCAGTGGTACCGTTGTGTCCTTATAGATGGCGTTAGTGCGCTCTTGTAGCATCTTTTGGCCTTCTTCTGAAGTTGCTTCTTGCGTCGATATTTGCTTCTCAGCTGTAAAAAAAGGGGAAAGAAAACGTTAATATTGTCAAGACTAGTAAATGTGGTAGGCAGGTGTAGGTCAAATTAAATTGGAAGACAAAAACAAAACTTTAGACAAAATCAAATGGCGATACCAATCGCCATTTTGATTTTACTAGAATGACATTACAGACAGTCGTTGGTTAAAAAAACAAACAGTAATTTAAAAAGGTTTGAGTTTGATATTGGCAGTTATTGTTGTAAGGTTTATGCCAAATTGATTTTTGTTTACAAGAGTCTAAACCATATTTTTCAAAACAGTACTCTGCTCAGTGGCGTAGTTTAAAAAGGTATCAGGAGAGGCTTGATAAGGAAAGAATTTGAAAGAAGGTAAAACGACTCGACTGTTCTCACCTTTCCTCTTGTCACTTCTGGACACTAGAGCAAAGAGTATCGCGTGGAGCCCTGAGCCTATCACCGCAGTCACTGCAAGCACCCTGAAGGAGGTCCGCCCTCCGAGCCAACTGTAGAGCTGCCCCCCTACTAGAGAACCTATGGCGAAACCTGGAAATTGACAAACAAAATATAATATACAATGTGTGAAAGAATATACTGAAGAGCTCGTGGCTAAAGAATAACGTCGCACAGATTGATCTTCAAGGTTAAGCAACGCTTGCCAAGGTTGGTCTGTGGATGGGTGACCATCTTAACATACCGAGTTTCCTCCGTGCCTCGGAAAGCACGTTAAGCCGTTGGTCCCGGCTGTCATTTGTAGAACTTTGGCAGTCGTTACTGATTGTCAGAAGCCAGTAAATCTGACTCCAGTCTTGCCAAGAAATACCGTGTTAGCCATTTCATGGGTTGTGGAGGTCTGGTAGGCAGCCGCTTTACGTAAAATACTGGTATTCAGCTGAATCCGGTTTGACTGGAAGCCGACCCCAACATAGTTGGGAAAAGGCTAGGCAGATGAAGGTGTGAAAGAAAAAACGCAACGCCTGAAAAGGGGTCATAGTACCTACTCATCATTATGAAAAGCAAGAATTATTAGGACAAGTCATTTATTGACATTGCGCGTAGAATCAGCATACTGAAGTGGAAGTGGGCCGGCCATGTCTGTAGACGGACAGACGGTCGAAGCAGACATGTGTTAGAGTGGAGACCGCGTATGGACAAACGTAGTGTGGGAAGTCCTGCGGTGCGGTGGATTGATGATTTAAAGAAGGTGGCTGGCAGGATGTATGCGGACTGGTCAAGACCGGGATGGTTGGCGCTCTTTGGGGGAGGCTTACGTTCAGCAGTGGACGGTCATTGGCTGAAATGATGATGATGATGATTATGAAAGCTTTCACTATGGGACTCAATCTGAATCGCGACAAAACAATCGGCTGACAGTCCAGTCATTTAAGCTTAAATTAGGTAAGAATCTCGGAATTCGAGATATCCAGCTGTAAATACTTGTATATTGACACCCTAAAAGTTGCCCTGAAATTTAATTGATTGACCTTTGACCTTGAAATTTAATAGTTGCGTACACCCTACCATATGTAGGTTTTGAGACAACGTTTAGGGTGTCAATATACTAGTATTTACAGACTTATAGCTGGGTATCTCGAATTCCGAGGTGAACTTACTATAATAACTGGACTATGACTTTAATTCATGTGCGCAAAACGCGACAAAATGTACGACTGTTGGTGAACCTAACATCAGCATCTGCATCAGCAGCAACAACTGATCGGACGGCGAGCCACCTAATGCTCGCCGTCCGCGGGCCTACCATCATAATCCGAAATAAAGATATTGAATGATTGATTGAACTTAAAAGGAGCGAACAGCCGTATGAATACCCCCCCATAGCTACGCTACTGATGTTACGTTCGGGTGACACCCGATCAATCGATGACTGTTTTTTGTCACGCTAAGTTACAGTCCATATTGCATGTAACAAACAGCGTTAGTAATGTAAGAACATTCCTGAAAAAAAAAAAACTGCTGCTCTAATGGAGCACTCCAAAAGAACGGATTGCGACTGCTGTCACCAGAACGAAATTCCCATCATTATTTCAGGGGCGGGGTTTCCATTTGTGGGTTGATACCACATAATCCGCAACGAATTTCACCCATGCTAAACTCACCAGAATCTAAGAAGTTTAATTTGACAGCAGAGGCCTTAGTGTAAGTTTCTTAACGCAAATATTTTTTTTTTCTTTTTTTTTTACTATTTATCAATAGTAATAAGCACGCGCTTGACCACTATCTCACCTGATGGTAAGCGATGATGTGGTCGAAGATGTAGCACGCTTGCCTAGAAGTAACCTATTCACTCTTGACTTAAAGACTCCCAGGTTGTAGCTATCGGGAAACACAGACTCCGGCAGGGAATTCCACTCCTTAGCTGTACGCATTATGAATGTGTTCCCAAAACGTTTTGTGCGTGTGGGTGGGATGTCCACCATGTACCGGTGGCGCATCGCCGTACGTCTTGTGGTCCGATGATGGAACGGGCTTGGCGGAACTAAATTATGCAATTCCGTCGTCGTCGTTTTCCGGGAGTGTCACCAGACGGCGCTTATCCAGTTTAAATATAAATTGACGTTACGCTAACGCGATCGAGAACGTTAAAAAACTAGCACTAAGGCCATAGGATACAACATCGCTTTAATATTAAGTATGAAAGAGACATAAAAATAAATCTCTTTCGCACTTAGTGGTAAAGCAATCTTCTATCCCTCTCTACTCAGTTGTCAAATCGGACTTTTGGTGACTTTAGCTACGCTACTGTCTACCATAGCTGGGAGCTAACAAGACTTGCTGAAATGCTGGTTATTGGAAGATTTTTTTTTTGGAAATTTCCGCCACACTTACCCAACCACTACAACTCCTGAAAGCCAGAATCAACAGTGGCGACCACCAGAAAAAGCCGAGCCAATGAAGCCCGACGAGTCCCGGAGAAACGATTCAACTGTCTTGGATCCGGCAACGAAATTAATTAGTAAAGTACAGCGGAGGAGTAGGAAAAAAATATATATCTATACTAAGCTGAAGAGTTTGTTTGTTTGCTTGAACGCGCTAATCTCAAGAGCTACTGGTCCGATTTGAAAGATTCTTTCAGTCGGATGATCCTTCTTCTCAATAGGAAACATGCTATATTTCAATTTTTGCTTTAATTTTAAAGAACTCCATCTAGAATAGACCACCACATAAATAAGAAATGAAAACGCTTTAATTTATTGCCAAAATTGCGCTTTTAAACCGACAGTTTAAATTTCGCGCGAAAACGGTCGATGACGTCACTCCTGTCTGCTACTGGTCAACAACTGTCCTAACTCAAAGATATAAGGTTAACTTTTCGTTGTCATAACAGCAGTGACGTCACTAAGCGCCGATTATTGATTTTCAATACGTTCCGTTTCACGTTACTTTAATCTATATACTAATATATAAAGCTGAAGAGTATGTTTGTTTGTTTACTTGAACGCGCTAATCTCAGGAAGGCTATAGGCTATATATATCATCACGCTAAGACCAATAGGAGCGGAGCAGTAATGAAAATTGTGACGTAGACGAAGTTGCGCGGGTCAACTAGTCATTTTATACATATAAGTAATGTTATGTAGTTTGTGGAAGTGAAAAAAATAATGTTCAAAATGTTTGTTTTTTTTTTTATAAAAGAAGAAAGAAAATCTTCTCAGGAACTACTAGTCCGATTTGAAAAATTATTTCAGTGTTAGATAGCCCATTTATCGAGGAAGGCTATAGGCTATTTATCATTACGCTAAGGCCAATAGGAGCGGAGCAGTAATGAAAATTGTGACGCAGACGAAGTTGCGCGGGTCAACTAGTACTAATATATAAAGCTGAAGAGTTTGTTTGTTTGTTTACTTGAACACGCTAATGTCAGAAACTACTGGTCCGATTTGAAAAATTCTTTCAGTGTTAGATAGCCCATTTATCGAGGAAGGCTATAGGCTATTTATATCATCACGTTAAGACCAACAGGAGCGAAGCAGGCGATGTTGTGCGGGTCAACTAGTAATATATAGGTATATTGGAGGAGTGTACTCACCCACGCCGTCGTCCATGCCGGCCACGATCCCCTGCACGGTGGCGGAGTACCCCTCGGGCGCTACGTGCGCCGCGTAGCCCACTATGGTAGAGTAGCAGAGCGCGTATGTAGGACCCTGCATTATGCCCTGTGAGGCAATGAAGAACGACGACAAATTATATGAAGTCGTATGGTCAAGTTATGTGTTTTGAAGAGATAAATGTGTGGTTGATATCGCAATGATTTTATTCAGTCAGCGTATTTCTCAAGTCATGTCCATCCTAACACTTCAGGAATGTATTGTAGTTTTATAGTTTGTATTTTGATACCTAAAACACTGTTTTACGATTTGTTATGTCTGTTTAAACTTTAGTTTATATGTATAATAAGGTTACATTGGTTTTGTTTTGATATTGTAAATTGTTTTCTGTAGAATAGGGAACATGCAATATTTCCATTTTTGCTTGTATTTTAAAGAACTCTATCTAGAATAGACCACCACATAAATAAGAAATGAAAACGCTTTAATTTATTGCCAAAATTGCGTTTTGAAACCGACAGTTTAAAGGTTCGCGCGAAAACGGACGATGACGTCACTCGTGTCTATCACTGGTCAAGAACTGTCCCAACTCAAAGACATAAGGTTGCCTTTTCGTTGGCATAACAGCAGATACGTCACTAAACACTGATTGTTGTTTTTAAATACGTTCCGTTTCACGTTACTTTAATTAATGATTTTTTGTTAAAAATCGATATTAACCAAAATAAAAACTTTGTAATGGCCTTTATTTTATACTTTTTTATCATTTTACTGACAACATTCTCATAAATTCTGTATTTGCATGTTCCCTATTCAAGAATTTAATGCAGGAAACTGTTATTATTCGTGTACTTATAATATAACTATTGCGTGTTACTATTTTAGTGGCACGAAAACAAGTTAATAGATTAATATTTGTATGCCATTAAATGGCAGAATGTGTCTTTGCACTAAATATATTATTGTAACATCTGTGAAAGTATACCCAAGGACAATCCCCGGTTGGAATTATTATTATTCTTATTATGTTATTATTTAGCCACGAGGAGCTCGTGGCTAAATAATAACAGCCGCACGGGTCGATCTTGAAGGTTAAGCAACGCTTGCCAAGGTTGGTATGTGGATGGGTGACCGTCTTAACATACCGAGTTTCCTCCGTGCCTCGGAAAGCCCGTTTAGCCGTTGGTCCTGGCTGTCATTTGTAGATCTTTGGCAGTCGTTACGGATAGTTCGTTATAGATAGAATCCGGTTTGACTGGAAGCCGACCCCAATGTAGTTGGGAAAAGGCTAGGCAGATGAGATTATTATTATTTATGTGAGAACAGTATAAAAGTCAAGAAACTAATAATACAACTATCATGAGGTTAACTAAAGGAAAGGACGTTAATTTTGTATTCAATCTTTCTTAAGTCATTGAGGTCCCTTTGTATGTGTTTAATACTTACAGGGTTCATATATGGTTTAGCGAATGTATAACATTGTATTTTAAAATGCAAGGGAATTTTAAATTCCGTAAGAATGTAACCATAGCCAGTGGAATATTTCATATTATTGTTGTAACTAAAGTCAGTATAAACATAACAGGTTTTTTACATCTATCTTATACTAATATACAGAGTTGATACGACAGAGGGGCATTAAATTAAACTACGTATACTATACGTGTTCAGTATTAATTCGATACGGTACAAAAACAAAAAGCGCCATAAATGAGAAAATATTTTTTTCAAACAAACTAAATAGCTTGCAAATCCGAATAAAACGCAACCACCCTTTGTAAAAAAATGACACTGACCTTAGATACCGCTAGGTAACAAAGCGGCAACGTCGCGCGCGCGCCGGAGCGCGGTGTGCGGTATCTCGTGTGCTCGGCGGGGGCCGGGGCGGGGGGGCGGCCGGCGACTTAGGCCTCCGCTCGCACTGGCTTTTATGTTAGGTAACGTTTCGAAGTACGCGCACAAAAACAAACACACTAAATTTTTAAATTTTCTATGTGTCCTCCATTCACATTGATGCACAAATTATACCGACGGAGAATATTGTTATTTATTTTTCTAATTAGATCACTGTCCGTCGCTAAGCACTTTAATTTGTGAAATGCTAAAATAATCCTATTTTTTAACTCATCAATTGTATTTACCTCTTGAGGCATACACTTCACCCTTAATGTAACCCCACAAAAAGAAATCCATGGGAGTGAGGTCCGGAGATACTAATACTAAATAATAATAATCCCAAGTTACGTGTCGTATCACCATAAAAAACAGTCAATCACAAAAAAAAACACTAATACTAAATAATAATAATCCCAAGTTACGTGTCCTCTCACAATAACAAAATAAAATTACAATTGTTTGCGCGCGAATTCCACAAACCGTAGGTACGTTCCGAAAAACAAGCGTCGGCGCACTGAGGGACTTACCGATCGCAAAAAACAAGGATGCAACAAACTGACCTATCTCTATTTCTTTCGCTCGCTTTATGTTAGTCGCTTTCGTAGTGAAAGTGCAAGTGTGTGTGTATTGATTGCTTCCTTGTTTGCATTGCCAATTTTTAGTGAATGTCCTTCGACATGCGTCAGAGCGGCAACAACGCATCGTAGATTTACCGTTGTAAGGTGCATGACCTATGCTTAGACGATAATCAGCTGTTAGAAAAGATACATCGTGTTCAAACCGTGCAAAAACTTTAAAAATCATTTGCGACTAAACTACTGCTCCTAATTAATTTATTTTTGGTACAGAGCTTGAAAATAGTACCTAGTATAGGCAGTTTAAAGGAAAGCCCCTCTGTCGTATCAACGTTGTATAAAGCTGAAGAGTTTGTTGTTTACTTGAACGCGCTAATCTCAGGAACTACTGGTCCGATTTGAAAAATTATTTCAGTGTTAGATAGCCCATTTATCGAGGAAGGCTATATGCTATATATCATCCCGCTAAGACCAATAGGAGCGGAGCAGTAATGAAAATTGTGACGCAGACGAAGTTGCGCGGACCCTACTGGTCTCTAATATTTTTTTTTACTATAGATAGGCACGCGTTTGACCACCATCTCACCTGATGGTAAGCGATGATGTGGTCGAAGATGGAGCACGGTTGCCTAGAAGTAACCTATTCACTCTTGACTTAAAGACTCCCAGGTTGTAGCTATCAGGAAACACAGACTCCGGCAGGGAATTCTACTCCTTAGCTGTACGCATTATGATATAAGTTCTTACCTCAATAAACAGGAGGTGCCAGGGATTCTGGATGAAGGAGATGCACATCATTCGGACTCCGTAACAGAAAAGGGAGAATGTCAGCGTTGTGCCGTACCCGAATCGTTTTATTATTCTCCCTGGAATTAATAAGAAACAAAGTTGTACAAGTGATATAAATTCAGGAGGATCCTCCGACCAGACGGTTGTCGTGTCTGGTGGGCAACTGTCCGATAGTTGAAGAATCAAGAAAGAAAAATAGTTTATGTAATTAATTATGTAAAATAATGTACATATGTTGGATAGCACGGTGAATCTATAATACCGCGAAGCAGGAAATTTTTTTTGGATTGTGTTTAAACACCGCCCAAAAAAGTACCTATTTTACTACCAAAAAAGTTCTAAACGGTTACCAAAACAGATAAATGGTCACCAAATAATATTCGAGAAGTAGCGGCGCGGTTGGTCACAATTTTAACCTAACCTAACCTATTTTATCCAGTTTGTATCCCCAAGCCTACATTTTATGGCAATCACAGTTGAGTTGGATAGAATTTGGTGACCATTAATCCATTTTGGTGCCCAGGCTTAGAGTCTTAAAAATATTATTTTTGGTGACCGTCTAAATTATACCCTTTTTTTTGTCTAGTTGACCCGCACAACTTCGTCTGCTCCGCTCCTATTGGTCTTATATATCATCACGCTAAGACCAATAGGAGTGCAGCAGTAATGAAAATTGTAACGCAGACGAAGCGACGCGATTTGAAAAAATATTTCAGTGTTAGATAGACAATTTATCGAGGAAGGCTATAGGCTATATATCATTACGCTAAGACCAATAGGAGCGGAGCAGTAATGAAAATTGTGACGCAGACGAAGCGACGCGATTTGAAAAAATATTTCAGTGTTATATAGACAATTTATCGAGGAAGGCTATAGGCTATATATCATTACGCTAAGACCAATAGGAGCGGAGCAGTAATGAAAATTGTGACGCAGACGAAGCGACGCGATTTGAAAAAATATTTCAGTGTTAGATAGCCCATTTATCGAGGAAGGCTATAGGCTATATATCATCACGCTAAGACCAATAGGAGCAGAGCAGGCGAAGTTGCGCAGGTCAGCAAGTAAAAGGTTTAAACAGAAACGATTCTTATAAAATAAGTAGTCTATGCTTCTTACCAGATAAGTAGAAAAACAGTATTTCTCCCACGAAGCTCTGTGCTGCCACCACGACTCCCTCTATCAATTTAATCTTGGCTGTATGTCCCGTTTTCTCTGCTAGTTCTTCTAAAAACCTGAAAAAAAAAAACATACGATCATTAGGAAATTTTACGTTACATATATTGGTGTTTAAATGCTTTCAGGGTTCCGTTCACACAGGGTCACCAACGGAACCCTATTACTAAGCGTCCGCTGTCCGTCCGTCCGTCCAGATTATGTATTTCTATTGCCGCTATAAAAACAAATAATAAAAATAAAGGTTTATGGTGCGGAACCTTTCGTGTGCGAGTACGACTCGCACTTGGCCAGTTTTTTATTTATTAATTAATGTCGGAAATATGTCAATAGGGTGCTTTCCTGAAAAAATCTCATTAGTCTTTCAGATACATTCCCAATAAATATTGGAAACATAATATATTTTTTTATTTTTCAAGCACACAAAAAACCAGCCAAGTGCGAGACGGAGTCTTACACGATGGGTTCCTTGCCCTAAACCGACAAAAACACGTTTCTTGTAAAATTCCTCTCTTTAATTTTAATTAAATTTTTATTTGTTGTTATAGCGGCAATAGAAATACACAATTTGTGAAAATTTCAACAGTCTACCTATTACGGTTCTTGAGATACAGCCCGCTGACAGACAGACAGACGGACGGACAACGGAGGCTTAGTAATAGGGTTCCGTTGGTTACCCTTTGGGTACGGAACCCTAAGAAGTTTTGTTTTTTACTTTTCCATTTTTTACTCTAACTTTCAAAATTGATTTTAAAATGATTGCATGTGTGGTGTTAATTGCAAATATAAGTTGGTCACGAATTAAAATTGCTCTCTCTTTCCCCGTGAACTCTTTTTCGAAAAAGTGCTTATCTAACTTTTATCGCTGGTTGAGTCGCGCTGAACGCACGCTGACGCTGACAGCCGAAACATATGAACTTCGAACTAACACTGACGGCTGTTTAACGCTACCTATCATCATCTGCCTGCCTTTTCCCAACTATATTGGGGTCGGCTTCCAGTCAAGCCGGATTTAGCTGAATACCAGTATTTTACGAGGAGCGGCTGCCTACCAGACTTCCACAACCCATTAACTGGGTAACACGGTACTTCATGGCAAGACTGGAGTCAGATTTACTGGCTTCTGACTATCCGTAACGACTGCCATAGATCTACAAATGACAGCCGGGACCAACGGCTTAACGTGCTTTTCGAGGCACGGAGGAAACTCGGTACGTTAAGATGGTCCATCCACAGACCAACCTTGGCAAGCGTTGCTTCACCTTGACGATTGACCCGTGCGGCTGTTATTATCTAGCCACGAGCTCCTTAAAAACGCTACGTATAACTTTATACATATTGACCTATCAGCGCCGACCGTCAGCGTGACAGGAAAACCAGCCCCAGGTACCTTGCGTATGCGTATTACCAAGTTAAATTAAAATTTGTTAAATAATTTCAGAGAATAAGCACTTCCAAGTTTTTATGGAGCACCAGAAGATGTAACCAAGGAACTTACCAGAACATATAATAGATAATGAAGCTATCAAATGTGCCGGCGACCACCGCAAATATTATGAACACCATCACTTTTGGTATTCTCAGGACATCGCGCAGAGCCTTGCCTGAGTCTTCAGGACTTGATAGAGCTGGCAGCTGAAGAAATTATATAGATATTATTATTAGTTCCTAATTACAGAATACACGTCTTTTTTACATAGAAAATCATCAATTCATCAAATGACTCCTTCCATTCTGGGCTCTGGGCCTCTGGGGAAGAGTATTATTTAAAAACCTGCCAAGTGCGAGTCGGACTCGCACACGAGAGTTCCGTACCATAAAGGTATTTTTTTTTTTTTTTCAAGCGGTCTTGAGTTACAGCCCGCTGACAGACAGACGGACGGACGGACGGTTTCCGTTGGTTACCCTTTGGGTACAGAACCCTAAAAAGGCAGAAGATGTATAACCACGAAACCGGCGAGACCCTCACAAACTTATGTTAAAAGATTTACCAAGACTGGCTAAATATATTAAAAGCTGTTTAGACATGTGTGTTTGGGTATTTAATAAAATTCCCAATTAATTTAAAATATTAAATCTTAATTTGTTTAAAAAGAAACTGTATAAATGGATAAGCAGTCATAATTTTTACAGCATAAAAGAATTTTTTGACGGGAAAAACTTTATTACGTAACATATAATATTTGCCTATGCTGAAAAGGGCCCTTTTTGGCTTCGCACAGACTAAAAAGTTTATAGACTAAGTAATTCTGTTAATTTAATTAAATTGACATCTGTCTGTTTTGTGCGAGTTTGAGACTCGCACAAAAATAAACATTTTTTCTTTCTTTCTTTATATAAGCAAAAAATAGCTCTATAATGTCTGTATAAAACTTTGTACACCATGTTTTATGCAAATAAAATGGTTGATTGAGTAAAATCCATTCGTTTTTCTTCAAATGCCCTTTGCCTTCCAGGATCGCAGCAACTCCCTCGGAAAATTCCACAACCCTAGCAGTCTGGCACACAATTTACGTCTGCAAATCTAATTTGGCAAAATGGGGTTTTATAGACCCATCGGACACTTAATGTGAGTGCGGTGCCCCTGTTCCAGAACAAAAGGTACACTTTGGAGTGCCACAATTGCCCATACACCTATTTCCGTGGATGGGAAATCATGAAATGGTTCCTTTCGCTCCGGGTGGAGCGGAAGAGAGTGTCAGACTCATCATCATCATCTGCCTAGCCTTTTCCCAACTATATTGGGGTCGGCTTCCAGTTAAACCAGATTCAGCTGAATACCAGTGTTTTACGTGGAGCGGCTGCCTACCAGACCTCCACAACCCATTAACTGGGTAACACGGTACTTCTTGGCAAGACTGTAGTCAGATTTACTGGCTTGTGACGATCCGTAACGACTGCCAAAGATCTACAAATGACAGCCGGGACCAACGGCTTAACGTGCTATCCGAGGCACGGAGGAAACTCGGTATGTTAAGATGGTCACCCATCCATCCAAGAGAGTGTCAGACTCTTACTATTTCGGACG
The DNA here is from genome assembly GCA_950371165.1 of Lacanobia oleracea. NCBI lineage: Eukaryota > Metazoa > Arthropoda > Insecta > Lepidoptera > Noctuidae > Lacanobia > Lacanobia oleracea. The sequence goes on along the minus strand of OX493415.1, from coordinate 11,737,045 downwards.
GCAGGGACACGACCAGTGTCCGCACTGTCGACCTGGGATAATCTCCCACGTAATTCGACGTACGCCCCTTAATTTCCTAGCGCTGGTTACGTACGTCGCCACGCACCCCTGAATGCGTATGTGGCGCTACTTGACTTCTGGGACCTCGGGAGACGGAGACGGACAGCCGGGAGGAGGTGAAATAAAATGCTTCTTCCTGGGGTATCTGGTTCCGCAGGTTTCGGCTTCCTTTCTTCTAGTTGTTGCCTCTTCGACGGCTGCTCGACGACTGCGATTGAGCCAAAATTCGGCTCCGCTTATATACGGCCCGTTGTTACCTTAACGGCGACCGTGATTTTTAGACTCATTTTGCCTATGATTTTCATTTCGAGCCGAAACCCTTGGAGCCTTTATTTATTGTTTTTATGTAAAAAACCCTTACAATATATACATTTCTGGATGCGTCAGACCTTACTCTATAATCTAGAATACAAATCTTTTTGGTATCTAATCATAATAAAAAGTTTCTAGAACAAAAACTTCTAAATTTTCATCATAACAAACTTTCACTATACATTTTCGTAAATATCTTTAAAACTATAAGTCCTATCGACTTAATTCTTTTTGTAAAATAGGTTTTGGGTCAAGACCTTTATTTTGACACTAATTACAAAACAATATCTCCATAAACAAAAAACCTCGTTTTCAACTTACGTAATTATTTACAATGCAAAAACTTTACTTTAAAATTTCCTTACAAATCGTTAAAATATTATCATATTGGAGTCTTATTAGATCTAGCATACACAAATAATACTCATTAAACTAATTAGAAAGTAATTAGAACACAAATTACTTAAATCCTAAGTTCTTAATTAGTTCCCTAACTAAACATCAAATTATCATTACATTTAAACTTTATTTAATAGAACAAACATAAAGAAACCTTACTTGACTTACATAAAAAACCTTACATAACTAATTAGACAGAAATTAAACCTAAAGCAATTAAAATCTATGCGAATCTAACTAGTTCTCTTTTCATACATCAAGACAACATTCCTCATTTACATGGTCGCCCCTACCACTACTTGCGCCTAGGGACGTGGACGGGGTCTCGTCGCCGACAGTCTCCCCCTCGTGCGTCGCACCAACCTCCTGGCTCGGCGACACTCCCGGCACCAGCAGCACCACTCTCGAACTGGGTCTCCGCAGCACTCCTCCGCGCGTCTCGACGTCGACGATCCTTATTCGCCCATCTGGTCCAGGATACACCCGCAGGATTCTGCCGCGTGGCCAGGTGCATCTCGGCAGGCTGTGATCGACGATCAGCACGATGTCTCCGACTTGTAGATCTGTGGTGCTGGTTCTCCCTTTCGTCTTCCTCGGCAGAAGAGTGGGCAGGTATTCGCGCAGCCAGCGTTGCCAGAAGTGGTCGGCAAGTCGCTGCGTGGCTTTCCAGGTAGGTCTGGCCACAAGCTCGCTATCTTCGAAGCTGCCGATTCTCGCCGCGCCGCAGGATCGCCCAATGAGGAAGTGATTTGGTGTGAGTGCTTCCTCCTCAGGGCTATCGGAGATGTGAGTGAGAGGCCGAGAGTTGACGATGTGTTCGGCCTCTAGGAGGAGAGTGTGGAGTGCCTCCTCTCGTGGATGCCTTTCGTTGAGTGTGGCGTCCAGTGCGGTTTTGATAGATCGCACCAAACGCTCCCATGCGCCGCCCATGTTTGGCGCACCGGGGGGTATGAATTTCCACTGCACGCCGATCTTCTCTGCTTCTGAGACGAGGTCTTCTTGCTTCAGGGTGTCGAGCGCTTCTTTAAGTTCTTTGTTAGCGCCGACGAAATTGGTCCCGTTGTCGCTGTATATTTTCTTCGGCATTCCTCTTCTCGCGGCGAATCTTCTTAGCGCCATAATCATGCTGTCGGTGGAGAGCGAAGGAGTTAACTCAATGTGCACAGCTCTAGTTGTTAGGCATGTGAATAGAGCTCCCCATCTCTTTTCGTGTCGCCTTCCCACAGTGATCGTCATAGGGCCGAAGTAGTCTACGCCAGTGCACGTAAAAGGAGGGTTTCCGTGCATCAGCCTCTCAGCAGGCAAGTTGCCCGTTGGTAGTTCTTGTGGTCGCGCCTTCTTTGTTTTGCACCACTGGCATTGGTGTTGAACTGTCTTGATCGCTGACCTTAGTCCCAATATCCAGAAGCGTTGTCGTATTTCGTTCATCACCGTTGCGTGATTTCCATGATTGAAGTGACAGTGGAATTCTTCTATGATAAGTCGTGTTGTTTTGTCCTTGCTGTCGAGCACGATGGGTCGCTTGTAGTCTCTAGTCACACCCTGTATCGCGTCGATTCTTCCTTTCAGCCGCAGAAGCTCTTCTTCCAGAATTACGTCGAGCTTTTTTAATTTGCTACCGCCCTCTAGTTGCTTCCCTTGCTGTAGACACTTGATGTCATCTCTAAAACTTCTTTCTTGGCTTCCTTTCAGCAGTAGAGTCTCAGCTTGCTCTAGTAGTCCGGTGTCCAGCGGTATATATTTCCTTTCCGTTGTTCTCGAAGGTCTCTGTTGATTCTCAACAGTCTTCGCCTTTTTTCCTTGCGTCATTTTCCAGGTGGGATCTTCTTTGCAGACATTGACTACCTTTCTTCTTCTGCAGAGTTGTAAGAACTGCAATACTCTCGCAGTGGCTCGCCAAAGTCTCCTCCATGACGAAAATCTCTCGGGATCTGGTGATGGATGAAAAGTGCTTGTTGCCGCCGCGACGTCCGCTGCCTTTTCTTCGCCGGTGATTCCTTTCTTGAAGGTTCTAGGAGCCGGCCAATGCGCTTCTCCTTTCTTCAGGAAGCTTGGACCGGTGTACCATCGGTGGTTGCAGTCGAAGTCTTCTGGTACGTCACGCGTTGCGTCATCTGCTGGGTTCTGCGCCGTGGGCACCCATCTCCAGTCTTGCGGTTTGGTAAGATCTTCTATTTCCGCTAAGCGATGAGCCACGAACGTCTTGAAGGTTCTTGGGTCAGTCTTTATCCAGGAGAGTACGATGCTGGAGTCGGTCCAAAATGTTTTCTTCGCTACCTTCAGATCCATTTCCTCTTCCACGGAGTGTGCCAATCTGCTTCCGAGGAGGGCCGCTTGCAGTTCAAGTCTCGGGATGGATATTGGCTTCAGTGGGGTGACTCTTGCCTTCGCCGCCACTAAGCTGATATAGTAAGTTCCATCTTCATTCTCTGTTCTCCAGTAAACTGCCGCTGCATACGCTGACTCGCTCGCATCTGTAAAAGTGTGCAGCTCCCCCTCGGTGCGATGTGGTGCCAGGCACCTCGGAACCTGTAGGTCTTGGAGCAGTTTCATCTTCTCCAGGTAAGTCTTCCATGCTTCGTACTCCTTCCCTTCTATTTCTTCGTCCCACCCGACGCCACTTCGCCAGATGCCCTGAAGTAGCTTCTTTCCTTGGATGAGAACTGGTGACGCTAATCCTAATGGATCGAAGGTCGACATTACTGCGCTGGTGACTTCCCTCTTCGTAGGAACTTGATGCCCCTTAACTATTTCTTCTGGTGTGTTCCGGAGGTTTGCTCTGAAGCCGATGGAGTCTTTTCTCGTGAACCAGCGAAGTCCTAGTGTCTTTTCTTCCTTCTCTCCGAGGTCTACTTCTGTTTTCTCTGTGGCATCGGTCTTCAAGTCTTGCAGTAGTTCAGGTTGATTCGATGCCCATCCCCTGAGTTCGAAGCCTGCCTTCTTGTGTATGAAGTCTACTTGTGCTGTCACTCTTCTGAAGTTTTCTTCTGAATGGAAGCTGTGCAGGTAATCGTCCATGTAATGGTTCAGCTTGACTGCCCTTGCTGCTTCTGGAAATTGCTCCTTGTAGTCCGCTGCGTTTCGGTTTTTGACGTATATTGCTGTACTCGGAGATGATGTTGCGCCGAAGATAACTGACGTCATCCTGTACTCTTTCGGTGACACGTCTCGTCGATCTCCTCGCCACAGGAACCTCAGGCTATCTCTGTCTTCCGGTCGAATACGAACTTGAAGAAACATTTCCTTGATGTCGGCTGCCACTGCCAGCGGTCCTTGTCGAAACCTAAGTAGTATCCCGAAGAGCGACTGCAGTAGGTCTGGTCCTGGTAGTAGAGCATCATTGAGGCTTCTTCCTTTTGATTTGGCTGCAGCGTCGAAGACGATTCTTATCTTCTTCTTCAAAGGATGTACCACGGAGAAGTGAGGGAGGTACCATTTTCTCTTGGAGTCTTCTTGTCCCACAGGTGCTTCTTCTGCATACTTGCTATCGATGAGATGCTGGATCTGCTTGATGTATTCTGCCTTCAGCTGAGGATCCTTGTCCATCTTCTTTTCTATGTTGAACAATCGGTTCTTTGCAGACGTGTAGCTCTCAGGCATCTGTTCATCTTCATTCTTCCATAAGAGTCCAGCTTCGAATCGTCCATCTTCAAGTCTTCTGCAGGTTTTCTCTAAGATGGTGAGTGCTCTTCCTTCTGAATCTGTAGTGGGTCTTCGTGGTTGTACACCAAGCGCCTCGATTGCAAAGTGATCCTTGATAGCTTGATGCATTTCTTCTTCTGGCGTGCTGACGTGGAGACAAGTGTCCAGGAAGTGAACTACTCTCGCAGCCCCGACGTCTGACCCATGGAGCACCCATCCCAGCTCTGTTCTTGAAGCAACTGGTTCTCCTGGTTTCCCTCTTCTTATTTCTTGAGTCACTATTAGCTCCCAATTGTCTTGACCGATGAGTAACTGTGGTGACTCCCCTTCATAATATAGAGAGTCGGCGATCTTCTTCAAATGTAGGCATTTTTCTATCCTTTTCTTATCTAGGAACTGCGGTGTAAGCTTCAAGTCATCGATAGTCCGGACTTTCTTCAAGGTCTTCTTGTATCCTTGATGAATCCCTTTCACTGTAAGGTCTAGCGTTTGAGAATCCTTCTTCTTTATTATCTTGCCTCCTACTGTTTCAATGGCTAGTTCCTCCTTGTTGCCTTGAGCGCCGACTTCTTCTGCCACTTTTTCGTCAATAAGTGACACTGTTGACCCTTCATCCATCAGGGCCAATATCCTTTTTGATCCTTTCGACCCGAATACTTCTACTGGAATTATCTTCAGGTATGCCCTTGTACTATTGACTGCATTCACTGATGCCATGACGTTTGCTACTTCTTCTTGTGTTTCCGTCTTGTTCTCTCCCGAGGTCCTGTCGTTTGACTCGACATGCAGCAGGTGATGATGCCACCTTTTGCATTCCTTGCATGGTGGTTTCCTGCAGCTCTCCTTTCGATGTCTCCCATGAAGACACTTGAAGCAGACGCGACTTCTTTTCACCATTGCCCATCGATCTTGTACCGACGCCTTCTGAAACTTCTGACAGTCGACTAGGAAGTGTTCACCTTCACACATGGGACAAGTCTTCTCTCTTGGCTGTCTTGCTTCCCTTTCCTTGAAATCCCGTTCCTTTTCTCGCGTTGAATGCGCCGCTTGTCGATGAGTTCTTCTGAAGCCGGTCTTCTCTTCCGAAGTCGCGAAGGCTCCACATTTGTCCGCTTCCAAGTTCAAAAATTTAGAAATCATTGTCAGGTCGGAGAACTCGCCTTCTTCTGATGCCGCAGTGAAGTCGTACCATCGGAACTTGAGAATCGTTGGCATCTTTTCGATGATTTGTTTCACCATCTCAGGTGAATGTAGGTATTGTGGTTTCTTTAAACCCCTTATCGCTGCTACGCTGTTGTTGATTTGGCTCGCGAAGATGCAGATGTCTCTTGGATTTTCTGAAATCTTCGGCAACGCCTTGACCTTGTCCAATTCTGCCAGTACCAGCGCATCAGGTCTTCCATATCTTCTTCTGAGGGCCTGCATCACTTCCAACGGAGATGCTTCAGAGTACAGCAGGCTCTTGATAGCTTCTCTCGCATTGCCCTTCAGTGCTCTTCTTAGTCGAGCCATATTCTGAACTTCGTTGAACATAGATGCTGTATCTTCGTAGACAACCTTGAAGGCTAACCACTCGCTGCTGTTGCCGTCGAAGTAGGGTAACTCGTGGATATACTTCGGCTGCGCTGCTGATCCTTCTCTTGTGGTAAGGGCTTCTTTCAACACCTTCGCCAGTGCTTGAATTTCGCTCGTACCTTCTTGCGTTGAGGAGATCTCTTCAGGTTTCACCTTCTTTGGCTCTTCTGAAGGTTGCTGACCTCGTTGCTCGGGTTTTTCCATGTTGCCTTCTTCTAATACAGATGTCTCGATCCAGTTCTGCACCTGTGCTGTTCTGTCTTCCTGGTCTTCATCCACGGAGTCCTCATCTTCACATTGTGCCAGCTCCAATCTGACACGGGCTAGCTTCGCCGCAGCCTGCGCTTGTTTCAACTCCAGGCGTGCCAATTCTTCTCTGGCTTCCAGCTCGCGTCTTCTGGCTGAGGAGCTCGTGGTCTTCGTAGACCTAGCACGACGACCGACCCCCTTTGGCTTAAGGGTTGCAGCAGACCCGCGAACACCCTTGTCTGGAACATCTTCTGGGATCTTCTTGGTCGTCTCCTTCTGTGCGGCTTCATTTTTCTTCTTTCCGTTAGACGCCGCTGTGGTCGCAGTCGCCTCCGTAGTCTCGGTCGCCGTAGTGCCCTCCGTGTTCGTAGTACCCGAAGAAGTATTTGAATCCGACGTGGTTGTTGTTCCTGATGACGCTGACGTGACCCCTTCTGATCCCGATGCTTCTTCTGTCGCGTCCTTATCTGAAGGACGGGACCCGGGACGTGAGGGAGCATCCTTCTGCGACCTGGTAACCGGCATCTTGACGCAATCTTCTTTTCTTCTGGGCTTCTTCTGGATTCTTCTGTACTCTTCTGCAGGGATCCGGCTCGAAGGACCAACTATTTCGGACGGCAGGGACACGACCAGTGTCCGCACTGTCGACCTGGGATAATCTCCCACGTAATTCGACGTACGCCCCTTAATTTCCTAGCGCTGGTTACGTACGTCGCCACGCACCCCTGAATGCGTATGTGGCGCTACTTGACTTCTGGGACCTCGGGAGACGGAGACGGACAGCCGGGAGGAGGTGAAATAAAATGCTTCTTCCTGGGGTATCTGGTTCCGCAGGTTTCGGCTTCCTTTCTTCTAGTTGTTGCCTCTTCGACGGCTGCTCGACGACTGCGATTGAGCCAAAATTCGGCTCCGCTTATATACGGCCCGTTGTTACCTTAACGGCGACCGTGATTTTTAGACTCATTTTGCCTATGATTTTCATTTCGAGCCGAAACCCTTGGAGCCTTTATTTATTGTTTTTATGTAAAAAACCCTTACAATATATACATTTCTGGATGCGTCAGACCTTACTCTATAATCTAGAATACAAATCTTTTTGGTATCTAATCATAATAAAAAGTTTCTAGAACAAAAACTTCTAAATTTTCATCATAACAAACTTTCACTATACATTTTCGTAAATATCTTTAAAACTATAAGTCCTATCGACTTAATTCTTTTTGTAAAATAGGTTTTGGGTCAAGACCTTTATTTTGACACTAATTACAAAACAATATCTCCATAAACAAAAAACCTCGTTTTCAACTTACGTAATTATTTACAATGCAAAAACTTTACTTTAAAATTTCCTTACAAATCGTTAAAATATTATCATATTGGAGTCTTATTAGATCTAGCATACACAAATAATACTCATTAAACTAATTAGAAAGTAATTAGAACACAAATTACTTAAATCCTAAGTTCTTAATTAGTTCCCTAACTAAACATCAAATTATCATTACATTTAAACTTTATTTAATAGAACAAACATAAAGAAACCTTACTTGACTTACATAAAAAACCTTACATAACTAATTAGACAGAAATTAAACCTAAAGCAATTAAAATCTATGCGAATCTAACTAGTTCTCTTTTCATACATCAAGACAACATTCCTCATTTACATGGTCGCCCCTACCACTACTTGCGCCTAGGGACGTGGACGGGGTCTCGTCGCCGACACTTACTGACTAAAACCCATCCGTGTTCCTCCTAGTACTTGCGTTCCAGGGCCGCGGCGACTCTTTCGAACTATTTCGCAAGATAGATGGGACCCTGAAGACGGTAATAGATTACTAAAACGCGAATGAAGACGCGGGCATTTACCTCTATTGTCCGGCTGGTACCGATTGGTACTTAATGGTTGCTAAAAATTAAAAAAAAAAAACAACTTACCGTTAGAGCTCTGCAGCTATACAAATCGACTGCGGTCGCTGCCATCGCCACTACGAAAGCTGGCGTAAAGTCCTTGTACTCCCCACTGACACTGTCAATCAACCAACCGCCTAGCAAGGCTGTCAACCCGTACCCTGCTGTGCCCCAAGCCCTTTGGGCACCGTACTTTGAACCACGGTCTGGACCTAAAAGGAAAAATTTAATATATCTGTCAGAAATACGTCAGTCGATTGAACAATCGGGACACCAACGCCATCTAGTGGCGTGCGACGGAGTCTAGAAAGTTGTGCTGTACCGAGCTTAAGCTCAGTCTGCTGGCGGCGATCGAGCAGTGAACACGTCTCACAGCGCATTTTAATCTGATTTTTTGATAAATTTGCGTTTTCGGTCTTTGGCCGTTATAGATACATAATTATGAAAGTATACAGGGTGAATATTCAAATAGGCGTCGATGGCTAAATCCGAAACTATGAGAAATAGCGAAAAACGACGAAAACCTAAAACTGCATCGATGGTTTTTTTTAATCTGTTTTCCTAGCTGGTCGTAGTCAAAACAGTTGACTTTAAAAACATAGACACCATGTATTACCATACGAAAATGTAGCCTATAAGGATCAAATTCTGGGAAGTTAACACACGGTAAATGAAAGGAAAGCGCTAATTCTGTTAAAAAAAATATGTTTGGTTGTTTGTTCCGGCTAATCTCCAAAATAGCTGGTCCGATTTTGAACTGGTCTGGTCTGGTTTTATGCCGTTTATTGTTCTACAAAATTAAATAATTTAAGATGTCTTACCCAAAACATCGAAGCATACGGCATCACCAATACAGTTAGCAACATTGAACGCAACTGTACCAATACACATCAAAATAACGAACGCCCAAAACGGCGCAGTCATATAAAAGCTTTCACTTGTCTTCTCGACTGTCGCCTCTATCCGACTATCATTCTTACTTAAATCAACTACAGAATTATCATTTACTGAATTCTCTATGCTTCTCTTAGTTTTATTACTCTGTATATCAAACTCATTTTCATAGCAAAGTAAATTACAATCTTCCTTAGGAACACATGTAACTTCGCCATCTTGAAAATCGTCGAAACCCATAGACAAATTGAAGCAGGATGAATTTGACACTTCATTGTCTATGTACACCGTGTTTATGAACGGACCATCTGACAGGTAAACGTCAAAATTTCCCGCCACACTGCAGTTCCAATGACATTTGTATTTTTCTAAGTCTATAGTGTTGTTCGAATTCGTGTATGATTTTAAATAGATGGTGTCGTTTAGTTGATAGACTGATTCTAGTAGTGATGAGTTCTTTGTTTCTCTTTGGTCTGGCATCGGTAGGAACCATAGACAGCAGTATGATGTTGTCATTACTGTTATAAGTAACATGAAGACTAGTTTTCTGTGCGCCTGAAAAAAAAAAATAGTTTTAATAAAATAGGACAATAAGGAGTACCTAAGCATTTGGAGGTACAGGGAATCTTTAAATAAACTGGCCAAGTGCGAGTGGGACTCGCGTGCAAAGGGTTCCGAACGAATTTCTTTCTTTTTTAACATGTTATTATAGCTCTATAGAAATCTTATAGATTTTCCTGTAATCTATGGGTAAAGACCTCATACTAGAAATTTAATAATTTACGTAACACGTTCGTGTTTGGGTCACAGAAATCCAAATGTGTACCAAATTTCATCAGAATCGGTCCAGTGGATCCGGAGAAAACTCCATTGATTCTATAAGGGTTCCGTTTTTGTTCGGAACCCTAAAAAAGAGATGTATGTACCTACGGGTTTTATGATCAACTAGCTTCTGTCAGCAACTTCGCCCGAGCGCACTTAACCGAAAACCCATAGAAACAAAACCAAGTTCCTAAACGATTTCCGACACTAACAAAATAACTTAAGGTCGAATATCGATTACTTCGTTTATGTCCCTTTTTAGGGTTTCGTATCCAAAGGGAACGGAACCCTATTACTAAGTCTCCGCGGTCCGTTCGTCCGTCTTTCAGCGGGCTGTATCTCAAAAACCCGTAATAGGTAGACAGTTGAAACTTTCACAGATTGTGTATTTCTATTGCCGCTATAACAACAAATAATAAAAAACTCGTACACGAAGGGAAATTAATGTTTATGGTACGCGTGTGTGAAATACACAATCTGTGAAAATTTCATGTGTCTATCTGTTACGGTTTTTGAGATACAGCCCGCTGAAAGACGGACGGACGGACAGACAGCAGCGGAGGCTTAGTAATAGGGTTCCGTTGGTTACCCTTTGCATACGGAACCCTAAAAATTAAGGGTTATGGTACGGAACCTTTCGTGTGCGAGTCAGATTCGCTCTTGACCGGTTTTTCTTATGGTGACAGATTCCGCAACAGGCAAATAACTTACCGGCCAGAAATCGACGACATAACCAAACACAGGTTTGGCTGCTGCCCACAACAGCGGCAGGACTGCCGTGACCATCCCCATGACAGATGGCGATACCCCCAGTTGACGCCCGAACACATTGATCTGGGGCAGGATGGGCCCTAGTGCTGGGGAAGAAGAGAAAACATTACTATTAGAACATCCATAAAGCAGCAGGTGGGCAGGGCACATTACTCGCAGGAATCATCAAAAATGATCATCATCATCATCTGCCTAGCCTTTTCCTAACTATATTGGGGTCAGCTTCCAGTCAAACCGGAGAAGCTGAATACCAGTTATTTACATGAAGCGGCTGCCTACCAGACATCCACAACCCATTAACTGGGTAACACGGTATTTCTTGGCAAGACTGGAGTCAGATTTAACGGGTTCTGAGAATCCGTAACGACTGCCAAAGTTCTACAAATGACAGCCGGGACCAACAGCTTAACGTGCTTTCCGAGGCACGGAAGAAACTCGGTATGTTAAGATGGTCACCCATCCACAGAACAATCTTGGCAAGCGTTGCTTAACCTAAGATCGATCTGTGCGGCTGTTATTCTTTAGCCACGAGCTCCTCTAAAATCATCAGAAATGATGATTTCCGCAAAAGAACCAATTTTGTGAGCAGTGGTGCCGGTGGTAACGGCTGCGACTTACAAGTTGTAGGTCGTAGGTTCGAACCCAGACAGGCGCTTTACTTTGTGTAAATTATTTCATCACCACTGCTCTGAAAACCGTGAAGGAAAACATCGTGAGGAAACCGGCATGTCCTAGAACCAAAAATTCGAAGACATGTGACATCTACCAACCCGCACTGGGCCCACGTGGTGGATTACGGCCCACTCCCTCTCACCGAGAGGAGGCCTGTGTCCCAGCAGTGGGAACATTGTAGGCTGGCTTATGCTAACCAATTTTACCGACATAGTCCGAAGGATCACCAAACTGAAGTAGCAGTGTCCAGGGCACATTCGCAGCAAAAAAGATGGTCGGAGGACCCGAAAAGTTTTGGGAGTGGCGACCACGTTCAGGAAAACACAACGTGGGAAGGCAGGTGGACCGATGACCTTGAGAGGGTCGCGGGTAGCCGATCCGCAGGACCGGTTGTTTTGGCGACACGCGCGGTGAGGCTTATGTCCAGCAGTGGACGTCTTTATTTATTTATTATTATTATTATTTATTGTATACTTTATTGTACACCTCATATCAAGCACAGGAAAAACGCTTATAAAAAACTAGTGTACAATGGGCGGTCTTATCGCACAGGGCAATTTCTAATAGACAACCTTTGGATGGACTGAACTAAAGAAGTTAGATAGGGCGGTCAGTGCACAAACATCATAAATAATATTAATAGAGAGACATTCACAATAATATAAAACAAATACATACAATACTATATAATATACTAATAAATATCAAATATATAATGGAGAAAGGAGACAAAAAGTTACAGTGAGAGGTAATGTTCCTTCACCAATTTTTGTAAACGTTGGTAGCGTTTGAGCGCGCCTCACGGATCTTCAGCGTCTTTCCGCTAATATGATGATGATATTGATCATCATCTGCCTAGCCTTTTCCCAACTATATTGGGGTCGGCTTCCAGTCAAACCGGATTCAGCTGAATACCAGTGTTTTTACGTGGAGCGGCTGCCTACCAGACCTCCACAACCCATTAACTAGGTAACACGGTACTTCATAGCAAGACTGGAGTCAGATTTACTGGCTTCTGACAATCCGTAACGACTGCCAAAGATCTACAAATGACAGCCGGGACCAACGGCTTAACGTGCTTTCCGGGGCACGGAGGAAACTCGGTATGTTAAAATGGTCACCCATCCACAGACCAACCTTGGCAAGCGTTGCTTAATCTTGACGATCGACCCGTGCGGCTGTGAGTATCTAGCCACGAGCTCCTCCTGATGATGATATTGATGATGATGAGAAGACAGAAATTACCAGGGATATTAAGCACCCCTCGTGACCCTCGGATATCCTAATTGTCTTCAATTCTTCCGAAACTGATGACTGACTGACAAATAACGCAAAGCACAGCCGAACTTCTAGTCGTAGAAAGCTGAAATAATAGGGTTCCGTTGGTTAACCTTCGGGTTACGGAACCCTAAAAAGACGTTATTCCGATCACTGCTAAATGACAATAATTATGTCATCCTCGTCATAACAGCCGAAAGACGTCCACTGCTGGACATAGGCCTCCCCCAAAGGGGGGATGCCATAATCTCCACGCTTAGCAGGCGGGTTGGCGATCGCAGTGTTTGTTTTTGCGTCTTACAGAGAACGCTGCTGCCCATTCTCTGGTGAGTCCCTTAGTCGCCTCTTACGACACCCACGGGAAGTGATGGGATGGTATTATGCTTTTACGGCACCATACAGCAAGGGCTGCCACCATACGGCACAAATAATTGTGTAATCAATCATTAATGTATTGTAATCAATGCTGCATTCTATACTCTCAGCCAGTTCTATTTTTATATACCGCGATGATTGCCCTGAGCACGCATTGCGTGAGTGCACAGTATTAGTCGTATGCATCAATTAATATTATGATTGTATGCACATGCACATAGATTTTATCGACAATATACCTAGTATTATGAGCCATTTATAAAACTATAGGTAGGTATGCATTTATGGCACTGAATTGATTTATATGACATAGCACTCGTGGCTAAATAATAACAGCTGCACGGGTCGATCTTCAAGGTTAAGCAACGCTTGCCAAGGTTGGTCTGTGGATGGGTGACCATCTTAACATACCGAGTTTCCTCCGTGCCTCGGAAAGCACGTTAAGCTGTTGGTCCCGGCTGTCATTTGTACATCTTTGGCAGTCGTTACGGATAGTCAGAACCCAGTAAATGTGACTCTAGTCTTGCCATTAAGTACCGTGTTACCCAGTAAATGGGTTGGGGGGTCTGGTAGGCAGCCGCTCCTCGTAAAATACTGGTATTCAGCTAAATCTGGCTTGACTGGAAGCCGACCCCAATATAGTTGGGAAAAGGCTAGACAGATGATGAGCACTTCGCCCGCGACTTCGTTGCCCCGTTTTAGTTGGTACCTACTCCACGAACTTCATTTACCCTCTACCCTCTTAAAGGGTAAAGTGCAAATTACATATTAATAGACTCAACGTAGGCAACGCAACGCAGTTCGCTCAAACCGCAACATTTTTCTTACTTAGAGTATTTTTATACCCGTCGTTACCTTTTCCAAATTTATTTAATATAAAGTGTAGTTTACATGTAGGTACATAACCAACCTTAATTATTAAACAATTAAAATAGTTTATTTATTAATATCATGACCATGTTCCATTTCACCCGGGTTTTGATTGAATGAATAATTTGAACAAAAAGCGGTTATTGTGACTTAACCATAACAGTAAGATATTTTATAATATTAGTGAAGACTAACTTTTGCCCACGACTTCGGCCGCGTATATCCTATTTTTTTCGTTCCCGTAGGAATTTCGGGAATTTCTCTCTTAATGCTCCCCTTCATTCCCCATGGAACCTAAATGCCAAATTTCAAATTTCTACGACCAGTAGTTTCTGCTGTGCGTAGTCTTTCAGATACAACTCAAACTCCGCGCCAAAATGGAAAACAGCTGTGCCAATCTAACAACAACAAAAAAACTAAAATTTGAATTTGGAACCATAAACAAATCATCCATTCCCGATAATTTTTTGACTGAATGTATAAAATACAATTTGCGCAGATAACAACAGCATTCAACGAGAGACGTCATAAAATTCATACCGCAATAGGTTATTATGATTACAATACCTAATTATGTACTCAATCGTTATTAGAGGTTTTAGTAGATTATTACTAAGTACATAATTACCGTTGTTTAGCAAACTACGCTCGTCTTTTTTCAAGACGTTTGCGTTTTTATTACCCGACTGCGAAAGAAGGAGGGTTATGTTTATCGAGTGTATGTATGTATATTTCTTTAGCACGCCCTATAGCCTAAACGGCTCGATGGATTTTAGCTTGAGAGGTGTCGTTAGATTTGTATTTACTGTGAGAGTGAGACTGGGTATATCAAAATAAAAAAAAAACAACAAAATGGCGGATTTTTGGGGACAAATTATGCCTTCAAAAAAACAATTTATTTTCAAAACCAATCAAGTGGGGTATCAAGATAAACAGATCGAGGAGACGATTGCAAAAATGTAACTCACTAAAATGTAGGAAATAAAAAAATTGACTTTGTCAAAAAACCCGACCGCTAAAAACGACTAAGAAGTTCGAAACAAGTCGCTTTTCAAGCAGTCTGATGCAGTACAGTCACTGATCTGATGCCACCAACTGCATCAGGCTGCTTGAAAAGAGACTGTTTCGAACTTTTTAGTCGTTTTTAGCGGTCGGGTTTGAAGTCGGTTAGACTTCGAAAAAAGAGGTTCTCAATTTCGACCCGTTTGTATGTAACATTTTCAGAATTGCACAGTTTTTGTGTATGTTAAACATAAAAACATATATAGCAATATTCTCTGGCAGAAAGAAGGCCCCATGGATCGCGGGGACCTGTGCTCTTGCCTAGAGAGCCCAGTGGAAAGAAGGGGCCTGGTTGTATATGTTCAAATCGCACGGAAAACTTCGATACCGCGATGCAGGATACTTTTGTACGAAGAAGTTCGTTTCTGGCGGTATTACAGATGTCGCTACTTTCAATTTTGTAGCGGTAAAACCAGAATGAATCCCCGTCACTCTCAAATTTTCCCAATCAATCTTGAACTTAATTCTTTAGCCATAAAGATGAAAATGAAATTTGACAGATTGTTGTTAGTATGAATAATAATCATCATATGCCTAGCCTATTCCCAACTATATTGGGGTCGGCTTCCAGTCAAACCGGATTTAGCTGAATAACGATTCCTCTCAAGCTAAAATCCATCGAGGCGTTTAGGCTCTAGGGCGTGCCAAAGAAATATACATACATACATACTTACACTCGAAAAACATAACCCTCCTTCTTTCGAAGTCGGGTAAAAACCCCGAGCGCCGGTGTCAAATTCAGAGGTTATACCTTACACCTGCCTACACCCGTTGATGGGAATGACAAAGGCTGATTATTATAGCATTATCTTTACTCTTTGTCTTGTGCCTCTTATTTTCTAAAGTTTAGTAGATATTTCTTTTGTTTTCACATAAGTGTATTTATTATGATTTTTTAATTTATTAAGTCGATATGGTGGATTTGTTTTCATTATTTTTCCCCCTACTATAATATACCCCTAGTATAGATGAAAGTATGTTTAGATACATCAGTTACCACAACTAATACGAAAAATAGTCACTTTTAAAGTCGGGACTGACAGACCTAACAGGAAAACCGCGTATCATTTTGCCACCAGGCATAACGAGGGTTAACCGGCTGTGCCAGAAGAAGGGTTGTTTTTTACATTATGGTTTTACTGATAAAAAGTACCACTGTCACACATTAACATTCAGACCGAAGCAAAGCCGCAGATAAGTCTAGTGTTACCTACACAGTCTTGTATCACCTAAAATAAACAGACCGATGTCCTCTTAACCGGAAAACACGACAAATAAAATCGCAAGATAACATTCATCTCTACAAAAACAAACACAGGTATTTCAACACGTTAATTAAGTGAGACTAAGCTGCTATAATAAGATCTAATCAATTGTTTGATAACACGACACATAGATAACAGTAAATAACATGTCGTTATGTGCTCTGATAACAGTCTTAATCTATTATCACTTTGATAATGCTCAAATTGCACTGCTCTGTACTATATTGCATGATGTCAGATAATATTGTCGCGGTCGTCACTGCACTAAGAAGGCCAACCGTCCCGCAATCGGCGGGACTGTCTCGTAATGACAGTTCCAATCCCGCATTGCGATCTATACTAATATTAAGCGAGAAACACACTGGTCCTACGTACGCAACGTTATTGTATCGTATCTCATGTTGCGTTGCATACGATAAGTTTGTTTCTCATTCGCCTAGCCTTTTCCCAACTACATTGGGGTCGGCTTGCAGTCAAACTGGATTCAGCTGAATACCAGTGTTTTACGTGGAGCGGCTGCCTACCAGACCTCCACAACCCATTAACTGGGTAACACGGTACTTTTTGGCAAGACTGGAGTCAGATTTACTGGCTTCTGACAATCCGTAACGACTGCCAAAGATCTACAAATGACAGCCGGGACCAACGGCATAACGTGCTTTCCGAGGCATGGAGAAAGCACGTTAAGCTTCTATATTGGCTTCCAGTCAAGCCGGATTCTGCTGAATACCAGTATTTTACGAGGAGCGGCTACCTACCAGACCTCCACAACCCATAAACTGGGTAACACGGTACTTCATGGCAAGACTGGAGTCAGATTTACTGGCTTCTGACAATCCGTAACGACTGCCAAAGATCTACAAATGACAGCCGGGACCAACGGCTTAACGTGTTTTACGAGACACGGAGGAAACTCGCTATGTTAAGATGGTCACCCATCCACAGACCTACCTTGGCAAGCGTTGCTTAACCTTGAAGATCGACCCGTGCGGCTGTTATTATTTAGCCACGAGCTCCTCGATAAGTGTGTCTACTGCATAGTTTTCATATTAAATCTTATTTATTTTTTTAAATGGGTTTGCTCTTAACTCTAGTCTATGTCAGAGATGACACAGACAAAGTCTACGATGGAGCGAGCCTACCCAGCAGGAGCCTGTTCACTCTAACTTTGAAAAGATTAGGGTTGTAAGCTTTTGGAAACACAGACGCAGGCAGAGAGTTCCACTCCTTTGCTGTGCTCATTATAAAAGACGTTTGAAAACGCTTAGTGCGAATTGGTGGAATAGCTATAAGGTAGGGATGGTAAGATGCAGTGCGTCTGGATGTCCGATGGTAGAAGGGGGCCGGTGGGATGAGGTCGTGGAGTTCTTGGCACACTTACCGAAGTACAATCTGTAGAAGACCGACAAGCGGGCAACCTTACGACGATGAGTCCAGATACCATAATGCGTTGCATACTTTGCGTACGTGGGACCAGTTTGTATGTAGCTTAATAAAGATGTAAATGTGAGGTTGTAGGGCAGGGATAGCGCGACATTTAGCGACTAATTTGAAGGCCCCCTAAAGAGTCCCGCACGTCCCGCATTCTATATCATATGGATCTGGCCCTGTCTTCCACTAGATTCCTTCTTTATTTGCCAGGGACGAACGCTCCTAGAGAACGAGTATTAGCGTTGATTCGCCTTATTGTAAAATGTAACCCCCCAATAACATTTTCATTTAAAATGTTGCGAAGGCGAGAACATATGGCTCGCACTGTCAAAAAGTTATCAGACCTCATGTAGAGCCAAGCTTCTAACTCTACAATGCTGTTTTTAAGGATGGGAAATCATCAAATGACTCCTCCCGCTCTAGGTGAAGAAGAAGGGAGTGTCAGACTCTTACTGACTAAAACCCATCCGTGTTCCTCCTAGTGCCCTTTGCCCAGGGCCGCGGTGACTGTTTCAAACAAATTCCACAACCCTGGCATAACTCTGCAAGCCCTAATTTCATAAACTCTACACTTTAGTCATAATATGTGACTTGGCCGTTTCGTTACTACAAGAATATTGTATAATACAAAAGTAATCATCATCATCTGCCTAGCCTTTTCCCAACTGTATTGGGGTCGGCTTCCAGTCAAACCGGATTCAGCTGAATACCAGTGTTTCACGTGGAGCGGCTGCCTACCAGACCTCCACAACCCAGTAACTGGGTAACACGGTCCTTCATGGCAAGACTGGAGTCAGATTTTCTGGCTTATGACAATCCGTAACGACTGCCAAAGATCTACAAATGACAGCCGGGACCAACGTCTTAACGTGCTTTCCGAGGCACGGAGGAAACTCGGTATATTAAGATGGTCACCCATCCACAGACCAACCTTGGCAAGCATTGCTTAACCTTAAAGATCGACCCGTGCGACTGTTATTATTTAGCCACGAGCTCCTCGTATAATACAAAAGTAATAATAATAATAAATTTCTTTATTGGGGCACTAAGTCCCAATATTACAATTAAATTAAATTAAAACATAACATTAATAAATATAAAATAACAAAATTACAACTTAAAAAGTTACAAATGACCAAATTACAATACAATTTAATCCAATTAAAATAATAATAAAATAAAATAATCATTAAAATCAAAATAAAAATTTAATATTGAAATCAAGATTAAAATCAAAATCACAATTAAAAACAAATTAAAATAAAATTAAAATTAAAAATAATGTACAGTAAAGTAATGAACAGTGAATACATTTCACCTTATGGCCCAATGAGCACTTATACAGGGTTTCCCGAAATTCCTACGGGAAGGGGAAAAAACGGGATATGCGCGTACGAAGTTGCGGGCAAAATCTAGTTTAAGGTTTGTATTCAAGCCAATGACCTTGAATTAGTAGTTAGCTCCGTTTATGCCTTGCGCATATAAACGGAGCTAACTACCCCTCTACGCGCTACTCCGCTACCCGCATTTTTATTTTTTTATAATAAAATAATACATGTTTTTAATAGGTTACTTCTAGGCAAGCGTGCTCCATCTTCGACCACATCATCGCTTACCATCAAGTGAGATGGTGGTCAAGCGCGTGCCTATTAATAGTAAAAGAAAAATGTATTATTTTTTTATAAAATATCATTTTCGTTTGTATTGCAAAGCAGTAAATATATTTTTATACTCTTGATTAAAATGAAGGAGTAAAATGGCTTTTTATTTTTTTATAATAAAAATTATACATGTTTTTAAAAAGTGTTATTACTTTTTAAAACCACGTATTATTTTTTATAAAAAATCATTTTCGTTTGTATTGCAAAGCAGTAAATATATTTTTATACTCTTGATTAAAATGAAGGAGTAAAATGGCTTTTTATTTTTTTCTAATAAAAATTATACATGTTTTTAAAAAGTGTTATTACTTTTTAAAACCACGTATTATTTTTTTATAAAAAATAATTTTCGTTTGTATTGCAAAGCAGTAAATATATTTTTTATACTCTTTTGATTAAAATGAACAAGTAAACTGGCTTCATCTCAACGATTTGGAGGTCATTTAGTGGTTATTTTCTTGTTATGTGATACCGATAAGTAAATTCTGGCTAAACCAAATAACGTATCATATCATGTAGATTACTAACTATTTTTTGAGATGTGATTTCTCTGTTAATACCGACGAAAAGCTGCTTCATCTGCACGCTGTTTTCAAGTTTTTTTCGAGAGAGCAGAAGCAAAAATATAAATTGGCATTTACAGCCTCATCAATAACTTTGTCACCGTATCATCGTTCGCACAGGAGACACTGTTTAAACTACATGATAGGCAAATAAATTACAAACATCTAATGCAAACACTGTGCCTTGTTGATTTATTTTACCACAAGATAAACGTATGCAGTCTAATTAGGTACATATATAAACTGTTATAAGGAGGAGCTCGTGGATAAATAATAACAGCCGCACGGGCACATGTTTTTAAAAAGTATTGTTATTTTTTAAAACCATGTATTATTTTTATTATAAAATATAATTTTCGTTTGTATTGCAAAGCAGTAAATATATTTTTTATACTCTTGATTAAAATGAAGGAGTAAAATGGCTTTTTATTTTTTTATAATAAAAATTATACATGTTTTTAAAAAACATTGTTACTTTTTAAAACCATGTATTATTTTTATTATAAAATATAATTTTCGTTTGTATTGCAAAGCAGTAAATATATTTTTATTCTCTTGATTAAAATGAAGGAGTAAAATGGCTTTTTATTTTTTTATAATAAAAATAATACATGTTTTTAAAAAGTGTTATTACTTTTTAAAACCACGTATTATTTTTTTATAAAAAATCATTTTCGTTTGTATTGCAAAGCAGTAAATATATTTTTTATACTCTTTTGATTAAAATGAACAAGTAAACTGGCTTCATCTCAACGATTTGGAGGTCATTTAGTGGTTATTTTCTTGTTATGTGATACCGATAAGTAAATTCTGGCTAAACCAAATAACGTATCATATCATGTAGATTACTAACTATTTTTTGAGATGTGATTTCTCTGTTAATACCGACGAAAAGCTGCTTCATCTGCACGCTGTTTTCAAGTTTTTTTCGAGAGAGCAGAAGCAAAAATATAAATTGGCATTTACAGCCTCATCAATAACTTTGTCACCGTATCATCTTTCGCACAGGAGACACTGTTTAAACTACATGATAGGCAAATAAATTATAAACATCTAATACAAATACTGTGCCTTGTTGATTTACTTTACCACAAGATAAACGTATGCAGTCTAATTAGGTACATATATAAACTGTTATAAGGAGGAGCTCGTGGATAAATAATAACAGCCGCACGGGTCGATCTTTAAGGTTAAGCTACGCTTGCCAAGGTTGGTCTGTGGATGGGTGACCATCTTAACGTACCGAGTTTCCTCCGTGCCTCGGAAAGCACGTTAAGCCGTTGGTCCCGGCTGTCATTTGTAGATCTTTGGCAGTCGTTACGGATAGTCAGAAGTCAGTAAATCTGACTCCAGTCTTGCCATGAAGTACCGTGTTACCCAGTTAATGGGTTGTGGAGGTCTGGTAGGTAGCCGCTCCTCGTAAAATACTGGTATTAAGCAGAATCCGGCTTGACTGGAAGCCGACCCCAATATAGTTGGGACAAGGCTAGGCAGATGATGATAAACTGTTATAAGTGGAGGAGCAAACATGTTTTTGCTTAACAGTGATATATGCTTGCCATTTTTTACAAGCATGAATCCTTGAACACTATAAAACTGTTGTTTTTTTTTAATACAGCGCAGGATCTAACATTCCTGGGTCGAAGATATAGGTATCCCGCCGTTTGCCCGAATTTTATTTACCCTAATATCATTAGCCATAATAGTCAACAGCCATAATATTATACGACGTAATACTCATTTGCCCTACTCTTATTTGCTATATTAGTCACGTGCTAGAAGCTTTGTTTCCCATAAAGTCACTTATCATAACATCATTTGTCATAATCATTGTAAGCCCTAATTATCACATGTCCTAATTATCATATGCCATAACATCATTTGCCATCGACATTGGGTATGTAACGGTTGTTATATCAGGAGAAACTGGATGCAATCGGGACTTTAGGGCACTCCGACTCGGATAGGTTAGGTTAGAAGGGGATGGCGGGGTCGTGTGAGCGAAGCGAGCGAATAGACCCCGCCAACCCCTTCGTGGTTATTTTTTTATAAACCACACAAGTAGGAGCCCCGCGAAGCGGGGCTTCGTCGACCAAGCCCGCCATCAACCATGCATAGAATATTTTAAGGTTTGGCTTGGCATTTAAATGTTATGTCTAATAATCATTATGGCGTTTAAATATTATGTTTGATAATTATTATGGCACTTAAAAATATGAAAAACAATAAGTATGGCACTCGTATCTTATGGTATCTAAGTTTCGGGCAATTAACAGTATGTCATATGTCTTTTAGGGCAAACAAAACATTCGGGCAAATGAAATATAATCTTCGGGTAAACAATAGACAACCCACAATACAATGTTAGACCGTGCGCAGCACGAGGAGGAGGAGCTTGTGGCTAGATAATAACAGCCGCACGGGTCGATCTTCAAGGTTAAGCAACGCTTGCCTAGGTTGGTCTGTAGATGGGTGACCATCTTAACATACCGAGTTTCCTCCGTGCCTCGGAAAGCAGATTTACTGGCTTCTGACAACCCGTAACGACTGCCAAAGATCTATAAATGACAGCCGGGACCAACGGCTTAACGTGCTTTCCGAGGCACGGAAGAAACTCGTTATGTTAAGATGGTCACCCATCCACAGACCAACCTTGGCAAGCGTTGCTTCGAATATCGACCCGAGCGGCTGTTATTCAGCCACGAAACACAGATTTGCTTGCAGAAATATTTTCGTGCGTTTTTAGGGTTCCGAATATCCGTAAAAACTGAACCCTTATAGGATCACTCGGGTGTCTCTCTGTCGGTCTGTCAGCCAGTTTTCTCCGGATCCACTATTGAAATTTGGTATACATCTGTGACCCAAACTCGAACGCGTTACGTAAACAAAGAAATGCTTAGTATGGGGGTCACTTTTGAGGGTCAAACTGTATCGTGTGATATAATATCAAATAAAAGCGCTTACTGTCAGGGTCATAAGTATATATCTTTTTCATAATTTTAAAATAAACAGTTTAGATGTTATTTAAGAAAGTAGACCACCGTTCCCCCCCTTTATCTCCGAAAGTTATGAGCCTAAAAATTAAAAAAAAAATATGCAGATAACAGTCCTATACTTAAAGATTACAGAAAACCCTGTAAGAAGTCTGTAGTGTTAAAATAATATGTTAAAAAAATTAAATTGGTTCGGAACCCTATGCACGCGAGTCCGACTCGCGCTTGGCCAGGTTTTTTTTCGCAAAGTAGCTTCATTAAATTTCCATGTCACAGAATTCTGCCCGCGAATAAAATTCGCTATGCGTAAGGCCACCGCAGATTATACTATGAGTCATAGGGAACGCTATGTGGACCACGTATCCACGACAGCCATTATGTCATTATATTAGGAAGCAGGTGTCACAGTGAAGGGGCCTTGGACAGGGTCAGGAGCGACTTCAGTCGAAGAGTCAACAGATTATATTTAGGCTTTGTTGGTTCGTTCAACAGGGCCTCAAGTCTACTATTACAATAGTGTCAGAATGGTCTATCATTGACTTCATTATCGTTGACTTTGACAAGTTTGGTAATCTACTAATTTAAAAGCGTCATTATGACTTTCCAGTGGTCAAACACTGACACTCCATTGAAAGAAATGACACAGAATGGTAATCTCGTACATAATGACAAATTAATGTATGGGGCGATGCCAATCTGGTCAAGTTCAATGCTGCTAAGACCCAAGCGTGTCTATTTTCCGCCAAAAGGAGCCAATTCCACCCAGCTCCATCTTTCCGAGGTTTAACCATGCAGATAACCGATCAACTTGAGCTTCTTGGGGTTACATTATATCTACTCTCAATTTTGGCCCTTACATAGAGGCAAAGGCTCAAGTGGCTGCAAAGAAGTTGGGAATTCTGGCAAAGGTGAGACGATATTTCACGCCGGAACAGCTGCTTAAACTCTATCAAGCGCAAGTTCGATCGTGTATGGAGTACTGCTCTCATCTTTGGGATGGATCTGCCAGATACCAACTTGATGCCCTTGAGTCAATTGAGAAACGAGCCAAGAGGATCATCGGCAATGAGAGGCTTGTCGCGACGAAGCTCCAAAGTCTTGAACATCGACGACGAGTTGCTAGCTTGTCGGTTTTTTACCGGTTGCATTTTGGGGAATGTGCGACGGAATTGCATAATTTAATTCCGCCAAGCCCGTTCCATCACCGGACCAGAAGACGAACGGCGATGCGCCACCGGTACACGGTGGATATCCTACCCATACGCACAAAACGTTTTGGTAACACATTCATAATGCGTACAGCTAAGGAGTGGAATTCCCTGCCGGAGTCTGTGTTTCCTGATAACTACAACCTGGGAGTCTTTAAGTCAAGAGTGAATAGGTTATTTCTAGGCAAGCGTGCTCCATCTTCGACCACATCATCACTTACCATCAGGTGAGATAGTGGTCAAACGCGAGCCTATCTATAGTAAAAAAAAAAATAAAGAATAAATAATTTGTAAAAATATATATCTATAAAAGAAACCTGGCGTAATTTAATGTTCAAATTTAGTAGGTATGTAGTAGTTTTTCGAAAACTATTTCTACTAGGTAACAACGGGTTTTATAATAATGGCAATACGAAAAAGTCTTTCTACCACGATTCTATTACGAGACCATTGACCGACCAATGATCGACCATTATTAATTAGCAGACTACGAACTTTTAACAAAATTATAATGGGATCGTGTTGGAATGACGAATTTATAAAAAATAGCAGACTAGGGGGTGTGTCTATGTCGCAATAGGCTTGTCCACTGAAAAAAGTCTAATTAGTCCGTTGGACGACGTCGTTCAGTGAAAGGGCTAGGCAGTCAATAGGTTAGTTTCCACCATCAATAAATTGCAAATCTATTTAACTTTGATGCACTTTATCTTTTTTATCGATTTGAAATGGCAAAAATTAGTGTCCAATATGTTTTGAAAATGTAAACGGACAGACAAATGACAGCCGGGACCAACAGCTTACCGTGCGTGCTGTCCGAGGCATGGAGGAGAATCGGTACGTAATGGACGGTGACACAACCACGATCCGTGACCACTGCACTTGTCCTAATTTGTTGGTATATATGTAGGTCTAGTGTAGTATTGACGTCATGCGATGCGGGCCTAGTGGGTCATAGAACAGGAAACGACAATTTAGTGAAGATATCCTTCATCTTGACATTGTAGGGGGTTTCGAGTGCCGCCGAATTCTTTTTTAGGGTTCCGTACACAAAGGGTAACCGTAGGACGGACAGCGGAGGCTAATAGGGTCCCGTTAGTAAATAAAAAAAATCCGTATGGCGAAATGTTATGCGTAGGGCTCAAGCTCAAGATATATTTTTGAGGAGCTCGTAGCTAGATAATAACAGCCGCACGGGTCGATCTTCAAGGTTCGCAACGCTTGCCAAAACTAGTCTGTGGATGGGTGACCATCTTAACATAGTGAGTTTCCTCCGTGCCTCGGAAAGCATGTTAAGCCGTTGGTCCCGGCTGTCATTTGTAGATCTTTGGCAGTAGTTACGGATAGTCAGAAGCCAGTTAATCTGACTCCAGTCTTGCCATGAATGTGTTACCCAGTTACTGGGTTGTGGAGGTCTGGTAGGCAGCCGCTCCGCGTAAAATACTGGTTGAATACCAGTATTTTACGCGGACCGGCTGCCTAAGTCCGGTTTGACTAGAAGCCGACCCCAATATAGTTGGGAAAAGGCTAGGCAGATGATGATGATGCTCAAGCTCAAGATATTAAACGACAATGCGTTGTGGCTTTGACAAAAAGCCATGACTCGCTTTAAGCTTTAACTATGGAAATATAATGTTAAATTATGCACCGAGGGGATAAAGTACACCTTTATCCCTGAAGAGCAGTCTCTACTTTTCACACCTACTGCAAGACAATTGTTTACAAGTCATGAAGAGAGGTGGGTTGGCGCAAGTGGTTCCCGTCGACCTCCAAGTTGAGTTTCAAATCACATTATTGACCTCCGGGCAATAATATTGTACCACGCGGTATTCACTATAACCCGCCGGGCAATAATGACTTACTATCGGTTGAAATTGCATGACATAATATGATCTGACGTTTTTGTGCATGTATCGTGAAAAAATATTTTCGGCTTTAACTGAGGGAATAGTGCGAGTTTTTTAACATAAGTATTCGATCGCGTTAACGTAAACGTTGGCTTATGACAAATTGTATGAAAAAAAAAGGATTTCAAATTCAAATTCAAATTCAAATTCAAATTCAAAGCATTTTATTTCAAATAAACCATTCACAGGCACTTTTGAAACGTCAAGGTCGGTCAGTCAAAAACATGGAAGCTATTTGCACGTTCCAAAGCGTAGATCTCTATGGAGAAGAACGTGCAAGAAACTCCACGGACACTCTTTTAAATCATGTTCTGGTTTTACAAAATTTCAAGTTACATATACTTGTTGCTTCTGCATGTGAGGACAATGCAAAGAAAAAAAAAAAGGCTTATTATAAGAATTTTAAATATAAAGATTAAAATAAGCCAATGGCAGTTAAGAGATGACCAGTCTCAACCGACGGCGCCTGTTCACGAACATGACGCGTGTATCGGCACCCTTCAGCTCAACCATTTCGAAGGGAACCGAATGATCAAACCCACGCGCCGCCATCAGCGAGACATTTGAGTGAGCATGACATGCTCTCAACCACCATGCTCGTTCATGTCCAACAAGTAAAACTATAACTACTCACATAAAATGTAAATGGTTTCATGGTACTCACATTTACAAAATTTGAAAAATATGCTTCTACTTTACACAAAACTATGGTTGTCAATGACCAAATAATGAAAAATAAATTAATAAAGAGAACGATTAAGATCTTACATCAAAAAGAATAAATAAGTAATTAATATAATAATATAATTTGTATGTTTATAAGAATAAATAAACGAAATAATGTAAGAACCTCTAAAAGGAGCGAGCATCTCTTCCAAATATAAAAACATAGAAACCTAAAAAGTGGACCTAAGCAGCTGTGACTGTGGAGCAGGACCAGCATTTAGCCAAGCGTTTTTATCGAGGATATAATCTTCCAGTTTATAATACGCTTGTCTACATAGTGTGCGTTTTATGCATGCTTTAAATTTTCTCTCATTCAGTTCGAGAATATCAACTGGTATTTTATTATAAAATTTAATACAGTACCCCATAAAAGAAGTGTGTACTTTGGCCAATCTGAATCGGGGTTGATCTAATTTGTTCCTATTTCTAGTATTAAAATTATGCCTGTCACTAATCTTGCTAAAGAGATGAAGATTTTTCCGAACATACATAATATTTTCGTAAATGTATTGACAAGGTACCGTCATGATGTTGATATCCTTAAATAGTTCTCTTAGGGAATCACGCCGACGGAGATTGTAAATGGCTCTGATGGCTCTTTTCTGCAGGACAAATATAGACTCGATGTCTGCAGCACGTCCCCATAATAAGATACCGTAAGACATGATACTATGAAAGTAACTAAAATAGACCAGCCTCGCGGTATCTATATCGGTAAATTGACGGATTTTTCTGACAGCGTATGCTGCTGAACTTAGCCGTCCCGCAAGAGATGTTAAATGAGGACCCCATTGTAGCCTTGAGTCAAGCGTAATCCCCAGGAAAACCGTGTTTTCGACGAATTCAAGTTTCTCCTTGTTCAATACTATGTCGCAATCATTTCTTTTAACGTTCGGTAAGGCAAATCTGATGCATTTAGTTTTTTTCCCATTTAATACTAAATTATTAGCAGTAAACCAATTTTGGACCTGCTGTAGGGCGTTATTTACGTCGTCAAGATTTATGGAACGTCTATCTATCTTAAAAATTAAGGACGTATCGTCAGCAAATAATACCATATGAGGTTGATTTTTTAAAAGATTTCACGTTATTGTCACCAGACGGCGCTTAGTCAGTTCCAATACAAATTGACATTTACGCTAACGCGATCGAGAGCGTTAAAAACCTCGTACTATGGCCACTAATGCAAAACATCGCGACGAACAGGTTGTAACATGTCAGTAGGTCTGTACAGAGTGCAAGTCGATTTCCCTTATCTATTTGTAGCGCTGAGGTGGCGTGTGGAAATAATACTCCAGATAGTAACGATATGGTGGCAGCCTCGAACACGAAGGAACACCGCACGAGATCAGGCAGGATCGTCACAATACCTGTACGCTTCGCTAAGGGGGGAGTACTGTAGCTACAATAATACATCAGGAAACATACATTTGCCGCCGAGCCCCTCGGAACACTAGGACTCTCGCGCCAGCCCGCAATATTTATGTGCGGTGCAAATTCATCGTGCCTGCGTGCCGCTTTGAGCTATCGACGCGTTCACTGAGACCGGCCAACCAGAGGACGGCGAGCTGCGCGCCCCCGCACGTATTTCTGTAGAAACTACACTGTAATACCGACCAGATTCAATAGGAATCTAGGTTGATTGGCTTTGCAAACAGACCACCACTTGTAGCTCAAGTTTAGATTTAAGACATGTCATCATCTGCCTAGCCTTTTCCCAACTATATTGGGGTCGGCTTCCAGTAAAGCAGGATTTAGCTGAATACCAGTATTTTACGTGGAGCGGCTGCCTACCAGACCTCCACAACCCATTAACTGGGTAACACGGTACTTCATGGCAAGTTAGATTTACTGGCTTCTAACTATCCGTAACGACTGCCAAAGATCTACAAATGACAGCCGGGACCAACAGCTTAACGTGCTTTCCGAGGCACGGAGGAAACCATCCACAGACCAACCTTGGCAAGCGTTGCTTAACCTTGAAGATCGATCTGTGCGGCTGTTATTATTTAGCCACGAGCTCCTCACTCAGCCGAAACAATTGGTGGTCAAAAGCTGAAATTTGACATCTAGGTTCCTTGGGGAGTGTATTGGAGCACTAAGAGAAGATTTCCCGAAAAGAGATGTTCCAAAATGTATATACCCTGGGCCAGGTCCTTGTACACTATACTTAAAAATAGAGAAATATAGTTAAAACAGTTCTCAACTGTCCAATTTTTTTAAAATGGCTTTGTCTGCTGGTAAAACACAAGAAATTACATTTGAAATTGCAACACACAACAAAAACCCGCCATGGCGGTAAGCTGTCATTTTGATTGATTAATGACGTTTGACATTTATTTCTGACATGTTTATTTACCGGCAACGAGACGAAACTGACTGAAGTGACATTGTTATGACAGCTGATAGTTATCTTTATGGTTTACTGTCATTGTTTTTAAGCACAGAATAACTAAATCGGTGCGACGCCATGTTGAAAATCGATAAAAGTAATTTTTAAACATCAAATAACTACCACAACAGTAAACATTTAAATGAATGATGATGATGTTTTATGTGTTTTTTTCCGTGTGTTTTCGTATTTTTAAGGTGTTTTTATTTGTATAATGCCAATAAACACACTTTTCTTTCTTTTTTTTTCTTTCCACGGATTTTTCTCTTTTTCATGAGGTAATGTACATAGACCTGGCCCATTTTGAAATATCTCCTTTCTACGAGAGCGGGTAAAAATGCGATATATGCGCGTACGAAGTCGCGGGCTAAAGCTAGGAGGCACATATAGTTGCCTAACATTATTTTATCTATCTCAAATTATCAATTTATCGTTTGATTAACGCAACATTGCTGTTATCAGAAAACATACAATGTGAAGCAATTACTGATTGATCGATACGGTTTCCAGTCAAACCGGATATAGGTGAATACCAGTATTTTACGTGGAGCGACTGCCTACCAGACCTCCACATTTCGGTAACCGAGTGTCTGACTTCTGGCTATCCATAACAAATGCCAAAGATCTTTAAATGACAGCCGGGAACAATGACTTAACATGCTTTCTCAGGGACGTAGGAAACTCGATGTACAAAATGGTCACCCATCCACAGACCGACCTTGACTATCGTAGCTTAGAATTCCTTAAGTTATATCTATGCCTACTATCTATAAACATAATAAATAATCTATCAAGCCATCTATAAATAAGCTATCTATAAAGCTGTATGCTAATTTTTGTATATTTTTAGATAAACTGTATAGATGATAAATATGTTTTTCATGCATTTTCCCTATGCGTGTCGATCACAGTGTTCCGTGGTGTCGATAACATCTCACCCGAAACTGACGGTTAGCAAAACAGGGTCCATGAAGTCGTCAAAAAAATTAAAAGGGTCGCCGAATGAATTCCTTAAAACAAAAAAAAGGGTGAAAAAAAGTTTGTTATCGTTTAAAAACTTTTTTTGATCAGGTTTTTACGAAACTTTTTTTTTTTGTTGTACCTTTCCTGTCCCTTTTTTGTCAGTGATTTGACTTGGTTATGGCACCCAAAATTAAAGGTCGGCTATATCATGAGAGACGCGACCAATAATACAATATAACTATTTATAATCATCATCATCTGCCTAGCCTTTTCCCAACTATATTGGGGTCGGCTTCCAGTCAAGCCAGTATTTTACGAGGAGCGGCTGCCTACCAGACTTCCACAACCCATTAACTGGGTAACACGGTACTTCACGGCAAAACTGGAGTCAGATTTACTGGCTTCTGACTATCCGTAACGACTGCCAAAAATATACAAATGACAGCCGGGACCAACGGCTTAACGTGCTTTCCGAGACACGGAGGAAACTCGGTATGTTAAGATGGTCACCCACCCCAACGTCGGCAAGCGTTGCTTAACCTTGAAGATCGACCCGTGCGGCTGTTATTATCTAGCCACGAGCTCCTCATTAGATAGAATGTTAGTAACGACCATGATTCTAAACAAAGAAACAGTGTAATCACTATTTATTATATATTCTTCCGATACTGACTCATTGAGCGAATGACAGACAACGCAAACCCGAAACCATTGGTCGTGGAAACTGTTTGGCATGTAGGCTCCTTGAGGAGTGTAGGGTAGCACTAAGATCGGCAAGCCTAACGGGTCGACCTTCTATTTTTTTTTTTACTATAGATTTTTTTTTGTAAAATACCCCATTGGGCAGGTTTTTTTTTATATTATATCATTTCATCCACAGGTAAAACTATGGTAAAACTTCAAATGATTTTTTTCTTTTGAATTGTTTAGATTTTAAATACTTATTGAGTTAAGAAGAGGGCAATGCTTGAGGTTTCCTTGCGTGATCGAATCAGGCATGATGAAATCCGCATGAGAACCAAGGTTACCGACATAGCCCGAAGGATAGCCAAACTAAAGTGGCAGTGAGCAGGGCACATTTCTCACAGAACAGATGGTCGATGGGCTGAAAAGTTCTGGAGTGGCGACCGCCTACCGGAAGACGCAACGTTGGAAGGCCTCACACAAGGTGGACCGATTACCTGATGGAAGTCGCGAGTAGCCGATAGCGCAGGACCGATCGTTGTGGCGACGCTTGGGGGAGGCCTATGTCCAGCAGTGGACGTCTTTCGGCTGATATGAAGA
This sequence comes from Lacanobia oleracea, assembly GCA_950371165.1. Classification (NCBI taxonomy): domain Eukaryota; kingdom Metazoa; phylum Arthropoda; class Insecta; order Lepidoptera; family Noctuidae; genus Lacanobia; species Lacanobia oleracea. The sequence continues at coordinate 11,705,763 of OX493415.1, read as the reverse complement.
TGATGATGATGATTGGGTTATGGAGGTCAGGTAAGCTGTCGCTCCATGAAACTGAAACTGGTATTCAGCTGTATCCTGTTAGACTGGAAGGCAACCCTGACATAGTTGGGAATCCTGCCAGGGTTGCGGAATCCGTTCGAAGGATTCACGGCGGCCCAGGGGAGACTTAATGTATTAAAAACGTTACGTAACCACCAAGTGACAAGTTTTAGGGTTCCGTACCCGAAGGGTAACCAACGGAACCCTATTACTAAGCCTTCGCTGTCCGTCCGTCTGTCTGTCAGCGGGTTGTATCTCAAGAACCATAATAGGTAGTCAGTTGAAATTTTCACAGATCGTCTATTTGTATTGCCGCTATAACAAAAAATACAAAAAATTAAGGTATAAGGTACGGAACCCTTCATGTGCGAGTCCGACTCGCACTTAGCCGTTTTTTTTACCTCAAAGTCACAATTGTGTGGCGTAAAGTACAAGTACCGGAAAGTCGCTAAAATAGTTTACTTCTAGGCAAGCGTGCTCCATCTTCGACCACATGTCTATCAATAGTAAAAAAAAAAAAAACCTTTGTTCATGTTACGTAACGCATAGTTCAAAACCCTCCCTCTCTTGCCCCTATAACGCATAGTTACGATTTATTAGACCCCCCCTCCCTCTAAATTTGTTACATAATACTTGAACACTCCCCTGGATCGCAAAGGGCATTTTGAGGAATATGGGTGGGTTTCAGTCAGTAAGTCTCGCACTCCCTTGAAATGGAAGTAGTCATTTGACGATTCCCCATCCAAAAAATAAATAACATAGTTGGGAAGAGACTTAACCCACCCTCAGTCAAGAAATATCAGCATAGTAGATGGGATGTGTCTGCTAGTGTTGCAGAATTTGTTTGAAAGAATCACCGTGGCCCTGGAACGCGGCGGGCATTAGGAGGAACACGGATGGGTATTAGTCAGTAAGTCTGGCACTGCCTTTTGCTCCATCTGGAGCGAAAGGAGTCATATAATGATTTCCTATCCTAAAAAAAATATTCATAGATAGGGAGAGGCTAGGTAGGTAAAGATCAGATCGATATTACAGTTCAAAAATCAAGCACTCTTTAACAGTCTTTTACTCGGTATAAAAAGACTTGTGTTTAATGTTTTATACATTACTAATTGAATACTCAGAACAAATTAATATAGTAAAGTGTTTTTTCATAAAGAAATACTCATTAAATAAGTGATAAAACATTCATAATTGATGGTATAAGTAAATAACTACAGTGGCCCTATTATGACATGATTGATTTTGAACATGATTAAGCTGTGAAAAAGGGATAGTGTTATGCGTGTTGTATAACTCCGTCTCTCTCTCACACCTTTATAATTATGGTTTAAGATGTTATGATAGGCACCTAGGTCTTTGTTTTCAGGCCAGACAAAGACTCGCTCATTTTTCAGAAAAAAGGTCAAATATTCTATAAATTTATGAATAATTAATGCTTATAAATACTTGTAATATTATCAGACAATCAATCTTTAATGATAAAAGATACAAAAATGTTTATTTTTAGAAATAATCAGTGGTTATCTACTTTTATACCACAAACTAAAAATAGAATTAACTAGCTGTGCCCCGTGGTTTCACCTGCCCGTGTTATTAGGTACTTCGTTTTCGCTAAGCGTTCTTTCTGGCTGAGAGATTTAGCGCGCGAAAATATTTTTTCAAATCTAAATTGCATGATTTAAAAAAAAAACAGAATCATTTTTGAACTATAAAAAAATTATGGTACTATATTAGAATAAATTAAAATAGGAACTTACCTGCGAAAAAAAAGAAGAAGTGAGCCTTTATGGGCAGAAGCCCTCTGTCTATCTTGAATTTCATTTTTTTTTTTTGTAACAATAACTTTACATTCAGCCTACAAAAATATTCGTGTTTATTTTTTCACCGAGCACAGGTCAATGAACGCGACGGCATAGTTTTTTCCTGCAACCAAGACAGGTTTTAACATCAACAACAACTTTCTACGACTAAGAACAGCACTGAAATAGGAGTCTACTAATCACTGATAACACAATACACACAAAGGAGTAGGAGACGAATCAAGCTAGTTTCGCCTGTTATCGCACCAGACGCAACTAACTCAAAGATAATAATATTATTGACTGTCTGAATAAACACAAAAGCAGATAAACTCGATCGTTGTTGTCATAATAATAAAATTGAACTGACGTTTGATTCCTTTCAAAACCAGCTGACGGGGTTGCTAGTGTATGATATCACAAGTTGCTTATATTTTCAAGAACGACTGGGTGGAGATCAGTGAGAGGGGTCTATATTTCGATCAGTAATTTTTACGTAATCGTGCGATTATTATTTGAATGTAGCAAAGTAAGTATTTTTACTTAATAAGCAGTTTCATTTCAAACTGAATAATATTACTGAATTATTAAGTTTCATGTAGTTCGAAAGAATGACTATTTCTGAAATTTTCATTCTTTCGAACTACATGAACTTAGAGGGCTATATTGATGGTTAAAATGGTTATAATTCTTTAGATAAATACGCGTTACGGTCGCAGATCGCATTTGGTCCACATACAGCTTCACACTGACCGGCAAATTGCAAAAAACATAAAAATATTTGAATTTCGCGGGCTACCCTGGAGCATCCACCTTAACCAAGAAGAAGAAGGCTACATAAAAAATTCCCTTCAGCCATTTTTGCCTGATTGAGTTACAAACATATAAACATACAAACTTTCACATTTATAATATTAGTAGGATTCTTCTAGGACTTTGTTCGTTCGATCACAATTAATATTAGTATTTTAAAACAACTGCGATGTAAGAAAATTTAACATGTTTAAAGGGAATTAGTAAAGTTGGCAACATTGAAATAAGATGTCATTGTTCTTTGTCAAAATTGTCATTGTTATGTTAGTTTTTCTTTGATGCTTTGTTGCCATCTCTTTTAATCAAGTAAATTTTGTAGTGCTATCTCGTTTGCGTATGCTTTACATGCTACACAATCTCTAAAATTGAATTACGAATATTAATAGTGAAGTGAATTAGCATTGATGAGTTTTATACACAATCAAGAGTCTATATTTGAAAATTTTTCAATTGTTGCACATTTAGAAGCAGGTTGAGGAACGATGATTATTACTATGGTATTTATTATCACACCACTCTTCAGTGATGAGATCTTAATAATATGGTATCTCTGTTTTGTCACTTTATGTCGACTTATTTTATCTAATTTCTAACTTGTATTTAGAAAGAATATGTAATATATAATTATCCCAAGGGAACATAATCCAAATAAATTAACAAATACTTAATTAACATACACTAATTAACACGAAATTATGTACAAACGCGTATAGAAACAAAATTAATCATTGGGCATCAAAAAAATAATCCACAGCGCTGTCAATGGCAAAAGTTCCCAGAACACTGGCAGCATTGCCGCGTTGAATCGCAATGCTGATTCTTTGGCCGAAAAAAAGCCCAGCCCTCTGGTCACGTGAACAGTCGACACGTTGTTTGCTAATGTCCCGAATATGTAATGAGATAAATCTAGTAAAGATTTATCTCATTACAATTAGTTGTTTTTTTTAGTAAACTGTGCTCAGTTATAAATTGCGACATTGTAACAAACTCTAAAGCAAGATCGATTTATACAAACCCACTTATAAGAGATGTTTCATCCAGTATAAAATATTTTATTGTAATCTGTATGACAAGATTTCCTAAAACAGATAACAGTCTCCAGTCAGTAGTATTTTAGTTTAAAGCTGAAGAGTTTGTTTACTTGAACGTGCTAATCTCAGGAACTACTGGCCTGATTTGAAAAATTCTTTCAGTGTTAGATAGCCCATTTATTGAAAAAGGCTATAGGCTATAATATATCATCACGCTAAGGTCAATAGGAGCAGAGCAGTAATGAAAATTGTGACGCAGACGAAGTTGCGCGGGTCAACTAGTCATTTTATACATATAAGTAATGTTATGTAGTTTTAGGAAGTGAAAAAAATAATGTTCCAAATGTTTGTTTCTTTTTTTAATAAAAGAAGAAAGGAAATCTTTTCACCTATTAACAACTGGGATTCTGTATAATTATGGAAACGACAAGGTAGCCCACTAAATTAAATTTACCCAGTTTCATGATTACCTGTACCTATAGTCATTCAATCGAGTCATTTGAACATTATCAACGCAAAGAGTTGTATTGAGGAATTGAGGATCCTAAATAAATAATTTTTAAAATAAATAATGGCACAGGACTGATGAGTTCAGTACTGTGCCATTATTTGTTTTTGTAATAAATAATGTTTTCCACTTTTACGAAATTCTACAGAATATATTATAAATCGATCGATTCATCAAAGCAGTTACAGTGGGTAACATCACTAAAACCCGCGATTTTCAATTGTTTTTTTCAGTGATCATTTTCTTTCATTTCATTTGAATTTTGATCACAAAACATGGCCGGCCTCCTTAGATTGTAAATAAATAAAAATATACTACAAAATGGAGGACGAAGAGTTTGTAGGTTGCATCAGTTGCATGAACACCAATGATTTATGCGACCTATTTGCTGTGTACGCGGAGAACACGGACACTTATGCAAAAATGTTTGAAACCTGTTTTGATATTAAGGTTATATTATGGCTTTTTCTTATTTTGGTATGTAGTCTTGAAGTAGTAAATAGATTTTATATAAGAAGCATATTAACATTCTGTATTTCCGATCTTTGCTTGTAGTAGAATTAGTAGGTATACTTATGGTGGCATTATAAATAAGGAATATTGAAATTGTAGATCGTATTTACAATGTTTAGTTTTAATATTCGCAATAACAAAATTTATATCAAATCTTATAATATTTTCTCTAGAATTTCATTCAGTAGGTAATAATTGCGTTCATTCATAAAAGTGCTTATTTTAAAAATGTCATAATGAACAATTTTCTCGATTTACAAAATTACTCGTCGCTGTAATACATGGAATTATTAAGTACTTCAACATTAAATTTAATTTAGGCACCTAAGTGTTCGGTTAGGTGTTTCGGTTTATCGATATTTTTATGTATTAAATGTTTTTTTTGTGTTTATTTTCGCGGGTACTATTTTTAAGGTTAGTAGGTACCTACCTATACAAAGACCAACGGGACCCTATACTAAGCCTCCGTTGTCCGTCCATTTGTCTGTCAGTGGGCTGTATCTCATGAACCGAAATAAGTAGAAGGTTGGAATTTTCTCAGACTGTATTTCTGTTGCCACTAAAACTGCAAATAAAGATACTACATATCCCTACTAGAAACGTGTTTTTGTGGCGTTTTAGCTCGATCTTAATAATGGCAACAGAAATGCTGACGGCGTTTATATTGCTATATTCGCTAAAAAAAATTTAAATAAAAGGAAAAGATAACATTAAAAAAACCGGCCAAGTGCGAGTCGGACTCGCACACGAAGGATTCCGTACTATTAACCTTCATTTTATTATATTTTGTTGTTATAGCGGCAATAGAAATACACAATCTGTGTAAATTTCAACTGTTTACCTGTTACGGTTTTTGAGATACAGCCCGCTGACAGACAGACGGACGGACGGATGGACAGACGAACGGACGGATGGACGGACGGACAAACGGACAGTGGAGCCTTAGTACTATTACGGAATGGTATTATTTTATTGTGTTTATGATTCAAGAGACGTGTTTTTTTTGGAGTTTGTGCTCGGAATTAACGGCTTTAGTGGATTATAATAATGGCGATGGTACGAAACCTTGCGCGAGTCCGACTCGCACTTGGCTGGCACTTATCACTGGCAAAATCGCGTTCAAGTCAGCTCCGCTCCAATCGTTTGTCTCCGCACCTCTACAAATGCATTATCATCATATCAGCTGAAAGACGTCCACTGCTGGACATAGGCTTCCCCGCGCGGTTCGCCACAACAACCGGTCCTGTACGTCTCACATATATCGGCTACCCACGATCCTCACCAGGTCCACCTTGTGGAAGGCCGCGCCAACGCTACGTCTTCCGGTACACCGTCGCCACTCCAGAACTTTTCGGCCCTATCGACCACTTCATTTCAATTTGGCGATCCTTCGGGCTATGTCGGTAACCTTGGTTCTCTTGCGGATATCATCATTCCTGATTCAATCACGCAAGGAAACTCCAAGCATTGTCCTCTCCATTGGTCTTTGGGTGATATTAAGCCTTCAGAGGAGGGCCATTGTGAGCAACCACGCATCTAAAACAAGCAATAACTTCTGTTACTATAGATCCCAACCAACCTGAAGTACATATGTTCCGATTGCGTGGAAAACTTGGAGAAGTCAGTATCCTTCAAAGGTCAGACTGCGAAGAGTTTGGCGATGTTGCAGAATGTTAAAGGTATGTGGTAGCCAGCTGGTGGACCAAGTGCTATAGTAAGGGTGATCGCCCACTGGGAGCTGACATTTCATAATAGCGATTCTGTAAACATCTCAGCATGTAAGCTTAGTTGAAGTGAACATGACGTGAGCTTTCAAACCATACAAATATTGTATAAATACGGATTGACAATCGGTCTTTTCTGGTGTGTTCCGAAATATAACCCAGTAAACAGGCCAGTGCTTATGACGTCATGAATCCGACGCCATATTGTACTGGTGTGCCACCATAATGTCTGTTTTTAATCCCGGAGACTAAATTGACAAGGGCAAATGGCAAACTGACATAGATTACAATAGGATTTAAGTGATTACTGCTCCGCTCCTATTGGTCTCAGCGTGATGATATATAGCCTATAGCTTTCCTCGATAAATGGGCTATCTAACACTGAAAGAATTTTTCAAATCGGACCCGTAGTTCCTGATATTAGCGCGTTCAAGTAAACAAACAAATTCTTCAGCTTTATATAAGTATCTATACTTCTATACTCTATACTAATATATCACGCATCACGCTAAGACCAATAGGAGCGGAGCAGTAATGAAAATTGTGACGCAGACGAAGTTGCGCGGGTCAACTAGTAGATAGATATCTCGGAACGTCTCAACAGCATGGCGTCGATTCATGACGTCATGAGCACTGGCCTGTATACTGTTTTTGAACGTTTCATCGTATTTAAACTTTAGCGTGAAGTATGCTGTCATTCCATCGTTTGTTTGGATTGACAGTCCACTTCATATACACTTGGCTGACTTCATGGCTCTCGTAAGACCAGGTTTCCACCTGAAATCTATAAAATATTGAAACCCTTGTAGATGAGGAGTACTTGGACGAGTCGATTCTTGAAGAAGCCGAATGCATCACTCCTGATGATGCGAAGAGTTTGATCGTTCTCAAAACTCCGACTTCTGATGGAGACGATGATGACTTGGACGGTAAGCCTTTTCATCAGCTATCGTTAGGGTTTCTTGTGGCATGCTTCCCGCGCCGCCATCTTGTTTTTTTTTTTAATAGAATAGAATATATTTATTTGCTTGAAACATGGTAAATAGAGATGATGGGCTGCCAAAAAGTAACAAGAGCAAACATGTTTTTGCTTAACAGTGATATGCTTGCAATTTTTTACAAGCATGAATTCTAAAAATACCTACTATAAAACGTATTTTTTTTTCAAAATGCAGCGCACGGTCTAACATTCATGGGCAGAAGACACTTTAACAAATAAAACATGCTAAGGAAATTGTGCCCTGATGGTCACAATAATATTATGTTAGACCGTGCGCAGCAATTTAAAAAAAAACCGGCCAAGTGCGAGTCGGACTTGCGTGCAAAGGGTTCCGAACGAATATTTGTTAACATGTTATTTTAACACTATAAATAGACTTCTCGTCAAGATTTTCCTGTAATCTATAACTAAAGTTCTATTATCTCCATTTTTTTCAAAATGTTTGGCTCAGTGCTTTCGGAGATAAGGGGATGGGGGGGGGGCAATGGCAATTTTTAGTTTCTTGAATAACTTCAAAACCAGTTTTAAAATTATAAAAAAATATAAGTTAAGCCCTCACAGTAACCCCTTTCGTTTGATATGTCACTCGATATTGTTCAAAGAACTTTTTTTTAAATTTTCTATATTGACCCCCAAAAGAGACCCCCATACTAAAAAAATAATAATTTACGTTACACGTCCGCGTTTGAGTCACAGACATCCATATGTGCACAAAATTTCAATAGAATCGATCCAGTGGATCCGGAGAAAACTGGCTATGACACCCGAGTTATCCCTGAACCCTAAAAAACAAACTGGCTGCGGGGAACTATGCCAGTTCCCACAGAAAAAAAGGTAGAACCCCTTTACGTCACCAGTTGGCGCTAATAGGCAAGAAGTGCTACCTATTTAATTGATTGAATCGATGCTTGAGTTTTAAGTTTTTTGGCGCTGGCTTCGGCCTATACTTGTTGCTAATGCAGTCTTTTTCGAACGAAGTTCCTTATCGCGCGTTGCGCAAGGGGGCTAGACGGAAAAAATTAAGACCAAAAGTTGTAACGACAATTACACTAACGACACTTTTTGCTATAGTTGTAAGCCGTGCGGCGTGCGCGTGTTTCTCTGTCTGTCTCTCTCTCTTTCTCTCTCATAGAAAGCAAGCCAGTTACAGAATGGAATGGAATACACAAATCCGATCCTGCATGGAGTATTTAATCCCGATATGGTAGGGACTGACCATTGAGATGCCAAACAGTGGGTCATTAGTTGCCAACGATACGATACCATCTTAGGGAAAAGTATAAAGTCGTAAAACAAAGTCATGTTTCTAGTTTTATTACAATTCCTTCACTAATTAATTCAAAGGAACTTCGTTCCATCCGGGTGTACCTTGACACCTCTCAAGTATTTTTTTTCCTAAAAACAGAAGATTTAGATGAAGAACATGCAATCCAAGCCCTGGATGAGACGACCTGCATATACTGCGACCTTCAGCTTCCGACAGTCGATGATGTCCACGATCACATACGAACGGTCCACGAATTGGAGCCTAGAACAGGACTGCCGTTGAGGGAGTGTTCGTTATGCGGCGTTGCCTTGAGGGATCCTGCTGATCATCACAACAGGTAAGTTATACAGTTCCCTTATCATCTGCCTAGCCTTTTGCCAAATATATTGTGGTCGGCTTTCAGTCAAACCGGATTCATTAATTTTACGAGGAGCAGCTGCCTACCAGAGCTCTACTGTCTAACACGGTAGCTCTTGGTAAGACTGGAGTCAGATTTACTGGCTTCTGACAATCCATAACGACTGCCAAATATCTACAAATGACAGCCGGAACCAACGGCTTAACGTGTTTTCGAAGCACGGAGGAAACTTGTTATTTTAAGATGGTCACCCATCCATAGACCAACCTTGGCAAGCGTTGCTTAACTTTGAAGATCGACCCGTGCGGCTGTTATTCTTTAACCACGAGCTTCTAATATAGTCCTCACGGCACTTGTCTCACCGCCGGCGATCAGCGAGTAGCGAGTAAAGCTTCAAACTCGAAACAGTAATTGGCGATCAGCGAGTGACGAGTGAAAAGTTTCGATAGTTTTGACGCTCGGCTTTCAGCGAGTGCTTTAGTGCGACGGGCTTTTACTCGTAACACTCGCTCCGCCACGCACTATAGGTAGAAATTATCGCTGTTGGGTTGTTCTGAACACCAAGCGAGCACCGCCGAGCGAGTGTCGCCGAGCGAGTACAATCTTTAATAGCTCTTGTCGCTGCGATCAACCAGAGGAACAGCCAGCTATCGACTATGAATACATGTGTCTCTTTTACTCACACGACATCTATATCTGTTGTCCCTTTTCTCAGCGAGCAAATGGTCGGTCATTACTCGCTTCCTCGTCGGCGGTGAGACAAGTGCCTAATACCAGAGACAATAGAACACATCCACAGAACTATAGCGGCACCAACGTGGCCGGTTTTTTTTTATAATACCGGTATATTATTAATATTTTACATGGAGCGGCTGCCTACTGGTATTCAGCTAAATCCGGTTTGACTGAAAGCCGACCCCAATATAGTTGGGACTAGGCTAGGCAGATGATGACATGGAGCGGCTGCCTACCAGACATTCACAAACCAGGAACAGAGCTCAACCTATATTGCTATATCGCTTTTCAGGTGTCATGGCATCAAATCAGATTCAGATGGCAGGAAGTATCCTTGCCATTTCTGTGATAATATTTATGTCAGTAAGAAAGCATGTTTTACTCATTTACGGATGAAACACGGATGTAAGTATAAAATAATGTATAGTTAAGATATCCTTCTCTAACTATATTTAAGTACTACTTAAATATAGTTAGAGAAGCAATACTTAAGCACTTCACCTTATTTTTTTTTTAAGTATGGGAAATCGTCAAATGAGTCCTCCTGCTCTGGGTGAAGCAGGAGGGAGTGTCAGACTCTTACTGACTAAAACCCATACGTGTTCCTCCTAGTGCCCTTTGCGTTCCAGGGCTACGGTGCCTCCTCTTTCGAACAGATTCCGCAGCCCCAGCAGGCACTTGCCCTAGCGGGCCCTGTCTTTTATGCTGACAGCTCTTTGAGGCGCGCGAGGTACACAGCGCGCCGTCGACCCGGGCCTGGTTCTGATCAGACGACGAGCCACCCAATGCTCGCCGTCCGCAGGCCCGCGCCTACGGCGGCCGGGAATCGTCCTGCGACTCCCGACGCCCGGGGCGTCTTCTGTTGCGGCGGCTGGGGTGTGACGTTTCCCTCTCTCTCACACGTTCAGCTTCCTCCTTTGCTAGCATTACTGCTTCACTAACACTTCACCTGCGACTTCATCCATGTTGCATTTTTCTTAAGGATCCCTCATTTTTTCTAGTAATAAATATAGCCCATGTTACTCAGGGATAACGTAGCTTTCTAATGGTGAAAGAATTTTTAAAATTGGTCCAGTTATTTTCGAGTTTATTCGTTACAAACATACAAATATTTACTACTTATAATATTCTGCCGTCATATGAAAAAGGCCGTATCGATAGAAAATGAAGTAAACGATTTCCAACCTTAAAAATTATTTTCTTAGTGTTGGAAAACGGTTACTTCGTTTTGTGTTGATACGTCCTTTTTTCCTATAGCGGCAGTATTAGTGTAGACTAGGTTTTGCCCGCGACTTCGTACGAGTTGTCCCATTTTCTCCCGTTCCCATAAGAATATCATTAAAATCCTCTCATAGTGCCCTTACACTCCCCAAGGAACCTTCATGCCAAATTTCAGCTTTTTACGACCAGTAGTTTCGGCTGTGCGTTGTCTGTCAGTCACTTAGTCACCAATCACTCGGTCACTCAGTAACGGAAGAATTATTTAAATACAACAGTCCGAATATTAAGTATAGGGCAGTTGCCTACCAGACACAACAACCGTCTAGTTGGAGGATCCTCCCTTTTTAATGGAGGTTTGCGGGACAGTACTGTCTGTTCCACATACCTCTATACATTCATATTTTTTTTTATTTCAGTAAAACTTTGTAATGAACAAACGCCAAAGTACGTACCGAGAGAACGTAAAAAATGCCATATGTGTAATAGAGATTTCAGCCAAAAGCAGATTCTTAACAAACACTTATGGAAAGCACATGGATTCGAGGTAACTTTCCTGATAGCTACAACCTAGGAGTATTAAGACAAGAGTGAATAGGTTACTTCTAGGCAAGCGTGCCCCATCTTCGACCGCATCATCGCTTACCATCAGGTGAGATAGTGGTCAAACGTGTGCCTATCAACAGTAACAAAAAAAAATCCTTGTTTTCAATAGAATGGTGTTTTCATCACTATTTGTCAGATTTCTGAACACAAGCCTCTCCCTGCTTCACATAATATAAAACACCGTGAACGAGATATCTACTTGTAAATAAATAAGCTTTGTGGCATATACAACGTGAAACAGGAACAACGACATTCTTAGGAGGGGTCATTGTGCCCATTATAATTAATAACAATGAACTCGTGAAAAACAATCGACTGCTCATACATTCATGCGCGTAAATCTCGACAAAATGTACTGAACAACTGATTATTGTTCCGATATTGCATGGTTTATCCCATATAAAAAGTTGTTCGATGTGGTTGCGACTGCCTATCAGACCTTCATAACCCAGTAATTCGGTAACATGGTACTTCTTAGCAAGACTGGTGTCAATTTCCTGGATCTGACCATCCGTAACAATAGGGAAGATGCAAATACAGAATGTATGAGAATTTTGTCAGTAAAATGATAAAAAAGTATAAAATAAAGACCATTGCAATGTTTTTATTTTGGTTAGTATCGATTTTTAATAAAAATAATGAATTAAAGTAACGTGAAACGGAACGAATCTAAAAACAACAATCAGCGTTTGGTGACGTATCTGCTGTTATGCCAACGAAAAGGCACATGTCTTTAAGTTAGGACAGTTCTTGACCAGTGATAGCCACGAGTGACGTCATCGTCCGTTTTTGAGCGAACCTTTAAACTGTCGGTTTCAAAACGCAATTTTGGCAATAATTTAAAGTTTTCATTTCTTATTTATGTGGTGGTCTATTCTAGATGCGAGTTCTTTAAAATTAAAGCAAAAATGGAAATATTGCATGTTCCCTATTGCCATAGGTTTACAAATAACAGCCAGGGCCAATGTCTTAACGTGCTTTCCGAGGCACGGAGGACCCTCGGTATGTTAAGATGGTCAACTATCCACAGACCGACCTTGGCAATCGTTGCTTAACCTTGAAAAGCGACCCGTGTGGCTGTTATTATTTAGCAACGAGCTCCTCACGAAGATATTTCTCTTAATTATTCACATCAGGTGGAAAAACGCAAAGCCTTCATATGTCCCCTTTGCGATGAGAGAGTCAGCTACGGATCTAACTTTAGCGCTCACCTGTTACATTCTCACCGGGTCCACGAACAAGTCGAACAGCTGGAGTTCCATAATATGGATGGTAAGTATCTTGAATAGTTTCATTAGGTTCCTTGAATAGTTTCATTCAGTTCCTTGAAGAGTTTCATTATGTTCCTTGAATAGTTAAATTAAATCCTTGAATAGTTTCGTAAAGTTCCTTGAGTAGTTCATTAATTTCCTTGAATAGTGTTATTGAATTCCTTAAATAGTTTCATTAAGTTCCTTGACTAGTTTCATTAAGTTCCTTGAATAATTTCATTAAGTTCCTTGAATAGTTTAATTAGGTTCCTTGAATATTTTCATTAAGTTCCTAGAATAGTGTCATTCAGTTCCTGGAATAGTGTCTTTCAGTTCCTAGATTAGTGTCATAAAGTTTCTGGAATAGTGTCTTTCAGTTCCTAGAATAGTGTCATCAGTTTCTAGAATAGTGCCACTCAGTTCCTAGAATAGTATCTTTCAGTTCCTGGAATAGTTTTATTAACTTCCTAGAATAGTGCCACTCAGTTCCTGGAATAGTGTTGTCAGTTGCTCGAATAGTATCGTTCAGTTCCTTGAATAGTTCATTAAGTTCATTGAATAGTTTCATTCTTCAGTCTTTTTAAATACGAATTCAAACATGTCAATAAACCCTATTGCAGATTTCATGATATTCAAAAGTGCGATACAGGAGGAAACCAAGTACAGATTCAGAAAGACAACGGCTAGCAAGCAAACTATTGAGGGAGTGAGGTCTCATTATATGTGCAGCCAATCAGGAGTCTACGTTTATCAGGTGAGTGAGAAACGAAAGAAAAATAAAATAAAAATATACAACCTGTAACAGAATAAACGCTCTTAAGGGATCATTGCACTCATCAATTCGAACAACTATCACTATGGGATCTGTACCGGACGGGTGTGATCGACTGGAACGGGGGTGTGATGTGGTAGGTCTATCCTTCTAATCCTTCGACGTGAACGGTGACCACCCGACTGCGTCCAGCCGCGCTAACGTCCTGTACCGGGGGTACTGAGGCTCTTCGTACCACGCGTGCAACGTTCTTCTTTACTTGATGTATTCGGGGTAGATTGACAACACTGCAGGTGAAAGTTTAAGGGGAAATTCGCGACTATTTTGCTTCTAGTTAAAAATTCTATATTTCTTCTGCCGGTGACTACAAATTTCTATTTTCTATGTGTATGTTACGAGTACTTTATATAACGTACTATGTTACTTTACCGAAACGAGGTCCAAAAACCAGTAACTGTTTGAGTTTATTTTTAACTGTAATTTTAACTATAACTGTAGTACATTTCTGGCTATATCTAGGTCTATTCTATGTCTGATGCACCTCTTTGTTAAGCCCCCAAGATTCCCCGTCGAATGAGGTGAAAATCAACCCTTCAACCCTGCCCACTGGTGGGCTTGTTGTATTTAACTATCGAATCTATATACAAGTATGAAATTGTCTACTATTTAGGGTTGACTTCCCGAAAAACTGTGCCTGAAGGGCTGTTGTGCTATATGCGCATAGAGTAGGTTCATCATCTCTCTATCCAGATACACAACTTTCGAAGCCACCCCTCTAAAATAGAAAGTACTATAAGGTCAGGAACCCGGAAGGAGAAAAAATCTGTGTTTTTACATTTTCCTAAATTGTGGCTTTATGCCTTATCTGACCATAAAGATATGTACATGTCTGAATAGAGCTCAGTACCAGGCTTCTAGTGCCTACTATTTAAAGTCTAAATACCTAGATTTTCTTTATGTTTAGTAAATGAAGGTGTCTGTAAATGGTGGTTTTTTGCTGAGACTTTGAGTGAGTGTCCTGTGTCGGTATGTGTGAAATGTTCAATACCTGTGAATTGTGAATTGTACCTCCGTTACTTTTGACTTTTACTTTCAAGGGTTTATTGGGAATGTGTAGGGGAAATGTGTAACCCTACCTATCTATTTATTCAAAGAAATAACTTCCCCAAGTACATCTTATGTGCCTATGTAATAGAGCCGCAGAGCTAAGAGGCTCATCGGCGAAGTAAAACTGGTGGATGCCAAGCTTCTTAGCTTTTCTCATCGCCGTAAGGTTGCCTGCTTGTCGCTCTGCTACAGATTGTACTTCGGTGAGTGTGCCCAAGAACTCCACGACCTCATCCCACCGGCCCCCTTCTACCATCGGACATCCAGACGCACTGCATCTTACCACCGCTACCTTGTAGCTATTTCACCAATGCGCACTATGCGTTTTCAAACGTCTTTTATAATGTGCACAGCAAAAGAGTGGAACTCTTTGCCTGCGTCTGTGTTTCCAAAAGCTTACAACTCTAATCTCTTCAAAGTTAGAGTGAACAGGCTCCTTCTGGGTAAGCTCGCTCCATCGTAGACTTTGTCTTTGTCATCTCTGACATAGACTAGAGTCAAGAGCAAAGCCATTACAAAAAATATATACGCGAGTTATACAAAACTATTGTGATGGTTCGTCGCGAACAGGACCAACACTCTCGCGAAAAAAAAAGCGACTCCCCCATTCATTTTTGTGCGCATATCGACAAAATGTATTTATTAAAGAGCTGCTTTTTATTCGCTATTTCGGGATTGATCCCATAGTAAAAGTTGGCCCTTAAAGGCATTACGTTTTTTCTGTTAAAGGTTGTATTTATACATACATATATAAAAAAAAAAAAAATGTAGCTCGTGGCTAAATAATAACAGCCGCACGGGTCGATCTTAACGGTTAAGCAACGCTTGCCAAGGTTGGTCTGTGGATGGGTGGGGTGACCATCTTAACATACCGAGTTTCCTCCGTGCCTCGGAAAGCATGTTACGCCGTTGGTCCCGGCTGTCATTTGTAGATCTATGGTAGTCGTTACGGATTGTCAGAAGCCAGTAACTCTGACTCCAGTCTTGCCAAGAAGTACCGTGTTTCCCAGTTACTGGGTTGTGGAGGTCTGGTAGTAAAGTAGGTACTAGTTCCTTGGGGAGTGAAGAGGAGGTCTAAGAGAGGATTTCCCAAAATTTCTACGGGAACGGGAAAAAACGGGATATGTTCATACGCAAACCCTTGGAAAAAGCTAGTTGTACATAAGTTTAGAGCTCGTGGCTAGATAATAACAGCCGCACGGGTCGATCTTCAAGGGTTGGTCTGTGGATGGGCGACCATCTTAACATACCGAGTTTCCTCCGTGCCTCGGAAAGCACGTTAAGCCGTTGGTCCCGGCTGTTATTTGCAGAACTTCGGCAGTCGTTACGGATTGTCAGAAGCCAGTAAATCTGACTCCAGTCTTGCAATGAAGTACCGTGTTACCCAGTTAATGGGGTTGTGGAGGTCTGGTAGGCAGCTGCTCCACGTAAAACAGCTGAATCCGGTTTGACTGGAAGCCGACCCCAATATAGTTGGGTAAAGGCTAGGCAGATGATGATATAAAGTTTAAATAAATAAATAATTTCAGGGTAAAGGAAAACGACCAGCGCCTGAAAGACAGATATACAAGACGGGTAAAGCATGTCCCGCACACATGATCGTCACAGAAACTATGGACCGCGTGCTGGTCACCTTTTACAAGACCCATGTAGGACATGGACGTAAGTATATCAGGCAGAAGGAAAGAACATTCATTATTCAGGACCTTCACACGAGAACAGAGGGGCTACTCGCTAAGCCCGAAGTCCGTAGTTTCGGGCTTAGTTCACCTACAACCCGGACCAACCTGGACAACCTGGGAGTCTTTAAATCAAGAGTGAATAGATTATGGCTTGTGTTTAAACACCGCCCAAAAAAGTACCTATTTTACTACCAAAAAAGTTCTAAACGGTTACCAAAACGGATAAATGGTCACCAAATAATATTCGAGAAGTAGCGCTCGCCGGCCGCTGCCACGGCACCGCTCCCTTCGCTCGCTCGGCTCGCGCGTGGTTGGTCACAATTCTAACCTAACCTAACCTATTTTATCCAGTTTGTAACCCCAAGGCCTACATTTTATGGCAATCACAGTTGAGTTGGATAGAATTTGGTGACCATTGATCCATCAACCATTTGGTGACCATTGATCCATTTTTGGTGACCGTCTAAATTATACCCATAGATTCGCAACTCGACTTCGAGCTTAGAGAATAGCCCCCCTGGCTCCTATTGCACCGCTTTCAGGCTGCCTGTCCATTGACACGGAAAAATATTAACCAATGGAATTGTTCTAAATATCAGTGACTGACATTTTAGGCCAATCCATTGGTTAATATTCTCCTTTTCTCCGCTCCGCGTCTATGGACAGGCAGCCCTAGGCTCGGAATGCAGTGTATTCCACTCGCAGTGCGTTTCTCTTTGTCTATTTTCGCACTCGTGTGGAAAGTACCTCTTCAAAGTTAGAGTGAACAGGCTCCTTCTGGGTAAGCTCGCTCCATCGTTGACTTTGTCTCTGTCATATGTCATAGACTAGAGTCAAAAGCAAACCCATGATTAAGAAAAAAAGTGCAGCGATTAAATCTTACAAAAATATCACCCTCCTTCTGGGCAGTCGGGTTAATCAAACGAGGAGGTGTGTTTAATATCCTATGTCCCCCGATCGACCAAAAAATATGGCGCCCGCCGATTTTTTTAAATAAAACTATTCTATTGCACCCGGGTGGTCACAGGTTAATATTATTATTGCTTCTTATTATTCTGTGAAGTTATTACCTCCACTTCAAATCACTGTACACTGCGGCGTGGATCGCCAACACCCCTCATCGCTGTCTGTCTTACGGCCGGGTTTGGCGGTCAGACTTTTCCAAAGAGGTTTCATAAGTAATAGTAGATTGTTGCATCGAGCAGACAGCGAGGGCTCTAAAACACGAGTGCAATAAACGTCATTTTCGCGAGGTTCGTAATCTGCTTTTCTTTCAACTACCGAATAAAGAATTAAAGTCACTAAAGAAGACTATAAAAACACTACACGTTCTGGACGTCTACCATGAGTTTTAATCGACTTCTTCAAAAAGGAGGAGGTTCTATGTTCGGTTGTAGGTATGTATTTTTTTTATGTATGTTCACCGACTTCTCCGCCTAAAGCCTATACTCCTAAGGTGTGGCAGGCTGTGTTTGTGGTTTCACTTTTTATTGGCACCTGCGTACCACTAAAAAGTGAAAAATAAAAAACTTTAATTATGGAAGTCGGTGTTCAAACCCAAAAACACCGAAATTAAAGTTATTTTTTACTTGTAGCGTTTTGTTTTTGAAAGTCGGTTTTATTTTTTTGTTAAAAGTTTTTTTGTCAATGTTCACTCGCTAGCGACGGTAGTTAAAATGATATATGATGAAAACTTAAAAAAAAAACAAGTTTCTAATTTAGTTTTCTAGTTTTTAACTAAAGTTTTACCTTCAACGTTAGTTAACTTGCTTGTTAGTTAGCAACTTTAACAAATAAATTAGAAACTTGTATTTTTAAAGATTTCATACATTTTTTTTTTTTTTTTGTTTGTAATGAGTTTGCTCTTGACTCTAGTCTATGTCGAGAGACAAAGTCTACGATGGAGTGAGCCTACCCAGAAGGAGCCTGTACACTCATTTTTTTTAACTACAGTCGCTAGCGAGTATAGATTGATAAAACTCATGGTAGATTCGACGTACTGGTTGCGATTCGATTCGCGCCAATTCATGTCTTTTTTGGAATATTTTTTCTTTTTTTCGTACATTTATTCTGTCATTGTTCCCGGGACTAAAAATAGCGCTGATTGGCTGGTAGAAAACTAGTTGGTCATGCTTATAGCCTGCGATTGGCTAATTGTGTGATCAGAATAGCGCTGATTGGCTGGTATAAATCTAGTTGGCCACGATTATAAAGATGAAGCCTGCGATTGGATAGTCTCCTGGGATTTGTGGCTTTAGGGCGAAACCAATGCAGTAATGGATTTTCATACAACTTCACTGCACTGTTTTAAAGCAAAAGCAGTGCAGGAATAGAAGCAGTAAAGTGCTGCTTTGTTCTCACTATTAAGGCTAGTTATGATAACATTATTGCGTAGTTGGAAGAAAATGCTATTATTCTGCTTATCATGTGGGATGTAAGGTCTAACGACCCCACACACCCTAGTGTCAGAGTTTCTAAACCGCCTCAAGGGCCTCTGACATGGTTTATTTGACGACCGCCATTTGGCGGCCGAGACCACCGGCTTATACGTGCCTTCCGAAACACGGAATCACCTTCTTATCAGACAATCAGATGATTCAAGCCTGCAATGTCCTAGCCAAACTGGAAACAGCTTAACAAAGTATGCTTCCCGTGGGAATCGAAGCCACCGACCACCGGGTCACAAGGCCAACGCCTAAAGCACTCTACCACGGAGGCAGTTCATGCTGGACATACAAACAAATTTTCTTCCTCGTTATTGCTCATCGCAGCTGTAGCAAACAGCGATGAGGGGAGTTGGCGATCCACACCGCAGTGTAGATGCAACGATTTGAAGTGGGGGCAATATTATAACTTTCCAGTCGCCACCAGCTGTCAACTGAGTATTTTATTCCCGATTGTCACCTGATGGCAATCCATGTGGGACTGGGAATATTCGCAACATACTTGTGTCAAAGCAAAAACAATGAGGCTTTTTTTCGTTCTTTAGCCTGTCCTTATTTCGAGCCAAGAGAATCTAAAAAAATAAAGACTGAATTACAATCGACATCTTCTATCATGATTGATGAAGCTTTGAAGACGGAATTGGTGCCCAAAGACGAAGGTAAAGAGCCTTTCTTTGTAGTATTGCTGGCTTACTATGACATCTTAAAACGATCATGTATAAG
This sequence comes from Lacanobia oleracea, assembly GCA_950371165.1. Classification (NCBI taxonomy): domain Eukaryota; kingdom Metazoa; phylum Arthropoda; class Insecta; order Lepidoptera; family Noctuidae; genus Lacanobia; species Lacanobia oleracea. Next base: position 11,686,171 of record OX493415.1, on the reverse strand, counting down.
GTGTGGGAGGGAGACGAGTTTTACAGGACGCATAACAGTCCCTATCCCTTTTTCTCAGCTTAATCATGATCGCATTGGGACGTCATAGGATCCTTGGTCTTTATAGTGGGTCCACATTCACATGATACAGTCGATATAACTGATAGAATTGTTGTATCGACAACAATTCTATCAGTTATACATACATATGTTACAGATAGTATTTGTTGATAAAATTGTTACTGATAGAGTTGTTACTGATAGGATTGTTAATAATAGAGTTTTTACTGATCGAGTTGTTACTGATAGAGTTGATACAGACAGTATTTGTTGATAAAATTGTTACTGATAGAGTTGTTACTGATAGAATTGTTACTAATAGAGTTTTTACTCATCGAGTTGTTAGTGATAGAGTTGATACAGACAGTATTTGTTGATAAAATTGTTACTGATAGAGTTGTTACTGATAGAATTGTTACTAATAGAGTTTTTACTCATCGAGTTGTTAGTGATAGAGTTGATACAGACAGTATTTGTTGATAAAATTGTTACTGATAGAGTTGTTACTGATAGAATTGTTACTAATAGAGTTTTTACTCATCGAGTTGTTAGTGATAGAGTTAATACAGACAGTATTTGTTGATAAAATTGTTACTGATAGAGTTGTTACTGATAGAATTGTTACTAATAGAGTTTTTACTCATCGAGTTGTTAGTGATAGAGTTGATACAGACAGTATTTGTTGATAAAATTGTTACTGATAGTATTTGTTGATAGAATTGTTACTAACAGAGTTGTTACTGGTAGTATTTGTTGATAGAATTGTTACTAATACAGTTATTACTGATCGAGTTGTTACTGATAGAGTTGATACAGACAGTATTCGTTGATAGAGTTGTTACTGATAGAATTGTTACTAATAGAGTTTTTACTCATCGAGTTGTTACTGAAAGAGTTGATACAGACAGTATTTGTTGATAAAATTGTTACTGATAGAGTTGTTACTGATAGTATTTGTTGATAGAATTGTTACTAACAGAGTTGTTACTGATAGTGTTTGTTGATAGAATTGTTACTAATAGAGTTATTACTGATCGAGTTGTTACTGATAGAGTTAATACTGATAGAATTGTTACTAATAGAGTTTTTACTGATCGAGTTGTTACTGATAGAGTTGATACAGACAGTATTTGTTGACAAAATTGTTACTAATAGAGTTGTTATTGATCGAATTGTTACTAATAGAGTTGATACAGACAGTATTTGTTGATAGAGTTGATACTGATAGAGTTAATACTGATAGAATTGTTACTAATAGAGTTATTACTGATCGAGTTGTAACTGATAGAGTTAATACTGATAGAATTGTTACTAATAGAGTTTTTACTGATCGAGTTGTTACTGATAGAGTTGATACAGACAGTATTTGTTGACAAAATTGTTACTAATAGAGTTGTTATTGATCGAATTGTTACTAATAGAGTTGATACAGACAGTATTTGTTGATAGAGTTGATACTGATAGAGTTGTTACTGATCGAGTTGTTACTGATCGAGTTGTTATTGTTGTTACTGATAGAATTGTTACTTATAGAGTTACTCCTCAGTAACTCTTCTCTACTCCCTCGAGTAGAGAAGTGACAAGCGACAATATGACAATTCATACATTCTCTGCTTTATTAAATAACAGCTGTCTCGAAATTGTTACAGCTTTGTCAGTTTTTGACAAAATTGACGCATTTTCAGTTATATAAAACAGGGCCCTGCGGGTTTAAACATGCCACTTTAGCAGAATTATAATATAAATCACACAACAATTTGTCAGATTTCATTTTCATCTTTATCGCTAACGCGCTAAGTTCAAGGTTGATTGGGAAATAACAGTGACGGGTAGCTGCAGTGGCCTTTTTAGACCCACAGGAAACACAAACGTTTATTTTATTTTGTAGGAGACACTGCGGAAGAATCAGCCTGGATGTGTGATGCTTGTGGCGTCTCATTCGGAGACGCTGATAAATTTAGAGACCACGTGGCCACACATGGCTTAGAACTGTTCCCATGCCAATATTGTGATGATGTAAGTTTCATTTTTAACTAGGCACCAACAAAACGTTAAACAGATTTAATGGAAAACGATGAGACTGACCCCAAAATTGTGAAAAGAACCAGCTGCTAGTCTATTCTGTAAATAACTATTTCGATATCGAGCTTCACCTGAGTGACAAAACTCACAAATTGAGCTTTATAAGACACATTTCGCCCGCGACATCGTTCGCGTGGGTTTAGTTAGTACTCCACGAACTTCATCTCCCCGTGTAAATTAAACCTTACAACCCTAATCTCTTCAAAGTTAGAGTGAACAGGGTCCTTCTGGGTAGGCTCGCTCCATCGTAGACTTTGTCTCTGTCATCTTTGACATAGACTTAGACTAGAGTCAAGAGCAAACCCATCACAAAAAAAAAATATTATTAATAGACTAAACGTTCGACGACGGCAGTTCACCCAAACTGCAACCTTTTTCTTACTTAGAGTATTTTTATAACCTCGAATGAATGGTCCGATTTGAATAATTTAAAGTGTAATTTACTTGTACACAACCAACCTTAACTATTAAATAATTTGAATAGATAAGAATTAATATCATGATACAAAAATCACCACTATTTCATTTCACCCGGATTTTGATTGAATAATTAGACCAAAAAACGATCATTGTGACTTAACCATAACGGTTAGAAATATAACCACGTGGACTTTTTTGTTGATATTGATGTCCTCTATAAAACTGTAGTACATCACTTTGCTCTATTGTCAATAGTTTCCGCAGCGTCCGCGATATAAGGATCTTTTTGGGTATTTTTTTCACACCTTGGGTTACATTATCAAAATTTTCATACGGATTTTTAACTTTTTTATAATATTTTATGGCCTATGTTCATCAGGGATAATGTAGGATTCTAATGGTGAAAGAATTTTTCAAATCGGTCCAGTAGTTTCGGAGCCTATTCAATTCAAACAAACAAACAATTCTTTCCTCTTTATAATATTAGTGTAGACAACATAAATTGGTCTTTTGTTTTTATGAATTTGATACTCACCTCGGATTCCGCTGTCGAGACACGATTATGTTGTTACAGAATAGCACTACTATTCAGAACATATTGTCGAGTTATGTGCAGTCGACTTTATTTTTCGCGATTTCAATGTTGGTCCGTTTTCGTGTGAACAATGGGCATATGGCTTGGTAAAAATGTACCAAATTTACCAAGCCAGTTGACGTCACGCGTGTCTTTAACTCGCTGTATCTCCTTTATTTTTTGTTTACGTGAAAAAAGAAAAAATACGTGTCGAATATTTTTTGAAAATCTATCAGACGGACTAATTAGATTTTTTAAGTAAAATACCCTATTCTCATGTTTGTTTTCAGGATTTCCAAAACTTGGACGCTTGGACGCGCCACGTTCGTTTAGAACATAACATGGGTAGTTTATTCTGAAAATAGTGGATATTAAAATGCAATTACGAAGTCAACGCCCTCTGTTAGTGCAGCTCCTCATGATCATGACGAGCTGCACTGACAGAGGTCGTTGACTCCATAATTTCTCTAGTTGATTTAGTATTTGACTTTGTTTTAAGTAAAGAAGACTATTTTAGTTACATTTAGAAGTTGAATTTATTATTTGAAATGAAGTGTTCAATTATTTTTTCAAAGTAATATCAATTATCATTAAATAAATGTTTTTACTACTTATTATTTGTTTTAATTCCTTTTTGATCGACTTTTGAAAATACTAGCTGCCGCTCGCGGTTCCGTCCATAAGGGCGCATTCAAATTTGTCGCAGTGCGATGTGGGGGTATGGGCGGAGCAGAGCGGCAGCCGCGCGACAGCAGCGAGGCTGCAGCGCGGCTGCCGCTCTGCTTTGTTAATCGATACAAATAATAGACACATGGCCGCAGCGTGGTAACTTGCTAGGTAGCAACTCGGTGTCGATGCTCAAGACTTGAGAGCATCGACTTGACGAGCCTATCATTGCCGATGATCCTCTTGACTCATGAGGTCTGGTAGGCAGCCGCTCCACCTAAAATACTGGTATTCAGCTAACTCCAGCTTGACTGAAAACCGACCCCAATATAGTTGGGAAAAGGCAAGGCAGACGAGTAAAAGTGGTTTGAAAAGATCTTACGAAATTTCAGGCGTGAAATAGGTGTCGGAACTCGGAAGTTTTAATGTAAAATCGTATTCCTTGTACCAGTACTTCGTACAAGTATTGGCCAAGTAAATAATAAAGGTTGGCATTATTGGTTTTTCCGAACTACCCCCAAAAGACGATTTGGGGGGTGCTGCAATTTATATCTAAAAATCTTATTCCTTGAGCCAATATACTTGAGACTTAATACGAATACTGGCCTAAGTTAATTAAAAAGGTTCTCATTATTAGTTTTTCAAAACTACCCCCCGTGGGGGTTTAGGGGGTGTTCGTTTGTTTGGAAGATTACAAACATAACAATTGGGTCGATGAAGTTGAAACTCGGCATTGGCAATCTTGATTCAAATTAAAAAATAAAAAAAAATTATTTTTTCTAAAATCCAGTCCCTAAAGAGAAATAAATGGGTGTTGAAGTTTTAGGGGACCATATTACTGCTTGGTTCAAATAACTTGGAAATTGGTTTAAGCAATCTAAAAGTGGAATAACTGAAACGGGATTGAACGGGATTTTTTCAAAACTACCCCCAACGGGGAGCAAGGCCCAACATTTCCGCTAATCCTGAATTCTCAGCATCAAAAATAGATAGTTTATTCCACCCTAAAACAACCACCTCTATATACTACTAGATACTCGGAATAAGCCGTACTACGGCTAGTTTTTATTTCAGTAACTTACATGGCTTAGTGGAGACTGAGGAGGAAGTGATAATCCAGAGCCGCTGCTGCCTTAGTACCACAAGCTTATTCCGTCTATCCACCTTAGGGTGGGTAAACGGAATAAATCAAATAGATAGGTACCAAATAAACAGCAGTGCAGTGTGAGCAGTGGGTGGCTCGCCGTCTGATCAGAACTAGGCCCGGGTCGGCGGCGCGCTGCGATCCCAGCGCGCCTCAAAGAGATGTCAGCGTGGAAGACGGGGCCCGATAGGGCAGGTGCCTGCTGGGGCTGCGGAATCTGTTCGAAAGAGGTGCCGTAGCCTTGGAACACAAAGGGCACCAGGAGGAACACGGATGGGTTTTAGTCAGTAAGAGTCTGACACTCCCTCTTGCTTCACCCAGAGCGGGAGGAGTCATTTGATGATTTCCCATCCTTTAAATAAATAAAAATAGTTGATATATTTTCCAAACTAGGTACCCTTTAAAGTGGGTAAGGGGCGTTGAATTAGGTGGAGTACCTACTAAACTAGCGCGGACGAAGTCGCGGGAGAAGTGGTCGTAAATAAATAACAACACTAAGATAATACCATATTTATTTATCAAACAAAAACTTACATTCAGATCAACAATGATTTTAAAGTTACTATTAGTATTGCTGTAGGATAGTTTGAGATTATTCGTTTAATACATGCTTAAAAGCTAAGTACTTACATGATAAAATATATCTAGTACATAGAGCCTTGCTCGCAGAACAGATGGTCGATGGGACCGAAAAGTTCTGGGGCCCAAGTCTGCTATTTTTTATAAATTCGTCATTCCAACACGATCCCATTGTCATTTTGCTAAAAAATCGTAATCTGCTAATTCATAATGGTCGATCACTGGTCGGTCAATGGTCTCGTAATAGAATGGTGGTCGAAATATATTTTCGTATTGCCATTTGTATAAAACCCGTTAGTAGACATGATTTTCGAAAAACTACTACTAAATTTGAACATTACGTTATGCCAGATTTCTTTAATGTATATTTTTATATATTATTTATTTATTTGTCATTATGTACGAGATTACCATTCTATTCCATTTCTATCAATGGAGTGTCAGTGGTTAACCATTGGAAAGTCATAATGACGCTTTTATATTAATAGATTACCAAACTTGTCAAAATCAACAATTATGAAATCAGTGATAGACCATTCTGACACTATTGTAATAGCAGACTTGAGGCCCTGAAGTGGCGACCGCGTACCGGAAGACGCAACGTTGGAAGGCCTCCCACAAGGTGGACCGATGACCTGGTGAAGGTCGCGGGTAGCCGATGGATGCGAGACGCGCAGGACCGGTCGTTATGGCGACGCTTGGGGGAGGACTTTGTCCAGCAGTGGACGTCTTTCGGCTGATGATCATGATCTAGAGCCTTATACCTAAGCATTTTTGGTTTTAAGATCCGCCTCACTATCTTACACGAAGGGTTCCGTACGATAAACCGAAAAAAAAGTCTCTTGTATGGGCGCCCCTTTAATTCTTAATTTAATTTTTATTTTTTGCTGTTATAGCGCCATAGCACTACACACTGAGAATTTCAACTGTCTACCTATTACTGTTGAGATACAGCCCGCTGACAGGCGGACGAACGGACAGCTGAGGCTCAGTAATAGGGTACCGATGGTTACCTTTCGGGTAAAATTGAATGGTCACCCATCCACAGACCGACCACGTCATTTGCGACAAGTCTTGATTGCAATTTGCAAGTCAATTCCTATTAACATTAGATTGGTCTGAAATTGTCAAAACGTACTGAACAAAATGGCCCCTTACTTCTTATTTTGAGAAGAGGGTCTTGCCCAGCAGTGGGACAATAAGTCCGTATTATATTGGGCCTATATTATAAGTAGTTTATAATATAGCAATATAGGTCCCTGATCATAATTTACACCACAAATAAAATATGTATTTTAAAATATTTAATAAATTATTGTGAGATTGCTCAAAATACCATAAACTCCTTAAATAAAACAACGTGTAACTTTAAGGCTTCTGCCTCGAGTTTTGCGGGCAGCGGGGCCACAGCGGCGACGGCGTGGGAGCAGAAGGATATAATGTGTAAAATCAAATGGACCGACCGGCCCTCAAAAACAGCGAACATCGAGCATTAGAAATAAATTTGAATCAAAAAAATGTTGTCGCCGTTGTTCAGACATTTCGTTCGCGAATAAAAACAAATATCTCGACGACACAACCACGAATAAAACACTACACCACTATTAGTATCGCGCGATCTAGCCGCTGGTTTCGAAAACGGGTCTACGTTGTCCGCCCCGCTGCCCGCAAAACTCGAGGCACAGGCCTAAGCGCTCCTACGCACTAGCCGTTGGCCGCGGGGGCAGCTGACCGCGCGGCTGGCCGCTTTTCAAGTTGTAATATGCAACCGCTAGTGATTTTACGCACTTAATCGCTAGGACCACACGTAAAAGCTTGGCGGGCCGTAGGTTGAGTATAGCTGGGCTGTCGACGGCGAGAGTCCGGAGACGCGGTGGGCTCCTTTTGCGAAACAGTCGCGCAGAAGGAGGCTGCGGAAAGGAGAGAGAGGTTTCAGTCTCTCTTCCGGCCCGCAGCAGGCGCACCGGGAGTCGGAGGATACGCTGCCCTCTTCCGGCCCCCCTAACTAGGTCCAGGGGCGGCAGACTTGGGAATGTCCGTCGTCCCCCATTCATCCGGACCCGAGTTGGGGGCGAGTGGTGTTCCCATGTGACCCTCTTTGACGTCGCCGGGGGAGTCAAACACCTCACTCCTCCCGCTGACCCGAGGTGACCCGCTGAGGCGTTAAGTCGCGTAAGTTCCCGCGATCTCCGGCGTAGGTGAGAGATGGAACACCGGGTTGGTTTTAGTCAGTAAGCTGACAGATCCCTTCGCCTGCCCTAGGGCGGAGGACATCCATGCGGATTTCCCCCGTTAATAAAAAAAAACGAGTAAGACCACAGATATAGATAGACATAGATAACGCAAGTATCACGATCTGTTTGAAAACCAAGCGTGCCATTTTTTGACAACCTAATATGACGTCACAAGCACTATTTGGAAGGAAACGTTTACTTTATTTTTTCTCCTCGCATTTGTACAGTTTTTACAATTTATAACAGCACAATTAACCATTTTTATATTTTAAACTGACGTCCAACTAGCGCTGTATACCGATGCAGACTGTGACCACTTACGATTTTTGTACGTAAGCTAGGCACGCGAAGTAGTTGCTCTTGCGTTATCTATGTCTATCTATATCTGTGAGTAAGACCAACGGCTTAACGTGTTTTCGGAAAATGTACTTAGGTAGGTACCGAAATTTTTTTTTTTTATTCAATTGATGAATTTTACACGAATCGTGTTTTTGACCTAGGTACCTTATAAGGCTAATACCGAAAAAAATTTGTATGGTGATAAAATATCTTACAGAATAAAATTACATACAAAAGTATATTGTAAAAGAGTTGCGTTACATTACTAATGTAAATATTATGTATACAATAAATAACATTTGCACCTTATTTTCTACTATTTTAAATATTATTGCTTTTGATAATATATGCGACGGACGGATGACTTAACTCTAAAAGTATAAATTAAAGCTCTGCATTGCATCTGTAACAAAATAAAAGTTTCGTAAATTTCCTTATTTCTTTGTTATTTTTAGTAGTAGCTACTTTGATCACTTGCCTCATCTAAATTGTCAATCAATCCTAATATATAATAATTATATACAATAGGGAATATGCATGAGATTTTTTCATTTGCAAAATTAAATATGTATTAGCTCTAGTAAACAATCAAGAAATTATTTTTCAAATACCTTCATCAGCGATGAAGTTATAAAGCTTCAAAGAAACAATATAGGTAATTAGAAAGAGAAGTCCGATGTAAACTTTGACGTCATCGTCCAAGACGTCTATACAGCTGCCGTAGAAAACAGCGTTTTCGCGGGAGGGACAGATATATTTGCTTAAAATAATTATATCTCGTTTGTTTTTCGTGTAATTTTGATTCTATTTTCACTGTTAAGCCGGATTTACATTACGAAATTAGTGGCTTGAAATTAGTTTTATAACACTAATTTGACTACTAATTTCACGTGTAAACGTTCAGTTTTACGATGCATGCATTACTTTTGCGACACTGGAGTAGTTTCGTGCTATGCGCACATTTTTTGTAAAACTAATGTCATGCAACTAATTTCATCATGTAAATGCGACGCGAAACTAGTGTCGCGACAGCACCTGCGCAGAGTGGACGTGTGGTTTTTTGTTGGATTGCAGAAAACAAATTCGAAAGTAGTTTGCATAGCTTTCAGGATCTTCATCTGCCAATTCAGAGATTAACTGTGTTGCACCCAGATGCTTTTTTTCAACCCATCCTCGAATCCACCAACGTCTTTTCTTCCGAGATAACCTTTTTTTTATTTTATATTTTATGATTTCTACAACGACGTTTTGCATCATAAAATACAGCTTTGATTTTGACAGGGCCATTATCTCCGCGATACTGATAATTTCACGACACTATAATTTAAACGAAAGAAGTTTCACATGTACTAAAATTAGTTTCACGAAACTAGTTTTATCATGCATGACACTTGTTTCGTAATGTAAATCCGGCTTTAGTAATGTATTTTTGTATATTTTTAGATAAACTGTATAGATGATAAATATGTTTTTCATGCATATTCCCTATTCTTCCGTTACTGAGTGACTGACAAACAACGCACAGCTGAAACTGCTGGTCGAAGAAAGCTGAAATTTGGCATGTAGGTTCCTTGGGGAGTGTCAGGGAGTTCTAAGAGAATATTTCTCGGAATTACTACGGGAACGGAAAAAACGAGATTTGCGCGTACACAGTCGCGGGCAAAAGTTAGTTATAACAAAAAAAATTGACGTATAATGTTTGGACCACATGATACAGACATCCATACTCCATCCAACTTTTATAGAATTTTGTCGGGATTGTAGATATTGAGTCCTATGGCATTAAGTCCGCCTCTGTACATTTTTGTGCTGAAAGTGTTTAAATCTATACATATAATAAAATCGTAGACCAACCGTGTCTGTACATTGAATATTTTTGCACAAAAATTACATAGAAAAGTTAGAAAAAAGATACAAAACACAAATATGCTATTTGTGAAATTTTTGTCTGTTTGTCTGTGCGTTTGAGGGAGCATCACGCATAAACCACAGATTGGGTTCCAAATCTAGGTACTTAAAAATATTAAGTGATAATCCGAGTAACATTTAGCGTTTATTTCATCAAAATCGACCCACAAAATCAAAAGACATTGAATTTTTAACTTTAGTAAGAGGCTTCCTAATGTATTCTGTTCCTCATGTATTCTGATTACAGCGCCATCTATTGAAAAAGATGAAATTCACGAACGCATGTAAAAAACACCAAAACAAATTGTAGAGTAATGTGTGAAACTTTTAATACCCACGTGGCAAAATAAAATTGAACATTTTTACACCTTATCGGTATTTATCATAGCAACCGATCCACAAATCAAAATATATTGAATTTTTAAGTTTAGTAGGAAACTTCCTAATGTATTGTGATTAGGCAAAGCACCATCTATTGAGAAAAATAAAATGCATGAAAACACACATACCTCCTAAAACACATTGTTGAGTTATTTATGGAACTTTTATACGTAGCAAAATAAAAGTGAACATTTTAACATATGGGCTCCTTATTTAACGTCTTCCAATGCTAATCATTTTGTCAGTTTACTTACTTGCTCGATAGATGGCGTTGCACTGATGACGCGTTTTCTGAATTGCAGTGTTAAGATTTTCTGCTGTAGAACGACCCTCACACGAGTTTGGGTTCGGTCTCTTCCCAGTGTCACAGGTACCAGCAGTTCAGGCACAGCTCGCACCAGTGCCACCGCCCGCTCAAATGCGTCAGATGCGGGGACAACCACGCCGCCAGGGATTGCCCGCGCCCACGCTCGGAGCCGGCCACCTGCGCCAACTGCGCAGGCGACCACCCAGCGTGCAACAGCAAATGTCCCGTGTTCCAGCGGGAAATCCAAAACAAAAGAGCGGGCACTGTCGCCATCACGCGGCAGCAGAGCCGGCTATCAGCCACCGAGAGGCCTGTGTGCGCTAATGACAGCGAGGCGCCTAGCGCTACGCTGATGGCGGCAGCAAACGGGCCCACAGACAGAGACGCTGCCATCTCCGGGGGGCGGAGAAATAGAGGGGGGAAAGGTAGAAAGAAGGGGAAGAAGCCCACACCTCCCCCCACCACCAGTGCTACCGAGAGTGAAATGGCCGACCTTGCTCCATCCCAGGCGCAGGCGACGTCACACACCATCACCACCGCCACAACTACTGTCGCTGCTGGCTTCAAAACCAAGAAGGTTGTGAAATTGGCGCAGCGCACAGAGGCAAAGAGCGCCGTCCCAGGGGCGGAGACAGCTACTGAAAAACACGCCAGCGCTGCGCCTAGCCAGCAGCGACAGCGCGCTCACACGTCTTGCGCTCAAACCGAAGAGGAGCGCGAGCGCAAGAAAGAGTTCACCGCCTGCGCCATAAAACTCCTGATGGACCTGATTAAAGCCATCAGACAGGGATTTCCCTTCTGACGCTTTATCATGGCTAAGCCGTTGAGGGTCATTCATTGGAATGCCCGCGGCCTAAGGAACAAGGTCGCTCCACTCCGCCTCCTCCTCAAGGAACAGGACATCGACGTGGCGCTCATCAGCGAAACATTCCTGGGACCAGCCGACAGATTACGGGTCCCGGGATACTTATGCTATAGGCGGGACGAGAAGTCGGACGCCGGTGTGAACTATCGCGGTCTGGTGATACTAGTCAAGCGGAGAGTCGTCCACCAGCCTTTGCCCCTGCCTTCACTTAGCACCTTCTACGCGCTGGGTGTCCAACTACACGTCGCCGGCGAGGACATAGACGTCTACGCGGCCTACATTCCGCCCTCGGCTCCCTTTGACGTGGTTGAGCTGAGGGCCCTGATGCTAAGGTCGCCGCACCCAACCATCCTTGCCGGCGACCTCAACTGCAAGCACCCAGCGTGGAACTCCCGAACCACAACGCCCAGGGGCAGACAGCTCTTCGATGACGCGGAGGCCCACGGGTACGTGGTGTCCGGCCCGGTCCCCGACGCATTACCCGGACCAGCAACGGCATGCGCCGGACGTGCTGGACATCGTGGTCCACAGGGGCCTACATTGCCAGATCGCCCAACAAGTACTGGACGACGAGATGCTGTCCGACCATCAACCCGTTCTCGTCGTCCTGTCAGGAATGCCAGTCCGACTTCCGCCGCCAGCGCCACGTCGAAGGACCGACTGGAGCTCCTTCCAGGAAGCGCTGGAGACCACCACACCGACTTGGCCCTTAGCCACCGCCGCAGACGTGGACAGGATGGCTAGTGAGGTCACTGCTTGCATCCAATGCGCCTATGAAGAGGCGACTACAACCCTATCGCACTCGCAGGGTCTGCTTCACAGGCCCTTGCCCCGCCACCTACGCGAATTGGTCGCCAGAACTAGGCGACTACGCAAGCAGTGGCTAATCACGAAATGCCCCACAATGAAGACGGAACTGAACCGTCTTGCGGAAAAGACGAGGGCCAAGCTCCAGGAGCACAACGCAGAGAGCTGGGAGTCCTACGTAGAGTCGACCGACGGTGACTGGCCGGCAATACACAGATTGTGCCGGCAAGTCACGACTACCCCAGCTCCGGTGCGCCCGCTCCTACACAGCGACGGGGCGCCTAGATACGCCGCATCAGACCGTGCGGAGATCTTCGCCGAACACCTGGAGCGTCAATTCCAGCCGAACCCGACTGATGACCACGACCACGTCGCAGCAGTCGAGAGGCACCTAGAGACATTATCAATCAATCTTTGGTTTCCGCTGGCCATAGGCTGCATGTGCCTTGGGCACCTGTCGGTATTGCCACCATTCGACTGCGATGGTCACGGCTGCCACCAACGCTGCTGCCCCAATGACGATTCCTTTCATCAGCACTTCCATTTTTGATGACCTGGAAAAGAAAGAAAAAAAATGTGTATTTGGGACTCGCACAAAATTAATTAACACTAACAGTACACTTATTCAATAATAAATTTAGTATGTGCGAGGCCAAAAGGTATACCCTATCTCAGTATAGGCTGCGAAATTAAAAAAATAATTGACTTTTCAAGCAGTCTGATGCAGTTCAATCACTGATCTGATGCCACCAACTGCATCAGACTGCTTGAAAAGCGACCTGTTTCCAACTTTTAGTTGTTTTTAGCGGTCGGGTTTTTTGACAAAATCAATTTTTTTATACTTTTTAGTGAGTTATACCTATTTTTGGAATCGTCTCCTCGAGCCCTTCATCTTGATACCCCATTCGACAGGTTTTGAAAATTAAAAAAATATTGAAGTCAAAAATCTGCCATTTTTTTTTCTTTTTTTTATATACCCAGTGGTACTCTCACAGTAAATAGGAATCTAACGACACCACTCAACCAATCCATCCAGCTGTTTAGGCTCTAGGGCGTGCCAAAGAAATATACATACATACACTCGAAAAACATAACCCTCCTTCTTTTGCAGTCGGTAAAAAAGAACACAACAGGAACATGCATAAGGACAAGCCTCCTGAAAGTGATTACTGATAGATATTTTTATGTGACTTTCGCAGCCTTCCATTCAAACCGGATTCAGCTGAATACCAGTATTTTACGTGGAGCGGCTGCCTACCAGACCTCCACAACCCATTAACTGGGTAACACGGTAGTTCTTGGCAAGACTGGAGTCAGATTTACCTTCTCGCTTCTGACAATCCATAACGACTGCCAAAGATCTACAAATGACAACCGGGACCAACGGCTTTGCGTGCTTTCCGAGGCACAGAGGAGTTTCAGTATGTGTAGATGGTCACCTATCCAAAGACCAACCTCGGTAAGCATTGCTTAACCTTGACGATCGATCCGTACGGCTTTTATTATTTAGCCACGCGCTCCTCTACAGTACATAAATATGTAACAATACAGTTATCTAACTTAGACCGCTATGGTCATTCCTTTTACGGCCGTCCATTATACCTACCTACCTACTTGATAATAACGTGAACAACATACGTTATTATTTTTCCAAACTTCACGAAAACCGTCGATTAAATAATTATATGTCAAGCAAATTCAACCTAAAGTAAGTCATTGTGGCCCCGTCGGGTTATAATGAAATTCAGTAGGTAGTACAACATTATTGCCCGGACGTCAATAATGTGATTTTTGGAACTCAACTTGAAGACCGACGGGAATGCTTGCGGCCATTCTCCTCTCTTCATGACTTGCAAAGAATTTCCTCGCAGTAGGTGTGAAAAGTAGAGTAGGCTCTTCAGGGATAAAGGTGTATTTCCCTTGGGCTGATTTGTATCAGTCGCTGCATTCAGGATTCTTGTTGTAACGCCTTTGCTTCGCTCGTTCAATATGACGCCCGTTCAATATGACGCCCGTAAGACACTGCTATATCCCCTCGGTGCATAATATACTATTACTACCGACCGCCGCGGTGTCGCCTAACATTGAATAGGACCCAATTAGTGACACGTAGGTACTTTTATAGCACACATTAGTTTAGTAGTTAAGAGTCTAACACACGCTCCCGCTCCGCCCAGAGCGGAAGAAGTCATTTGATGGTCTCCCAACTGCAAAAAAGGTACAGATATTGTGCGGGACAGTGATAGTAACTTGTAAATAGCGCAGTTCTAATGAAACAAACTATAGTGATTAGGTATAAACATTTAGAAATGTTATGTACATAGACTTTCATTAGTTTTTATGTTAGTATATAAGGTTTATTCTCTCTTTAATGTTTATTCATGTTATTCTAATAAGTTTTAAGTTTGTTTCTTATAAGAATTTAGTAGTTTTGTAACAGATTTTTATAGTTTTATGTCGATCATCGTAATGTTTACATAACATTTTATGTTGGAATTTCCTATGTTTTATATTTTTGTTAGATAGTTTACGATACACAGATTACGAAAATATATAGTTTATAGTATGTTGTCATAGAAAAACATAGTGAAAAACAGGAAAATGTGTGTAATGTTCTCGTTACGGTAACGTAACGTCGTACCTTGACTAACTGCACCGATGGTATCTTTGCGCTGATTGGCCGAAAAGCCCTGTGGGCCTACATTTTTCTTAACGAAAATAGTATAAATTGAGAGCGATTTTGGAACATCGGCACAAAGTCCGGTTTAGTAGTTGACAACCCTCTAGGGTTGATAACTGCGAGTGGCCATCGACAAAAAAAAAAAAAAAAAAAAAAAGAACATCGGCACAGTTGGCGGGCACACATAGGAAGAAGAACATCTCAAGAATAAAGAAGATCTCTCAAGAATTCTCTCCGGCTTTCATTTCTCACCAACCCCAGCAACAAATGTGCCTAGCCCGCACATTTAATGGTCCTTCGCTCGCCGGATTTATTGTGGGAAATATCGCCGGAAGAAAATAGTCAAGCAAGAAGCCTTGAAGATCGTATCCAGTGAAGATATTCAAGATCGCCGATTGAATCAACAGTCATCATGCCTGTTACGCGTTCTGAGGGGAGGGGCCGGAAGCCGTCGAGCGAACAGAAGCCGTCGTCGTCTGAAACCACTACAGGGACCTCAGCGACCGGTACCAGTACGGAAGCCACTACCGAATCGACACAGACAGGGACAACTGCCACGGAGTATACAGATAATACAGCCACCTCCGCGACGACCGACCCAGCTACAGTGACTTCTGCCGCCAGCGCCTCGACCGCACGGACCTCCGCCTCGGCCGCAAATGTGGCGCCCCCCTCGCACCCCGCTAGCGCCGCCGCCCCCTCTGTCGCCCCTTCCGCTGCGACGACGCTTACTATGGGTGCGAAATCGAAACAGTTGATGATGCCGCCCGCCGCTGTCGACTCCAGAGATACTCGCGAAGAAACGGATGCCTCTACAGTGAAGCGAGTTGTCAAGCACGCCGGTACGTCGAAGCCGACCGGCCCACAGCACCTCTCCCCCCCTAGCAAGAAGGGGGGTGGGGGGGGATCGACTCATAGCAAGTCGAAACAGTTGAAGATAGCGAAAGCAAAGGAAGATTTGCTTCGCCTCCAAGTCAAACTAGCTGCAGCACGCCTGGCCGCACTAGAACAAGAAGATGAAACAGAAGAAGAAATAATAGAAGGAGAAGAAGATGACGTCTCCCTCTACTCAGAAGTCAATGCAAGAGTGGACAATTGGTTGGAAAACCAGGATACTCGTCCAGTATTAGCCATCACCAACGAGCCCTATCGCCATCCAGAAGAACCAACGGTTATCCTCAACGAACAGAAGCATGAAGAAGTACGTCAAGTACCGGCGGGAGGTCAAGGGGACTTAGCCCTCCTAGCTGAAGCCATCACTAGGGCTGTCAGCACCGCCCAACGACCCAAGTTTATCGAGCTACCTTTCTTCAGTGGGTCGCACCAGGAGTGGCTATTTTTCCGAGCCGCCTACCATGAAACTGAAGCGATTTTCAGCGCCGTCGAGAATACGAACAGACTGCGAAGAAACCTAAAGGGCAAAGCCAAGGAAGCAGTAGAAGGGTTGCTGATTACGAATGCGCACCCAACAGAAATAATGAAGACATTGGAGTCCAGATTCGGAAGACCAGAGTCCATAGCCATGTTGGAGATGGAAACTCTTCGAAGCCTGCCGCGCCTCTCCGAGTCACCGAGGGACATATGCATATTCGCTACGAAGATCTCCAACGTCGTAGCAACATTGAAGACTTTGGGTTGTTTCAACTACATGTACAACCCTGAACTTGCAAAGACATTGGTAGACAAGCTGACCCCGACACTACGGTATAGATACTACGACTTCTCAGCTACACAGCCGCGAGAAGACCCCTGCCTCATCAAGATAGAGAAGTTCTTCAAGAGAGAAACCGAACTATGCGCGCCTTACGCACTACCTGAACAGGTGGCAGCACCGTCCACGGCCGCATTCCAGAAGAAGACGCAACGGGTCAACAACGTGACTGAGAAGACCACACCGAAGTGTTTCATATGTGAAGAAAAAAGTCACACCAATGCCACAGAATGTGAAGCATTCAAGAAGATGGATGCCAACTCAAGATGGGATACTGCGAAGTCCAAACGCCTCTGCTTCAGATGCCTGCGATACAGAAGCAAGGTACACAACTGCCGACCGAAGCCGTGTGGTGTCAACAGCTGCAAATACTCCCACCACAAGATGCTTCATTACGACAAGAACACAGAGAAGGCAGAGAAGACAGAACATGAAGAGGCAACAGAAGTTATAAATTCAACTTGGACAATGAAGAAGCAATCCTATCTGAAGATCCTGCCGGTCCAGGTGAAAGGACCAAAGGGAACAGTCGATACCTTCGCATTGATGGACGACGGGTCAACAGTGACGCTCATCGACGACAGCATCGCCACGACAGTCGGAGCAACAGGACCCATAGACCCGCTGAAAATAGAAACCATCAACAAACTGAAGACGGCGGAATCAACGTCAAGACGGGTGACTATCGGGCTGAAAGGGATCAACAACAAAGAAGAGCGAATTCAAGCAAGAACAGTGAAGAACTTACAAGTCTCATCTCAACGGGTTCCGCAAGAATTAGTAGATGGGTGCCCTCATCTATTAGACATCAAGGGCTATCTATCTTACCCCGACGCGAAGCCACAAGTCCTCATCGGGCAAGACAATTGGCATCTTCTGCTTACCAGAGAAACACGAAAAGGCGACAAGGACCATCCGGTGGCATCTCTCACGCCACTGGGGTGGGTCCTTCATGGAAGCCAAACTAGATCCTTCGGACAGAAGATAGACTTCGTGTCACATATGATCGAAGATCCAGAAGATGACCTTGAGGACTTGGTGAAGAAGTACTTCGAATTGGACGCCCTCTGCATAAATCCGAAGAGACCGAAGACCGACCCAGAAGAAAAGGCACTCCGAATACTGGAACAGAAAACTGAGAAGATTGAAGAAACCAGATACCAGACCGGCCTTCTCTGGAAGAAAGAAGATGTTAAGTTCCCAGATAACTACGATAACTCACTAAAGAGACTCTTCAACATCGAAAAGAAAATCGACCGTGATCCAGCCCTGAAGAAGAAATACGTCGAACAGATGGACGCCCTTATAGAAAAAGGCTACGCCGAGCCTGCGCCGTCTCAGAAGACACCACAGAAGACGTGGTACCTGCCTCATTTTGCTGTCATCAATCCTATGAAGCCGGAGAAACTCCGAGTTGTGCACGACGCCGCAGCCAAGACCAAGGGAGTAGCACTCAATGACATGCTGCTCAAAGGTCCAGATCTACTCCAGTCGTTACCAGGCGTCGTCATGCGCTTTCGACAGCACCTAATCGGAGTGACAGCGGACATAAAGGAAATGTTCATGCAGGTCAAGCTACGTACAGAAGATAGAGATGCACTGCGGTACCTGTGGCGTGGAGATCGTCGCGACAACCGACCTCCAGAAGAATACAGAATGACATCGCTGATTTTCGGAGCATCAAGTTCACCATCAACAGCGATATATGTGAAGAACTTGAATGCAAAGCAATATGAGAAGACTCATCCGGGAGCCGCAGCTGCCATTATCGAGAAACACTACGTCGACGATTACCTCGATAGTTTCCGAAGCCTGGAAGATGCTGAAAGAATAACGAAGAGCGTGCGTGAAGCGCACAGCAAAGCCAGCTTCGAACTTAAGCAGTGGAAGTCGAACTCAGCATCACTCCTAGAAGCACTGGGAGAACAGCATAGAGCAGACGACCTGGAACTATACAGATCAGAAGAAAAGACAGAACGAGTACTAGGAGTCATCTGGAAAATCAACTCGGACGAGCTCACTTTCAACCTCAACTTAGCAAGAATCCCATCGACGTTAATAGAAGGAAAGCAGCCAACGAAGAGAGAAGCCTTGAGGATAGTTATGTCGCTCTTCGACCCTCTAGGATTCGCCTCGCCTGTCACGATACGAGCGAAGCAACTACTTCAAGAAGTTTGGCGCCGAGGAACCGGGTGGGACGACCGAATCGACGAGGATCTAGCGGGACAATGGGACGCGTGGATGGGACACCTGAAAAGTCTCCACGACTTGGCAATCCCGCGGCGATATCTACATTACAGCGACGCCGCTTCCCTAGAGCTCCATATTTTCAGCGATGCTAGTGAATCGGCCTACTCTGCGGTCCTCTTCTGGAGAACTGTAACATCGGACGGCGAAGTCGGCATATCACTCATCATGGCCAAGGCAAAAGTGGCACCTTTGAAGTTGACTTCGATCCCAAGATTGGAACTGCAAGCAGCGGTCATGGGAACCAGACTCGCCGAAACAGTCATAGAAGAACACGAGAGGAAGCCTGACCGAAAAGTGTTCTGGACCGATAGCAAGACAGTACTCACCTGGATAAGGACGGGGTCACGTTCCTACAAACCCTACGTGGCTCATCGTCTGGCAGCAATAGAAGAAAGTTCCAAGGTCAACGACTGGCGCTGGGTTCCGACGAAACAGAACGTGGCTGACGACGCCACCCGAGATGTACCAGCCGCCTTCAATAGAGATCATCGATGGTACAAAGGGCCGGACTTCTTATACCTGACAGAAGACTCCTGGCCTACAGAAACCGCAAGGACAGCACCAGAAGAGCCTTCCGACGAAGAGAAGACGCATCACGTCACCGACAGAAGAAGACTGAAGCTAGCTGAGGGTCTGCCTGATCCGGCAAAATTCTCAAGCTGGGACCGCCTCCGGTATTCAACAGCGCGAGCTCTGCAGTTCATCGAGCTCTGTAGAGCTCCTAGACAGAAGGTCAACTACCGACGAACCAAGAAGAACAAAGAGGCGGATCCTACCTGGAAGAGAAACAAGCCGACCGCAGCTAAACAGCAGGCGCCCGCAGTACCGAGGAAACATTTACTCAAGCTGCTTCCAGTCACAGCCGAGCTCCTCAAGAGAGCTGAAGAGTTGCTGATGCGGTCTTCACAGGAAGAAGCCTTCTTGGAAGACATAGACAACCTGAACAGTGGGAAGCCGATCGCCAAAGAAAGTCGCCTACATCAGCTCAGCGTTGAATCGGTAAACGGCTTACTCCGAATCCGGAGCCGTATCCGAGCGGCCACAGACGTGCATGAAGACTTCAAGAACCCGCTAGTAGTCGACGGAGATCATCCAACGGTGAAGCTGTGGATACAGGCCATACATCGACAACTCCATCACGCCGGCGTGGAGGCAACGAGTGCAGACAGCAATACTGGGTATTACGATTGCGCCCTATTACACGCGCAATCCTCCGAAGATGCCTCTTCTGCCGCATGAAGACTCAAGCGCCGCCACATCCACGAACTGGGGATCTGCCAGCGTGTCGTCTAGCATACCACAAGCGACCCTTCACGTACACCGGCGTCGACTATTTCGGGCCTCTCTCCGTGACCATCGGACGGACCAGACAGAAGAGATATGTAGCCATCTTCACATGTCTCACCACGAGAGCCATACACCTGGAAATCGCCGGCTCTCTCAGCGCTGACTCTGCAGTGATGGCGGTCAGAAGAATGATCGCGCGACGAGGCTGCCCTACTGAAATCTGGTCAGACAACGGCACCAACTTGAAGGCTGCCGACAAGGAACTTCGACAATCTATCGACGCGGCGACTTCAGAAGAAGCAGCGAAGAGGACGATCTCCTGGCGCTACATTCCGCCGGGAGCTCCATTTATGGGCGGCGCTTGGGAGCGAATGGTTCGCTCAGTGAAGACGGCTCTCACAGCGACACTGCATGAGCGCCACCCCACCGAAGAAGTCCTCGCTACTCTACTCGCTGAAGTGGAGTATACAGTGAACAGTCGTCCGCTGACGCACGTCTCCGTCAGTGCAGAAGATCCCGAGGCCCTGACTCCCAACCATTTCCTGCTGGGGGGTCCTGGACGTGTGCCACAGCCGGGCACATTCACCGAGCAAGACGCCATCTCCCGGTCCAGCTGGCGAGCTGCACAGAGACTCGCAGACGTCTTCTGGCTCCGCTGGGTGAAGGAGTACCTTCCTGAGCTCCAACACCGGCGGGAGCCCCACGGACGAGGTCAACCAGTCCAAGTGAACGACCTCGTGCAGATCGTCGACCCAAATCTGCCCCGCAACGTGTGGATACGAGGACGAGTCATCGCGGTGTATCCTGGTCCAGACAGCATCGTGCGGACGGTGGACGTGCAGACCAAGGGAGGTGTCCTGCGCCGGCCGGTGAGGAAGCTGGTGATCCTGCCTCTGCTTAGGGACGACGTGCCCGCACCGGAACTGAATGCGACGCGGTCGCACGGCGGGAGTGATGTGCGGGACAGTGATAGTAACTTGTAAATAGCGCAGTTCTAATGAAACAAACTATAGTGATTAGGTATAAACATTTAGAAATGTTATGTACATAGACTTTCATTAGTTTTTATGTTAGTATATAAGGTTTATTCTCTCTTTAATGTTTATTCATGTTATTCTAATAAGTTTTAAGTTTGTTTCTTATAAGAATTTAGTAGTTTTGTAACAGATTTTTATAGTTTTATGTCGATCATCGTAATGTTTACATAACATTTTATGTTGGAATTTCCTATGTTTTATATTTTTGTTAGATAGTTTACGATACACAGATTACGAAAATATATAGTTTTTAGTATGTTGTCATAGAAAAACATAGTGAAAAACAGGAAAATGTGTGTAATGTTCTCGTTACGGTAACGTAACGTCGTACCTTGACTAACTGCACCGATGGTATCTTTGCGCTGATTGGCCGAAAAGCCCTGTGGGCCTACATTTTTCTTAACGAAAATAGTATAAATTGAGAGCGATTTTGGAACATCGGCACAGATACCCTCGTCGACCCTGACGACCCAATCACCGTCCTTCAAGAAAGCTGTAGGGAAACCAGCACTCTCAAGAAACACAAATACAGACCGCGATCCGTATTCCGACCTCGCCGCCGAGGTCCGTCGCGACGTCCCAGTAACGCTCCCCCCCGTCTTTTGCCAAACGAGCCAGCCCGCGAAGCTGAGCCAGTAGTGACAAATATCTCCCTAAATAATGACATGACCCAGCCAGTCTCTTGCTGCCCCCCCCTAAACGACGCCGCTGAGCCGAGGTCCGTACCCCACAGGGGGTGCCCTCAGCGAGCGGAGTTCTAATAAATATAAATTTGTAGCCTCGGCTGGGGGCCTTAAATTCTAGAGGCCCACACAGGCAAGTCCGGTTTAGTAGTTGACAACCCTCTAGGGTTGATAACTGCGAGTGGCCATCGACAAAAAAAAAAAAAAAAAAGAACATCGGCACAGTTGGCGGGCACACATAGGAAGAAGAACATCTCAAGAATAAAGAAGATCTCTCAAGAATTCTCTCCGGCTTTCATTTCTCACCAACCCCAGCAACAAATGTGCCTAGCCCGCACAGATATTTATGTAGTCTTAAACTGCTGACGCGGTGACTTGCATGCACCGGACGTGCGTCATTTTATTACTATTTAAATAATTACTTATACATAGAATACATAAAATATATCAGCCGCAGCAAGTGCAACTACTGCTACACGATGACACGACATGATTCCCATATAGCCATTTTTGGGAACATGACGTAACGGTTTCCACACCTAGTGTGTACACTGATTGATTCTCGACACATAATCTCGTCGCCGTTCCGTGTTAGAGTAGTCGCTGCAACTAAAAATGGGGAAGAGTCGACACAGTAACATTCGGTTTCTAATTTACGTTGCTGTGTCGTAACACTGTTACCATATTTTAACCAGACTTCCCACAAATCATTCATTCAATCGCTCATAACAGCTCATTCGTTGACATTGACTTGTGAAGTGACGTGAATTATTAAAAAAATAAGAAACAGCCATTTTATCACCTAGGTAAGTAAACAAAGAGTTTTTTTTTATTGATTATTATGGTTTTCAGCATGTACTCAAATCCTAATGGGAAATTAAATTCATCGTGTAATTTCGTAGGAAAGGTTGAAATTTATCAACGCGCCACATTATTATCATAATTTAACCATTCCGACGAAAATACACATTGTTTAATTTTAATGATATTTTTATTTTCTATTCTCAAAAGCTTCTATTTGAATGCAATAATAAAGTTAAATATTTAATAACAAACTATTTTAGCAGTAATAAACCGTATTATCGATAAATAATGAAAAAATGTTTTTTGTTAAGTGAAAAATATTGTCGTCACAACAAGTTACAAAGTTACGATAATGTGTCGACATTGTGTGGACATGTTACGTAAAGTCGTCACAAAGTAACTGAACTTTTAAAATGGTCTCTCTTTGATTTTTTGTCCACAGTTTCCCAAACTTTAGTTTGCCAGATAAAATGCCATATTGCATTGTTTTAACTAAAGAAGGCTCTTCTCAATTAATATCCCTTGTACCTTGACGAAAGTATGGTATGGAGAGCCAATGCTTTGCTAACTTTGTAGAGAAGACAGTTAAATTCTTTATTCAAACGAAATTAATATTCTTTAACTTTATTCTTTTACAGACGACAATACGCCAGACACAAAAAAATATTCCGACAAATCATCGAAAATAGTGGTACTCTCTGACGTGAAAATAAAAAACAAGATTTTGGATCTAAAAGATGAAACCAAAATTATGAATATCAGTTCTGATAACTTACTTAATGTACTTTGCTGCAAAAGTACAAACAGTGATTAACTATACGAATGTGCTGACAAATTATCTTTATGATTGATAGATGATGGAGACGACAGTGAACAGGATATAAAATTATAAAATTTTGTTGTTATTATTGCTCTATTTAGGTTTACTCAGTATACTTCAGTATATATTTTCAGTATATATTTTCTCATACAATAGTTATTATAATACGTATAACAGGTTTTATTACCATAGAATTCTGTCACTTTATGCAGTATGTAACAAGTTTTATGGAATGCACGTCATAGATCTTATTCTAAAATCCAAAAGCTGTCTTTTGAAATGGTTCCAGAATACTTGCGTATCCTTAATCCCGTTGCCCGATGGGGTGGGCAGGGACTACAAGAAACCTTATTTGAAATTCATAGCAAAAGTAGTTTTCGGAAATGGTTGCTATTGCTTCTTAAACAGGCACATGCGATGTCTGCACAAAACTATCGTTGCTGTATCTCTAATTGTCTTCTTTTATCCTTATAAATGTTCGATATAAACACAATAACAAATGAACTAGATTCTATAAGTACAACACAGTCATGCATATGTAAACCAGAACGATGTAGTGAGCACTTAAATAAAAAATCTGTGAACATATTGCATATCAATATACGTAGCGTCAACCACAATTTTGATGAATTTACTGTTCTTTTAAGTAATTTATCTATAATACCTGAAATTATAGTTCTTTCCGAGTGCTGGCTAAGTAAGGCGCCCACCCACCCCACTCTAAGTGGTTATGTTGGTTATCACACGGTAAAAAATATAAATCAGAACGACGGTGTTATTGTTTTTGTAAAGACTTCAATTACACATATCGTCACTGAGTCGCACGTACAAGACGCAAACTGCTTAATTTGCAAAATTGAATCTTTAAATCTAGTCATAGTTGCACTGTATCGCCCACCCTGTAACCGTAATATTGACAATTTTTTGGATAGCTTGGAAAATACACTTGCTTCACTAAGTAGCTATAAGAATGTGGTTTTATTAGGAGATATTAATATTAACATCATCCCGGCACAGTTAAACAGTATGGCGAACGACTATCTTAATCTAGCGGCACTGCATGGACTATTACCAACGCACAATCTATCTACCCGTGACAAAAGCTGTCTGGACCACGTTTTATTGAAGTCTAGTCTCAGAACCACCACTTTAATTATTGAATCTAGTATCACGGACCACTTACCAGTACTATTCAGCATGGAAACGGCACTTAAACCGAATAAACGCAAGTCCCACTTTGTCAAAGTAGATTATGACTCTGTTTATGCGGATGTTGCGAAGACTGATTTCACGCAATTATTAAATACATCTGATCCTAACGCTGCATCTGAGATTTTGATTACAAGTATTGGATCAATAATACAAATGCACTCTAGAATAATTCGCCCACCGTCTAAACTTGTCATTTTCAAACCCTGGATCACTATAGGATTGCTCAGATGTATACGAAATCGTGACTCCATGAGTAAACAGCTTAAAATAAATCCTGATAACTACACCCTCAAAATAACTTTTCTCAGATACCGCAACTTTTGTAATAAGTTACTAAAAAGATTAAAACATAACTTCGAGAATAATGAATTACGTGAAGCACGAAAAAACCCACGGTCTACTTGGAAAATAGTTAAAAATATTACCTGCACGGAATCCATTAAACAATCGCCGGTTGAGCTTTTAAATATAGACAGAGATAATCTAAAATCCGTTAACCTAGTTAATGAGTACTTTTCCCGCATCGGTAGCGACTTAGCAGTACAAATTGACCCTAATATACAAAATTATCAATTGCCGAGTGATAACATCAATGCTAATTCTTTTGTTCTGTTGCCAACGGACGAGTCTGAGGTTGATGTAGTTATTAAAAGCCTGCGTAGAGATGCCGCTGTCGGGTGGGACGCAATCCCTGCTCATTTATTGCAAAGGTGCTCAAAAACCCTGGTGCCAATAATAACCCACATTTGCAATATTTCAATGGCAGAGGGGATTTTTCCAAAATCCTTTAAAAGAGCTGTTGTGCATCCCATATATAAAAGTGGAGACAGAGACAGTGTCAATAATTACAGGCCCATATCTGTTCTACCTGCGCTGTCCAAAATTCTAGAAAAGTTGCTAGATACCCGTTTAAGAAACTTTTTACAGAAGAACAGTATTCTAGCGCCGAATCAATTTGGATTCAGAGTAGGAATATCGACTGAAGACGCAGTAGCTTCTCTGGTTGATCAAATAGTAAATACCCTCGATAGTGGACAAAAATGCCTGTCAATTTTCCTTGATCTCACCAAAGCATTTGACACTGTCTCTGTTCCTCATCTCCTACTGAAGATGGAAGGAATGGGCATTCGCGGATATGCACTTCGAATTTTTAAGGATTACCTTTCTAATAGGACTCAGTGTGTAAAGATAGATAACTTTGTTAGTGACAACGCTCCCCTTTCTTTTGGCGTCCCTCAGGGATCGATCCTTGGGCCAACCCTTTTCCTACTCTATATAAACTCCCTGTGCACCTTATCCCTTCCATTTTCCTCTATCTTTACCTACGCAGACGATACTGCAATACTTGTCAGTGGCAATAACTGGACTGAAGTATTTGCTCGTGCAGAGAGCGCTCTTAGTCTTGTAATGCAGTGGCTTTCAAATAATCTCCTAACTCTGAACCTCAACAAAACTACTTACATCACGTTTTCAAAGACGGCTGTAACTCAACCAACCTTAGAAACCTTTAATATAAGAGCGCACACTTGTACGACTTTCGCTTCTACCCACACCTGTGTCTGCCCATCTATACTAAGATCAGACCACACAAAGTATCTGGGAGTATTTATTGATAGTTTTATGTCATGGAAACACCAAGTGAATAATATTACATCCCGTGTCCGCAAGATGATATATATTTTTAAAAAATTGCGTAATTCAGCTGACTTTGACACCCTAAAACTAGTATATTATTCACTATGTCAATCTATTTTGACATACTGTATATCAGCCTGGGGTGGAGCTGTGAAATCATGTTTTCTGCCCTTGGAGCGAGCACAGAGGGCAGTCCTTAAGGTTATGACATTTAAGCCTTTCAGATACTCGACTGCCCAGTTATATCACGAGTGTAAACTGCTTACTGTCAGACAGCTCTTTGTGCTTGCAACTATCTGCAGAAGGCATGCTAGTCTGAAATATACCATTCCAGTCACAAACAGGCGCCGTCCACCTAGGATCTGCCAAGCCCAAAGATTTAGAAGTGCATTAGCAGCGCGCAACTACACTGTTATAAGCTGTCATCTGTATAACACTGCTAACGAACAATGCAACATCTACTCAGTAACTAGATCGAAATGCAAGAAAAAAGTTACTCTTTGGCTTTTGTCTAAATCGTATGAGGAAACAGAAAAACTGATGAAACTAAGTTAAGTTTGCTATAACTTAAATTAATCCGTCACACACACACACACAATTACATACACATACATACATGCACACACACACTCACATACACAATACCTTGTTATATATATATATATATATATACATATATACAAACAGTTATAATATCTAATATTTTCTTACCGTAATGCAACATATACGATACACTACACTCTAATGTCACCTATTTGCTGCTTTTAAGTACGAGAGCCCTAGTACCCATACCACAAGTTAAATCTTACTTTGGGTACTAGCGGTCAACAAAATTATTGTACATGTTAAGTTTGTTACAACTCATGTGTTTTACCATTGTATGTATCTTCTTGGGACAATAAAGTTTTATTTTTATTTATTTTATACTATTTTTGATACCACTTTATATGAATGTATATTAAACTGATTAGGTAGACTTATTATTAAGTAGCTTTTTTAGATTGATGCAGGTCTTTAAAATGATCTGTAGATTATTAGTGGCAAGTAGCTAGCTAATGCTAGTAAAGTTATAGTGCGTTAAGTGTCAGTGATGATTTTGTGATTTCGAAATAAAAATCGTTTCTTCTTATGTTTTCATTTTATTACTACCCCTAACGTTGTCAATACAGGAATAAATACCATTTGGGAGTTGCAAAGCATACATAAAGGTTACATTTTACGTCTTCCAAATTGTATTCTCTTGATTCTTCTGCTTCATAATCAAGTGATGTTGCATATACATTGATATGCGAAGAATTGAACGGTCGCTCAAAAAAATCAAATTTGTTTTTGATATTCCTGCCAACGATTTTAATTTTGTCATTGACAGAAATTGCGTACATCATTTCAACGATATCTTTATGTACACTTAAAAACCATTTATCTTAAATGTTTCTGGACAACTGGTAATTCCCATTCATTTTGACAGTAGTAAATACTTTTTCACCTGTTGCCAAGAAACTTTCATATTTGGCGGCGGGATAGGTTTGGTTACATTTTTGGTTTTCATTATTTAATTTTGAAAGCTCCTGTATACGATTCGCTACTTGTTCTAATGGTTGATTGCCTTTTCGTAACAGATTTTTTATTCTAAATAGCAAGCTTTCAAATGGATATACACTTAGAGAAGGTAAAGAACAAATCTTGAGACATCATTAACAATATGACATAAATTGTGAATGTTACTGCTTACAGAGTCTAGACCATAAATTTCTGCAAATTTTTCGATATAATTATTAAAAAGTTTTTCAGCTATGTCCCGGTAAGATATATAAGCATCAGAATAACATATGGTGGTGGCACAAAACAATGTCAAAAAATGTTGATATACTTCAAATGACAAATATTCTTTAAGCACAACTGGACCGAAATACAACAAAAAGTTTTTAAATTCAGCGGCTTTCCAAAAGTGAAGGGTATCTAGTTCTCTCATCCTTCCTTGTTGTATCTCAGTTGGGGTTGTTAATTTTAAATCCATCATTTTTCTTGAAACATCCTGAATTTCTCTTGCTGACCATTTCGTTTGAAAATTAAAACTCCCATTAGTCCACCCCAGTAAACATCTTTTCATCACACCCAAATCTAACAGATGAAGAGCATCTGCAATCGTAAAATCATTTACTAAATCTATGGGTAAATCTTCAATTGCACTTCTTTCTTTGTGGTGATCTGGATCAAGTCGATTTCTGAATGAATGGTCGGTACGCAAAGGCATATCCGTTCTGGGAAAACTCATATGTCGACCTCTTCTGTCGAATTCACCAATGATTGTGCATTTCATACACCCATGGTAACTATTAAATCCCACAGTATCTGCAGTCAAAAGAGCAATGGGCATATTATTAATTAATCTGACCTGATATAATAACCAACAGCTGCATTAACTTTTATTTTATAATTAGCTATACCTACACTAGGTCTACATAATTAGATTGAAATGAGGTAATCGCTTTAAGGGTTCCGTAGTTCACGTCTCGGAACCGTTAATGTATTTTTGAACTCACCTTTTATAAAGCATCTTGCAGGTGTATCACATATGAAGCAACGAATTTTTAAAAGAATAAGTTGCTTTTGAATTAATAATCCATCTTTCAGTAATTTTAATAGCTCGTTTACAAATGGACGCAAAAACATTTCTAGAGGCGGTTTAGTACTTCCAAAGTATATTGATATAACTAATGGAGGCATACCCATGCCATCTATTTTGCACAAAATTGGCCAAAATTCATTTTTCGTACTTTTGGCTATAGGTAAACCATCTATATTAAATGTTAAAAATATACAACTTGGTAATTTTGACATACTTTGGGGTAAAGCATCTTTTAAACAATTTTCTAATCCATAGTACCAATACTTTCCATTGCCCAATGGCAAAATATTGTTAGATCTGGGCGTTTTTAAAAGAGTTCTACTATCTTTTGGTAAAAAAATATTGAAATCTGTATTTGGATGATCTCGTAGAATACCAATTAATTCGTTCAACGCATTATGTGGAATTTGGTACTTCAACGCCCATTGCTGAATTAGGTATCTCACGTTTATGGCGTGTGTTTCATTATCAGAATCAGATGATCCATCAAGTGTATCTGCGTCATATTCTTCAGTTTCTGATGCGTATTTGGAAGTTTTTGGTACCTCATTGGTATTATTTATATTATAAGAAGTCGCAACTGGGTTCTGGTGTTCGAAATTTGATACTTCGGCACTAAGTTCTTCAGTGCGAGATACTTCCGTACTATTTTCTGGATTTGGTCGTGAATTCGCTAGAAAGTTCAACAGAATGATGAATCTGTCACAATAGGGACAACACAACATCAAACAATATTATTAATTACTAGCTGTGCCCGCGACTTCGTCCGAGTAGGATTTAGATATATCGCGAGGGACCCATGCCCAGCTGTGGGATGAAAAGTAGCATATATGTTATTCTGATGTATCAGCTATATTATTGTATTTCATCAAAAAACGTCAGTAGTTTTTGCGTGACGACAAACATCCATCCTGACAATCTTTCGCATTTATAAATTTAATATTAGTAAGTAGGATAGGATTAACTTACTTGTACTTGTGTTATTTTGGTTCGTTAATTCATTAACTCTCCTGTAAAATGTTGAAGTCCATCGAAATCTACGTGATATTTTGGGTAGTTTACTCATTTTTTTTTTAATTAAACGGTAAACCGGCAGTTAACATAAGACAATAGTTTGAGAATGACTGGATCTAGTGATTTCCATTTATCCAAGTTAGTGTTATAAGTGTTCCGGAACATTGACGTAACGGTACTACACATGTTACCACTCAGTTAGTACACATTGTTACCAATATTGTACACTAGTTACATACAATGCGCAAAGTGTGTAAAACGTGTGTACACAAATTTGTCTGTAACAAGTCGACACAGCTACAACACAAAGTTACTAAAACTACTTTCTGTCACTTTGTTACTAAACGGTTACGACAATTAAAAGTGCACTCCCACACAGTCGCAATATGTCGTATCAGTTACGAAACTGATGCGACTTGTTACATCTTTTACAAATCTGCGACCAAAAATGGTTATATGGGTTACCATTAGCGAAGGGCATCGTCAGCCGGTCGATTCTGTAAACACGTCGAAGTGAACGCTTGGGTGAGGTGATCACGAAGGGATCAAGTGAGCGTCATTCCATATTGATTAGGTACAAATTAGCTACAACAATCTGTCAATTTTCTTCAATAGATTTTCAACTTTATCACTAAAGCATGAGGTTCATAGTTGATTGGGAAAATTTGAGTTTCGGGTACCTTGATATTATTATGCTGGCGTGTGTACTTGTATTGACAGTTCACTTCGTGATCACTTCACTCAAGCCTCCAGCCGGTCTATTCTGTCGACGTCTCATCGTGTACAGTTAGGCAAAGTGAACGACAAGTGAGCTGTCATTCCATCTTGTCTGTATGGTTTGATAGCTCACTTGCCGTTCACTTCACCCAAGTTTTCACTTCGAAATGTTTACAGAATCGTACTGCAGAGAGTTAGTAAGGATAGTCAGAAGCCAGTAAATCTGACTCCAGTCTTGCCATGAAGTACCGTGTTACCCAGTTAATGGGTTGATGAGGTCTGGTAGGCAACCGCTCCGCGTAAAATACTGGTATTCAGCTAAATCCGGTTTGACTGGAAGCCGACCCCTATATAGTTGGGAAAAGGCTAGGCAGATGATGATTGCAGAGAGTAAGTAGGTAAAAGACGCGTGCAAATGTACGAACCGTACAATATCTGTTTGTAATAGTTACCTACCTACCCTACGAGTTTATGACTCCTTAGGCGCTCATTACACCGTAGGTTTTGCTGTCAGTTTCGCCACAGTCAACTGACTGACGGATAACCTATTCGTGTAATGCAGTGACTGATGGTTGCATGAAATTGATTGACAAAAGTCTGGATATTTCATTCTCTGTTTTATATTTCTTTGTCAATTGTTTTATACTTTTATTATGGAACTAGAACTTCGTTCGCGCGTGTTTAGTTGAAGAGGGTAATGTGTAAATTACTTCTTGATAGACTCAACGTTTCGCTCATACCGCAACATTTTTCTAACTTATAGTATTTTTATACGCGTCGTAACTTTTAAACGAAAGTTCCGATTTGAATAATTTAAAGTGTAATTTACATCTACATAATCAACCTTAATTATCGAATTATTTAAATGGATAAGGATTAATATATCATGATACCAAAATCACTACTATTCCATTCCACCCGGGATTTGAGTGAATAATTTTAACTAAAAGCGGTCATTGTGACTTAACCATAATAGTTAGATATATACGCTCGAGGACTTTTTTGTAGATATTGATGTCTTCTATAAAACTGTAGTACATCATTTTGCTCTATTGTCAAAAGTTTCCGCAGCGTACGTCATATAAGGATATTTTTTGGTATTTTTTTCGTACCTTGGGTTACCTTGG
This sequence comes from Lacanobia oleracea, assembly GCA_950371165.1. Classification (NCBI taxonomy): domain Eukaryota; kingdom Metazoa; phylum Arthropoda; class Insecta; order Lepidoptera; family Noctuidae; genus Lacanobia; species Lacanobia oleracea. Next base: position 11,654,220 of record OX493415.1, on the reverse strand, counting down.
ATCCCTTTACCTTGGATAACTTTTTTGATATTTTATAGCCAATGTTCATCAGTGATGATAATGTAGGATCCTAATGAAATATATAATAAGAATTTTTCAAATCGGTCCAGCAGTTTCGGAGCCAATTCAATTCAAACAAACAAATTTTTCCTCTTTATAATATTAGTGTAGATGGGTTATAGTTCAGTCCTGGACCTTTTTCGAATACCGTATTTCAACCAATAATAATATATCGTCGAGTATTTAAGAATAAGACCTCTGCCTCGAGTTCTGCGAGCAGCGGGGCGGTGGCGGAGGCGGCGCGGGTGCGGGGCGGGCAACGTAGACCCGTTTTCGAAACCAGCGGGCAGATCGCGCGGCACTATAGCGGCCATAGATAAGTATAAGTACTAACGTATAGCGGCGTAGTGTTGTGTTCGTGGTTGTGTCGTCGAGATATTTGTTTTTATTCGCGAACGAAATGTCTGAACAACGGCGACGACATTTTTTTGATAAAAAAATATTCTTAACGCTCGATTTATTGTGGGCAAAAGAAGAAGATAAACTGCACGTGTAACACTGCAATGCATGCGCACGGGCGGTCACCGCTCGACTGGCGCGCACCGCTCGTTCCCCGCCAACGCGCCGCTGACGCGCCGCTCTTTTCGAGGGTCGGTCCATTTGATTTTATACATTAGATCCTGCCGCTCCCGCGCCGCCCCGCTGCCCGCAAAACTCGAGGCACAGGCCTGAGCGTCTAAGGCGCCCAATACACGATAGATTTTGCTGTCAGTTAAACCACAGTCAAGTCTGACTGACGGATAACCTATCGTGTATTGCAATGACTGATGATTGATGACGAAAATCTGGATGTTTCATTAGTCTCGACTTTTAAGTGAATTGCGATCTGTTTTATGTTTTTGGAATGGGTCATAGTCATAGTTTAGCCTTGTCCTTTTTCGAATTTCGTAAGTAGGTATATCAGCCAATAGGTAATATAAGGACCGTCGCATATTTAAGAATTAGCGTCTAATGATATAATTCCTTCAATCACCATCAGTCATTTGACATTCATCACTTTTGGAATAGAGTGACGATTGCATGACCGTGTAATGGGTGCCTTAGTTCATTTTAATTACATAGCTACCTATGCAATGTTTTATATAATTATGTGAGCGCCAGCTTTGCGTCTGAGCGTCTCTATATAGGTACTTACTCTATATCATCGTCAAAATTGGCAATCTTCACCAAAACACTATTGTAAAATATATAGGTACCTACCTAGTAGTCAGTTGATACGTATAGGTATTTTAAGTATCAACATAAGACAATACATGCATTCGTTTCAATGGGTCGGTAGATCTTTTTGTAGGAATATAATTTCTAGCTAGCTAGTTTTAACACTTTTATAAACTTCTATATACTTGTCATTAGGTATAAAAATACAGAAAATGTACTTACGTGCAATATTAAAGAAATATAAAAACGACTGAAGACGTCCTCCAAGAAATTGCGCAAATACTAAAATATCATTTCGTTACCAAGGAGATTCTACAATAAAGAGTTGCGCATTTGATTTTACCCGTCTCAAATTAGTAACGAGACACTTTGTTTGATTTTAATACTTCAAATTGAAAATGTGATCTCTTAGCTCCCCCTCCTACTTTAATTCGATTCTCCAATTCAGCGTAATTCCCCTGACAAAAAAGCAAAATACAACTAACTTTGTTGACAAAAGTCAAAACAATAAAAAGTTATGACACAAGATAATGCGATCCATTTCACGAATATTTTTTTAAACAGAAGTGCAAAAAAATCAATGCACACAACATTATACGAGTACCTACCAATGTTTGAAAATCATTTGCTTATCGCGTAGAAAGTCCACTCATTGATATGCCAACGTTTACTACTGGTAACTTCACCACAAAAATTTATTTTTACGAAATCCTTCGTGAAGAATTTTGTTTTGCGAGAATTTTCTTTAAAGAATTGTTTGGATGCACAATCGAGTTCATCCCATCTTTTAACTCAAAAGAATTATGAAATGAAAGCTTCAGAAGTAGGTATTCAGAACGTATTTACTGAATCGAAACGTGACGATTTGACAGCTCTCAATTTTGACATTGACAACCAGTCCGAAACGAAAATAATTTCTTCATTCTTCACAACAAATACGCAGTTTAAAATGAGTGTTCGCGAGGAAGAACGCCAGAAAAATAGCTGCCCGAGCCGTGGGCTCGGTATTGCAGCTGCTGCTATTGGCGTCGGGGTTGGCGCAGCCCTTTACTACTTCTTTAACAAAAGACAAGAAAATCCGAGTACTGAAGGTTCGTCCAGCGACTGGACCTGTGAACGACAACAAACCTTGTGAGTATCCCTTTAAAACCTATTTTGGCTTGAATGATTCTGTTTGGCACGATTTCGTGTCGAAGGTGGGAAGTCGCAAATTTTGTTTCGTTACCTTCGATAAATAATTTTAATTGTTTTAATGCTTTCTATCTACTCCATGTTGGAACGTCGTCACTGCCTATGACTTTTTTTTTAAGCAGAAAGTTTTTTTTTAATTGTGTTCTTTTCTTGAAATAACGAACCCATTCAAAATGGATTTCTCCGTGTTTTTTGCAAACTGGTAAGTACCTATGTAATAGTGAAATTAGTTGTAGATCTAGAGTTTAATTTAAGGTGGTATTTTTTTCAATGTTTTAAATTTTCTGAGGAAAGATAATAAAATTATTTCACTGTAAAGTATGAGTAACAAATCCATTTTGTTTAAAAGTTATTGGCATACAACATAGCAATGTCGCCAGTCTCTTGGGCTGTTGGGCACATTATCAGCTGATAGCATTTTTTATGCTAAATTTTAATTTATAGTTAGTTTTCATTTGTTAATAATAGTATTCTTATTGAATGAATTAAAAAAATAAGTTATGAATTCTAAATTAAATTTAGTAGGTACTTGTAAAACTTGGCCTAATTATTAGATGAAGTTAATATTTTAAATGGTTACTGTTTTATATTCTCATTGTATTGACAATACATCTGTTTTCGCAAATTAATTCTGTCACAAAGGTAATTAGTACAAATAAGTTCTTTACCCTTGAAATATTTTAATTGGTTTCGTCTCAACGTTTTACATGACAATTTAGCGTAGCAATAACTATGGTAATACAACATGTACCAAAAAAAAAACAACACAATACCTCGTAAGGGGCCATTGTACTCATAATTATGAACAACATTCACTATGGGATCAACAGGAGCTGAGGAGCTCGTGGCTAAATAATAACAGCCGCACGGGTCGATCTTTAAGGTTAAGCAACGCTTGCCAAGGTTGGTCTGTGGATGGGTGACCATCTTAACATAACGAGTTTCCTCCGTGCCTCGGAAAGCACGTTAAGCCGTTGGTCCCGGCTGTCATTTGTGGATCTTTGGCAGTCGTTACGGGTTGTCAGAAGCCAGTAAATCTGACTCGTCTTGCTAAGATCAACCGTGTTACCCAATTCATGGGTTGTGGAGGTCTGGTAGGCAGCCGCTCCACGTAAAACACTGGTATTCAGCTGAATCCGGTTTGACTGAAAGCCGACTACAGTATAGTTGGGAAAAGGCTAGGCAGATGATTCACTATGGGATCAACAATTAAATAGCTTAAAAAAATCTACTGCTCCTTAAATGTCTGTGCAATTACATAATAAATAAACTTAAAAGAATGTATGTACATATTTAACAGCTGAAATTTTATGGTATTTCAGGGTTGCTCCCTTAATAAAAGTTGTTCATAATGATAAATACTATGACACCTTAAGATGTATTGCGTTTATTCTATTACACATTCTATATTAATACATGAATATAAAGCATCAAGCGCAAGCGTGCTCCATCTTCGACCACATCATCGCTTACCATCAGGTGAGATAGTGGTCAAACGCGTGCCTATCAATAGTAAAAAAAAAACATGGTTCGATCGTCTAAGTTTAGCAGTATTTGCCAAGGTTGTTTTTGGATGGGGGATTAACCACTACACATCGAGTTTCCTCTGTGCCTCGGAAAGCACGTTAAGCCATTGGTCCTGGCTGTCATTTGTAGATCTTTGACAGTCACTCTACATAAAATACTACTCTGCTGCATCCCGTTCAAATGGAAGCCAACCCCAACAAAGTTGGAAAAACGATACCTGCCTATCAGGGGGTCTAAAAGGGCCACTTTAGCAGAATCAGAACGCACATCACGCTACCCGTCACAGTCAAATTTTCCCAATCAACCTTGAACCTAATGCGTTAGCGATAAAGATGAAAATGAAATTTGACAGATTGTTGTGTGGTTAATATGATTCTATGGTTATGGTATGATTATGGTTCTAATATGATTCTTTGAAATTGGCCTTTTTAGACTCGCAGACCTTTACAACCTTGTAACAAGGTATCACGCTACTTCTGGGCAAAATTGATGTCAGATTTTATGGCTCCTGACAATCCTTAACAACTGCCAAAGATCTACAAATGACAGCTGGGGGGCTACTCTCTAAGCCCGAAGTCCTTATTTTCGCGCTTAGTTTTGGGGGTATTCTACTCCGTACCACCAAACCACTAAGAATTAATGACAACACGATTTGACAGTTACAGTTCCCGTCACGCAAGTTTGCCTCCGCAAAGTACGCCGCAATCGGCTGCGCAGGATGTCAATTTGACAACAAACATACAACCGCGCATGCGCGTAGCGCGCAGGTGTAATGGCATCTCACTCGCTCGTATACGTTCGATGCATAAGTGTGTCCCACTTGCTCAATGCAATACGACTGTGGATGCGAAAAGTGTTACACGTTGTTATCGTTTTTAATGATTTACGTTGGTTATTTCTTACAGTTTGATTTGTGTTCTTGTAGTGTATGTGTTTGTTGTGTTACTTTTTGATATTTTGTTGTTACTGGTTTATAGTATAATACTTATAAACAAAAAAAATATTTTAGGAACGTAACACTTTTTACGCGATTGCACCTGCGCGGACTTCACTCAAACCTAACTTCCGAGGGGCAAACCACGCTGACGCGAACTGTACTGTCAAATCATGTTGTCATTCATTCTTAGTTCGGGTTCAGGACTTACTGTAAATCCGTAGGTGATACGGAGTAACTGAGCCCAAAAATAGCTTAGACTACTAGGCTTAGAGAATTTTCAGAGGCATGGATGAGTTTCGATATGTAATGGATTGTCACCCATCCACAGACCGACCTCGGCAAGAGTTGCTTAACCTTGATGTTCTTTTCGTGATCCATGAACTCTTACAAAATTTGTAAAGTACCAATGAGATATTTAAATTTCGTAATGTACTAACTTTCTACAGAAAATGTAGATATACAATAATAATCATTTGAAATCTGTTATGTCGAAACTAGCAAAATATTTTGAGGGTAGTGAACTGTCAAATCCTTATCTCATTAATTTTAATTGCTCATCAACAGCAACACTTTGTTCTTTTTTCATAACTTTCTGTTTTTAATCAACTACAAAAAGGATTTTCATATGTCAGGGTTGAAAATTACTTAAAAAATACGATGACTTAATTAATTCTTCTTATAATATTTTTTTTCAAGTAATAATCAGTGTTGTTCTTTTTAATAAAACAAAAAAAAAATTAATATAAAATAAAAAAAATAATATTTTCCGTATTATCAATTTTTTTTCCAGTTATCAGTTTTGTTCTTTTTTTAAAAAACGAGAAAAAAAAATGAAAGTGATAGCTGTTTAAAAATATCTTTGACTACAGCAAAAATCCAAACAGGCTGCAATTTTTAAACAACCAATCAACATATAAAAACTCCTTTTTGATGTTGGCTCTTTTCATTCATTTTCATAACTCTATTTTCATTTCACCACATTAGCGGTTCCACTGAATCGGACGACTCGTACACAACTGTGTCAGAACATGACACGTCAGACACCAGCATGCAAACTTCAGAAGATTCATTCATGCTTTTTGAAGAAGAAACTGCAATAAATACTGATCATTCGGATAATTCGACGTCTACAGAAGACGATGACGATGAAGGTTCAGAGAATGATACAGATTCTGATCTGGAAGCTGCTATAGCCATATCTCTCGACATGTTAACGTCGAATTCGGAGGATATGACGTCACAAAGGAGCTTGGATTCTGAATCAGAGAGTAGAGAATGGGATATCACAACATCTTCAAGTGATATTCCGGAGAGCATGAATTGGCTTCGATTGATTCACAGCGGAATAGTAGATACCATTCGCTTAAATAGGAATAAGTAAGCTTTTTTGATACTCTGTGGAGGGTTTCTGGGAACTCGGCGATTTGCAGACGTAGCAACTTTTTTGTTCGTTTTGTGAGTTTAATGACAATTCTCAGATATTCTTAGAATTCACGCAGACACAGCAACTTAAGTTGCTTGTTTTTTATCGACAGCAGTTTGACAATAAAAAATCCAAACTAGCAACTGATTTTGTACTAAGAAGCAACGGATGAGATGTCTCCCTTTCCGTTTCCCGTAGCACCCTGCACCAACGTCATTCGCAACAACCGTAAACTGAGGGGTAATTCTCGCATTTTAAGGAATGTTCACATTCGCATCGCAGATCGACCTTACAAAAAAGCATCTTATCTAGGGCGATTAACATTATGACAAGTTATTGACATTGGCTATCGCTGAGATGATATTGCAACATGAATTTGAATGCTTTTTAAGCACGAGAATTGGCTTTCAGATCCTATTGTTGCTGCAAGTGACAATCGTTAATATTAATAAAAAAAGTTGCTAGTCAACTAAAGTTGCTCCGCCTGCGGATCGCCTTATGTCATTTCATGATGAAACTCTTGTCAAAAGTCCTAGGCCCGCTCGCACAAACCAGCAGTCCAATTCTGTGAACATTTCATCACGTGAGCATGAATAACTGTTCATTCGAAACAGTCATCGCGGCCCTGGGGGTTACTCTCTAAGCCCGAAGTTCTTAGTTTCAGGCTTAGTTGCGGGCGTATTCTACTCCTTATCACCTACAGACTTACGATTAGTCCCGAACTTGAACTGAGAATGAATGACAACACGATTTAACAGTAACTGTCAAATCGTGTTATCATTAATTCTTAGTGGTTAGGTGATACGGAGTAGAATACACCCGAAACTACGGAATTCGGGCTTAGAGAGTAGCCCCTGAAACGCAAAGGGCATTAGGAAGAACACGGAGGGGTTTTAGTCAGTAAGAGTCTGGCACTCCTGCTCTGCCCAGAGTAGGAGGAGTCATTTGATGATTTCCCTTATATCCTTATTAAAAAAAACCTTACACGGTGAAATATTGACAGAATAGGGAACTTGGACGGCGTTGACTATGCCATCTAGTGATTCATATTCGAAGTTTTAACGTTGAGGATACTTGACATTAACGCTTCTGTGCTGCCACAGTGCCACCTATAGTTCCAACACGCTTAAGTTGACTATGCCATCTAGCGTTGCAATTTCGAAACATTAGGCACGTGATGGCATAGTCAACGCCGTGCACGGCGTTGACTATGCCATCTAGTGTCGCATATTCTAAGTTTTAAGTGTCAGAATACTTGACATTGACGCTTCTGTGCTGCCACCTGTGGTTCCTGCCAGGGACTGAAAGCGGTTACGGTTAGAGGTTAAGATACCTCAAAAATATATCGGTACCAGATTAAAATAAAGGTAGAGCTATACCGATACCTTTATAAATAAAGGTTGGGCTATTTTGTTATTTAACCTTTATAAAATTTCGGTACCGAAAAACATGCGAGACGGCGTACCTACCACTCGTATGTTTGCATGTTCGCGACGCGACGTTGCCATTCTTGCCGACTGAGTAACTTACATTTTTATTTGGCTATCTGTAATAGAGGCATCTGAGCTTTCAGGTGGCCAATCTGTGATGACATGTGCAACTGCAATTTAACAGTTTACTTGTAAATACTGTAACTGTACCTACTTAAGGGGCTGTGGGACGCAGAGCACCGAAAATCGCCATTTTTTTCTTCGCAAAAATCTCCATAATGTCAATACATTTTCAAGCGTAAAAGAGTACCATGTATAGCCAAGACTTTGAAATCAATTATTTTACATTGATATTAAATAAAAGTGGCCTAGAACATTGAAAAAAGGCGTGACTAGAGACACCCTAAATAAGATTTTGAGTGGTAACCATAATTTTTTTTGTTACTACAATTACAACTTTGTGTACAGTCGAGAGCATATCAAGCTACAACAAGCTGTCAAATTTATTCAATAGATTTTCACAGTTATCGTTAAAGCATTAGGTTCAAAGTTGACTGTGAAAATTTTACAGTTTCGGATAGCCTGATTTGCTGGCGTCTGTACCTATTCAATAGAAAATTTAATACACTTAAGCATTTCACGAACAAAACACATACATTTTAATTTATTTATGATTTTATGACGGTTTCTATTCGAATTTGACTCATTTTTGAAACTCTAATATGTATAGGATCACTCGGGTGTACTGTCTGTCTTTACGTCTGTCTCAGCCAGTTTTCTCCGGATTTACAGGACTGATTCTGTGGGAATTTGGTACACATATGGACTTCTATAACCCAATCATGAACGCGTTACTTAAATAAATACATTTTTAGTATGGGGGTCACTATTGGAGGTGAAACAAAAAAATTAAAAAAAAGCTTTTCGACTTGAATTGTGTGACATATCAAATGAAAGGGCTTACTGTGAGGGTTTAATCCTATTTTTTTTTTTTTTTTTTTAAGTTTTGACGTTATTCAAAAAATTAGACCAAAAATGATCATTCCCTCTCCTATTTTATTCATAATATTGATTATGAAAATAAGATTTTTAATGCGGCATATTGACGTCTTATTGTCATTTGACAATAGGCTTATACACAATGTCAAATTTATCGATAAAATAATGGTGCAAATGCGAGTCCTAAATTATTCAACCAAAGTAACATATTGTGAGCACTAAACTCTTAAAGACCTGTGCATCAACTGGTATAAAATCGTAAAAATAAATATGTTTGTTTACATAAAATCTTATAATGCTGAAAATTCGTAGAGGTCTTAGGTTTATCATCATATTAGCCAATAGAAGTCCACTGCTGAACATAGGTCACCTGTATCCATCGGCTACCCGCACCTTGTGGGAAGCCTCCCAATGCTGCATCTTGCGGTACGCGTTTGCCACTCCAGAACTTCCCGAAGGCCTATCGATCATCTGTTCCACAAGTAATGTGGGCCGCCCTCTGCCACTTCAGATTGGCGATCCTTTGGGCTATGTCGGTAAAGTTGGTTCTCTTGCGATATCATCATCCGTGATTCGATCACGCAAGGAAACTGCGAGCATTGCCCTCTCCATTTCTATTTGGCCCATTGTGAGCGACCGGGTCTCAGTTTCATAAGTCACCACTGGCAACAAGCTCTGGACTCTCAAGACTTACGTCTTGAGACACTGTGAGACGAAAAGATCGAACACGCCATCACGCAACTTTCCGAACGCCGCCCAGCCGAGTCGGATTCGACGGTTGACTTTTTTCTCAAAATAAGCCCTACCTAATTAGACCGTTTGTCCCATTTTTTTTTTTATAACGGGGGGATATCCTCGTGGATGTCTCCATCTCTCACCAACCGGGGATCGCGAGAACTAATGCGACTTCCGTAATCCCCGGCTGGTGCCGGTCCGCCTCTGCAGGCCACCTCGGATCAGCGGGGAGAGTGAGGTGTTTGACTCCCCCCGCGGGAACACCACGCGCCACCACCTCGGGTCCGAATGAATGAGGGCGACGGATATCTCCAAGTCCGCCGTCTCTGGACCCAGTTAGGGGGGCCGGAAGAGAGCAGCCCTCCTCTGACGCCCGGTGCGCCTGCTGCAGGCCGGGAGAGGTTGAGATCTCCCTCTCCCTTTCCGCAGCCTCCTTCTGCGCGACAACTATTTCGCAGAAGGAGACCACCGCGTCCCAGGACTCCTCGCCGTCGACCATAGCATGAACTACGGCCGGCAGCGAGAGATCACTGCCAACCACAGAGATGAGGGCACGGCGTGGCTCCTCCCAAGCGGCACACTCTGCCAGTGTATGCCGCGTCGTGTCCTCCCGACAGTCGACGCAGTGGTGACACCGAGCGTCCGGCTCCCTGCCTATGCGACACAGGAACCTCCCGAAGCAGCCAAGCCCCGAGAGGACCAGCGTCACACGAAATGTCAAGGAGCCGTGCCTTCTCCCGAGCCACAGGTCGAGCACCGGCTGGATGGCCTCGATAGTAACGAGGCCAGCGAAAGAGCGTGAGAGCCTGTTCCGCCATTCCGCCACCAGAACCTCGCGCAACTGCGACTGACGCAGCTCAATGTGCCGCTGCATCAGTCGGTCGCCGCGTCCAACATGCTTGGTTTTGACCATTTTCATTTTAAAACCCACATTTTCGAAAGCTTTTCTGAGGTCATCAAGCATAGTACTGAGGTCCTCCATAGTTACAGCGATGACGGCAAATAAAAGGCGAGTGGTCCACTCGCCATTTACATTAATGCCTTGCCTGCTCTAGTCCAAAACCTTGAAGACGTCCTCCATTGCGGCCGTGAACAGGTTCAAAGAAATAACGTCTCCCTGCTTCACAACCGCTGCAGGAAGTTCGGTTTCGAGGTCTGATCCTAAAGTCGGACTGGCATTCGTACAAACACTTCAGTACCTTGATATAAATATATATTTTTTTCAATAAATCAATCAATATTCTTTATTTTTAAACATAGGTTACAGTAGTGTGTAAGATGTTACAATAGTTTTTCAGTATTAAAAGCGGTGGAAGTCGCTTTTCAATGATTTGGAGATCCATCTATTGAGCTACAGTATATTTGCACGCATCGTTTGTAGACTGCAGAATTATCTCCCGCCTCTTCTACGAGACCTTCAGAGTAGGACCAGAGAGCCTCTTGTTCTTATCTGTACGGTGAGTCTTGAAGAACTTAAACCCGACCGTAAGGACAGCTCCCTAGTTTCTAGAGAGCTCCGTGGACGAAATGTCTCTGAAGTTCGGGCTGAAAACATTCGAAGTTTTTGATCTGGATCTGTACAAAGCGGAGCGTAGATTTCATCAGTCGAGATCTTTCCAGCTTAATATTTAGGTTCAATTTGCCTCTTACCATGCTGTGATCACCTCCGGTGTTCACCGCGTTGATCACAGAGACATCATTAAATATCTGCTTCTTTGTTGACATGATGAGTTCAATCTCATTTTTTGTTCCACAGTCGGGGCTCTGCTACGTCCACTTCATGTGCTGTGAGTTCATCGTATAAAGGCCTTCCTTCTCCATAAAACTGGCCAGTAGGTGTTCCCGGTGGTTCCGACGTCCAAATCTGAATTGCCCCACTCACATCTCGTCACTGTCTCATTTGCCTAGTTTCGCGTTGAAGTACCCCATGACCACAGTGAAGTGACACACACAGTGAAAAAGATGTATCCAGATTCCAGATAAATCTTCATACATGGTCTCTATTTCGTTGACGGTGTGTGTCGAGGTTAGGGCGCTAACCTGTACGACGTTCAACGAATATCTTAATAATATTTTGAGTATAAAGTACGCCACCCTGGTCGGCACACTCTCGTTCATCACCACATTAGACACAAGGAACCTGAGAACGATAAATCCGTCACCACCCTAGGACTTCTGGTCACCCTCCCGTAAATAGAGCAGAGTCGTCGGTGTTTGTTGGGACAGCCGGATCCACTCCGGGGATACTTAGCTCTCCCTGCCTCGCCGTGATTTGGCCACTACCAGAGTCAAGGATAGGCGTGCTGCCGGGCACTAGGGGCCATTTTAAATTGTGCTCATCATATTGGGTGGTGGTTTGCCATAATCGTCACGCTTGGCAGACGGGTTGGCGATCGCAGTGTAGCTATTATATTTTTATAATGTGCAGAGAGTGCTACTGCTCAATTCATGGTGAGTCCCTTAGAAGACTCTTACGAGACCCAAGGGAAGTGATGAGATGGTGCTATTCTTTTACGTCCGATTCCGAACAGAACTGTGCCCAAAATTACCTGTCATACTGAATTAAACGACTGATGATGTGCCTACATAGTCGGCGTTGACGTGCATTTTATTTATACCTTTGAACTTTTTCGCATGCAAAGGTTCAATGAGCATTTTTGGTATTTCATCTAGTGTAGTGTACCTAAGACCTCAACGAATTTTCAGCACTATATGAATTGTTGTAAACGTAACCCTATCATTATTATTTTTTATATATTTTCCTTCTAGAAGATGCACAAGTCTTTTAACAGCTTGGTTTTCACAAATAATTATTTCACTTTGGTTAGTAACAGTTTATTTACGTCTGAAGAGATACCTACTTTCTAGATTGCAAGACGATCTAGAAAGTGTCTCTTTAAATGATTGGTTATATGCATATACCTACCTAACTTAATTTAAAAATATGGTGTAACACCGAGTTGCCGTGACTGGCCATACCACTGTTAAACCCGCGATGGTTTGTGTTGGTATGTTTGTAAATTAAAATTGTAAAAAAAAAATGTTCTTAGTCAATAAACGATAAAAACAAAACAATATTTTTGAAATTTTGGTCCCTATTGTCAGATGTCAATAAGAAGTCAACAAGCCGCATTAAAAATCTTATTTAATAATCTTATTTAATAATAAATCTTATTAAATCAATATTAATTAATTATTAATATTATGAACTATTATAAAATGAAGAGATATTTTGTCTGGGCTTTGTAATTTAAAATCTGATGCATTCTTCTTGTTTTTATTTTATTTGGTTTTTTTAAGCAACGGTCAATCGAATAAATTAAAAAAAAAAACATACGTAGGTTAGCTTCCAAACAAGCCCCGCAGGACTCTGAGCAGTCTGAGCGCAAGCCAGCTCACAAAATCAGGTCAAGTGCGAGTTGGACTGTCACACGTTCTTCGATTCTCAAACGGGTCCCGTACGATAAACCGAAAAACAATCTTGTATGGGCCTATCTTTTAATTTTAATATTAATTTTTAATTTTAATGTTCCTTACCCGAAGGGTAACCATCAGAAGCCGCCATAACAACAAGTAATAATAATTAGACATTTCAACTGTCTATATATTACGGTTCTTGAACTACAGTTCGTAATGGTTCCGTCCGTGTAAGAAAAGATTTGGTAGGCACTCGTCATAGTCCGGCTTACACTGCCGCGTCCTTCCGACCGTAAATATAAATCAAAACCGAGATATAATAATGTGCAATCGGGGCCTCTTAAATGAACGACAGAGTGGCGAGGCGGTGCGTCAAAGAAAACCCCTATATATAAAGGTTTAGGTTCTGCTACCGATACATTCATAAAGGTTAAGGTAATGCTACCGAAACATTTATAAGGGGTATAGTACTTCTACCGGTATGCATTTCCAACCTCAAAATTCCGCTACTGAAAATTAAAACGGTATCGAAATATTTCGGTAACCTTTATTTAACGGTATGACGTCATACCGGAATTTAATGGTACCTTAATTTTTGGGTAATTCAGTCCCTGGTTCCTGCACGCTCAGTTTAGGGAATCGTGCGCGAAGAAGACTGCCATCTAGCATCATCATCATCGAATTTTTGACTTATAACATACTTGACAGTGACATTTCTATGCTGCCACCTATAGTTCTTGCACGTTCCCTAAAGACTGGTAGTTGTCTATTAACTCCCGAGTAAGTTGCTAACGACTAAATAACAAATATTTCATACATAATGGTACTGGTAAGCAACTATCTCGGAGTTAAAATATACATCTGATTTATGCGAGCGGGCTTTAGTAAATTCTCCGTAGATATTGGTTTCATTCATTCACTCATTTCACTACATGCATTCATTAGAGGTATGCTTCAACAAAAGAAAAGTTCTTTTTATTATATCCAGTTGTTAAACAGGTGTTGGGTCTTTTTTATTTTATTTTTTTAATTTTAACACAAAATGTAGAGGTTGTTCAAAAACTCGAATGTCAAGATAGAGCAAAAACTTATTAAAATTTGATTTTGCTTAAAGTTTTGAAACGTCCCGCCTCGATAGGGTTTCCGGATGGGGGGAAAACTCCCTAGTAAACCGTAGACGCGACTTTAATTTTGCGTTTTATGGCAACGGGTACCATCACGCCCTCACGCCCGCGCCCATTCGGACTGAGCGGGACGGCGTAATTGTAGCGTTGACGCGACGTTAACGTCGCCGCGTTTGCGCAGCACAGCGACAATGCTACTCTGTACGTCTACCACGAGTTTTATCAATTTATACTCGCTAGCGACTGTAGTTAAATTAAAAAGTTAAATTAAATAAAACTTTATTTCAGACTGTACAGTCCATACATTTAGTTAGTATTAGTGTTAGTAATAATGGGGCTTACTTAAGTAGGTTAGTATTGTTAGTTTATAACATTTATTTATTTAAGTAAACCTATGACTGTCCCCACCCAGTGGCCCTGAAAGGGACAGTACGGTCTGGCAGCTATCATTTTCAGGAGGCTGAACATGTATGAAAACTTAAAAAAATTAACAAGTTTCAAATTTATTTGTTTAAGTTGTCAACTAACAAGCAAGCGAGTTGTAAGTAAAACTTTAGTAAACAACAAAAAAAAAGAAAATTATTAGAAACTTGTTTTTTTAAAGTCTTCACACATTTTTTTAACTAAAGTCGCTAGCGAGTATACTCGTAGATTGATGAAACTCGTGGTAGACGTACAGAAGTTGGTGAAACGCCAACCCTCGTAATGTCAGTACGATAGCGGCCTTAGCCAAGGTACCGTGCTATGTAAAGGAATATTTTTTTATGTATTTCAGGACTCAAGATGAGCTCAAGGCTATTCAAAGACAAGAAGCTTTGTAAGATAATGTTTTTTTTAAGAAAATAAAATTAACAAAAAATAAAGTTTTATACTAACACTTATTTGAATGCATGTGGTTGTTTCGTTCAAATAGTTAAATGTGAAATTTTGTGAAATGTTTGTTACATCTGGCATCGCCAAATTCAATTGGTCTTAGGTTTTGGCAATTTAACACTGAGTTTATTATTTATGTTTCCAAAAATCACCCTATGTTTATCAATTTTTTAACTCCAATCATGTACTTAATATTTTTTTTTCTAATAACACTGTTTTTTCCCCGGAATTTTGATTGTATATTTCGTATTTAGTGATAAGTGTATAATTAGTTATCTTAACTTATAGAAGGAGGTAAAATTGTCCGCTATATTTGTAGGAGGTGGGGTAATTCGACAGGGGCTGTCGATGTATCGCACTTTTATACTAGATAGGTTTAGGCAGTTAAATGAATGTAAACAATCTTGACGTGACTTGCTATCGACTATTTGCTCGCTGAGGAAAGGGACAAAATATATAGATCACGTGTGAGTAAAAGAGACACATACATTCATAGTCGATAGCTCGCTGTTCACGCTTTACTCGCTACTCGCTGATCGCCGGCTGTGAGACAAGTGCCTTAAGGGTGAAGTTGGGTCGCTGATATAAGGAAAAAATAACGAAAATAAAAAATGTGTCTTTTCATAAAAAAAAAAGTTTTTTTTTGTTATATGTGTATAACGGTCTTAACACTGGTTTTCTTGCATGATATTTGTGCTGAATTGCTTCATACGATTCCTGTTACCATAAGTAGTATACGTAGGTTAGTTATGTAACGAGTAAATAAATGTTAATTAATTAATTTATGCTTGACTTCATTAGTAGTTCGAGCGGAAGCATGGATGCGTGAAATATGGCAATGTACTAGTAGGTACTTAGATCGAATTTCAACAACGAAACTGTTCGCGATCAGTACGTCTGCCATGAGTTTTATTAAACTATACTCGCTAGTGATTCTTCAAGGTTAAGCAACGCTTGCCAAGGTTGGTCTGTGTATGGGTGACGATCTTAACATAACGAGTTTCCTCCGTGCCTCGGAAAGCACGTTAAGCCGTTGGTCCCGGTTGTCAGAAGCCAATAAATCTGACTCCAGTCTTGAAGTACCGTGTTAACCAGTTAATGGGTTGTGGAGGTCTGGTAGGCAGCCGCTCCACGTAAAATACTGGTATTCAGCTAAACCCAGCTTGACTGGAAGCCGACCCCAATATTGTTGGGAAAAGGCTAGGCAGATGATGATGACTCGCTAGCGACTGTAGTTACAAATATGTATGAAAACATTTAAAAAACAAGTTTCTAATTCTTTTTTTAGTTATTAACTAATGTTTTACTTGTAACTTGCTTGTTTGTTAGTTAAAAACTTAAACAAATAAATTAGAAACGTTTTTTAAATGTTTTCATACATTTTTGTAACTACAGTCGCTAGCGAGTATACATTACTAAAACTCATGGTAGACATACTGCATACAAGCCACGTTTACGAGCTGTCAGTGTCGTTATTTTCTGTGGAATATTGACAGACACTGACAGCTCTTGAACGCAGTTCAGATGTACTGATCGCTAACAGTTTGAATTGGTGAAAATGGCCCTTATTCGTATGTACAGTTGGAAGAATACGTATTGTATTGGGTTGTGGATTTTATACACGGTGGCAATTTTTTTTTGTCTTGCATCGGCAACCCACTTCATCTGCCCATCACTGCTATTATATATTATAATAATATTTGAATTACTAAAAAAAAAAAAAATTCAATTTCAATTATCATGCATGACGCGTGACGTGGTTTTTAAACATCCAGAAGCGAGAGCAGTCCAAGCCTTGTGTTCTAAGGACGGTGCGGAATAGAACGGAAACATTATTGACAGGCTAATTTACCCATTATTTATTATTATTTTACCTATTATCTCAATGAATTATTTAAAAAATATAATCTAGAGGTAGTTAATGTACATTAAGTGGGCCGCCTTTGCAGGACGACTAAAACAGCATCGTGTATAAGTTGGAAGGCTCAAATCACAGCGGCCGGCAGCTGTACGGCGAGCACTTTCATTGTGAAATAATTTTAAACGTTATCTACTTAATAAAGAGACCGGTATCGCTTGAAAAGCTCAAAAAGATCGCGCTGCCTTCCACGGCATTGCGCGTCTTGTACGCGACTGTTCACCACTCCTCAGTTTAGCAAAACTTACTTAACTTTGAAGGTCGACTGGAGCGGCAGCTATAAATCATCCACTCAATCACGCATTCAAGATCGCTCTTACATTTTCCAGTCGCGAACGCTCATGGACCCTGGAGGAATGCTCGATCTGCTTCGATGTGATGCTCAGGAACCAGGAGGTGACATCCCTCCCCTGTGCTCACAACTTCCACACCGAATGCATCATGCCGTGGCTTCAGGAGAAACAGACCTGTCCCAACTGCCGGAAAGTTGCCGAATGATCGCTGAATCTCATGTAAGTTTATATATCACTACTAGGTTTCTGCCAGCGTCACTGCTAGATTTCGGCTGACATAATTGGATGCAGAGGGAGAGGAAGACGAAAGAAAAGATGGATGGATTGTGTGAAGAGTGATATGAAAGAAAAGGGAGTTAGTGATAGCGTGTCGGCTGATAGGGTAGAATGGAAGAAAAAAACGTGTTGCGCCGACCCCAAGTCACATGGGATATGGGCAGGATGATGATGATGGTAACATACTCCCGGGATAAAAAGTAGCCTGTGCGCTGCTATTCCAGACTATAATCTGTCTCTGTCTCGGAAAACACGTTAAGCCGATGGTTTTGAAGATCTCTGGCAGTCGTTATAGACGGTCAGGAGCCAGAAAATATGACTGGGTTGTGAAGGTCACTTAGGCAGTCGCTCCTGATAAAATACTAGTATTCAGCTGAATCCCGTTTGACTGGAAGCCGATCCCAATATATTTGAGAAAGGCTACACAGATGATTAATCAGAACTTTTTATTTCAGATAATCTGCTGATATTCGGAGAGCGACAGACATTAACCAACATCAGCTGGTCTTTTAAAAAAAGGGCCCAATGAAAGAATGATCATATCAGAAATGTTTTGAACTTATATACCGACTAAATCAAGCTAAAACTGTCGCTATCGTTCTCTGTAACCGGCAAAAAGACGGAGATAGTAGATATTTTCTTCAATTAGACTTGTCAAATGTTTAAACCTTTTTTTTTACTTATTAGTTGGTACCGAACAATTTTTTCACCCTTTAGTTTAGATTTGACATGAAATTGACGACATTAAAAAATAAATGAAAAAATAAGGTGAACAAGATTTTGTAAAATAATTCTTAGAATAATTCAATTTTAATTCTTAATAAATTAATAGTCACCATGTATTGCTGTAAAATAATATGTCTAGTATATTTTAACATAGAAATAATAGATTTTAAGCTGGCTTTTAATTCTGATTATTGAAAATGAACAGGCAAAAGGGAGCGTGCAGGAACAAAAGTGTTATTGTCAAGTATTTATACGATTAAACTTCCGATTTTCCACCACAAGATGGCGCAGTCTACGCTGCATGTCCCATTAAAGGGAGCGTGTAGGAGCTTTAAGTAACAACACGGCAAGTAATTGTACGGATAAGGTTCCGAATTTACACTGTCTTCGTCGTGAACATTCCCTATTGTTCTTAGAATATCTTAGATATTGTGATTGGTGGAAGTCCGAAGAACATTCTTAAAGCCATGCAGAAGCCTTTTAAATATAGGGAAGAAAAACGATTTTTACCCGACCGCGGCGGGGTGAAAGGAGGGTTATGTTTTCTATCTATGCTCCTGAACTTCTAGTCAAGTAGGAGTGTTCAGGGCTGTCCCAATCTATACTATTAAAAGGATTTTTCGTAAAATATTTAACCTAAAAATTTGTTAATAACGGCTGTCAATTTTCTTGGTCTCTTTGATAATAATAAATATGAATATAAAATCATAATAACGCATCAGAACTGTGAGTAGGTAAGTACTTATTTTAAGCTTTTTTTCTTTAGAGTAACTTTTTGACAGGGACATAGAAAAATCATAAATTCGAATTATCAAAACAGACTCGTTAAAAACACCCTGTATATCTTTTATCAATAACAGCCTGTACATATCTTTTATAAATAATTTTAAATAAAAAAGCGTGAAATAAGTACCCGATGTTATCCTAAAAATTATATAAAAATGTTTGATTTTTAATATTTATATTATTTTTAATGTGATATGCATCTGTAGGTACCTAATATTTGTGTAACGTGATCAAAATAAGCAATAATAATCAAACCGCTGGCTGAGCCGCGAGTTTATTTGCTAATACTGGCAACACAGATTAAATGCGATAAAAATCATAATACAAAACATATTATTATACTTATCATTATGAACATGTTTTAATTTAAGAATAACTCCGAAAACGCGATAAAACGACTATTTCATACATTTATATAGTACATAACTCGAGAAATCCAATGGTGCAGGTTTAATTTTCGTCAAAATTGGGGTCGAGACTCCAGTTGTTTTCGCTATTCCTCATAACTCCGTATATGGTGGGCCGTCCACGCCCTTTTGTAAAAATCACCCTGTATAGTAGATGGTCACCATTCCCTTCCTTAGCAAGCCTTACTTAACTTTGAAGGTCGACCTTTTAATTTAATAACAACTCCGAAATTGCGATACCCAGTTAATGGGTTGTGGAGGTCTGGTAGGCAGCCGCTCCACGTAAAATACTGGTATTCAGCTGAATCCGGCTTGACTGGAAGCCGACCCCAATAGTGTAGGGAAAAGGCTAGGCAGATGATGATATCTCGACAAAAACAAAATGTACTGTACAGCTGATTTTTTTTTTGCAGCTTCAGAGCTTTGGTCCCATAGAAAATGTAGTTCATATTGATGAGAAAAATTACTCCTTTAAAGGTGTTGCGTTTCCTCTGTTGCAACTTGTTGGCTCTTCAGTGAGTCATCATCATATCAGCCGAAAGACGTCCACTGCTGGACATAGGCCTCCCACAAGCGTCGCCACAACGACCGGGCCTGCGCGTCTCGCATCCATCTTTAGTTCAACATCTTTAGTTTGGCGATCCTCCGGGCTATGTCAGTAACCTTGGTTCTCTTGCGGATATCATTATTCCTAATTCGATAACGCAAGGAAACTCCAAGCATTGCCCTCTCCATTGCCCTTTGATTTCGGTGAATATTTCCAAGAAAATGTACGCCACCACTTGGCTCTACATAGGTGAAAACTCCTCTTCATTGAAACATTGACTTTGACGCAAACACGACGTTTGATATCAATTTAGCAAATGCGGCGTTCTCTACACCGTATCAACTTACCTCTAAGAATTAATGACTACACGATTTGACAGTTACTGTCAAATCGTGTTGTTATTCTTAGTTCGGGTTTGGGGATAATCGTAAGTCCGTAGGTGATATGGAGTAGAAGACCCCGCAACTAAGCTCGAAACTCCGTAGTTTCGGGCTTAGTTGCGGGCGGAGTCCGGAGTCCGTACTCCGGGCTTCGAGAGTAGCCCCCTGACGCCTCAGTGCTGCCATCTAAAGCTAGTCATTTCAGGAAATCCTTATTGTCACTCGTGGAATCGCCATGATAATATCGCCGTATGGAGGACCCTTCATAGTGTTGAAAGAATGAAGTGGCAAGAATGTAGTATCGCCGCGAGACTCGCTCGTGGAGGTGGCTCCTTACCCCATTGTCCTATTTACCCCATTATCCTATTTACCCCAGTGGTCAGCGCAACAAGTCTTCCAGTTCCATACTTCTCTATCATTCGTCATTCAACTCACAATCTATCCGTCATTTCTTTGGTCTTCCTCTATATCCCATCTTTCTGTATTTAAACTTTCAACATCTTCTTTTTAAGTCGTCGATGGTTTATCATCATATCAGCCGAAAGACGTCCACTGCTGGACATGGCCGCCAAGGCCCGCCCGCCCTGTCCGACCGCCCGGTCCTGCGCGTTTCGCATCCATCGGCTACCCGCGATCTTCACCAGGTCATCGGTCCACCTTGTGGTCGATGGTTACCTCCTAAGATTGTTTGGGCCCAGTGGCCCAGGTGGCTACATTTATTGCAGCATCGGTGGCATTCATTAAATCCTCCAAAGTGCAGGTGTATGGGCACTTGGGGTTCTCTAACATGTGGCTCATGTTCTGAACAGGAGCACCACACTCACATTAAGTCCATATCCGACGGATCTATGAAACCCCATTTCGCCAATTTGTGTTTGCAGCGGCCTACCTGAGTGCGCAAACGATTCTTCTTTTTAAAACGTTTCCTTATTTGAAATTTTGTATTTTTTTATTTTAGTTGACGGTTTTTCATCTGTGTTGCCAGTTATATTTTTAAATGTGATATTAATATGTGTTAGTACTAAAATTGTAGAAATAGACTGGTTAGAATTTTTCTTAATAAAGGTTGTACTCGGAAACTTGTTTTATTTATTTAAACTTCATGTACAATAGTGGTACATAGGCGGACTTAATGCAACAAGGCTTTCTGTACCAGTCAACCTTTGGGTTAAAAGAAACACACTGTGGTAGGTGTACAGCAAATAAATAAAATTTAAAATCGAATATTTTTCGGAAAAAATAAATCAAAAAAATAATATACATAATACAAGTTAATGAATAAACGAAATATGTAATACTAATAAAATAGACATATAATGCTAAAATAAAAAACTAATAAATATGATGAATTATAATTATCTTTCTGATTCAGAGAACTCAATAATAATGACGAAGACCAAACTAAGAATCAGGCTTTCAAGTAGTGTTTTCGGATTTTAGATTCAGCCTTCTTGATGTCAAGGGGTAGCATATTCCAGAGTTTAATGATAGTAATGGCGTAGGAATTAGACAAAAACCCGGCTTTATTTGTACTGTTTGTAATTCATTTTCACTTACATCTATGTATATAACGAAGATGTTACATCTCACACTAGAATGTTTTAGGTAACTAAATAAGGGTAAACCGTCTTGATGTGAATTTTTAATCTTGTTTATTTAAAAACTCAGTTTAAAAATAAAATGCAACTAAAAAACAATTTCAATGTAAATATGTAGGTCCTACATCTAAATCAATTACACCATTAGTTTCCGCTCGAAAAACATTTAAAGACTCATTTGAAGTGTCACTTGCATTTTCCGCCTTTCTTAGTTTTATTTAACTTTTTAAAGTGGAAGCGCCAGGGTAGCCCGCGAAATTCAAATATTTTTATGTTTTTTACAATTTGCCGTTCAGTGTGAAGCTGTATGGTGAACAAAATACGATTTGCGGCCGTAACGCGTATTTATCTAAAGAATTATAACCATTTTAATCTATACTAATATATAAAGCTGAAGAGTTTGTTTGTTTGCTTGAACGCGCTAATCTCAGGAACTTCAGGTCCGATTTGAAAAATTCTTTCAGTGTTAGATAGCCCATTTATCGAGGAAGGCTATATATCATCACGCTAAGACCAACAGGAGCGGAGCAGTAATTAAAATTGTGACGCAGACGAAGTTGCGCGGGTCAACTAATCATCAATATAGCCCTCTAAGTTCATGAAGCCCTATAGAATGACTTTTTCATGAAATAACCATTCTATAGGGATT
Source organism: Lacanobia oleracea (assembly GCA_950371165.1). NCBI lineage: Eukaryota > Metazoa > Arthropoda > Insecta > Lepidoptera > Noctuidae > Lacanobia > Lacanobia oleracea. The sequence goes on along the minus strand of OX493415.1, from coordinate 11,631,766 downwards.
GACATCGCCCCACTGTCTGTTGTCCGCTCTATTATGGCCTCTCTGAAGGAACGAACTTCATCCCCGCTAGTTGTTGCGCTGCTGTGCGTTATTCCAGACTATAAGTGCCAAATTTCATGAATATCCTTTTAGACGTTCTGACGTGAAAGAGAAACATCCATCCATCCTCGCAAACTTTCGCATTTATAATATTAGTAGGATATCTGCCTAGCCTTTTACCAACTAACACGTGTGACAGAATAAACCCAATACCTCTTAAGAGGTCAACAACAACAACAACTTTCACTATGAGTCGAGACCAACATTGAAATTGCGAAAAAACGTTATGACGATGCAATGGATGGCAAAGCTCGAGTAGCGTCACTTTTACCACCCCGCACTGTGGTAGATTAACGCCCACACCCTCATACAGAGACGAGGACTGTGTCTCAACTCTCAACTGGTAACAATAGTCTATCCGATTCATTGTCACCGTCATTTTCATGCATACTTTAGCCAGGCCCCGAACATTGAATGATGACGCGCCAGGCGCGTCATTGGCCTACATCAAGGATGTCGCACCTAGAGCGTCATTGGCCCCCTGTGATGTTTTATGCGTATTTCGTATGTCCGTTATCTCGCGTCGATCTGCTAAGAGTAAAAGTTCTTTGTGTACTTCGATTCGTATAACTTGGTACTCAACGGAAATACCACCTCACAAGGTAGGATTTATTTATTTTAGTAAAATTTTACAGGGCTCGTCAACATTTTTAAACATTCATTATCTTGATAAAATATTCGAAAAAGGTGATAAATAAAAGCAAGGCATTATTATTTAGTCTATATATTTTAAGTTATTACGAAAATATGTTGTTAACTTACACCCTTTAATGGCCAAGGGTATAACAATACCCTTGGCCATTAATTTCTATTGACTTGCTTTGACTTCAATGTTTATTTTGGGATAAAAAGTGGTAGTTCTCTTTATCTCAATTTTTAGGGTTCCGTACCCAAAAGGTTACCAACGGAACCCTATTACTAAGCCTCCGCTGTCCGTCCGTCCGTCCGTCTGTCTGTCAGCGGGCTGTATCTCAACTGTCTACCTTCAGTTGAAATTTTCACGGACTGTGTATTTCTATTGCCGCTATAACAAAAAAATAGTAAAAGTTAAGGTTTATGGTACGGAACCCTTCGTGTGCGAGTCCAACTCGCACTTCGCCATTTTTTTTTTAAATCTGTTTGTAAGTTCGATGTGATGCGCCGGGTGCGTCAATGGCCTCCCGTGATATTTGCTTATGACGCGCCTGGGGCGTCTTTGACCATTTAGTCGGCTATCTGTATCGCGCGTGTTCTCCGATAGACTACGAGATAAGAAGGTTGAAGAAAACAAGCGCAAGCGTGATAATGACGGGGAATCACCTTCCAAAAACTTGTAGAATGTAAATAGTGTTGCCAGATCCTTAAATTCAAAAGCTGGATATCAAGTTTACAATAAAATGTTGCCAGTGTTAAAAAGTGTTTAGGAAGTGGGCGTCAGCATTGCCAAGTTGTGCGAAATTCCCCAAATTGTGGAGAATATCTAGTAGATTGGGGGTGGGCATTATTTGATGATTTTAAAATAATTATAGTACTATCTATAATTATTTTAAAATCATCAAATAATTATAGATATATATATGATTATAGATAATAATAATAAAAATCAAAGTAAAACTAATAATAGTAATAATATAAATCATCCCTGAGAGGATTAAATATATTTTTAACCGACTTCAAAAAAAGGAGGAGGTTCTCAATTCGGTTGTATTTTTTTGTTTGTTACCTCATAACTCCGTCATTTATGAATCGATTTGAAAAATTCTTAATAAATTTTAAAAATTCAATTTGATAATGGAAGGTATAAATTAGGTTCTGATGATGAGATCCCATGAAAAATGTTTTTTCAGATTACATAATCATAATCTGAAAAAACATTTTTATTTGTAATATTTTCGCCAATTGTCAGCCGATTTGGATGATTCTTTTTTTGTTTGGAAAAATATTTTCCTGGACTGGTCCCGTTTCAATTTGGTGAAGATCTGACGATGAACTTCGGAGGTAGGCAACAAAACTCTTCAGTAAATTATAGCAAAACGATCGGGATTGCTGAAATCGCATGATTTTTTAGTGTTTACACAAGTTCTTAAAATAACCACTAAAAAGTGAAAAATATTTTTTTTTTATAAAAAATACAACTGACTTCCAAAAACAAAACACTGCAACGTACAAAATAACTATAATTTCGGAAGTCGGTGTCAAAAAACGAAAAAATAACCAAAAACACCGACTTCCAAAATTAAAGTTCTTTTCTTTCTTCTTCAGTTACTTTTGTACCTTGTAGTGTTTTGTTTTTGGAAGTCGGTTGTTGTTCTTAAAATTGGGCAATTTGACTTGGAATTTCAGGGAACTTTATAAATTGGTATTGGCAACGCTGGTATCTCTTTATCAAGGTCATATGACGCGCGCGCCTCGAGCGGGTATGTATCATCGTTATCTATGCTTTAAAACGTAAATACGGACAAAAATAGAGCACCTGTGTAGACTTGTTTGCCCCGCCTCAAAGTATTAATACCGAATTGAATGATTTCCTGTAGTGAGTTCTCGTCTGAATTTTCAATTAAATGGTGTATATTCAAGTAAAAAGTAGAGAAGTGTGGAATTACATATCGTCTTCATAATTAATATTTGTGTCGGATTCCTATGGTGCCAGTTGGAATCAATGAACGGTAAGTAACACTTGAAAATTAAAATACTTAGGTTGTATGTTGTTGTTCTTTTATCTATGGCAAACCCAAAAGGAAGGGTTATGAATGTTATTATTTCAGCAGTCTTTGTTTGTATGTCTGTAGGTATTTACGTTCCACACTAACCTAAAAAATAATAATTATTATTTTTTTGCGATAAGACACTTTTATGAGAGTTAGGTTTAAATGTTCTTTTATGTTCAGTTTTTAGTGTAAAAAAGGTAAGTAAGTAATTATGTAATGAATAAATAATTAGTTTTGTGACGTAAATTGTTAAGACTTGTTTTCTCGTACTTTGACGAGTAGGTGACACAGACCTGTGATATAGGGTTTTCCTAGTACAGGCTGCCGACGACCAGTGAGAGCTGCCGACGACCAGTAAGAGCTGCCGACGACCAATGAGAGCTGCCGACGACTAGCCTGGATTAATAACAACATATAATCAATTGTATGTGCCAGCGACTTTTCCGCTCTAGTGCGAAGTACATTTAATTTCGTGCCTTAAAGCAGTCGAGTAGGAGTTTCATAATATCTTATCTAGTGGTCAATCGATGACACTAGGCAACAAAAAAAAAACTTTTATTTTTCCAGAAATCAGATAGGTACGTATGTGATTTGTAACAGGAGAACACAGTACCTAATCAAACTTTTCAGTCACATATAGATTTTCAGAGATATTCATTTATATTTTTCTGTTCTTTCGTCGCTTTCAGCGACCAGTACGTGCTGCCGGCGACCAGTGAGAGCTGCCGACGACCAGTGGGAGCTGCCGGCGACCAGTTAGAGCTGCCGGCGACCAGTGACAGCTGCCGAGGACCAGTGAGAGCTGCCGACGACCAGTAAGAGCTGCCGACGACCAATGAGAGCTACCGACGACTAGCCTGGATTAATAACAACATATAAACAATTGTATGTACCAGCGAGTTTTCCGCTCTATTGCGAAGTACATTTAATTTCGTGCATTAAAGCTGTCGAGTAGGAGCTAGTTTTCGAGTAAGCGTGTTATATATATTTTGTGAATATTTTGATGCAAGCGGGCAAGCTATCTCGTTGCAATGCAACCGATGTGGGACATACGCCCGAGCCGATATGGAGCCGAGATACAGTAGTGCTTTTTACCCGACTGGGCCAGAAGGCCAGAAGGAGGAGGTTATCTGTTAATTTATTTAATACTTCATGCACACAAATGTACAGAGGCGGACTTAATGCCTTAGGCATTTTCTACCAGTCAACCCTTGGGTGATGCAAAGACAATTAGTGGTAGGTGCAATTTTGAGCAAGAAACGCTATAAAAAGATATTTATTATATATATATCTCTCTCTTTGTATTTATTAAATACAAAGAGAGGAACTACAGAATAGGTACTATAATATATGTACTCAATGAACAAACAAAAACACGAATATACTCAGTTGCAATATGTTTGTCCCAACTATATTGGGGTCGGCATCCAGTCAAGCCAGATTTAGCTGAATACCAGTATTTTACGTGGAGCGGCTGCCTACCAGACCTCCACAACCCATTAACTGGGTAACACGGTACTTCATGGCGAGACTGGAGTCAGATTTACTGGCTTCTTTTCTTTAATATCTGTGCTGTCGTTCCATTCTTTCTTTTCTTTAATTTCTGTGTTGTCGTCCTATTCTTTCTTTCCTTTATTTCTGTGTTATCGTTCTATTCTTTCTTTTATTTAATTTCTGGCTTGTCGTTGTATTCTTTCTTTTATTTAATTTCTGGCTTGTTGTTGTATTCTTTCTTTTCTTTAATTTCTGGCTTGTCGTTCTATTCTTTCTTTTCTTTAATTTCTGGCTTGTCGTTGTATTCTTTCTTTTCTTTAATTTCTGGCTTGTCGTTGTATTCTTTCTTTTATTTAATTTCTGGCTTGTCGTTGTATTCTTTCTTTTATTTAATGGCTGGCTTGTCGTTGTATTCTTTCTTTTATTTAATTTCTGGCTTGTCGTTGTATTCTTTCTTTTATTTAATTTCTGGCTTGTCGTTGTATTCTTTCTTTTCTTTAATTTCTGGCTTGTCGTTGTATTCTTTCTTTTATTTAATTTCTGGCTTGTCATTGTATTCTTTCTTTTATTTAATTTCTGTGCTGTCGTTGTATTCTTTTTTGTCTCCCTTTTCTTTCTAATCTTAGTTTTCTTTTTGAGCCGGTCTCGACGGCTTCATCCGTCTTCGAGGACCCATCGGGTGGAGAATATTGTTGAGTCTTCTTGCCCACGTCTATTATTCCTTTTATATTTAAAACATGATTATTCAAGAACTTAGTCTTACTTTTTATTTCCAGTTCTCCATCAAAGCAGTCACGTGGCTGTCAGTGTTCGAGGAGTCCCTGGTTCCTGCTGCTAACTGAGTGCTCCTGCGACTGTGAGTGATGTAGCATTGACTGCGTACTGCAACAAGATGGCGAAGTCTACAGAAAATGCCTCCAAACCTCCTAAATTGTACCCGAAACGAATTGGCACATCAGGAATACGAGGTCAATTGTACGAGACAAAACTTCTCAGTTTAATTTACTTTAGAGCCATACACGATAAAAATATCGAAGACATTTATTTAGCCACAAACGTGGACAAAGTAGGTTCGTTTGATGACATATGTTTGAAAGCTACATTTAAGGACACGAATAAACCCATTGCGGTTTTCATACAAGCAAAACATAGGGAGAACAATAATTCAGTCTTAACACTCAATAAAAGCGATTTGGCGGAATACTTCAACAGCTATTCGGTAATCAAAAACAAATTCAAACCTAATAACGAAGATGTCCTCTTCAACGGAGCATTTGATGGAACAGAATGTCTATTCGTTTTATATACAACCGCAAAAGGTGACAAAAAATCAAAACTATACGAAGGTAGTTCAGCTGATCGTTTGAATGCTCTAATAAGAACTGGTGCCCCTGGCTCACAGCCATCGCACGACGAAGAACATGTGAAGCTCGTGTGTGAAATTGTTTTAGAAGAACAAATGGCGGCGCTAGCTCGACAGATGGCGAAATGTATTTACGGAGAGTTTAATGACATCCACATGTTGATGAAGGATGAACTCGTGATACGGTACCATGCCATTTTGGCTCTAAAAGTATTCAACATCTCCGTGATACAACCCGAAGGACATCGTGATGCAAGCTTGCGAGAAGATTTCTTCGATATCAACGAAAGATACCTGCGACAATTCAAAGACGAACTGTGCACAGAGATTTTAAAAAGACGAAACCGTGATAATTCAACACAGTATATTAATTTATTGAATTCACTTATGCTTTTATCTAAATGCAATGATCCTGAAGCAATATACAAAGAAGTTGGAAGCCGTTTTACTTACAAAAACGGAAAGTTTGTGTTCCTTGATGATAATGCACCCGACCATTATAAGCTGTTTCTAGACAAAATTAATGAATCGGAAGAAAGTATAAGAAGTACACTCGAAATGGCAGTAAAAGAGTGTTTCAATCAACTCAGACAATCGCAGACCACAGCTGGACGTATGTCCAGCTATCTGCTTCGTCTGCTTCCGCATACACCTGGACGTATATCCAGCTTTCGGCCTCATTTACTTCCGCTGGCAACTGGATTTATATCCAGTTTTCTAAATCGTCGGGTTCCGCAGTCGGAGTGTTTTTCAACACTAAAATTTAAAGTGCCGGCTTCGTTTGGCAATGTAGACTTAACGATAAGAGGTGACGATGTAAAAATCGAAAGAAAATTGAACGATTTAACATCTAAAACAATTCGTTTTATAGAAAAATCTAAACCCAGTAATATTGTTACCATAGACAATTCTATGGGAGAAGGGTTTCTACAGCTTAATGGTGGCATAGCTTCTGCAGTTGGTAATTTATTAGTTCTTGATGAATCTACAAAACTCCTAAAGTTCAATGATAATTATGAATCACTAGGAAAACTCGCCAAAAAACTATATTGTAAATTGAAAGAAAAAATTGATAATTTGAATGAATATAGCTTCGACGTGAAAGCACAAGTATTTCCGAAATTGTTAACTGAAGAATATACCGAAAAAGTGGTGAGGGATTTCTTGAGTACACTCATATTTTATACATCCCAAAGTAATGAGAAACAGGTAGAGGAATCTTTAATATATGAAATAAATAATAGTCAAGATGATGATGTGAAACATTTAGAAGTTACTTCCGACGCCATATTTCTTAAGTACCATGACGCGATACAAAAATGGAGCATGTATTCTAAAGTGGGAAAGGGAACTTATCTTGAAAAAGAAGGGAGTTTATATAAAAATGCAGTAATTCTTAGCAAAAGTCAGCCGTTGATCAGCGTCATGGATATGATGCAAAGAATTAAGAATAAAAGTTATACCTTCAGTAAAAAAGCTATAAGTTCAATTAAGTTAGATGGGCTGGTTTCAGGAACTGTTATTGTAACTGAAAACAGAGCACTAACTGTTACTAAGCTCACCCATCAGATAAATAATAGGGATACGGTAGTGTTAGATTTTGAATACATTGTCAATTTATCAGTAAGAGACGATAAAGCATTACGTACAGAACTTATGAATTCAAAGGAAGTGAAAACACTTATTGTTGTCTTCGATAGTGCTCTGATTGCCACAAGCTCTAACAGCAAATTGGTCAATATCGTTAACTCTATGAAAGATAAAAGAATAATTATCGTAACTGACCAGAAGTCCGCTGAAAATGCGAAAAAAATATTCTCACTAACTGGTAACGTAATAAAAGATGAGAAAAATAGATTAATTGACTTGACCGAAGAGTCGCAGAAAAGTATCTTAGAGAACACTAAAGTGATGTTTCAAGGTTACGAAGTAAGTTTGGGTCAAATTTTGTTAAACAATTCGATCAGCTATGTTACAGGAGACGTGTTATATAAAATGATGCATAGCGATCAAAATGTTGTAGGAAAACCAGTCATAAATGAAAATTACAAACGAAATTTATACATTCAAAGGAGTGTAAGACAATATTCCAGAGACAAATTAAAAACTGATAAAGAAAAGACGAAGATGAAACGAAGAGAATTGCCAGGACTTGGGGAAAGGTTACCAGGATATGTAAAAGGTGACCGCAAATACCTTCAAACGCTTCACGACTTACTTGATACAACTGACAATGATGTTCTTATCATCGGAGATCCCGGAATGGGTAAGTCCACTCTACTCACTCATCTGACACTTAAAACAATAGAAATTTCGCCAAACAAGGGGTGGATAGTGAGAGTTAATTTATTGGAGCACACGTCACAATTCAGCAAGTGGAAAGATAAGAAAACAGACATCGATGCTTTGCAATGTTTTAAATTCTTGTGTCAAGCGGCACTCAGCGAGGAAAGTAGCAAAACGTTCGACTATATTAATATAACACTAGAAGAATCTAACGGAACAATAAATCTAAAGGAATTTGCAGGTGATGAGTGGGCTTTATTTGAATTGAAAATGTTCCTAAATTTTTATAACAGTAATGAAACACTATTCATCTTATTCGATGGCTTTGATGAAATATGCCCGACCTACGCGAATGAAGTGTTGGCATTGATAAGTACAGTTAAAACTTTTTCTCGGAATCATAAAATCTGGATCACTAGTAGATCGTATAACAAAATGAATACAATCCTAGAATTGCAATTTGATACGTTATTCGAAATAGAACCATTGGAAGGGCGTGAGCAGCATGTTTATTTGACTGCACTTTGGGATGAACAGAAAATATTGGAGGACCTCACTGAAGACCATTTCAAAAATATTGATGAATTCATCAGCTTTATTTCGAAAAATACTCCTCATATGATGATCTTATTTAAGAAAATAGATCTTTCCCCGAAGGCACATTTTCAAATACAATCAAGAATAGATATGCCATTTATTTTAGTTTGTTGGAGCTTTATAAAGTATTTGAAAACAAATCTTACATTCGCGCCACCTGCCATGATGAATGCTCTTAATAAACTTTTCGACATGTATTTCATGAGTGGAATTTTCGAGATGGATTTTGTGGCAAGTCCACTACATCTAGGTATTATTGGCAATTATTTTTATTATAAAATAAAAGAAATAAACCAAGAACCTAACAAATGGATTTGGATCAATGAACACTATGATATGTATAAATATTTTCTGGAAACTAAATTGAAAAAAATACGCTATCAAGATAAAACTCAAAACGACATGACCAAACCAGATAACGTGTTAGCATACAAGCGGGATTATGCAGATTTTATGGATAAGCATAAGAAACTAGCGGCATACGCCGTTTATGACAAACGCCTTTTTGATGATGATGAGTTGAAGCAATTCAAGGAATTGATACAAGAAGTGAAAGAGGGAGAAGAGAAAACTGGCATCATTTGTAATGTAGTAGACGATGTTCCTATTTTTGTGCACTCGACGCTCAAGGAATACTTCGCCGTCGAATACATCTGTGATTTAATAAAGAGTTATGACGACCAGAACTTTCTCTGGGATTTTATATTGAATGAGATGTTTTTCAACTGTAATAAAAATGTTATGACCATATTGAACGATAAAATGTTTTTGGACAATAAATTGGACAGATCTTTAAGGAAAAACCATAAATTAATATTTGATCTGCTATTGCAACAGGGTAAAAACAAAAATAATGAGACTGGTGAGATCCAATCAGCTCTATGTGAAGCGATTCGTCATGACCTCTGGTATTTTATTGATGTTTTCTTTTCATCAATAATTAAGGATAACGTGAACAAGAACAATTTGGTGGATTTCATCAAAATTGTAAAAGAAACTAATATGCTCATGGTATCAGTTAAAATGGATGGTATTATAAATATATGGAATATAATCAGTGTTGTACAAGATAATGATAAATCGAAGTTAAACATGTTATTTGACGACTTAGGGATAAAAGTAAATAATGTTTTGAATATGAACAGCATGGGTTTTGTGGGTGCAGTGTATCAAAAACTACAAGAAAAAGTGTGGACTCGAATGGACATCGTCCCCGAATGGAAAAATATATCAGAATTGAGTGGTCAAATATATTTCATTTGAGTGTCAGTCTCAAGTCTGTGATTTTATAGATATTGCTTGTATTTTTTTCTTTCGGTCAGAAGTAATCCGAGCTTTTTTATACTAATTGTAACAAAATAAATGCAAAATCTGAAATGGTGTCATTATTCTCATCATTCATCATATCAGTCGAAAGACGTCTACTGCTGGACATATGCCTCCCGCAAGTGTCGCCACAACAACCGGTCCTTTGCGTCTCGCATCCATCAGCTACCCGCGACTCTCACCAGGTCATCGGTCCACCTTTGGGGAGTCCTCCCCTAAGTGTCGCCACAAAAACCGGTCCTTTGCGTCTCGCATCCATCAGCTACCCGCGACTCTCACCAGGTCATCGGTCCACCTTGTGGGAGGCCTCCTCCAAGTGTCGCCACAACAGCCGGTCCTGTGCGTCTCGCATCCATCGGCTACCCGCCACCCTCTTCAGGTCATTGGTGCACCTTGTGGGAGGCCTCCTCCAAGTGTCGCCACAACAACCGGTCCTTTGCGTCTCGTATCCATCAGCTACCCGCGACTCTCGCCAGGTCATCGGTCCACCTTGTGGGAGGCCTCCTCCAAGTGTCGCCACAACAACCGGTCCTTTGCGTCTCGCATCTATCAGCTACCCGCGACTCTCACCAGGTCATCGGTCCACCTTGTGGGAGGCCTCCCCCAAGTGTCGCCACAACAACCGGTCCTTTGCGTCTCGCATCCATCAGCTACCCGCGACTCTCACCAGGTCATCGGTCCACCTTGTGGGAGGCCTCCCCCAAGTGTCGCCACAACAACCGGTCCTTTGCGTCTCGCATCCATCAGCTACCCGCGACTCTCACCAGGTCATCGGTCCACCTTGTGGGAGGCCTCCTCCGTGTGTCGCTACAACAACCGGTCCTTTGCGTCTCGCATCCATCAGCTACCCGCGACTCTCACCAGGTCATCAGTCCACCTTGTGGGCTAGGCCTCCTCCAAGTGTCGCCACAACAACCGGTCCTTTGCGTCTCGCATCCATCAGCTACCCGCGACTCTCACCAGGTCATCGGTCCACCTTGTAGGAGGCTTCCCCCGCGTGTCGCCACAACAGCCGGTCCTGTGCGTCTCGCATCCATCGGCTACCCGAGACCCTCTTCGGGTCATCGGTGCACCTTGTGGCCTCCCCCAAGAGTCGCCACAACAACCGGTCCTGTGCGTCCCGCATCCATCGGATACTCGCGACCCTCACCAGGTCATTGGTCCACCTTGTGGGAGGCCTCCCCCAAGAGTCGCCACAACAACAGGTCCTGTGCGTCTCGCATCCATGGGATACTCGCGACCCTCACCAGGTCATCGGTTCACCTTGTGGGAGGCCTCCCCCAAGAGTCGCCACAACAACTGGTCTTGTGCGTCCCGCATCCATCGGATACTCGCGACCCTCACCAGGTCATCGGTTCACCTTGTGGGAGGCCTCCCCCAAGAGTCGCCACAACAACCGGTCCTGTGTGTCCCGCATCCATCAGATACTCGCGACCCTCACCAGGTCATCGGTGCACCTTGTGGGAGGCCTCCCCCAAGAGTCGCCACAACAACCGGTCCTGTGTGTCCCACATCTATCGGATACTCGCGACCCTCACCAGGTCATCGGTGCACCTTGTGGGAGGCCTCCCCCAAGAGTCGCCACAACAACCGGTCCTGTGTGTCCCGCATCCATCGGATACTCGCGACCCTCACCAGGTCATCGGTGCACCTTGTGGGAGGACCCCCAAGAGTCGCCACAACAACCGGTCCTTTGCCTCTCGCATCCATCAGCTACCCGCGACCCTCACCAGGTCATCGGTGCACCTTGTGGGAGGCCTCCCCCAAGAGTCGCCACAACAACTGGTCCTGTGCGTCCCGCATCCATTGGATACTCGCGACCCTCACCAGGTCATCGGTTCACCTTGTCGGAGGCCTCCCCCAAGAGTCGCCACAAAAACTGGTCCTGTGCGTCCAGCATCCATTGGATACTCGCGACCCTCACCAGGTCATCGGTTCACCTTGTGGGAGGCCTCCCCCAAGAGTCGCCACAACAACCGGTCCTTTGCGTCTCGCATCTATCAGCTACCCGCGACTCTCACCAGGTCATCGGTCCACCTTGTGGGAGGCACCCCCAAGTGTCGCCACAACAGCCGGTCCATTGCGTCTCGCATCCATCAGCTACCCGCGACCCTCACCAGGTCATCGGTGCACCTTGTGGGAGGCCTTCCAAAGTTGTGTAAATACCCATAATTATGAGCAACTGTTACTATGGGACCAAAACTGAAATCGCAAAAAAAATATCGGTTGCCCCATATATTGCTGTGCGCATAGCTCGACAAAATGTACGGTGTGTGTAAACAACTGTTTTTTTTTTGCGATTTCTTTGTCAAAGCAACAGAGAATAAACAAAAGAAAACGATAAAACGATTTGCGATGACCAAACGGTTGTAATTTATTGCAAACTCATCTGCCAGGCTTTTTCACAACTACAACAGTTTATCTAGAAATTACAATAAAATATAATACCTGCTAACAGTGAAGATAGAATGATTGCTCGAAAAACAAACGAGAAGAAATTATTTTAAACAAATATATCTGTCCCTCTCGGGAAAACGCTGTTTATATGGCAGCTGTATAGGCGTCATGGACTTTGACGTCAAAGTTCATATCGGACTCTTCTTTCTAATTGTAATCTTTGAAGATTTGTAAAGGAAGGTATTTAAAAAATAAGTTCATGATTGTTTACTAGAGCTAATAAGTATTTCATTTTGCAAATATAAAAATCGCATGCATATTCCCTATTGGGGTCGGCTTCCAGTCAAATTGGATTGGGCTGAATACCAGTATTTTTACGTCAAGCGACTGCCTACCAAACCTCCACAACCAGTTACTGGTTACCCAGATACTGGTTTTTTTTTTACTATTGATAGGACCACCATCTCACCTGATGGTAAGCGATGATGTGATCGAAGTTGGAGCACGCTTGCTTAGAGGTAACCTATTCACTCTTGACTTAAAGACTCCCAAGTTGTAGCTATCAGGAAACACAGACTCCGGCAGGGAATTCCACTCCTTAGCTGTACGCATTATGAATGTGTTCCCAAAACGTTTTGTGCGTATGGGTGGGATGTCCACCATGTACCGGTGGCGCATCGCCGTTCGTCTTGTGGTCCGATGATGGAACGGGCTTAGCGGAATTAAATTATGCAATTCCGTCGCACACACCCCAAAATGTAACCGGTAGAAAACCGACAGGCTAGCAATTCGTCGTCGATGATCAAGATTTTGGAGCTTCGTCGCGACGAGCCTCTCATTGCCGATGATCCTCTTGGCTCGTTTCTCAATTGACTCAAGGGCATCAAGCTGGTATCTGGCAGATCCGTCCCAAAGATGAGAGCAGTATTCCCTACATGATCTATTGTCAGATAGGTAGTCTCACGATAATTATTTTATTCAGTTGCATCCAGTAAGTTGGTAAAAGGCTAGGATATAGGAGGCTCTCAATTCGGTTGGTATTTTTTCATGTATGTACTCCGATTACTCCGAGGTTTCTGGTCCAATTTCTGTGATTATATGTCAGTTTGGTGCGGTATACTTGCAATTTGGTCCCGTAAAAATTTGATTCAATTTTTTTTTTTTTTTTATAAAACGTTGCCCCAATATCGTGGGTGCGATTACAGACATATACTCACACATACACAAACAGCCAGACCCGGAACAACTATCTGTAGGCCATACAAATATTTGTTTCGCGCGGGAATCGAACCAGCGACACGCAGCGCAGCAGTCAATTGCTCAACCACTGCGCCAACCGTGTCGTCAAAGATTGATTTAGAGAAAGTTTGGTTTAGTAGTTTTTAATTTATGTACAATTGTAGGGTTCCGTACCCAAAAGGTAACCAACAGAACCCTAGTACTGAGCCTCCGCTGTCCGTCCGTCCATCTGTCTGTCAGCGGACTGTATCTCAAGAACCGTTATAGGTAGACACTTGAAATTTTCACAGATTGTGTATTTCTATTGCCGCTATAATAACAAATAATAAAAATTAAAGTTTATGGTACGGAATCCTTCGTGTACGAGTCCGACTCGCACTTGGCCGGTTTTTTTGCTTATTTCAATGTTTGTTTGTTTTGTTTTTTTTTTTTTTAATTGTTTTGCGGATTTTGCGGAGATGGATGCGGCTCCACGCTGAACTTCAGTTGTATATTTTTATGTGTATGTAACCTACTAACACTAGAATTGAAGTTAAATTGTAACTAACCCTATTGACTCCGATCTGAAATAAAAACTTTCTATTCTATTCTATATTTGTGTATATTGGGTGGGTCTGAGAATAGGTCTTAGGTTTTTTTTTTATATAGCATAACGTTTACCAGAGCAGTTACTTTCCCATACTAATATTATAAACGGAAAAGATTTGTATTTTGCATGTAACGAATAAACTTATAAAAACTACTGGACCGATTTGAAACATTCTTTCAGCAATGGATAGCTACATTATCTATCAGCGAGGAACATAACCTATATTTTATCCCCGTACTCCCACGGGAACGAGTTGATCACTTTTTTTTTTTTTTTTGCAATGTGTTTGCTCTTGACTCTAGTCTATGTCAGAGATGACAGAGACAAAGTCTACGATGGAGCGAGCTTACCCAGAAGGAGCCTGTTCTCTCTAACTTTGAAGAGATTAGGGTTGTAAGCTTTTGGAAACACAGACGCAGGCAGGCACTGATTGTTATTAAAAAATATATAAATTGTGTAGGACTGTAGATGTCTACTTACTTCAGCAGCAAATTTGAAATACTGAAGTAATCTACAAAAACGAATGTATTTTTGATTATTTTTAAATAATATTCATCTGTTTGTTATCAACAGCTTGTGTTTCATTAAGGCTTGTAAATCATCATGTAGCAGCATCAATGCCGCCACAAGAAAATCCAACGGAGCAAATCTACATCGCAACAAAAAGAACCGCAACGCCATCTATCCAACTAGCAGCGAACTACTTCGTTGAAATCCTGCATTGCGCAAGCAAAATTTACCGTGCGATTTGAACATACACATCGGCCCGAATATTAACTATCGGGCAGTAGCCCGCCAGGCACAACAGCCGCCTGGTCGGAGGATCCTCCATTTCAATTGAGGTGTGTGGAATTTTACTCTCTGTACCGCATACCTCCAAAACCATTTGCCAGTCTTCTCCCGACTATGAACTGCAGGTCTAAAAATCCACTTTAAGAGGGACTAACGCGAATATTTTACCATAGCTATAATACTCGCTCGTTTCGCACATAATATTCATTTGAATAGGGGAACATGTAATATTTCCAATTTTGCTTTAATTTTAGAGAACTCCATCTAGAATAGAACACCACATAAATAAGAAATGGAAACGCTTTAATTTATTGCCAAAATTGCGTTTTTAAACCGAGAGTTTAAAGGTTCGCGCGAAAACGGACGAAGACGTCACTCGTGTCTATCACTGGTCAAGAACTGTCCTAACTCAAAGACATAAGGTTGCCTTTTCGTTGGCATAACAGCAGATACGTCACTAAACGCTGATTGTTTTAAATACGTTCCGTTTCACGTTACTTTAATTCATTATTCTTGTTAAAAATCGATATTAATCAAAATAAAGACGTTGCAATGGCCTTTATTTTATACTTTTTTTTATCATTTTACTGACAACATTCCTATAAATTCTGTATTTGCATCTTCCCTCTTAGATGCTATATTCATATTTTTGATTGGCATAAATTGTAAGTATACATACACAGAACAGAATCCGTATATACACACATCACAAAAAGTTTGCGATCAGTAGCATAGGTACCTAAGCTGTTGGGGCCCGCTAGGGCCAGTGCCTGCTGGGGCTGCGGACTTCGTTCGAAAGAGGCACCGTACCCTGGAACGCAAAGGGCACTAGGAGGAACACGGATGGGTTTTAGTCAGTAAAAGTCTGACACTCCCTCCTGCTTTACCCAGAGCGGGAGGAGTAATTTGATGATTACCCAACCTAAAAAAAAATGTACCTAAGCTGTTATATTTTTAATTAAATTTACAAGAAAAAATAGTGTTTTCTTTAAATAGAAAAACCCTGTTTGAAACTAAAAAATAAAACAATTTTTTAGTAACAAAAATTGAGTAGATAATTAATATAATCGTGACGTCATTTCGCTTGGTAAAAATGTACCAAATTTACCAAGCGAAATGACGTCACGCGTGTTTTCAACTCGCTGTATCCTCTTTATTATTTGTTTACGTGAAAAAAGAAAAAATACGTGTCGAATATTTTTTGAAAATCTATCAGACGGACTAATTAGATTTTTTTAGTAAAATACCCTATTGTAACAGGAATTTGATAGAAAGAAAAATACTGTTTAATTAAAATTTAAACAGCAATTTATTAATAAAAGGTTTATATTCAATATAATATATCCTCCCCTGGCTCGACCACATGCGGAGATCCTCCTGGGCATGCTGAAGATCAAGTTATCCAGATTTCTTGGGGTAACCTGTCTCATTCTTGATTAGCGGCTTTCCTGAGCTCTGGCACTGTCTGGGGACGTGGCTGACGTTTCCAAATGATGATGATGATGATATGGTGATATAAGGTTGTAGTTTTCAAATTAAGAAAAATACAACCGACTTCCAAAAACAAAACACTACAAGGTACAAAAAAACCTCGGAAGAAAGAAAAGAACTTTAATTTCGGAAGTCGGTGTTTTTGGTTACTTTTTCGTTTTACCCTTAGTAGAATCACAAATCTACCCGGAACTGTATCTATGT
Source organism: Lacanobia oleracea (assembly GCA_950371165.1). NCBI lineage: Eukaryota > Metazoa > Arthropoda > Insecta > Lepidoptera > Noctuidae > Lacanobia > Lacanobia oleracea. The sequence goes on along the minus strand of OX493415.1, from coordinate 11,615,202 downwards.
ATATCAGAATGGCGGGTGTACTTTTCAGATTTGCTTAAATTTGGTACCTCCTGTGTACCTTTACGTATCTCTCCTAAAAATCTGTGTACTTACACCCGTATAATGATGGGAAATCATCAAATGACTCCTCCCGCTCTGGGTGAAGCAGGAGGGAGTGTCAGACTCTTACTGACTAAAACCCATCCGTGTTCCTCCTAGAGCCCTTTGCGTTCCAGGGTACGGTACCTCGCTAACCATCAGGTGAGATAGTGGTCAAACGTATGCTTAATCATTGTAAAAAAAAGACTGAATTTTGATCTGAAGAATGAGCTAAAAAACTTCCCGAGGCTGCCAGAAGAGCAAATAATTATCCTTGCATTGGATACATACCAGTTAAAACTGACCAGGCCTTATTGCGCTGAAAATCAAAACTTAATAGAAGTTTATAGAGAAAGCCGACTTCGCGACTTAACTATTGACTGCAACGGTGAGTTAAGATAGAACCGTGATGAGGTATAAAACGGACAGAGTAACTTTCGCATTTATAATACCTTTTTTTATGGATGGGAAATCATCAAATGACTCCTCCCGCTCTGGGTGAAGCAAGAGGGAGTGTCAGACTCTTACTGACTTACCCATCCGTGTTCCTCCTGGTGCCCTTTGCGTTCCAAGGCTACGGTACCTCTTTCGAACAGATTCCGCAGCCCCAGCAGGCATCTGCCCTAGCGGGCCCCGTCTTTCAAGCTGACATCTCTTTGAGGCGCGCTGGGATCGCAGCGCGCCGCCGACCCGGGCCTAGTTCTGATCAGACACCGAGCCACCCACTGCTCGCCGTCCGCAGGCCCGCGCCTAAGGCGGCCGGGAATCGTCCTGTGACTCCCGACGCCTGGGGCGTCTTCTTCTGTTGCGGCGACCGGGACGTGAGGTTTCGCTCTCTCTCACACGTTCGGCCTCCTCCTTTGCTAGCATTACTGCTTCGCAGAAGGAGGTGATCGCTTCCCATGCCTCGCTCCGGACCATATATTGAACCAGGGCCGGTCGCGAGAGGTCGCCGCCACCGATACTAGATTTGCCTGCAACTTCGTTTGCGCATATCCCGTTTTTTTTCCTTACACTCCCCGAGGAACCTACATGCAACATTTCAGCTTTCTACGATTAGTAGTTTCGGCTGTGCGTTGTCTGTCAGTCACTTAGTGACGAAAGAATTTTATTAATGATGATTGATAATGTTTAGTAAGGATAGTTAAGTTAAAAGTTAGTATGTATTATCTGTGGGATGGATGTCATCTATGACGGTGTTTCCCCGCATAATTAATTGTTAAATATCTACCAGTTATACATATTTTTCCTGAATAATATCTACCAGAGCACAGTACAGATATCTACCAGTATTATGACTCGACCCTGTCCTTGAAATAATTAGTCGCGGGGTACGTAAACGCGATAAAGCTGCCGACCTCTAGTATTTTAATTCCATCTACTTTCTTTCTAGTTTTTTCATTGTAAAAATTAGATTTTTGTGTTGAAATTCGCTTTGAATGAAAAAAGGAGTGTTCAATAAAAATACGTGTTGTGTTTTGGAATAGCAGATTTAATATTTAGTTTAGTAATAAGTTTAAATAAAAATCTTTTAGCATATTAAGTAAGTACTTGTACTTATAGAATAGAAAACTATTCTATGTTGTTATGTTCTCTTTATTATGTTCACCATATAAGTCACAGAAAAGAAAGATGAAGAAAACATTACATAGGGTGTCACAATGGGCGGCCTTATCGCTAAAAGCGATCTTTTCAAGACAACCATTGGATGGATTGCAAAGATGATGGAAAGACAATACTGTAGGTAGTCTTAGGACTACGATTTATATAAATAAATACATAGGTAATAGATAAACATGTACAATTATAATTATGTAACAAATAAAAATAAATAAAAAGCATAGGACCCAAGTGAAAACGATCAAAGAGAAAGGTAGTGATTTTTGACCATTGTTTCAAAAATGGACAAAGATTGAGCACGTCTTACTGACACGGGCAATGCATTCCATAACCGCACCGCTTGAACCGTAAAAGATTTGTCGTAAAAGCTGATGGAATGCATGGACATCTCTAATCTCAAGTCTTATTTCAGTCAAATATTCGCAAATCGCACGCTTGCTGCTTACAAAACCATCTCTCGCGCATTCGCGACTGGTTGTGTATCGAGTGTATACCGCAGTAAGATTTGTTACCATTTCGAAGTGAGCACGAAGGCAGCTGTCAATCCATACAAACGAGATGGATTGACAGTTAACAACTCGCTCGCGTCATCGAAGTTACGGTTAGATGTTGATAAAATAGATCGGCTGGTCACCGTGTGAGCTTAGGTGAAGCGAACATTCCCTATTCATCCGGACCCGAGGTGGCAGCGCGTGGAGTTCCCGTGCATCCCTATTTGACGTCCCGGGAGCGTCAAACACCTCAATACCCCCGCTGATCCGAGGTGGCCCGCAGACGCGGACTGGCGCCAGCCGGGGATTACGGAAGTCGCATTAGTTCTCGCGATCCCCGGTTGGTGAGAGATGGAGCATCGGGTTGGTTTTAGTCAGTAAGAGTCTGACAGACTCCGTCGCCCGCCCCAGCTAGTCTATTCTGTAAGTAACCATTTCGATATCGAGCTTCACCTGAGTGAACTTTATTACACACAACATAAAGGTGTTACGTTTATACTCACCTCGGATTCCGCTGTCGAGACACGAAAATGTTGTTACAGAATAGCACTACAGGGCGGAGGACGTCCATGAGGATTTTCTCCCGTTATAAAAAAGGTGAAGTGAAAATGAAGTGAGCTAGGCTGTCAATCCATACAAACAAGATGGATTGACAGGTCACTTGATACTTGAACTCGAGGCGCGTAGGTATGACTAGCGTTACGGTTTGTATGAACGTATAATACAGCCGGTCGATTCTGTAAACATGTCAAAGTGAAGCTTGGGTGAAGTGATCATAAAGTGAGCGGTCATTCCATCTTGATTACTTGGATTGATAGCTCACTTTGTGATCGCTTCACTTAAGCCTTCACTTCGACATGTATACGGAATTGCACTGCTGTAGATATTTATGCTGTGACCAGAGGGTCACAAGTTATCTGAATGATGAAATTTTTATCTCTTTTTATTATGAGAATTTGTTATTTCTACATTACTATAAATAGCGTCTGTCGAGAGTAGACCGGTACTAATATTCCTTCTGTAGTGAACGTATCTTCCTCTTTAGAAACATCTTTATATTTGTAAAGAACAATGTTCAGAGCGCTGTGTGTGCTGGTGGTTGCAGTGTTCCTTGAACTGACGTACTCCTGGGGTGAGTAAAAGTACATCTTGTATTCTATTTTTATCATCAAGGCACTTCAGAATTCAAAGTCCTGGAGTGGCGACCGCGTATCGGAAGATGCAGCGTTGGAAGGCTTCCCACGAGGTGGACCGATGAAGTGGTGAGAGTCACGGGTAGCCGATGGATGCGAGATGTATAGGACCGGCTGTTGTGGCGACACGTGGCCTGTGTCCAATGGTGGACTTCTTTCGTCTGGTAAAGTAAAGTAAAAAGTTATTTATTTGGAACATAAACATTTGGCACAATACAAGTAAAACGATGATAGCCACAAAAAGTTTACAACTGTGTCGCAGCTCTCAACGCCCATCTAAATAAGAATACAGTTGTTTCAGATTTAAACTATTTGTACAGTCTGTGACCAACATTATCTGACCCACTTGCCTATTAGCGAATAATAGTCAAGTGGGTTAGATAATGTTGGTCACAGACTGTACCTACTGTATCATCATTATATTACGTAAAATTATAGTGGAAAAGAGGGGATGTGTGGGCGAGTGTGTGTGTGTGTGAGGGGTGTGTTAGCGAGTGTTTGTGTGTGCGTGTATGGAGTGAGGGAGTGTATGTGAGTGAGAGTTTGGGTGTGTGACAGTGTTTCTGCTAGTTAAGTTTCCACAATTCTTTCATTTCCATCATATGACAATGATTTCAACCACTCAGTAAATTTTCTCCTCAAGAGACTACGGGGTAGATGGTAAATATTTAAGATTTTATTTGTGCTGCTGTAGATTCTAGAGCCGATAAACCTAAAATGTTTTTTTGTTTGGTATGATGATGATCAAAGCACTCTTGACCAAATAATAGGTCAGCGGATGGGCGCACTGGTGGCTTTAGGGCGCCGGGACATCCGGGCGCTGCACGTAATTTTCGTCCCTATTTCTCTCGATATAAAAAAAAGATAAGGCTTTGATGGTGATTTATTGTGCGATGCAAGTTTTAGGCCGGCAACACATAAAGAGAGCCCATAGATATAAGTTTTTAATATTTCTGTGAGAGCGCCCTAGCCAATCATTCTTCCATACAAACGTAGTATTGCGATGACTCCAGTTTTTGACGGTGTAGGTACGTTCAAAATAAAAAAAAATATCAATTTGTTTCATCATTACTTAGTCTTGTATGGAAACAAAAAAGTAAAAAAAAATATGCATTTGAAAGTTATGACTTATGAGCGTTGAAAGTTCTACATTTTAACACTCACTTTAACGCATCTTTGGGCGGAAATAAATACCATAAGAAGAAGGAAAATTAACTTTTTAACAAAAAAATAAAAAAGACTTCTAAAAACAAAACACTACAAAGTAAAAATAAGTTTAATTTCGGAAGTCGGTGTTCAAAAACGAAATAACCAAAAACACCGACTTCCGAAATTAAAGTTATTTATTACTTTGTAGTTTTTTTCTTAAAAAGTTTTTTTTTATTTTTAAAAGTTTTTTTGTAGTTTTTTAAGCACAGCGTGACGGCGTGATATTATGTTATGAACTGGTGTAAACAATCAACAGACATGCGATTACAGAAATCCCGATCCATTTGCTATCATTTATTGAAGAGTTACCACCAAATTTAAACGGGACCAGTCCGAAAAATACTCTTCCAAACAAAAAAAAAAACATCCAAATCAGTTAACAATTGTCGAAAATATCGCTGAACAAACATTTATCATGGGATCCCATCATCAGATCCTGACTTGACATACCTTCCATCATCAGCTCAGCAACATGAGATTATAATTACCAGGCACAAATATCTGAATTGCGTTAGAAAGTTTATGAAAAACAGTGTATGTGCTTATAAAATTTGAGGGTTTCTTTCGATTTTCATGGGATCCCATCATCAGATTCTGACTTGGTGACAATGGGACCACCTCAGGAGTATAGGCTTTTGAATAAAAAAAGAATTTTTAAAATCGATCCAGAATTGGCGAAAAAATCAGTGGACATAGAACCTCCTCTTTTTTGTAGAAGTCGTTTAAAAATGCAAATAATTTTATTTTGAACGGATACATTCAGCAGTTTTTTCATGATATCCATACTCCAAAACGTCTGTTTTTACAAATTCGCGCGCTCGTTTTCGTTCAAAATCATCTTTCGTTTCGCCACACATTTCCTCCCCGGGCAGACGGAGGGGAGGCGCGCGCGACGAGTACACTCCTTACACACACATGCTTACTGGTTTAGCTAGCTAGAGCTCAGTCAGTTCGACTCACAAGACAATATAATATGCTGCATACGTCACCGTAATTGCGCGCGTGCTGTGTATAAACTGATATCTTATTTGACATTGACCTCTGGCTTGAACTTTTATTGATAGTTTGTGTTGATTTAGAATTTCTCTCAAATTTTAACTAACTTTGTGACGTTTGTCGCTGGTACGTCGTTCGCTGTAGTTGGTTAGGGCTTCGTGCGATAAAGATAACTCTCTACGGAGTTAAACCTAAAACTAGCATACCTCGTCATAAAGTCGATGTGCATTGGTTATCACAGGTACATGTACAGTTGTTCAACGGAAAGTGCCGCGCGGTGGCAGCCACGTTGCAGCTGCGCTGCGGCCGCGTGTTCATTATTTGTGCGCTGCAGTCGCGCGGCACTTTGCGACAAAAATGAAGGCCTTATAGGATCACTCGGAAGCTGTCTGTCTCTCCGCCTGTCTGTTAAAATTTGGTACACATTTGTCGCAAAGTACCGCGCGGCAGCAGCGCGGCCTGCAGCGCTGCTGCCAGGTCACTTTTGGGGGTTAAAAATGTTTTATCCCGGAAGTAAGTTCCCTAGGGACCACGTGGGCCAAGCCACTGGAAGAAGCTAGTTTACCTACTTTTTAAATTGTGTATTAAGTTTTAGGGTTCCGTACCCAGAAGGTAACCAACGGTAAACGGAACACTATTACTAAGCCTCCGCTGTCCGTCCGTCTGTCTGTCAGCGGGCTGTATCTCAAGAGCGGTAATAAGTAGACAGTTGTCGCAGATTGTGTATTTCTATTGCCGCTATAACAAAAAATAAGGTACGAACCCTTCACGTGAGAGTCCGACTCGCACTTGGCCGGTTTTTGTTTACAATAGTGGTTTGAAATATTATTTTAGTTATCAACATCCATAAAAACCGAACCCTTGTAGGATCACTCGGGTGTCTGTCTGGCCGTCTGTCACAGACAGTTTTCTCGGCATGACGCCCTTATCTCTTCGCTTCTGTCTTTCTGGCTGACGCTGGTGTTTTCTGGAATGTTCATGAAATAATGTTTCAGAAAGTTTCTGTGGCGCTTAGGCTGGGAGCCGACATCCGGTTGCCACATTGTGGCAACATTCCAACACCTGCGTCAGCCGGAAAGACAGGTTGGCCCCGGCTGTCATTTGTAGATCTTTGGCAGTCGTTACGGATAGTCAGAAGCCAGTAAATCTGACTCCAGTCTTGCCATGAAGTACCATGTTACCCAGTTAATGGGTTGTGGAGGCAGCCGCTCCTCGTAAAATACTGGTATTCAGCTAAATCCGGCTTGACTGGAAGCCGACCCCAATATAGTAGATACTAGATAGATAGATGAGTTAATTCATTTAATGAATATTTATTACATTTTCATTTCTTATGAACTATGGTTTATTTTGGTATAAATTTTACGTAAAAACATTACTGTATTATGGAGTAATTGACAGTTAATTCTGAGCGTTTTTAGTAGTTTTTATGGAATTGAATGGAATTTTTTTACGGATATTCCATTCTTATTTCAAATTTCTGAGGCCGCTATGCACGAAACCACTAAGAAATATTGTGATATATTTTTCATTTGTATTTGTGTGTTTTTGTGTTTGTTTGTTTGGGTTTTGTTGTTTGTATTTCATTTGTTAGTACAGTAGTTCAATCCACGAACTCAATAAAGTGCCGTCGCGCTTATTGTGAGAAACTTAGTTCGGAATTTTGGCTTTTTATCAACAGATAAGAAAAAAAAAATACGAATAGTGAGGCCGCTACGCACAATACTAATAACTATTCTCAACTACCCAATAAGCCAAAGTTGTCTAAGTATGTCAGTTTCTGAGAATAAGAAAGCCAAAATTGATCATTTTACGCAAAAAATATAGTCTAATTGTAATAGGGCTCTTATAGAGTAATGTGTAAATTACGTATTAAAACGTAAGGCTAAGTAAGAAAAATGTTGCGGTTTGAGCGAACTGCTCAAACCGCAACATTTTTCTTACTTAGGGTATTTTTATACCCGTCGTAACTTTTAAACGAAAGGTCCGGTTTGAATTTCTTCTTTTACTAACTTTTTTCATCAATTTTCTAATGTTTTTAGTACAATAAATACAAAACCATGGAAATGTAGCAAACATTTTCACTAAAATTTTCTTTACTAACCAGCAGGCCGATTCTGTTGTACGATTGTAAACATGGCTTACGTGAAGTGATCACGAAGTGAGCGGTCATTTCATCTCGATTACTCGGATTGACAGCTCACTTCACCTAAGCCTTCACCTCGACATGTTGAATTGCACTGCAGTACCTAGATCGGTATACAATTTCGTTCTAAGGCGTGATAGTAAATCTTCATTTGGCTATCAGTTTGTTAAAATGACTATGTTGTTTCAGACATCGCCGTTACAGCAGGAGATCGAATAGAATTCTACACTAATGACGGAAACAAAATAGAGACCGTACGTTTTTACTCGCAAAATCTGACAGCATTAGCATATGACGAAGTTCACAACATGCTGCTGTACGTCTCCAAAGAGAGCGAGAACGACGCCATATGTGGTTACAACATGACTTCCGTAGAGTTTGAATGCTATGTACAGAAGAATGGAAGGAACATCCAGGGCCTGGCCTTCGACCCTGTCACAGAATTACTATACTTTACAGATACTACGGAAAGAAGCATTAATTCGTTTTCATTTAAATCCGGATCTAAAAACAATGTTTACGGCAATCTTGTAATCAAAATGGATGACGGGATCCCCACTGACATTGCTGTGGATCATTGTAGAGGGTAGGTTACCAATCGGCGGTGGATATGGATGTGAGGGTTTATAACTGGATCCGGGCCATACGCCAAAGTGGCAATAGCGTGCCAGGAATTGCTTTTGCAAGGTTAAGGCGGCAGGAACGGCGACACGCGCTCGAACAGTGGCGCGAGCGGCTACAGCAACCGCAATTTTCGCGCAAGCGTGTTATCGAAGCCGTCTTGCCCCACTTCAAAGCCTGGCTAAAAAGAGAGGAGCGCATCTCCTACAGGCTCACTCAAGTGCTGACCGGGCATGGTTGCTTCGGTGAGTACCTAAATACGATTGGGCGAGAAGCGACCTGGACTCTGCGAAACACACGTTCGAGGTGTGCCCTGCGTGGTCCTCGAAGCGGCGGGTGTTGGTCGCCTGGATTGGGCAAGACCTGACTCTGCCAGCCGTAGTGAGTGCTATGCTGGCAGATAATGAAAACTGGAGGGAAATTGCTGCTTTCTGTGAGGCCGTGATGGACCAGAAGGAGGCCGCCGAGCAGGATCGTGAGGGGGCTGATCCCGCTCGGAGAAGGAGGCGTCAGGTAGGCAACCGCCTCGACGCCTAAAAGCCGAAACCCCGCCTGCGTTATATAAGGCAGGTGGGTCTCCAGTGTCGCGGGCGCTCAGAGTGGGGTCTCTGTCCACAAAAAAAAAAAGCGATGAAGATGAAAATGAAATTTGACAGATCGTTGTATGAATTATGATTAGGATCATAATTCATACAACCTCTTTAGTATATGATTATACTAAAGAGGTCTTTTTAGACCCGCTGATCTGTTTATGTAATTGGCAGATGTCTGTATATCTAGGGCCATAAATTATCCGTTGCGGGCTTCAACCTCTAGTGGTTCAAGGGGAACTGTAGATCTCTAGGCAGTGACGCTACTGACGTACTCGCGAAGACGGGTTCCGAGATGGTAGTGCTCCTACCTTTCTCACTGTCTCGTAAATCAATTCACCAGAGATTAACTGAACATAGGCGCCACCGGCAGCCTAATTTGCAGAGGTTGTTTGGATGCTGAGGAATCAATCGCCCACATTATCCTGGAAGTGAGGCCGTGAGTTCCCAACGTCAACACATCCTCGGAACAGATCCACTCCATTTAGGTCGCTCTGCGAAACCTGTGAAGCACCCAGGAGGCTTCTGTCCATTTGGGCTGAGCTTTGCTGGCTAACTTAGCCCGGGGTACCCACGCGCAACGGACAATGGCACAACGGACTGAATGGGAGGCTGAGTGCAGATAACGAAGGCTCCTCTCTACTCTATCCGTTGCGGGGGTAGACATTTCTTCTGATTGGTTTTCCCATCGCCAACTATATGAAGCTCTATCACGTGTTAACAACTTCGAAATCGTGGATAGAAAAGCGTTATCATTAAAACGTTTCTCATTACGGATAATTAGAAGGGCTTTTTTTTTAAGGATGGGAAATCATCAAATGACTCTGCCCGCTCTGGGTGAAGCAGAAGGGAGTGTCAGACTCTTACTGATCAAAACCCATCCGTGTTCCTCCTATAGCCCTTTGCGTTCCAGGGCTACGATGCCTCTTTCGAACAAAGTCTGCAGCAGGCGTTAGCTCTAGCGGGCCATCTTCTTTGCTGACAGCTCTTTGAGGCGCTCGTGGAACACAGCGCGCCGTCGACCCGGGCCTGGTTCTGATCAGACGGTGAGCCACCTAATGCTCGCCGTAAAAGGGCTCGTCCTGGTTCTGAATGTAAGAGGTGGAACAGGCAGGGCCTAGCATAACATTCTTCCAAATACCTAATTCTAAGAGGGGTAAAGCAATGCTAGATATTGACTGTGCGTTTGTCTTAATGATCTTACCTAGCGACATAATTTTAATTTCACACGAAATCAATACATACGAATACACGCGAAAACAGTCGCGGGCAACAGCTAGTATTTCATAAAATCTATAATGTTTATGCTAAGCACTAGTGGTTTTCCATTTGCAGGTATATTTACTGGATCAAAACAAACCTTACGACGTCTACGATAGAGAGAGCTCGATTTGATGGAACAGGCAGAGAAGTTATTATTATTGCTACATACAATTTGGACCTACATAGCTTGGTGATTAACCAACAAACAAACACAATGTACTGGGTTGAGCCTGAGAACCATTTAAGAAGCCATATTTATAGTGCAAATTTAAATGGAAAAAACTGGAAAAATTTATTTGACTACACATCTGTAAAGGGTGAAATTGTCTGGTTAACTCACCCAAGTACATTAACCGTTTCAGAAAACAATTTATTTCTTGTGGGCTGGTGCTCAAACTGCGGAACACAAGAAGTTTGGAATTTTCAGACGCCTGAAATAAAAACTGCAAATTACAAATCTATCATCAAGGTTAATACTGAGAGCAGTCTGGGTATAGTCGCCAACTACAAAATGAAAGATCTAATTCAGGGATTATCGGATTGCGTTCAGATACCTAATAACAATGAGATCGACGACTCGTTCAAAGTTGCTAAAGAATTTCAAGGTCTCTTTTGTGTTCATGGCACCAAAGTTAATGGACAATCTCTTTGTAAATGCACACCGGGATACACCGGTGTGCGATGCGAGGTGTCGCTCTGTGAAAACTATTGCTTGTATGGCAACTGCAGTGTCACTGAAGAGGGACTTCCTGAGTGCAGGTAAAACATATTCTGCTCGTTCTATTGGCTGGTATTTTTTGTTTAAATTATCTTATTAAACACTAGTTGACCCGCGCAACTTCGTCTGCGTCACAATTTTCATTACTGCTCCGCTCCTATTGGTTTCATCGTAATGATATTATGTAACCTATAGCCTTCCTCAATAAATGGGCTATCTAACACTGAAAGAATTTTTCAAATCGGACCAGTAGTTCCTGAGATTAGCGCATTCAAGTAAACAAACAAACTCTTCAGCTTTATAGATTTTTAACCGACTTCCGCCGAATGGTGTCGGCCGGTGCCGTATAAGAATAATACCATCCCATCACTTGGGTGGGTGCCGTAAGAGGCGACTAAGGGACTCGCCAGAGCTTGGGCAACAGCGTTCTCTGTAAAACTCAACACCTTGCACTGGGATCGCCAACCCGCCTGCCAAGCGTGGCGATTATGGCAAACCCCCCATCTTAGGGGATGCCTATGCCCAGCAGTGGACGTCTTTCGGCTGATATGATGATGATACATACATACATTTAGTCCCGTGAAAATTTAATTCATTTTGGCTCTGTAGCTTTTATTTTATAAGAATTTTTGCTTAATTTGTGTTCTGCGTGTCGCGGGTTCGATTCCCGCACGGAACAAATATTTGTATGGCCTACAGATAGTTGTTACGGGTCTGGCTGTTTGTGTATGTGAGTTTGTATGTTTGTGAACGCACCCACGATACAGGAGAAATTCCTAGTGTGGGGCAACGTTTTAAAAAAAAAAAACAATTTTTGCGTAGACGTTGACGTCGTTCAAATATTACTATGTACTAAAAAGTGAAAAATAAAAAACTTTTTTTTTCACTTTTAAATGGTGCTTATCTTATTTTTTTGGTTTGTTTTTTTTTTTTATTTGTCATGGGTTTGCTCTTGACTCTAGTCTATGTCAGAGATGACAGAGACAAAGTCTACGATGGAGCGAGCCTACCCAGGAGCCTGTTCACTCTAACTTTGAAGAGATTAGGGTTGTAAGCTTTTGAAAACACAGACGCAGGCAGAGAGTTCCACTCCTTTGCTGTGCGCATTAAATAAAAGACGTTTGAAAACGCTTAGTGCGAATTGATGGAATAACTACAAGGTAGGGATGGTAAGCTGCAGTGCGTCTGGATGTCCGATGGTAGAAGGGGGCCGGTGGGATGAGGTCGTGGAGTTCTTGGGCACACTCACCGAAGTACAGTCTGTAGAAGACCGACAAGCAGGCGATGAGTCAAGCTATGTATGCTTATTTAACATTTTCAATATTATTTCAGATGTGATGCCGGTTATTCTGGAGAACGATGTGAAATCAATGCGTGCGTCCAATATTGTCTGAATAACGGCACCTGTACCGTGAATGAAGCCGATGAGCCATTCTGTGAATGTATCGGAGAATACGGAGGTGAAAGATGCGACGTTCCATTGAATGTGAGCAACTGTAACTGTTCCCCAAGCGTGGTAGAGGAGCCAGCTTGTCAATGTGTTGGTAGTCGCGAGAGGTCTCGTCGACCTGATGAACATGAAACCACAACTTCCTCTTCATATTATTTAATAGAAAAAAACATTACGTTAGCTGATTTATTAGAAAATTGGAGCAAACGAGGTCAACAATAATTATTTCCGTAGCTCAATTTGTATTTGGTTGTACTTTGATTTTGATTTGTATTTTACTGATTGTTCAATTGTATTTTGACTTTCTTGATTTTAATTATAAATATTTGAATATCTTTTTAATTTTGTTAATTATGAATTTGTGTGAAAATACGTAAAATTTTGTTTTATTTGTTTGTCTGCCTTTTCCGTTCGACAAATCATTCGAGTTCCTTAAAGTTTTAGGTTGAGCCACGCGAAAATACTGACAAGGCTTGCACTGTTTAGACAAGCCAACTCAAATTTGTATGGTGCTTTTCTCAAAATACCACCTCATATGGTTCTCATAAGATTTTAACCATTACATGTGTAATTTGATATGTTATTTGCGTTTTAACCTCTGAGTTTGTGTCGGTGTGTAGTCAGCTCAGAAACACCGGCCTCATCCAGCTTAAAATTATCAAAAAAGATTGACGTGTTAAAGTGCTATGTTTTACCTATTTACAAAATAGATATCGTTTATCATTTCCTCGTAACAGTCTGTTTACCATTTAAAAGAGTGATTTAAATTGGTTGCGCCAGGGTAGCCCGCGAAATTGAAATACCTATTTTTAATTGAATTTAGAATGGTTATTTCACAGCTTCAAACTGACGGGCAAATTGCAAAAAAACATAAAAATATTTGAACTCCACGGGCTACCCGGGCGCAACCACCTTAATTAAGATTCCTGTTACTATATTTAAGACCGCAGTCAATAATGACGCATGATGGTTATGTTAAATATATAATTATATACTTTATTGTACACCAAATTAAAACATATGAAGGAAACTTTAAACTTTTTTTTTTTTTTTACTATTGATAGGCACGCGCTTGACCACCATCTCACCTGATGGTAAGCGATGATGTGGTCGAAGATGGAGCACGCTTGCTTAGAAGTAACCTATTCACTCTTGACTTAAAGACTCCCAGGTTGTAGCTATCGGGAAACACAGACTCCGGCAGGGAATTCCACTCCTTAGCTGTACGCATTATGAATGTGTTCCCAAAACGTTTTGTGCGCGTGGGTGGGATGTCCACCATGTACCGGTGGCGCATCGCCGTTCGTCTTGTGGTCCGATGATGGAACGGGCTTGGCGGAATTAAATTATGCAATTCCGTCGCACATTCCCCAAAATGCAACCGGTAGAAAACCGACAAGCCAGCAACTCGTCGTCGATGCTCAAGACTTTGGAGCTTCGTCGCGACGAGCCTCTCATTGCCAATGATCCTCTTGGCTCGTTTCTCAATTGACTCAAGGGCATCAAGCTGGTATCTGGCAGATCCGTCCCAAAGATGAGAGCAGTATTCCATACACGATCGAACTTGTGCTTGATAGAGTTTGAGCAGCTGTTCCGGCGTGAAGTACCGTCTCACCTTTGCTAGGATCCCCAACTTCCTTGCAGCTACTTGAGCTTTTGCCTCTATGAATGGGCCAAAATTGAGAGTAGATGTTAATGTAACCCCAAGAAGCTCAAATTGGTCGGTTATCGGCACGGTTGCACCTCGGAAAGATGGAGCTGGGTGGAATTGGCTCCTTTTGGCGGAAAATAGACACGCTTGGGTCTTCTGGGCATTGAACTTGACCAGATTGGCATCACCCCATTCAGAGACAGCCTGTAAGGGCACATTCAAGCGCTCAACCATAGCCTCCCGGAGAGACCGGATCTGCGACCCACCAGCTTGTACATCGGACACGTATCTCTCAGCAACAGTGCTGTCGTCTGCATACCCAAAGGTACCGGGCTTAAGCAGATCAATAATATGCAGCAAGAACAGTGTTGCCGAAAGCACCGACTCCTGAGGAACCCCGGCATTAATATCCAGCAGTCCTGACGAGCAGCCATCAATGACCACTCGGATAGACCGATCTCTCAGGAAATCTGCGATCCAATCACACACCGGCGGGCAGACCGGAACTAAAACAAATACAATTAAAAATCCAATTAATGTTCCCAGTAGTTAATCCCAGTAGTGATTCGTCAAGTTGACAGCTGTTAGATTCGTTCTAGGTATATTGAACTAGGTAATTTGAAGGATGATTATTTTGTGTATCAAAACACACTTTATTTATTTATTTATTTGGATCTCCAATAAAAGATACACAGATATAACATAAGACAGTGATACAATGGTTCATTTAAGTGTGCTCCTTCAGTTACAGGAGACCACAGCATGCACTTATAACTAGGCTCACAAAACAAAATAAAAAATAAATTAAAAATAGCATAAGATAGAAATTAAAGTAGATTTACATTATTCCAATACATTCAATTAAAATCATTCAAGTAAATTAGACAAAATATTAAATTAAATTTCATTGTTGAAGTTATGTCAAGTTTAAAATTCTAAATTCAAATAAGACTGAGAAGATTATAAAGTCAAGTACCTATAAAAATAACATTAATATATTAAACACGTCATTCGTTACACTTTCCCACTACGGCCGACGCTCGGCTTGGACCTGACACGGTCTAGCGTGAGCCTTCCTTTGTTATGGTCGTCACAAGACCTATATTGTTGGAAAAACTTTTTGTTTAATTTTTTAGTTTGACCCGCATACTAAAACTAATTTACGTAACACGTCCGTGTTCAAGTCACAGAAGTTCATATTTGTACCAAATTTCAACGGAATTGGTCTAGTGGATCCGGAGAAAACTGGCTGTGACAGACGGACAGACAGACACCCGAGTGATCCTATAAGGGTTCCGTTTTTTGTTCGGAACACTAAAAAGACTGAGATGCGTATGCAAACGTTGTTCTAAAATGAGTAGAGACGGCCTTCTGTTCAATAGATGCGTCTATATTTACATGTTTTATATCTATTTATTATTTGTATTACTTTGTTTATTGAACACAAAGGTACATGAGTCCATAAATCCGAACAGAGTTTTCTTCATGGCAATACGTATCATTTATTCATAGAGGATTGCATTGAGTGTGTTTTTCTGGTAACACTGGAGTTGTCTGTGAGTCATGCACATCTATGGTCATGCATCCTATATTGGTTCCAGTGTTGTCAATTTAGCGAAAGAAGAAGTGACGAATTTCGTCTAAATCTTAGCGACAAAAAATAAGATTTGACGATAAAAATGTTTTAGCAACTTATCTGACGACTTTTGGAGTACAAATCAAAATAATTTTACGGCTTGTAGGTGATAAATACATTTTTAGTTTACTCGGCACAGAATTATACAGTGCCAAGAGATACGGACAACGCAAACGCGCTTGCGCGCTAAATTCAAACTTAATTTAATTAAGGTTGCATTCGTTGCTGTAGCTTCAGCCATTTCAAAAATATCAAATCTTTATTCAAATTTAAATTTTACGTTGATTTTTTTAAACTCTAGCACTACTAAATTTTTTTTTTCGGTCATCGTTTGGATATCATCTAGTTTAAGATTTAGATAGAAAAACAACTATTGTGTAAAATTTGAATGTAAAATTTTTATTTAGAGCTTAGAACGACTTACGTGCACGCCAAAATTCAGAATCAGTTTTAGCGATTTTCTGGCGATATTTGATATTGGGTCTTGCGACTCGAATTTATGGGAGTTGGCAACACTGATTGGTTCACTGTTTGATAATGAAGCGAATGAGGATACATCAAGGACTCTATATTAAAGTTACAATATCGTGAACGAATTATTATTGAGTGTTCTATTCTAATCTGTGGCGATATTGGGTGACTGACTGTGCTGTATTATCAAACCTATAATATGAACTTGGTAAGTTTTTAGTTTTTTTTCATACAAATCAACTGATAATACAAACTTATCTCAATAAACATTTGTACATACATACCTACTGTTTTTTTTTTTATTAATGATGGGTTTTGCTCTTGACTGTAGTCTATGTCAGAGATGACAGAGACAAAGTCTATTTAACCAACAAATAAACAAAATTTAAGATTAATTGTAATTAAAAACAGGTTGTTACTAAATGAAAACGAAAATCTATCTTTGACCACATTATCACTTCCCATCAAGTGAGATAGTGGTCAAACGCGTGCCTATCAACAGTAAAAAAAATATAAAGCCTAAGTGGTAGGTGAGTTTATTTTTTGTCTTTCTGTATGTTCCGGCCAAACAAACCAAAACAAACATAGACAACGTAAAGGATCACGATACAAGTCTATTCAGAACAGCTTTATGTCTCTGTTTCTGTTTTTAAAACTTTAAAAACAACTTTTAATAATATTCTTCTAATGTGTATTATTTATTTATTTTTACTTTTTATAATAATAATAATAAAGCCTGCCCTGTTCCCGATATCGGTGGGCTACTATTTTCATATTTTTAAATGTTTTTTTATTTATTTTATTCAAATATTTAAAAATATAATATACATGTATAGTTAAATGAATAAAGGAGATAATAATAAATCACTTAATTTCAAAACTAGTCTATTTTTAAAAACAAGAATAAATTAAAAAATAACAATTAAAAATATTATACAACACAAAAATTATACATTACACAAGTCAATAAACATTATAAATTACAATTTTACAAAGCAAAAAGATTACACATACACACACTATTGTCATCTCAGTCTATATTTAGGTCTGGATCCGGAGTGCTCAATATGCAGCCTAGTCCAGTACCGCATTATTGGGCAATCCAGATCCAGATCCATGCTCCATGCGAACAGCTGAAGGTAGCTGTTGGAACTGCCTCGTATGCGGCTCATTAGGGAGACAACTCTTTTGCGAATAATCGCCGCAAAACCATCAATATTTGCGACCGCAAACATACCCGCCGCGCTACATTAGCGAGGCAGTTTCATCAGCGCCCTGAAAGCATTGTTGTAGAGAACACGCAGGGCAATAATTCTTTTAACGAATTGTATACGAGTATTACTAGTTTTAATAGAAAGATTATGTATGTCAAAAATAAGTTGTAATAATTATTATTTCAAGGCAGCAAGCACTATAGTTCTGGTGGACCCTGCCTGAGAATTTTTCATAACTCGTCAAAATGTACTGAACATTTTTTTTTTACACCGACCATCATTTATTCTCTAGCAGTCAGTGTTATCGAATGTTACGTCAGAACTCTATAATTGCAAACTTGTGACATTATTTATTATGAAAACAGGATAATTCACCACTTTTTTTTTATTTGTAGTGGGTTTGCTCTTGACTCTAGTCTATGTCAGAGATGACAGAGACAAAGTCTACGATGGAGCGAGCCTACCCAGAAGGAGCTAATTCATCACTTTATTGAATTTTATTAGAAAAATCAGAAATAAAAAGCAAAACCTTCATTCTGAACTCTGCATCTTTTACATTCTACCATAGTACATACAAACATTTTAAATAGAAAATAGCAACAATATTGACAGTTACATTCATAACGAAAAATTATTATTTACAGATCATAACAACTACACACATCGAACTTCGAGGTTGAGTTCCGCTTGCCGAGGTCGAATCGTAGATGGGTGACCATCCGTAACATACCAAGTTTCCTCCGTGCCTGAGAGCGCAAGATAACTGATGGTCCCGGCTGTCATTTGAACATCGTTAAAAGTCGCTACAGGTAGTCAGAAGTAAATAAATCTGCTAGGTCACCCAGTTACTGGGTTGGGGAGGTGAGATAAGCAGGCGCTCTATGAAACATACTGGTATTCAGCTGCATCCGGGTAGACTGGAAACCGACCCCAACATAGATGGAAGAACGCTAGAGAGATTGAATAATAAATTATTAGCAGAAGAAACTGAACTTTATCAGTTAATCTGACAAGGACGCTGGAAGGAATGAGATACATTCAATAGGTTAAGGAAGAAGAAGTTACGTTAATAACTTCCACGACTTTTGTGTGGCTGAAACGAGAGAGAATCTATAAGCATCAAAACATGAGTAGTCAAACATATAAGAAGCGGTCAGGCACGTCGGGCATCCAGGGACAGCTGTACGAGACTAAACTAATGAGTCTAATATACTTTAGAATGATACATGACGACAGTGTTGAGAAATTTAGTTTGGCCACCAATAGAGATGACATAGGTGCCTTCGATGATATTGCTTTTAAAGCCAAAATAAAGGGGATTGATAAACCTGTTGCTATTTTCATTCAAGCCAAGCACAGAGAGAACGATAAACCCCTCACATTCACTAGTAACGTTGATTTGGCCAAATATTTTGGTAGTTATTTAGAAATTAGACGCGCCTTTGAACCGAGCAGCAAAGATACAATTTTTGAAGGTAAATTTGATGAAACTGAATGCTTTTTCGTTATGTATACTACAGCGAAAGACGATCCTAATAACAAAATGTATGAAGGTGGTCTTGCTGACTACGTAAACGAACTAATAGGAACGGGAGGCTGTTGCACACAGCCATCATACAAAGATGAAGATTTAGACTTTTTATGTAAAATAGTCATGAAAGAACAAATCACGACACTAGCTGAACAGTTGGCGAAGTATATTTGTGATGAATCTGATTGCGAGATGTCGATGAATAATGATGTCATGTTGCGATATCATGTGATTCTAGCGCTCAACGTTTTAGACGTTTCTGGCATCCAACCTGAAGGACATCGAATGGCCAAATTCAGGCAAGACTTCTTTACAACCAACGACGAGTTTATTGTGCTGATCAGAAACATATTGTGCTTAGAGGTTCTCAAAAAGCGGAAGTCGGAAGACACAGATGTTCAGAGTTTATTATTGAGGTTCCTTAACGAACCCTCTGATGTAAACATGCTTAGTAAACTGATAGGAAGTGTTCTTACTGTTAAAAATGATAAGCTGGAATTTGTTAGCAAATCGATACCAGACGATGTTAAGCGACAACTCGACAAAGCAAATGTCCCACAATCGATTGTCTATGAAGCAGCAGAAATAGCTGCTAAAGAGTATTTACTGTCTCTTACACTTAAAGTCCCTGCTTTCTTTGGCAACAAAGATTTAGCAATACGAGGCAATGATAAAAAAGTTGAAAAAAGACTTAACCATTTAACAACAAAAATCATAGAAATATTAATACAATCGAAAGACAATCTCGTCGTCACTATAGACGAGTCTCTGGAAGCTGGATTTCTTCAGTTAAATGGAGGCATAGCATCTGCTGTCGGCAACATATTAGTTTTTGATGAAAATTCAAAACTTTTAAGGTTTACAGATGCTTGTGAATCTCTAGACAATCTTGCCAAAACATGGTATGAAATATTGAAAAGTAAAATCCCAAACTTGCAGGAATATAAACTGGATGTCAAAGTTAAAAAGTTTCCAAAACTTTCCTTCGAACGAGGAGAATACGACTTGAGTTTGGTGAGAGATTTCTATGACAGGTTACTGTTTTACACCAACCAAGCTGATCAAAATGGCGTAGAGGAAATTTTGAGGCAAGAAATAGAAGAGTACCCTTGCAATGACGTCAAAAACTTTAGAGACAGATCAGGATTGATATTTCTGAAATACCACGATGAAATACAAAAACTGTGGATGACACCAAAAGTAGGATCATATCTAACTAACAAAAGTAAAATATATGAGAACGCAGTTACTTATGCTATGAATGAGCCGTTAATAGGTGTTTTAAATAAAATGCATAGCTTTAAGGACCAAAACTATAGATTCAATGAAAACGCGATAGCACGATTTGGGTCCCAAGGACAGATTGTAGGAACTATTATGGTTTCAGAGAGCTGTGTGTTAACAGTTGCTAAGATTGAACAATATCTAGGAAATAAGGACCATGTCGTGTTAGACTTGGAGTACATTTTCAAACTACCTTTCAAGAGTCACAACTCTTTGTGCAAAGAATTGACGAACATTACTAAGGAGAAGATATTAGTTATTGTTTGCAATAATATTCAAGACTTAAGTAATTCTTTTAAAAGACTTGAAAATATTTCAAAAGCGGTAGATGGCAAGCAAACAATAATCATTACAAACCGTATTTCAGTTGACACAGTAACTCAATATTTCTCAAAAGCAAGTAATGTATGGACCGATGAAAGAAGCGTCTTTACCGACTTGACTGTAGAATCTCAGAAAAAGTTCTTAGTATCTTCTAAAGTAAAATTTCAAGGTAAACATGTAAGCTTAGACATGATCGTAGACGATGAGTCTGTGGAATTCATAGAAGAAGATGTGTTTAATAAAATAATTAATAATGAAACCGTCGAAATTGGTAATACAGCTTTCTGTAACAATTATGAGAAGCAGTTTTATATTGATAGACGCGTTAGTCGCACCAAGAAACAAGAGCACGATAAGTTTGATGATGTTAAAGATAAGATATTGGAAACGTTATACGATTTAGAAGACGACGTCGTTCTTATAACAGCAGGTCCGGTAATGGGTATGTCAACCCTACTCAGTCACTTGTCGCTAAACACAAAAGAACTCAACCCTCAAGTGTGGATTGTACGAATAAATTTTGAGCATTACGTTTCTGTATTTCGCAAGAGAAAAGTGAAATACGATTTTGACAATTGGAACATACAATATTCTACAGTGGAAAGTTTGTTGTTCATGTGTCGAGCTGCACTTGGCGAAGTAGCGGACGAAATTAATGGAGATGAAGAACTATTGATAGAGCTGGAAGAATCACCAAGCGGTGCTATTTCTCTAGTTAGTTGTTCAGGTGGGAGCTTAACTGCTTTTCAGCTAAAAATGTTTCTACATTTTTACAACCGTGGAAAACTGATATTTCTTTTTGATAGCATTTATGAAATGATATGGGACAATGTAACTGAAGCAATATATTTGATGGAGTCGGTCAGGGATTACACACGACGGCATAAATTGTGGATCACAAAAGTATCGTATGAAATCGATGAGGACTGCTCCGACGAAGCTGTTTTTTTGGAACAAGAGTTCGGGACAGCTTACGTGTTAGAACCTTTTACTGCAATGGATCAGGTCAGCTTTTTGAACAAATTTTGGAAGTACAAGATTCAGATTAAGAACTTTAATAGCAGGCAAGTCCAGAATGTGCATGACTATGTCTATTTTATGAAAAATCGAACTGAGCCAAGCTGTCTTTCAGTAAAACAAGACTACTTAAGAGTATACGTGGTGTTTTTGGAATTTTTGAAAACGGAGGCTGTTGCTTGTGGCTTTGATTTTCCTTTTGATGATTATAATGTTATTTTCACTAGGCTTCTTGACTGTTGCGAAAGCAAAAGCTCTAATTTACCAAAAGATATAATTGCTCAACTCCCTAACGACCTCGGTACGTCTCTCGGTCGACGTGTACACCGAGTGGCAGATTATTTTCACGATACAATCAAGTACGTTGGCGAGAGAGATATTGAAAAGGACAGAGACCCGTTGAGGAGCAGATTTTGCATATTTAACTTTAATTAAATTATTTGTTTAACGGATTCATCTTAAAAGGTGAATCACTTGTGTGTTTTTCTGTATTATTTTTCTGTAATAGTCAGTTGGCGCCGAATCTACTGGACCAATTAAAATGAAAGGTGATTTTTCTTTGACATAAACACGGTCGTTCGTATACTGTATTGATAGTCGGTAACTTTGCAGTGAACACAGTGAACTCGCTTCTAATTTTATTGACAACATCCTGATTTTGTAATTATTATTATTTTCATCTTCTTTTTTCTTCTACCCGCACTGTTGTAACGTAATTAATAATAAGATAATATTGTTCTCATGTAAGTGACGACTGTCTTAATAAGAAATAAAGTTCTTTATACCGAACTTTGAGTATGAGTTCACTTTTATTTATTTATTTTCACTATACGCACGCAAACATATAGAGGCTAACTTAATGCCATAGACCTTACCACCAGTCAACCATCAAAAGTGCAAAGAAAAAACTGCGAGAATTTAAAAAAGTGTCATAATTTATTCGTAGCGAGCCAAAGAACCCTGCGCACCCAGTATAACAATGCCTTCAGAATGCTGTTGGGGCTGCTGTGGCGCTGCAGTGCCTCAGGCATATTTGTGAAGGAACACGTGGACGGGTTTCAAGCCATTATTTGAAAAGAAAACAGCCTCCCTGATGCAGCGCCTGCGGAACAGCGTCAACAGCATTCTTTATGTAAGTGCTGCACGTTATGACTGCCCATTACAGAATCATTGGATAAGGTTAGTATCAGGAGCAATGTTTTATGTAAATTAAGTTAAGTAAATTTTCTCATTGTAATTCTCTCATTATGGACTTGGTCTGGAAATAAAAATATATATTATTATTGCACTTATTCATAAGAAAAAAATAAGTGGTCGGGGTTGCTTTTGTGGTAATTAACAATGATTGGTTGAATTGCACAATTTTTCGTATTTTTTTTTCGACTTTCACTTTTTTTTCTAAAGTTATGGAATTGTAACGCATTGCTTTGTAATGCAAACGGTAGACAATATTATTGCCTTTTGAATAAGCCTATTTTTATCTCAGTATGACTAAAACTTTAAGAGATATGATTTTATTTTGTCCTCGCATAGAGCATATTTCAACAAAACAAAATGGCTGCCACCTAGCGGGAAATGTATTGGACCCAAGCCTAGGTATTTAGAATATCCGTGTCCGGACATACTGTAGGAATATCGTGTCCTCCCGTATGTGACCGTGTTTAAAGTGCTAAAGGCACTTTAAAAGTGGCGATGGGATGTACTCATTTCTCACTTTATCCACTCTCGTTACTCCACACTTTCATCCGTCTTTTTCGCAGCCCTACATTCTGATCCATACAGAATAGATAGATGTTTATTTCCCTGGTTCATATGTTACATTATGTCCACAGGCCGGTGGTGTATTCGGCCTGTGGGTGTGTCAGCTACTTACAGTCTACCTGTTTGTCTGAAAGATATCTGTATAAGTGTCGTGTAGTGTGTGCTGTGAGATTGATCGTGTGTACAGTGTAAATTTATATAAATTTATAATGTTGTTCTATATTGCTCTATCCTATTTACAGCATTATAGCAGCATACATTTATGGGGACGTGGAGCAGTCGTTCGCTAGCTGAGCAGCCGACTTCTGTCTTTTCTTGGTACATAGTTGATTTCACCTAGTCTAATATTAGTTAGGAGGGGGTTATGCTGTCCGTGTCCGAGGTAGGCGTCACCAGGGGTTTTCAGATCCTTGATGTGCATTTCGCGGAGTCGGCGCAACATGTCCTCGTTTAAGTGAAGATATAGGTAAACTGTCGTAATTTATGGATACATTACGACAGTTTATCTATAACTTTATTTTCGAAATTGTAGTATCCTTGACATAGATTGTTAACTTTAAGTAATACCTACTTATGAATCAAGCAATACCTTTTGCTTTGGTCTAATAGGGTCTGCAAAAGCTCTTAGCTTTAAACTTTTTTGTTGACAACTTGTTTTACTTTGTGGAACGCAAATAAACGAGAATGTACTATTCACACCAAGAACAATGATTTCAGTCTTTTCGAACTTTTTGGCAACATACGATAACTTGTGTAACAGTTTTATGGGGTGGTCGTCGTTTTCAACAACACTTACAATTAATTTATCTTCGTTCGTTATATTAATAACGCAGAAACTAAGGATGTCATTTGCTAGGGCTTGTGGTTTAGTAGTAGATTGAATTCTATATTTTTCGTACCTGGTATTGACTCTCAAATGAATCAACTTAGCTGTTAGTCCCACAGATTGTTGAGCGCCAAATATGTAGATAGATTTATGTTTATAATACATGTTTTTTTCTGTTACTATGCATATCTGTTTATGTGTAGTTTTTTGTTCTTCGTTAATTGTTGGAACTGAATTGTTCTTTTTAGTTAGATGTAACTTAGAATCATATCCAATAAACGCGTTGTGGATATTTTTAGCTTGTAAACATCTTAACACTCTTGAATCTTTTATTGTGCTGCTATTATTAGACGCTTGTAATGTTGTATTTGGAGTATTTAGGGTCTCAGTAGATATTTCAGTAGACTTTGACTTGAACGCTGATAGTTCTTGAATTTCCTTGCGTAGTTGAATATTTTCTAGTGATAATTTATCAATTTCAGATCTTGCATTGTCTAGTAACATATTATTTCTTCTAGTTCCTTTCTCAGCTTATACATGTCATCTGTTGGTGCGCATGTTGATAAATCGAAAATACTTAAGGCTGTCGTATTTATTTCAGAATTTATAGAATCTTCTAGTGAGTCATGTCTGACACAAATAGATTCGAATGATAATGTTCTTACAAGATTATGTTTACAACGCAAGGTTATATTTTTCTTTCGACCCCATTTTTACTGCGTTCAGAGTGATCCAAACAATTTTCAAATATTATTCCAATCTCAAGTTCTTTTTATTTCAATATAGGTATATTTTTCTTTTCTTCTGGTTCATATCAATTGGTTCAATGTTTTTGTTTCGTGTAACGGAGGTTTATTAGATGTCAAAGTTCATCTGTCTTTGCAATTTTGCTACTCACCGCTAGATGCTTTATGCAGAATTTTGGCACATTCGTTTCGTGGAATAGAGTTGTGTTTAAGACGCCAAAATTCAAAATTTAAAAACAAACAGAAAAGTTAAAAGTTCAGATTTATTATTTTGTTGTTTTTAAACTCGTTTTCACTAAAAATATGGGTGGTAATGCACGTGTTTCACATTTTTTTCCTCTAGAAATGGTTTTGGGGCTTGATAAACAGAGAAAGATGAGAAGTTAGTTTTTGTTATGAAACGATAGTCAAAAATTGTATTAGTTATTTTTGAGTTATATTATGCACAGTTCTTTTCACAAAAGTTTGGTAGTCACTAATGTTTGTTTACACACACGTTGCACTGTATTTTTACTCACTTTAGACAGAATTACTATTTTTATTTAATTTTTATCGTGGAGCTATTGTTTACGCTACAAGTGGCGCCGCGCCTTATGTACGATGCACCTAAGTGGCCATTTCCCAGGACCAGCATTGTCTTAAATAATTTACGATTGTAGGGTTGCTGGTAGAAAAAAAGGCCCGTTAACGTTTAGTCACACATTTATTAATACTTGCAACTATGATAGATTTACAGGCAATTGATAAAATGGCAATCCTAAGTGAGGAGTGAAAGGGACCTGCGTGGCTATCGCCCTTCAAATCTGATAGCTTGCTAATTCCTGAAGACCGCTATGATATCGAACAGGAACTAGTCTAACTTAAACTCAGAATTGGCTGCGTGGCTACCGAACTCTGTTCCTCTGGCTAGTTGATTGATAAAATGTTGCAAGGCGTCGCTTAGGCTCAAATCGCACCGAGATGGCAGTGAAGCGGCGAGCAGTTTCAGTGTCATATAATTTTGAACTTTATCTTCATTACTCTAACACATAGTATCGCTTGATCGCTTCAGAAACTTAAAAAGTCCGCGGCGCCGTGAGCATTCCGACGACTCGCAAGATAATATGTTCTATAGTAATGAAGATAAAGTTTAAAATTATATGACACAGAAACTGCTCGCCGCTTCGCTGCCATCTCGGTGTGACTTGAGCCTAGGCACTTGTCTCACCGCCGGCGATCAGCGAGTAGCGAGTAAAGTTTCAAACTCGAAACAACTGGCGATCAGCGAGTAGCGAGTGAAAAGTTTCGATAGTTTTGACGCTCGGCTTTCAGCGAGTGCTTTAGTGCGACGGGCTTTTACTCGCAATACTCGCTCCGGCTGGCATTATAGGTAGAAATTACCGCAGTTTGGTTGTTCTGACCGCCAAGCGAGCATCGCCGAGCGAGAGTCGCTGAGCGAGTACAATCTTTAATAGCTCTTGTCGCTGCGATCAACTAGAGGTACGAGTCGCTCGCCGGCAGTGTGGACAGCCAGCTATCGACTATGAATGTATGTGTCTCTTTTACTCGCACGTGATCTATATCTTTTGTCCCTTTCCTCAGCGGGAAAATGGTCGATAGTTACTCGCTTCCTCGCCGGCGGTGAGATAAGTGCCTTATAAAGTCAGCTAAGGCTTAAATATGTTGTGGTATGTGTGTTTCCAGGACGTGCCTGCCGTCAGGTGTACTGGTGGTCGCAAGAGCTGGCGACGCTGCGTCAGGCATGCGTTGCTGCACGGCGACGGTATACCAGGCACCGCAGGCTGCGGAGCCTGCGGTGCCTGGTATACCGTCGCTGGTATCCGCCCTCCGGATGCGTAGGTCGGAGAGGCAGAGCTGTACGAGGAGTACAAAGTGGCGAAGGCCGCCCTCCGAGCGGGGATCCTGCAAGCCAAGGATCTGGCTCGCAAGGAGATGCTGGAGTCTCTAAACGGGGACCCGTGGGGAAGACCCTACAAAATGGTGCGGAATAAGCTCCGCATCTGGGCCCTCCCGTTGACGCAGAGTCTCCGGCTCCAGGTGGTGGAGGATGTGGTGAGCGCTCGGTTTCCCTCGCGAGGGGAGCATACTCCCCCGTCTATGGCTCCGCCACCTGCGGTCCCCATGCGGACTACACCGATGACGACGATGACGATGCTCCTGAGGTGACTGAGGTGGACCTGAGCGTGTCGGTTAATAGGCTGAATACCGCCCCAGGACTCGACGGCTTACCTGGGAAAGCCTGGGTCCTGGCCTTGGAGGCTCTCGGGCCTTTTTTTTTTTTTTTTTTTTTTGTGACGGGGGGAAATCCTCATGGATGTCCTCCGCCCTGGGGCGGGCGGAGGGGTCTGTCAGACTCTTACTGACTAAAACCACCCCGGTGCTCCATCTCTCACCAACCGGAGATCGCGAGAACTAATGCGACTTCCGTAATCCCCGGCTGGTGCCAGCCCGTCTCTGCGGGCCACCTCGGGTCAGCGGGGGGAGTGAGGTGTTTGACTCCCCCCACGACGTCAAAGAGGGGCGCACGGGAACACCACGCGCCGCCACCTAGGGGCCGAATGAATGGGGGGCGACGGACATCCCCAATTCCGCCGCCCCTAGACCCAGTTAGGGGGGCCGGAAGAGGGCAGCGTATACCCTCCTCCGACGCCCGGTGCGCCTGCTGCGGGCTGGGAGAGAGGTTGAGATTTCCCTCTCCCTTTCCGCAGCCTCCTTCTGCGCGATAACTGTTTCGCAGAAGGAGACCACCGCGTCCCAGGACTCCTCGCCGTCGACCATAGCACGAACTACAGCCGACAGCGAGAGATCACTGCCTACCACAGAGATGAGGGCACGGCGCGGCTCCTCCCAAGCGGCACACTCTGCCAGCGTATGCCGCGCCGTGTCCTCCCGACAGTCGACGCAGTGGTGACACCGAGCGTCCGGCTCCCTGCCTATGCGACACAAGAACCTCCCGAAGCAGCCATGCCCCGAGAGGACCTGCGTCACACGAAATGTCAAGGAGCCGTGCCTTCTCCCGAGCCACAGCTCGAGCACTGGCCTCGATAGTGACGAGGCCGGCGGAAGGGCGTGAGGCTCTCGGGCCTCGACTAAGAGGGTTCCTAAGTGCATGCTTGGAGAGGGGCCCGTTTCCACTTCGTTGGAAGCCGGGGCGCCCTGCGGTCTCTCCGTCCGCATACCGGCCCATTGTGCTGCTCGATGAGGTGGGCAAACTCTTTGAAAGAGTAATTGCAAACCGCCTCGTCGAGCACCTAGTGAGGGTGGGGCCGGATCTGGCAGTGAACCAGTTCGGTTTCCGCACGGGACGCTCGACGGTGGATGCTGTCATGCGCATGCGAGCCCTTCGAGCACTTCGGTATCACCGGGTGCCGACCTACCTCTGTCGCGTAGTCGAGGCTTACTTGACGGACAGAGCCGTCATCTACCCCGGTCACCTGGGAGATTAGAACCGGCGAGAGATGTCAAGCGGTGTTCCACAGGGTTCGGTTCTGCGGCTGCTCCTGTGGGACATCGGCTACGACTGGTTGCTGCGCGCCGTCCTCCCTAGTGGCGTCAGTGTGGTTTGTAACGCTGACGCCACTCTGGTCCTGGCGCACGGGAGGTCGCACCAGGTGGCGGCCGACGCTATGACACGCGGGGTTGAGACTATAATTGAGAGAATCCAGCAGTTGGGTCTCGAAGTGGCCTTACACAAGTTCGAAGCCATGTGCTTCCATGGTTGCCGGAACAGGCCACCATTTGCGTTTGGTCCATTCGCGTTTGGTCCCCCTAGATTGGGCAGAAGCCGCTTGAAGGCAGCCCCGGCCCGCCCCGGACGAAGTTCCACCGGCTATCGAGGACGAGACCCAGATAACGGTAGGAGGGGTTCACATCGAGTTCGGGTCATCGTCGACCCGAACTCGATGTGAACCCCTCCTACCGTTATTTGGGATCCCGATGGTGGCCTGTTCCGGCAACCATGGAAGCACATGGCTTCGAACTTGTGTAAGGCCACTTCGAGACCCAACTGCTGGATTCTCTCAATTATAGTCTCAACCCCGCGTGTCATAGCGTCGGCCGCCACCTGGTGCGACCTCCCGTGCGCCAGGACCAGAGTGGCGTCAGCGTTACAAACCACACTGACGCCACTAGGGAGGACGGCGCGCAGCAACCAGTCGTAGCCGATGTCCCACAGGAGCAGCCGCAGAACCGAACCCTGTGGAACACCGCTTGACATCTCTCGCCGGTTCTAATCTCCCAGGTGACCGGGGTAGATGACGGCTCTGTCCGTCAAGTAAGCCTCGACTACGCGACAGAGGTAGGTCGGCACCCGGTGATACCGAAGTGCTCGAAGGGCTCGCATGCGCATGACAGCATCCACCGTCGAGCGTCCCGTGCGGAAACCGAACTGGTTCACTGCCAGATCCGGCCCCACCCTCACTAGGTGCTCGACGAGGCGGTTTGCAATTACTCTTTCAAAGAGTTTGCCCACCTCATCGAGCAGCACAATGGGCCGGTATGCGGACGGAGAGACCGCAGGGCGCCCCGGCTTCCAACGAAGTGGAAACGGGCCCCTCTCCAAGCATGCACTTAGGAACCCTCTTAGTCGAGGCCCGAGAGCCTCACGCCCTTCCGCCGGCCTCGTCACTATCGAGGCCATCCGGCCAGTGCTCGAGCTGTGGCTCGGGAGAAGGCACGGCTCCTTGACATTTCGTGTGACGCAGGTCCTCTCGGGGCATGGCTGCTTCGGGAGGTTCTTGTGTCGCATAGGCAGGGAGCCGGACGCTCGGTGTCACCACTGCGTCGACTGTCGGGAGGACACGGCGCGGCATACGCTGGCAGAGTGTGCCGCTTGGGAGGAGCCGCGCCGTGCCCTCATCTCTGTGGTAGGCAGTGATCTCTCGCTGTCGGCTGTAGTTCGTGCTATGGTCGACGGCGAGGAGTACTGGGACGCGGTGGTCTCCTTCTGCGAAACAGTTATCGCGCAGGAGGCTGCGGAAAGGGAGAGGGAAATCTCAACCTCTCTCCCAGCCCGCAGCAGGCGCACCGGGCGTCGGAGGAGGGTATACGCTGCCCTCTTCCGGCCCCCCTAACTGGGTCTAGGGGCGGCGGAATTGGGGATGTCCGTCGCCCCCCATTCATTCGGCCCCTAGGTGGCGGCGCGTGGTGTTCCCGTGCGCCCCTCTTTGACGTCGTGGGGGGAGTCAAACACCTCACTCCCCCCGCTGACCCGAGGTGGCCCGCAGAGACGGGCTGGCACCAGCCGGGGATTACGGAAGTCGCATTAGTTCTCGCGATCTCCGGTTGGTGAGAGATGGAGCACCGGGGTGGTTTTAGTCAGTAAGAGTCTGACAGACCCCTCCGCCCGCCCCAGGGCGGAGGACATCCATGAGGATTTCCCCCCGTCACAAAAAAAAAAAAAAAAAAAAAAAAAAAAAAAGGCCCGAGAGCCTCCAAGGCCAGGACCCAGGCTTTCCCAGGTAAGCCGTCGAGTCCTGGGGCGGTATTCAGCCTATTAACCGACACGCTCAGGTCCACCTCAGTCACCTCAGGAGCATCGTCATCGTCGTCATCGGTGTAGTCCGCATGGGGACCGCAGGTGGCGGAGCCATAGACGGGGGAGTATGCTCCCCTCGCGAGGGAAACCGAGCGCTCACCACATCCTCCACCACCTGGAGCCGGAGACTCTGCGTCAACGGGAGGGCCCAGATGCGGAGCTTATTCCGCACCATTTTGTAGGGTCTTCCCCACGGGTCCCCGTTTAGAGACTCCAGCATCTCCTTGCGAGCCAGATCCTTGGCTTGCAGGATCCCCGCTCGGAGGGCGGCCTTCGCCACTTTGTACTCCTCGTACAGCTCTGCCTCTCCGACCTACGCATCCGGAGGGCGGATACCAGCGACGGTATACCAGGCACCGCAGGCTCCGCAGCCTGCGGTGCCTGGTATACCGTCGCCGTGCAGCAACGCATGCCTGACGCAGCGTCGCCAGCTCTTGCGACCACCAGTACACCTGACGGCAGGCACGTCCTGGAAACACACATACCACAACATATTTAAGCCTTAGCTGACTTTATAAGGCACTTATCTCACCGCCGGCGAGGAAGCGAGTAACTATCGACCATTTTCCCGCTGAGGAAAGGGACAAAAGATATAGATCACGTGCGAGTAAAAGAGACACATACATTCATAGTCGATAGCTGGCTGTCCACACTGCCGGCGAGCGACTCGTACCTCTAGTTGATCGCAGCGACAAGAGCTATTAAAGATTGTACTCGCTCAGCGACTCTCGCTCGGCGATGCTCGCTTGGCGGTCAGAACAACCAAACTGCGGTAATTTCTACCTATAATGCCAGCCGGAGCGAGTATTGCGAGTAAAAGCCCGTCGCACTAAAGCACTCGCTGAAAGCCGAGCGTCAAAACTATCGAAACTTTTCACTCGCTACTCGCTGATCGCCAGTTGTTTCGAGTTTGAAACTTTACTCGCTACTCGCTGATCGCCGGCGGTGAGACAAGTGCCTAGGCTCAAGTCACACCGAGATGGCAGCGAAGCGGCGAGCAGTTTCTGTGTCATATAATTTTAAACTTTATCTTCATTACTATAGAACATATTATCTTGCGAGTCGTCGGAATGCTCACGGCGCCGCGGACTTTTTAAGTTTCTGAAGCGATCAAGCGATACTATGTGTTAGAGTAATGAAGATAAAGTTCAAAATTATATGACACTGAAACTGCTCGCCGCTTCACTGCCATCTCGGTGCGATTTGAGCCTAAGCGACGCCTTGCAACATTTTATCAATCAACTAGCCAGAGGAACAGAGTTCGGTAGCCACGCAGCCAATTCTGAGTTTAAGTTAGACTAGTTCCTGTTCGATATCATAGCGGTCTTCGTGAATTAGCAAGCTATCAGATTTGAAGGGCGATAGCCACGCAGGTCCCTTTCACTCCTCACTTAGGATTGCCATTTTATCAATTGCCTGTAAATCTATCATAGTTGCAAGTATTAATAAATGTGTGACTAAACGTTAACGGGCCTTTTTTTCTACCAGCAACCCTACAATCGTAAATTATTTAAGACAATGCTGGTCCTGGGAAATGGCCACTTAGGTGCATCGTACATAAGGCGCGGCGCCACTTGTAGCGTAAACAATAGCTCCACGATAAAAATTAAATAAAAATAGTAATTCTGTCTAAAGTGAGTAAAAATACAGTGCAACGTGTGTGTAAACAAACATTAGTGACTACCAAACTTTTGTGAAAAGAACTGTGCATAATATAACTCAAAAATAACTAATACAATTTTTGACTATCGTTTCATAACAAAAACTAACTTCTCATCTTTCTCTGTTTATCAAGCCCCAAAACCATTTCTAGAGGAAAAAAATGTGAAACACGTGCATTACCACCCATATTTTTAGTGAAAACGAGTTTAAAAACAACAAAATAATAAATCTGAACTTTTAACTTTTCTGTTTGTTTTTAAATTTTGAATTTTGGCGTCTTAAACACAACTCTATTCCACGAAACGAATGTGCCAAAATTCTGCATAAAGCATCTAGCGGTGAGTAGCAAAATTGCAAAGACAGATGAACTTTGACATCTAATAAACCTCCGTTACACGAAACAAAAACATTGAACCAATTGATATGAACCAGAAGAAAAGAAAAATATACCTATATTGAAATAAAAAGAACTTGAGATTGGAATAATATTTGAAAATTGTTTGGATCACTCTGAACGCAGTAAAAATGGGGTCGAAAGAAAAAATATAACCTTGCGTTGTAAACATAATCTTGTAAGAACATTATCATTCGAATCTATTTGTGTCAGACATGACTCACTAGAAGATTCTATAAATTCTGAAATAAATACGACAGCCTTAAGTATTTTCGATTTATCAACATGCGCACCAATAGATGACATGTATAAGCTGAGAAAGGAACTAGAAGAAATAATATGTTACTAGACAATGCAAGATCTGAAATTGATAAATTATCACTAGAAAATATTCAACTACGCAAGGAAATTCAAGAACTATCAGCGTTCAAGTCACAGTCTACTGAAATATCTACTGAGACCCTAAATACTCCAAATACAACATTACAAGCGTCTAATAATAGCAGCACAATAAAAGATTCAAGAGTGTTAAGATGTTTACAAGCTAAAAATATCCACAACGCGTTTATTGG
Source organism: Lacanobia oleracea (assembly GCA_950371165.1). Classification (NCBI taxonomy): domain Eukaryota; kingdom Metazoa; phylum Arthropoda; class Insecta; order Lepidoptera; family Noctuidae; genus Lacanobia; species Lacanobia oleracea. The sequence goes on along the minus strand of OX493415.1, from coordinate 11,582,202 downwards.
ATATGATTCTAAGTTACATCTAACTAAAAAGAACAATTCAGTTCCAACAATTAACGAAGAACAAAAAACTACACATAAACAGATATGCATAGTAACAGAAAAAAACATGTATTATAAACATAAATCTATCTACATATTTGGCGCTCAACAATGTGTGGGACTAACAGCTAAGTTGATTCATTTGAGAGTCAATACCAGGTACGAAAAATATAGAATTCAATCTACTACTAAACCACAAGCCCTAGCAAATGACATCCTTAGTTTCTGCGTTATTAATATAACGAACGAAGATAAATTAATTGTAAGTGTTGGTGAAAACGACGACCACCCCATAAAACTGTTACACAAGTTATCGTATGTTGCCAAAAAGTTCGAAAAGACTGAAATCATTGTTCTTGGTGTGAATAAAAGTAGTCATTTAAAAGAAAAGACATTAAATGAAACATTGACAATTTTTTGTTATAATATTAGTAACTGCACTTTTTTTAAATTTTTACAAAGTAGGTATCTGTATATTCACTGTGTAAAAAAATAACTCCACGATTGATACATTAGACTATAATACAAAATTCTTAAATTTCACTTCAGAAACCAATATGTTAAATGTCAACACCAAGATTTCACCTCGAGATAATGCTTTCACTTGTAAAAAAACATTATCTAGCCATGAAGAAACAAATAACACGGATATTACATATAAAACAGATGGCAGTTCCTATAATAATAACAAATACGTTAAAGGAACGATACCATATTATTTCGTTTTAATACGCAAAAAACATCTAGAACTAAATAAAGAAAACACACCTCCTCAACAAATAGTACGGTTTTTCGAATGTAATAATTTAGACTCACTTACACTATTTCATCAGAATGTAGCTGGTCTATTAAACAAACAAGAAAATATAGAAATATGCATAGACGATTTTAATAAAAACAAAAAGTACATTAATGTAATGTGCTTCTCAGAAACTTTCATAAAAAGAGGTAATGAAAATAATGTAAATTAAAAAGGTTTTCAACTAATAACATCATACTCTATAGTAAAAGAAAAAAGAGGTGGTGTTTGTATTCTTGCCCGGAATTCATTAGAGTATAAAGAGTTAGCTATTTGTAACACCATGTCAACCGACAAAGTATTTGAATGTTGCGGTATAGAATTTTCGTCTCTCAGCTGTATTATTATTTGCTTATATAAGGTGTAACTATTCATACACGAAATATTTTAAGACAATCATCTAACGGTTATAACGAAGCCATTTCAACGAATAATTTTTTTTTATGTAAGTTTCGTTGTTTTTACGAAATTATAATAATTCTACATTTTCTTGAGACATCTTGCATAAAACCTTTACTCCCTATTCTATGAATGAGACGCACCGCGCCGACGACACGGCGACGGGCGATGCCCGTCATGCGCGGGCGTAATGGATGTTGAAAAAATAAGGAGCCAGTATTTATTTTGTGGGTCAAGTGATTTTAAATTATTATTTTTTTTATAAAATATACTAGATAAAAAAAAATCCTTTGAAATGGCTTCGTTATAACCGTTAGATGATTGTCTTAAAATATTTAGTGTATGAATAGTTACACCTTACATAGAACCCCAGATAGTAACATCAATTCATTCTTCGATAAACTTGAATTATTACTACATAAGATATGTAATAACCCAACAGAAAGATTATACTGACGGGTGATCTAGATATACATACACTCAAAAACAATAAAATAGCATCACGTCTAAAAGACACTTTACTAAACTTTGGTCTCAGTCTACATATAGATCAACCAACTAGACAAAAGACCTGCATTGTTCATTTTATAAGTAACATCAAAGATGCAAAAGGTACAGTACACGAATTATTTCTCTCCGACCATAATACAGGCCAAACTTTAAATTTTCCCATAAGCAATAAACCAATTCGGCGAAAAAGCTGGTATGTGTATGGTATACATTTATGAATTGTCTATCAGCGCTAAGTTGGTCAGACGTCTATAATAACGAAAATTTAAATTCAACTTTTGACGTATTCCATGAAACGTTCTGCATGTTTTATAACCTTTGCTTTCCGATCAATAAAGTTAAATTAAATTCGAACTGTACGTCACCAAGGTGGATTACAACAGGAATCAGAAAATCAAGTAAACAAAAAAGAAAACTGAGATACCGCCATACATTTCCAAATCTAAAGATGATACATCAAACTACACAAAATACAGTACAATTTTCAAAAATGCGTTAATAAATCCAAACATCTTATTAACTATAAAATCATGTCATCGTCAAAAAATAAAGGCAAAGCTGCATGGCATATCATAAAGAATAAAACTGATCAAGTAAATACAAAAACAACTATTGAGAATATTAAAACAGTCAATAACCTAATTAATAAACCTATTCAAATTGCAAATTCCTTCAACGATTTTTTCATAAATATAGCCAAAGAATTGCATAGCAAAAATAAAACTCCTTCTGGCAAAAAACCATCAACTGATTTACCAAATATGTCTCAAACTATGTTCTTACATCCATGCTATGAGAATGAAGTAAAAAACACCATCATGTCTCTTAACAACACCAAATCAGTTGGATTTGACGGTTTAGCAACTCATATTCTCAAATCCTGTGCCACCATTATATCCCCAATTATCGAACATTTTATAAATCTCTCATTCTGATCAACTACATTAGCAGCATTAACACTAGTAAAGAGTGTAATTGAAAATCTAGATAACCGCGTCTTTTTTGATATGAGTAAAGCTTTCGACTTTGTCAACCACGACTTACTTTAAAAAAAATGCTACAGCTATGGGATTAGAGGAATAGTGTTTGATTGGATAGCTAGCTATCTATCTAACCGTAAAAATAACGAGTTCAAATCATATAATTCAGATTACAGCCAAACCAAGTCAGGAGTACCCCAAGGAAGTATACTTGGGCCATTACTTTTCTTATTTACATTAACGACTTACCCACAGCTTTAAAACAACAATGTATACTTTTTGATGACGATATATCGGTCATAGTAACAAATGACAGTAAATTAGAAATAGATCACGAAAAAAATCTGAATGACACAATTACTCAAATTTTAAATTGGCTTAAAAACAATTATCTCTGCGCAAATATAAATAAAACCAAATTCATTAATTTTCAAAATTATAACTCAAATCCTAAAATATTTAAAATTGCTTGCGAAGGACATCAAATCAATTAAGTTAATAATTACAAATTTCTTGGACTTATTCTCGACCAAAACTGTAACTGGAAACTACATTATAGAGCACATTTGTAAAAAATTAAACCAGTTTGTATTTGCTCTTAAACGCTTAACGCTTACCGCGAGTGAAGCAGTAGCTCTAATTGCTTACCACGGGTATGTTTCCTCTTTGCTGAGATATTTTGCGGACTCCTACTCTGGGGGAATTCTACAAATATAAATGATGTATTTCGGGTGCAAAAAAATGTCTAAGAGCAATCTATGGTATCAGTCCAATAACATCATGCAGACCTATATTTAAGAAATTAAAAATCCTAACGTTAACAGGCCTTTATATATTGCAAGCTGGTATTTTTGTGAAAGAACAGTCTAATTTTTTCAAAACATGTGACCTACACTCAAAATATACCCGTCGTGACCCTACACGGCAAATAATGCCTACCCACAAAAGCACACTATGCCATAAAAATAGTTACAAAACATCTATAAAAATCTACAATAATATACCTAAACAAATTAGAGAGCGTTCATTGAAATATTTTAAATCCAAATTACAGAAATGGCTAATCAATAATTTTTTTTATACCGTAAACGATTTTTTTGAAAAAAAAGTAACAGACAAGTATGGCTACTGATTCCTCTAAACATTCCTTTCTTCGAGTACCTACTGAGTGAAACACTAATATATACCTAATTGTCATCTCATGCAGATGCTTACTATATCTTAACTAGTTTAAGAAAGTATATGTACCTGAAATAGTTACTTACGAAATATGTTATCTAGTTCTAATTCGAATTTAAAGCGTAAACTTTGTTCTAATAGAAAATAAATAATTTAATTTATGTAGGTACTTAATTATGTTGGCTAGAGTTAGTCTTACATTTAACATTTTGTCAAAAAGAGCGATTTACATATTGTTCTATATTTGTACGCCAGTAAATGGCGAAACATGTCAGATCTCCCTATATTTAATAAGACCTAAAAATGTACCATGTTTTATACAAATAAAAATATTATAATTCTTATTCTCATGATAACAAACAACTTTTACTCGTACTATGGGACCAAACCTGGAATAGCGAAAAAAAAATAGGCAGTACAGTACATTTTAATAATAATAATATTTATTTCTCAGTATTTACATCGAAAATTGTACACCAACATTAAAAAGGCTAAAATGGACAATAAATTGAAAACCCTGACTTCTAAACTAGGTTTATGTACCTGTATCTTAGAAGCCAGTAAACCTTCGAAATTGGGTGCAGTATAAGCCTCTTATGTTTTACCTAGGATAGGACACAAGTACGTACAGTTATCCAACATGTCAAGTTTAAGAGAAATAATAAGGAATAAAATAACAAAAAGGAAATAAGCATTTGAATTCGACAATAAAATCAGAATAATAATAATAAACATGAACAACAAACAAAAATTAAATTAAATGGAAATTCAATAAAAATTTAAAATTAAATGTAAATTAAAATTAAGAATTAAATTTAAATTAAATTATAATAAAATAAAGAATCAGATTGAAGTTAAATTACACAATAAATAAATAAATTTAACAATAACATTCCTTGGAAACATAAGCCTCTCTTGTTTAAATATCTGTAATAATTATGCATGTAGGTATGTAAAGTGTGTGTAAGCGCGAGTGGACTAAATGTTTATATATCTATAATTTCCTGATAAAAGATCTTCAGTATTGCGATAGGTTAGCTTAAGCAGATATTCCTGCAACTTTGCTTTGCACTGATATTTGGTATTGGTAAATATTTTTAGTACTTTATTAAGATGGTTATAAAGTTTTGTGCTGGTGACATAGTAGTGTCGCTTTGCAAAAGAAGTTCTATGTGACTCTTGAAAAAAAACTGTGTGTTTAATTCTGCCTGTTGGCTCTGAGGAAGGACGAACTGAGTGCTTACGAAGCATCGAATGAAGGACATACAGCTGCCTGACCGTTAAAACTTTAGTTTCCGCGTAAAGTTGTATCGTTGGAAATCTAAGGGGCCGAAATAGTAAAACCTTCAGGACAGCTCTCTGTGCTCGTTCCAGTCTAATAAAATGGTTCTCAGTAGCACCACCCCAGACCGGTATGCAATAAGTTAATATCGACTGACACAGGGCAAAGTAAACGACCCTCAATGTATCCCTATCGGCAGATTTACGTAATTTAAAAAAAATGTATATGAGTTTGCGAGTTCTTCCAGAGAGGGTGTCGAGGTGTTTATGCCAATTAAGGAGCTGATCGATATGTACACCTAGATATTTGACACTCGAGGCCCTAGAGATTTCCAGGCAGTCACAGATAGAGGAAGCTGTACATGTATGAGCTTTTAGTATAAGGGAAGGTGGTGGGCATAAATTGGACCTTATAGCGAACGGTACACAAACCGTTTTACTGACATTTAGGGTTAGAAGATTATTGCTCAACCATTCCATTACACATGCCAGTGCACTCTCGGCATTCTGATAGCATTTTGACCTCTTAGTAGGCAAACATAAATGTACTGAACAGCAGATTTTGTTGATACATACGATATTTAAGTACATGTTCACATGTTAAAGTATCGGTCACTAATTACCAGTCACCCTATATAGTGAGAAAACCGGTAACCACATAGTAAATTATGTCTTCTACCTGTAGACATTAAGGTTTAATTTTCAATATGCATACTGCATACTGTGTAGATTTATTAAATTTATTGCAATTTACTGTTTTTTTTAGTCGGTTATAGTTATTACTATCTACCATTTTGTTTCTAGTATTTGATTGTAATTGGCAATATGCAAATTAATTCTTAGTTTCAATTTTATTTGGTTTAAGAGACACACTTTGATCTCCGTAAAAGAGTCCGTGATATCCTACCACTCTTGGTGTTTTGAAAGATAACACCTGTCCATAGTTATGTATTGATCGTTTAAGTAGGAGCATGTCATATAAGCCAAAGAATGTAGTAGAAAATAAAGCATTGAAGCAAAAACACGTCTTAATCACTCATATTTCTATGCCAACCGTAAGTGGACCTTAACGAGCTAAAAAAATCTTTATGTTGTTCCGTAAGACTCTTCAAAATCTTGTCAGTCTTTAGTTTATGATCAGATATTCTGCGTACAGCAATATTAGCGAAACCACCCATAAACATCATGAAAGAATAATTAACTTTTTCACTAACACTACTTGCCATTTTCAAACGATCACACACAAATTCAACTGCAAAGTATTCAGTGAATGACATGTGTGTAAATATCGGGATTCCGTTTGCTACACTATCTATGAGGCCCGTTTTGTCTTCTCCCTTTTCCAAGTCTTTTATCAATTCTTTAATTTCTTCTAAGTCGTTCTCACTAAACCACTTCGGATTTAGTTTATGGAAAATGGCATAAGCTCCTAATTTTTTGTGATTTAAAATAGATTCTGTAATTTCTTTGTTCTGAGCAGAAATAATATCAGGATTATGGATGTTCATTTCGTTTTTCTCTTGATACCGCCTTTTAATTTTAATTTCCAAAAATCTGACATAAACTTTAAATGCATCCACATCAAGATACCATTCCTCAGAATGTTTGATATCCATACTGTCTACGACATACAACGCTGACAGATACAGAAACAACGGAGTCACATCACAGTTAATACGTTCTCCAACTGAATATTTTTCAAAAAAATTATGACCTTCTGTAATTTCATAATCCAAATAACATGCTGCGATTTTAAACACAGCGTTTAACGGCTTTGAAAAAGTTATTGGCTTTTCCCAAATTGCTGCCATGTACTCAAGGAATTTCTTAACATGTTGGAGTTGAACGGGTTTAAGCTTTTTTACGTTTAAATTATCTTTCCAAAATGTTGTCAAATAGTTTATCATTTCTTCGTGAGTGTAATAAAGTATTTCGTAAGATAGTTCAAACTCTTGCCGTAAAACTGTTTTTATATCGTTATATGACCTACTCGTAATCCACATTCTTTGCTTATGATGATCTCTGAGACATTTTAGGCATTTCATGACTACGTCCATATAATGTGGACAGATTTCATCAAAACCATCGAATAGGAATATCATGGCTCTTTCACGATAAAAATGTAGAAACAAATTCAACTCGAGCTCAACCACGGGGTCAGCTGTACAATGTTTCAGACACACAACATTATCTTTCTCTTCCAGAGTGATTTCTACTTTATTTTCTTTGCCGAGTTTATCGCGAAGTATAACTTGACACAGAAACTTTGTAGTCTCTAAAATGTCTATAACTGTTTTCTCTTCCTTCCACTTGCTGAATTCTTTCGAGAATTCTAACAAATTTATCCTTACAATCCAAATTTCTGGTTGTAGCTCCTTTGTTTTAATCGATAAATGAGTGAGAAGAGTTGACTTGCCCATACCAGGCTCTGCTGTTACAAGAACAACGTCGTCTGGTATGTTGTTGAAAGTATTCACAACTTTGCCGATATTATCTTCCGACTTTCTTAGGCGTCTATCTACATGAAAGGATTTTATGTCATTATAATTTTCTTTGATGATTAGTTTACCAACTGAAATTGTTTCTTCACCAATTATTTTTATCAAAACATCGTCCTTCACGTATTTCTTAGAGTTTTCATCGACTATCAAGTCTAATTTTACTTCTGTGTCTTGAAACATTATTCTGGCTTTTTCGAAGATCCTTTTCTGTGAGTCTTGATCCATATTAATGAGACTGTTCTTATTGTCGTGCACTGGATGATTTGGGAAATATTTCTGTAGCGTTTTTAAAGAGATATTATTTGTAACAATAATAGTTGTTTTGTCAAGAAGCACTTTTGCGATGTTTTCTAGAATTTTATTTTTGTCTTTTTGTACATCGTCACATACTAATACTACAACTTTGCTGACATGTATATCTCTCAATTTTTCGCGTAACACATTACGGTCATTCGGTGGTAGTCTAACAATATATTCCATATCCAACACAAAATGTTCTACATTCTTCAAATGTTGCAGCACTTTGACAACAGTCAGTATGCTGTTCTCTGTAATGATAACCGTATTTGATCGTATGTGATTCTGCAAGTTCAAAGAGCTCACTGAGTCTTCTGTGAATGTGAAAACGAAAGGTTTTATTTTATTAAGATACATCGCAGTTATGACGCTTAGAAGTGGGTCTTTAATAATGCTTTGCTTTGCCCTTTCAAAGAAGCCGTTTTCTCGTGTAAGAATCGGTGCGTGTTCTGGTAGCTTCCACCATTTCAGCATTTCGTCATGGTATTTTGAAAATATTGCGTCAGTGTGAACTTGAAGGTAGTTTGGTTGATTGGGCTGGTTCTCTTCTATTTCGCTTTTTAAAATGTCCTCCAAGCCTTCTTCATCAGTTTGGTTAGAGTAAATAACCAGTTTGTTCAAGAAATCTTTCGCTTCTTCTTCATTCTCTTCACATTCCAATAAAAGTTTAGGAAACTTTTTAACTTTAAAACAAAATTTATATTCGGATAAACTAAGGATTTTATTGTTTGCTCTATTTTTATTGATCAATTCAATGTCGCTATTCAGTCTTTCGTATAAACTTTTAGCAAGATACCCTAGAGCATCCACTTTATTTGTTATCTTCATCAGTTTGGTGTTTTCGTCAAGCTCCAATATATTTCCAATGGCACCAGCTATGCCTCCATTGAGTTGCAAAAGCCCATCTTCCAATGTTTCATCTATAGTTACTATTCTACTGGATGTACACTTCTCAAGTAAGTCGGTTATTTTTAACGATAGATGTTTAATTCTTTTCTTCTTTTTCTCATCACTCCCACTTAGTGTTAAATCTTTATTTCCGAAAGCAGCTGGGACTTTAATTTTGAACCCCGGAGATAACAATATTTCTTTTGCAGCCAGTTCTACTGCTTTATTAAAAGTTGATCGAGGAACGTCTATAGTTTTCATATCTGGCTTAGAGTCGATTGTGAATTTGCTATCGAATACTAACTGACCGTTGTTGTATGTTACAACGGTCCCTACCAACTTGCTTAGTATAAAAGCATCAGAGGGTTTTGTTAAAAATTCATCTCGTATTTTCTTTACATCACTTGGTTTTATTTTTCTTTTCTTTAAAACCTGTTTGATAAGCGTATCTTTGAATAAAGTAAGGTATTCATCATCGACGTCAAAGAAATCCTGACGAAAGGAGGCGATTCGATGTCCACCAGGTTTAATTTCTGAAACGTCGACTGCTTCTTGGGCGAGTATTACGTGATAGCGTTGTATGAGCTCGTCAGTCAGCATCATTTGAAAATTACCGTCATTGTATATAAACTTTGCTATTCGTTCAGCCAGGGAGATCATTTGTTGTTTCATAGCCACTTTACATAGACACTCTATATCCTCGTCGAGCTTGTTCGGTTGCTTGGCCGTACTGCCTGTACCGATTAAATCATTCATAATGGAAAAAAACTTTCTTTCTGTTTTGGAGTCACTACTAAATTCATCTCTTGCAGTGGTGTATAAAACGAAAAAGCATTCGGTTTCATCAAACGTTCCTTTGAAGAATAAGTCCTCATTACATTGATGAAATTGCTGTTTAACTTTCAAGTAGCTAATAAAGTAAGTAGCCAAATCGATTTTAAGCGTCTGTTTCTTGTTTTCCCTATGCTTAGCTTGTATGAACACCAAGATAGGTCTATTAAAATCTTTCACTTCTGCTTGAAAGCAGATGTCGTCAAAGGCTCCCATGTTGTCGACATTTGAAGCTAATTGGAATCCTTTAATCCTGTCGTCATGAATCGCTCTAAAATATAACAAGCTGAGCAACTTGGTTTCAAACAGGTGTCCGCTTATCCCTGCCGTTCCTTCACGCTTCTTAAACATGTTTCTGCTTTTTTTTAGTACCGGGGCCAATGAGGCTGCTGAACGTGGGGTCGTCACTTATATTTTCAGATCTGGTAAATTCTTATTGGGATTTTCCATTACATTTTAGCAATTTCTCCATGACAGCCTGAATTTTAGAGTCAGGCAATGTATTGTACACCCTGTTCCTTGTTCCGTTGTCCCTCTCCAGTCCTGTTGGCTTTGCTTTTTCGCCAGGTTATGTTCTGGAAGCAATATGGAAGTACTTCTTCTAGTATTATTATTACTTCTGTTTGCGCATTCGTTAGAAGATAGAACTCTGCTGAGATTTTCGAAATTCGGTATTTAAGTGTATGAGTCCTTGGAGCGCTGTACTTGACACTCACAGTAACTCAGGCCACCACACGTAGTCAAAGGTCCGGGTGCGGAACTACCTGTAAACAAAGAGAACCAGCTTTATATAATTATGAAATCTTCAAAACATCTCGCACGCTTCTCGTTTTAGGAGCAGACTTGGTCCAGTCGTGTCCACTCATGTTATAGACTCCTCAAGTATGAGCTGGTATTAGTTGAAACCCATACAAGGGGTGAATTCATACGGCTGTTCGCTCCTTTTAAGTTCAATCAATCAATCAATATCTTTATTGTGGATTATGATGGTAGGCCTGCGGACGGCGAGCATTGGGTGGCTCGCCGTCCGATCAGAACCAGGCCAGTGTCGACGACGCGCTGTGTTCCACGCGCGCCTCAAGGAGCTGTCAGCATGGGAGACGGGGCCCGCTAGGGCCAGTGCCTGCCGGGGTGCGGAATCCGTTCGAAAGAGGCGCCGCAGCCCTGGAACGCAAAGGGCATTAGGAGGAACACGGATGAGTTTTAGTCAGTAAGAGTCTGACACTTCCTTCCGCTCCGCCCAGAGCGGAAGGAGTCATTTGATGATTTCCCACCCTTAAAAAAAAGTTACATAATACAAGCCTTAGACAATTTAATTACGATCCGCTATGTCCCGCCCTTAGGGCATACGACATAGGAAATTAAATTTACAATATTGTTACAAACTGTTATTATTTAACATAAAATACAAAAAAGGTAAAAATAGTTAGAACGAATTAGGTAGGTTCACACAGTGGGCCACGGAACGCATCATGACTGACTGTATTAGAGCAGTGATTTGTCTGATAAGAAGTCTTTTACACCGTAGTAGCACTTGTTTACTAACAGATCGTGGAGATTCTTTTGAAATTTTTTCGTTTCCGTAATTATTCTAATAGGCCCCGGAATATTATTAAAAATGCGTGAAGCTGTACATATGATATTTTCATGCATTCGATGAGTCTTGCTAGCTACTGTGCGCATTGGTCCTTTCGCCGTATACGGGTGTAGTAATTATACATGTCTATATTATTTTTAACAAATACTGCTGCCTCAAATATATACACACATGGCAGTGTTAATACGTACATCTTTTAAAAAAATGGCTTACAGGAGTCAGTTTCACGTAATTTGAATATAGCCCTGATGCAAAGTTTAGGGTAAGCCTGGTTGGTCTGCCTACATTGGAACAACTATTTCGAACCAACTCCCTTGAATTGGCTACACTGAGCATCGTACCGGAACGCAGCTAGGCCGCTTCGCGGTACGTCTTTGCCCAGTGGGTGGTCACAAGCCATCGGCCGAAGCCTACCACCAGTTAGTGTCACCTGATTAGCACCACCCGGGGACCACGTGTAAGGTCTAACATTAGGTATTCTCCTATGGACGCGGGTGACTGCCGAGTCACCCCAAATTACATATTGACCCGATGTGGTAAGTAAGTAAGTAAGTAAGTAAAATTTTATTTGTTTGAACATGGTGTACATGATACATGCAAGATAAAATAAGTATAAAAAAGTCCTTACATGTTCAGCCGCATAGCGTGGCGTACAAATTGGTAGGAAGAGATAGTGATAACATTCATCAAAATTACATTATTTAAAGATATTCTGTAGGTACTTATTAAACAAACATTATTCATTATAGATCACCACAATTCAGCAAGCATTTACAGATAAAAATGTCGAAGTTAAAATGTCAATAATAAATGTCAAAGTATTCATTAAATAAATTAGTCAATAAAATATGAATTACTATAATTAAATGTCAATTCCAAATCAATGCAATAATTCCAAATAAATGCAACAGTTTACCATAATATGTCAAAAACACAACATAGTCATCTCAAAAGGAAGATAAATTGTCCTCTTTCATAAACTCTGCTATACTGTAATATGCTCTTTCAGATAGTAGACTTTAATTTAGTTTTAAGAGTAGATATATTTAATGATCTCCATGATTTGGGCAATTTATTAAAAATGGTCGGAGCCATGCAAAAGATGCTCCTACGCATAAGAGCTGTTTTAGCGGCGTGAACACAGAGTTTTAAATTATCACGTCTATTCCTAGGGACAGCATCAGACAAAAGCTGGAATAAATGAGAGTTTGATTTTACGAACATTACTGTTTCCAGGATATACAATGATGGTAATGTCAATATCTTACGTTCTATAAAATAAAACCTACAGCTGTCCGTTGTTTGCAGTCCAAACATCGATCTAATGCACCTTTTCTGTGCCCGAAACGCTATTGTACTGTCCGTGCTATTCCCCCAAAAGATTACTCCATATCTAAGAATTGATTCGGCTAATCCATAGTAAGCAGTTATTAGCGCATCTGTGTTGAGAACCGCAGCAAGTTGTTTCAGAGCGTAAGCTGCACTACTCAATTTTTTACTAAGTGCCTCTATTTGAGATTTCCAATTCAATTTAGAATCTATTATTAGTCCCAGAAATTTTGTTGTGTCAGCTTCATTGATATGTGTATTATTAAATTGAATATTAAAATTGTTGCTTGCTTGTGTACGTTGCCTAAAGTGCATCACGTTAGTCTTGTTTAAATTAATTCTTAAATTATTATCAGTTAACCAATTTATAATAGATATTAGTGAATTATTAATGTCAAGTTCATATGTGTTTATGTCATTACAAGCTATTGTCATAGTACAATCGTCAGCAAAAAGTGTAATCGGTTTTTCAGTAACTTTAGGCAAGTCATTTATATACAGAGTGAACAACGGAGGCCCCAATACACTGCCTTGGGGTACTCCGTACATAACTTCGCGTTCCTCTGATCTTGAAATTTCTTCACGTTTACTTTTTATATTTATTGCACTGATTTCTGTAACTTGTTTACGGTTATGAAGATACGATTTAATTAGTTCTAAAACGTTACCTACCTCTAACACCATAGGCTTCAAGTTTCTCTGCCAAGGAATTATAATGGACACAGTCAAAAGCCTGTGTCATGTCGCAGAATATGGCACAGACTGGCGTTCTGTTATCTACATTTAGCATGACATTTTGTAAAAACTCATAAACAGCTAAGTTTATACTTTTATTTTTTCGAAATCCCTTTTGTTCGTCACATAATATATTGTACTTTTCTAAATAGTTATTTATTTCACCAAAAATATATTTTCACCAAAAATATATTATTTCGAATACCTTAGATAAAACTGGTATAAGCGCAATCGGTCTATAATTTATCATTAATTCATGATTATCCTTCTTATACAGCGGTTTCACAATAGACTTCTTTAATGCATCAGGAAATACACCTGAACTTATGCAAAGATTAATAATGAAACACAAATGAGTACATATTTCAAATGCAACTGCTTTTAATATTTTTGTGGCAATACCATCGCAGCCAACGCTGTTCGTGTTTTTTAGCTTCATTATAATATTTAGTATGTCATAGGGCGTAGACGGAGCCATAAACATAGACTGTGCTCTGCCAAGAATGAATGACGTTGAGTTTGTTCCCGCATTAATTGTTGGCTGTATTTTATCTATAAAATAGTTATTAAATGTATGCAATGTCCTTTGGGTGTGTGATGACCTTACTTCCAAATTTGATACAAGAAATTGAGTTTTTTGGGACATTGTTTTTGTTCTTATTAATTATTTGCCACGTAGTCTTAGATTTGTTGTTAGAGGTTTTAATATTGTAATTGTTTTGAGCTTTCTGAGTTAGAGTAATAATTCTTTTAAGTAATTTTGAATATTTTTGAATTTTTCTCTATTTGCTTTACTTGGTTTTAACCTATATTGCCATAGAAGCTTCCGTTTGTTTTTGCTACATAACTTTATCCCACGTGATACCCAAGTAGATTTTTTAATAGTCTTAATGGTAATCATTTTGCTGGGGAAACATAATTCGTAAAATAATTGAAACATGTCAATAAAACAGTTATAGGCTGCATTAGGATCGTCCATCCCGTACACATCTGAGAAGGAAAGACTACTTAGACAAGTCTTGAATTTTCCTATATTTTTCTGACTGTAGTCTCGTGTACTTTTGCGATAATACTTAAGAACATCCTTTTTTTTAACGGGGCACTTCAAAAGCTGTGCTGTATGATCGGATAGCGCGAACTCTAATACTTCAGATCTACAATGACGCTTGTTAAAATTATGCGCAAAATTATCTATGCATGTTTGGCTCGCAGCTCGAGTAGGTTGTCTCAAAGCAAGTTGTAAATTAAAATTTAAGAAAATACACTTGAATTCGGCAGACAGTTTACTTCCCTTTAAAATGTCTATATTGTAATCACCAGCTAAAACTATATTCTTACATCGTTGTTTGGATAAATATTTTAAAAGAGTTTCCAATTTATCAAAAAACTCATTGATATTATTTGAGTTAGGTACTCTATAAATGCACACAATTATAATATTATAGTCAGTCAATTTATGCATGTTTTTATATTTTATGTACCTTTTTGAGAGAAAATAAACATATTATTTATTTATTTAATTTAACTGCACAACACTCGAATATACTTTGCGAGGACATGTTAGCTACATTGGCCAATCCTTTCCACGGAATACCATGCTTAACTAGTATACATACACCGCCTCGCCTACTTGTCTGTCTACTGTAACAAGCAGCTAAACCATAATTAGGTAGGTGTAGCTGATTCTCACAGCCAGCCATCATAAAATACTCTGAAATGCAAATTACATCTACATCAACATCACGATCTGAAAGTTCACATAAACAGACTGAAAGAGCGTCACATTTATTAACGAGACCGGCAATGTTCTGATGTAATATGCATAAATATTTAGTCAAGAAAAAAAGTGTCCTTATTTGTCAAATTATTATCAATGGTTAAGTCAATTGTATCACTTATACTATTATTATATTGTATGTCAACTATTAAACTATCTACATTCAGTCAAAAAAGTATCGGGAATGGATGATTTGTTTATGGTTCCAAATTCAAATTTTTGTTTTTTTGTAGTTGTTAGATTGGCACAACTGTTTTCCATTTTGGCGCGGAGTTTGAGTTGCATCTGTTATTTATATTAAATACAGTGCTGGTTTTAGTAATATCATATATAGTGTGTATTGCGAATTTCATAATGGACAAAAATATCGAACAAAGAGTTTGTCTTAAATTTTGCATCGCCAATGGAATTTCGTGTTCGGAGTCACTGAAAATGTTACAGAAGGCTTACGGTGAATCGACTTTATCAAAAACTCGTGCTTATGAGTGGTTCAAAGCGTTCAAAAGCGGTCGAGATGTGATGGAAGATTTGCCTCGCTCTGGTAGGCCGTCAACGTCTGCAACTGAAGTTAACATCGCAAAAGTGAAGGAAATAGTGACTGAAAATCCCCATTCAACTCTGAGAGAGATAGCCGCCGAACTTTCTGTATCTCACGAGTCGATCCGTACCATTTTAACTAATCATTTGGGTATGAAACATGTTGCTGCTCGGTTAGTCCCAAAAGATCTGAATTTTCTCCAAAAACTCAATCGCATGAAAGTCGCTGAGGACATGCTAGAACGAGTCAGTTCGGACCCAACATTCATGAAACGCATTGTAACTGGTGACGAGACGTGGGTTTACGAGTTTGACATGCAAACTAGTCAACAAGCTTCGGAGTGGCGCCTTCCAACTAAACCGTTTTCAATCGATAGAAGACATAAAGGAGAATTCGCGGCGAGAACTCAACTCAATTCCGGAAGCAGCGTTTAAAAAATGTTTTGATGAATGGATTATTCGTTGGCGCAAGTTTATCATTTCTAAAGGAGCATACTTTGAAGGTGATAAAATAAATTTGGATGAATAACAGACATTTTGTGTATTATTGATCTTTTCCCGGTACTTTCTTGACAGAGTAGTATGTCCTTGAATATTATGTTCATTCCATAGTTACTTACTAAGCCAGTTCGTTTATTATAAATTTTGTAGTCAAATAATAAATTTAAATTACTGTCTAATAGATATAAATGTTCATATGTCAGTACATCTAGATACAAGAGGTTGTTGAAAGTTTCTATTCTACTGTTAAATATATTAGCATAATATCCATTTTTATACGTCGGTAAACAGATAATCATATTCGTATGATTTATTGTTTGAATGACTTCTCTTATACGGAATATAATATCAAAATAGTTGTTAGTATTTTTGAAGTCTTCATCACCTAAAAGAATTACACAAAAGTCATTCTTGGTGAATTTCACAAGTTTTCCTTTTAAACCTTCCAAGAGATGTTCAGCTTTCCCGTTACGTATTAAATAGTGACAACAATCAAATTTATTTGCGAAGGTATTTTGCGCTATGGATAGTATTTTATTCGTATTATTCGTGCTCAGTATGCATAGTTTATTCTTGTGGGCAAAGCTGGCGGTTGGCAGCTGGCATTCCCTGCACACAAATTGGGCGGCATCTTCTTCAATAATTCCCTGGACACTTGTAGAATTTATTTTAGAACATTTATCTTGCTTCGGTTGTTCTAAATTAATGGGTTTATCAGGGATAATATGTTGATCCTTATTTTTCTTAGACAGGGTGTTAGTCTCATTCTGGTCTTTCTTTTTACTTTTCCGCATTGAAGTTGGTGGGGTGGAAGAGGACTCCCCGTATCCAACCTTTTTATATAATTCTATGATTTTATAACTCTTTTCCAATTCTAATTTCAATTTTATATTTTCTGTGTTTAAATTGTCGATTTCATTATTTGCAATCATTAATTCCTCCTGAACAGATAATAATTTTTCTTGTAATTGACGAACTTCGAAAGTTTCGCATTGGTCAGGTAGGCTTTGCATCGTGGTATCAAATAGTGACGAGTCTGAAGTGTTCATAATAGACACATTATTATGAGAGTCCGTTTTTCGGATTTTCCTCATTGTTATATTACTAGTGTCTCCACTCGCCATTATTTATTGTAAAATAAATAAACAATATTATGTGAAAATCAAAAAATAAGTATGCCAGAATCGAACTTATTCCAAATCGAATCCCGCGGCGCTTCGTTTACGCGATTTGTGATGTCGGCTTTGCTCGTAACAAGGCTAATAGATCCTCGGAGTTAAGTTGTAGATTCGATGACCGATATCGTTGGCGAACGAAGTTGTACATCTTTGAACGCGTGATAGATGGCTCTGTTCTAAATATTTACTGTCAATATTTTTATATTATTTAGGGTAACACTGGTTGTCGAGTGGTAACACTCTGAAAGTTTGTTTATTCTTCCGTTAGATGGTGCAGTTTAAAGGATTTAGTTGATCATTCAAATAATTAAATGGTTACACTGTTGGAAATATTGTCTATACCTGATGGCAAGATTTAAAATGTAAACAAACAACGGCTGTCTTACACGAAAACACTATAAATTTATGTTCATACGTTTTGATATCTTGATGAATTTAGTCACGGTCTTATTTTAATTACTTCAGTGTCAGTGTTTATTAAGTATATCAGTATTATATTCACTTTTGTTCACTTTCCAAAAGTTCACGGGTGACATAGTCATTTTTCATTTAGCTCCGTAGTGTCTTGTAAAAACAAGACACTACGGAGCTAAATGAAAAATGAATGAGTGCACGCAAACATTAGTCACTGAACTTCACTTAATTATCTTTAAGTTGGAGTTATTTAAACACTGATTCTAACTTTTGTATAATTAAAAACACTTAATAATCGCAGAGTAAGTTGTTGTCGTTTCGTTTTGACATTGACATCCCAAGTGGTCAATATGTAATTTCCAATTAAGTTTGTTATCATTATGCAACCCTTGAAATTTTGTGACTTCGGTTTCTTCAATGTCGCTATCTAGGTAATGTATTTTTAAAGTACCCGTACGTCGATTTCTTATTTCAAAATTCATTATTTTAGTTTTATCAATGTTAATAATTAAATAATTCATTTTAAGCCTGTCTATAATTAATAGATAATATTGTTTCGTTAAAGTCAGATTCTAGATCAATTGTATTATCATTAGCGAATAAAACAGTGCTATCAGCAAATATTGAAATGTCATGATTTGTAATTGAAGGCATGTCATTGATGTATATAAGGAAGAATAAAGGACCCACGATACTCCCTTGAGGAACGGCAAATTTAGCAGTTCCAGATTCAGAAACATATATTTCTTCGGTTTTAGTGCCAAGATTTACCCTCCTTACTTCTGTAAATTGTTTTCTGTTGTTAAGGTATGATTCTATAAGTTTGTACACATTACCTCTCACACCATATGCATACATTTTTTTTAGGAGGATCTTGTGGTCTTGTGGTCGACACGGTCAAAAGCCTTCGACATGTCCATGTATAACGCGACAGCCCTTTGTCTAAGTTGGTCATTAATTTACGTAAAAAGTTATATATTGCCACATTTATAGATTTGTTTTTCCTGAAACCATATTGACTGGGCGTTAGAATGTTGTGTGTTTCAAAGAAAGTATACAGACAGTTGAAGATCACCTTTACAACAATTTTTCCAAAAATAGGTATCAATGTTATAGGCCTATAGTTGCTATGCTAGTTTTGTCACCTTTTTTAAATACTGGCTTTATTACTGATATGTTTGTCTGGGAAAGTGCCTTCTTCTATGCATAAATTAACTATGAAGCTTAGTGGTTCAGATATAATATGAGCTACATCTTTAACAATATTTGTCGTAATGCCGTTGTAGGAACGCTGACACAGTGATTCTGTATTCGCAATCACGTGCAGCGCCCCGCGAACCCTCAGTTCACCCAGTACCATCGCGACCTATAGACGCGTATATTAATACCAACTAAGTGCTTCTACGAAATATGTTATGAGTGAATAAACATCAATTAAATAAATCTTCCGCATCTGATTTCTCTCTGTATACACACCTCAACAAATACACGCATCCTACAAAATTGGGGTGACCCCGACGTGATTTATCAGTATGGAGTGAAATAAACTGCGTATACGTGATCGAGAACGGGCAACTCAACTCAACGTGTTCTATAGTGTATAAACTCTCGTGTAACCAAGCAAAATGGAAGGAAAAACGACTGCCGACGAATATTTTCTCTCACCCGTCTCCATAACCGACAAGATCGAAGATTTTTGGCCTAGGGCACCGGAATTGTGGTTCACCAAAGCAGAGGCGATAATTAACCCTCAGAAGATGTCCGACGATTCCAAGTATCGGATTTATCCAAATTGAACCTCGAGGTCACGGAACAAGTCACGGATATCCTACTAGATCCGCCCAAAGAAAAGAAGTATGAGACCTTGAAGCAAAAATTAATTTCGGTATACAAAGAGTCAGCGGAACGACAAATCAAGAAGCTAATTGGGGAAATGGATTTAGGCGATCAACAACCATCTCACTTCCTACGAAAAATGCGGGACCTAGCCAGAGGAAAAGTAACCGATGACACGCTGAAGGTAATGTGGAAAAATAATTTACCACCATCAGTACGTGGTGTTTTAGCAGTTACTGACGAGGAAAACATGGAAAAATTGGCATCCATTGCAGACAAGGTCGCTGAAACGATGACACCAATACACAGTGTTGCTTGCGTAAAAGACAAACCAGGCCCATCGGACAGAGATAATTTAGTACCGGCAGAAATTAATAAATTGAGCGACCGATTACGCAACATCGAGAACGGTTACAGAAGTCGCTCACAAAACGATAAACCTCGGACGTCCCGATCCAGATCAAGATCCAGCTCGAGGTCTGGAAGAAACGCAATAGCACCTGAAGACGACCCCAACTGGTTATGTTTCTACCACTTCAAATTCCACAACAAGGCGAATAAGTGTGTGCAACCGTGCAACTGGAAGAAGACAGACGCCAAGCCATCGGAAAACTAGAGTCGGTACAGTCAGCGACGGGAGGCTGTGACCGCGCGCACGTCAATCACCGTCTATGTGTCAAGGACAGGAATTCAGGCTTGAACTTTTTAGTGGATAGTGGTGCAAATGTGTCCGTTCTACCTCGCAGAGTTGATTTTAAGAAAGATAACGCACATAGTGCCTGTTACAAGTTGTATGCTGCGAACGGTACCGAGATCAATACGTACGGTACACAAGTTTTAGAACTGGACTTAAATCTTAGACGAGCATTTCGTTGGTTATTTACAATAGCAGACGTACAGCAACCAATATTAGGTGCTGACTTCTTAGCTAATCATAAGTTGATAATTGATTTGAATGGACGAAGGCTAGTCGATCAAGTTACTAATTTAAGTTCGAGAGGAAATCTCTCTAGTTCCACTGAGCCCACTCTGAAAACCATTACTGATAATTGCCACTATTATGAATTGTTGTGCAAGTTCCCAGAATTAACTAAGCCTGTCTCATACAAAGAGACACGTAGACATAGTGTTAGTCATAATATTGAGACAACAGGTACACCAGTGCACGCACGAGCGAGACATTTACCACCAGACAGGTACGTAAAAGCCAAGAATGAATTTAGGGTTATGCAAGAACTTGGAATTTGTAGGCCGAGTCATAGTGCTTGGGCAAGTCCCCTACACGTGGTACCCAAGAAGGACGGCAATATTAGGCCATGTGGAGATTATAGGCGTTTAAATGCGATCACTAAACCGGACCGCTACCCCGTGCCCCGTCTACATGATTTTACTTATATTTTGGCTAACAAGAAGATTTTTACTAAGATAGATATAAACCGAGCTTATAATTGTATACCTGTCGCGGAAAATGACATTGAAAAAACTGCTGTCATAAAACCTTTTGGATTATTTGAATTCATGCGCATGCCTTTTGGCTTAAGGAACGCAGCGCAAACATTTCAGCGTTTCATGCATCATACTGTTTTACAAGGTTTAGATTTTTTATTTAATTATGTTGATGACGTAATAATTGCATCAGATAATGAAACGCAGCATAAACAGCATTTAGAAAGAGTTTTTGAACGATTTAACGAATACGGCATAACCATTAATTTCTCTAAATGCAGCTTTGGTAAACAAAAATTAGATTGTTTAGGATATGAAGTATCCATAGAGGGAATTAGACCCTTAGAAGATAAAGTAAAAGCAATTTTAAATTATCCTAAACCGGAAACTACTGAGGAACTTAGAAGATTTTTAGGAATGTTAAATTTTTATAGAGCAAGCATACCTCACTCAGCAGATCATCAGACAGAATTAAACAAATATTTGGGAAATTCGAAACGGAAAGATAAAACTAAAATTAACTGGACAAAGTAGCCGAACGCAATTTCGAGCAATGCAAAGAAGACTTAAAGAATGCAGTCTTGTTATCGTATCCAACGACAGGTACCCCTTTAGCATTGATGACCGACGCGTCAGACACTTGTATAGGTGCCGTATTACAGCAAAACATTGATAACAACAGGAAACCCTTAAGATACTACTCTAAAAAGTTAACAGAGGCTCAAATGAAGTATAGTACTTATGACAGAGAACTATTAGGAATATATTTGGCTATAATTCACTTTCGCAACACGGTAGAAGGTCAAGAGTTAATTATATTTACAGATCATAAGCCCTTATCGTTTGCATTTGACAAAACAGGCACAAATCACAAATAGAGAAACGTCACGAAGAGCTAGACAAATTATGTTCATTAGCGAATTCAGTACAGATATAAGGCATATAAGTGGAAACGATAACATAGTTTTAGATACATTATCTAGAATAGAAACAATATCGTGTCCCACGACGCTCGATTTCGCAGAACTTGTCACTGCGCAGGAAACGGACGCCAAGCTAGCAAAATTGCAACGCGAGTCAAATGGAAATAACAATGTAGTGTTGAAATTGAAACGGATAGCCTTATTCAATTCAGAGAAATATGTGGTATGCGAAGTTTCAACCGACTCAGCACGTCCGTACTTAACAGAAAAATTGCGACGTTTAGCTTATGATTCGATATATAATTTAAGCCATCCAGGTATAAATACAAGTAGAAAACTAGTAAGTAATAGATATTTTTGGTCAAATATGAATAAGGATGTAGGAAATTGGGCTAAAACTTGCATTAAATGTCAAAGAGCGAAAATACAAAAACACACTAATTCAGATCTAGGCACTTTTGAGAGTAGCAAGCGTTTTGAACATATTCATATAGATATTGTAGGACCTTTACCAACTTCACCAGAAGGATTTAGATATTGCTTAACAATCATAGATAGATTTACACGTTGGCCAGAAGCTTTTCCGATAAAAGAAATAACTGCAGAAATCGTAGCTAAAACATTATATGAGGGTTGGATTAGTCGTTATGGGTGTCCAGTTAAACTCACAAGTGATCAGGGAAGACAATTCGAAAGTAATTTGTTTAAAGATTTAATGAATTTAATGGGAATACAGAAAACGCGCACAAGCCCATATCATCCTCAATGTAATGGAGCAGTAGAACGACGGCATAGATCATTAAAAACCTCGTTAAAAGCACGACTAGACACCAAATGCTGGGTATATGAATTGGCAACGGCAATGTTAGGGTTACGCACAACAATTAGGTCAGACACAGGCGTAACCGCAGCGCAAATGTTGTATGGTAGTAATATTAGGTTACCAGGTGACTTTCATGACACTAGCAACGTGAAGTCGTACGATGACAACAGCTTTGTAAACAAAATAAAGGATGTGATTGATGGATTAAAACCATCCGCCAGAGAAAGCAAGTCACCCCACAAGTTTTTTGTACACAAAGATTTAAGCACTAGTAATTACGTGTTCATTAGAAATGACGCAGTACGGAAGCCATTACAACCTCCTTACGATGGACCTTACCGTGTCATCAGTAGAAATGATAAAGTATACCGCATACAATTGCCAGACATACAAGCAAATGTGTCTGTAGACCGTTTAAAACCAGCATACATATTAGCAGATAACGAATCACCATCAGAAAAAGTCGATGAACAAGTAGTAGATAAAACAGATATTAAAATAGGCGAAAAAGCACAGAAAAAAGTAACTTTCCAAACGAGCAAACCCTGTAACAATACATATACAATGCGAACAGGACGTGTAAGCAAAAGACTACTGAAATATTGTTAAATTAGCATTTTCTTAATTAAGGTTAATTATATTGCATGTAAGCACTTAGCGTCTGAGCTCATACTCAGAACTAATACTTGTCGCAAAGCTATACTACGTACATTAAATAAATAAATGGGTTCCAATCAGACAAAGGAAAACGTCATTATCAAGGAAAACTCAGTAAATGTGGCTCAAGTGGATAACAAATTGAATATTATTGGCATCGTTATGATAGTGACCATACTAGTGGCCATGTTATTAATCTATGCAGGGAAACAAAGGTGTATCAAAGGCATACGAAAATGGTTAAAGAAAGAAGTAATGGCAAGTGCGACAGTCTTACCGAGTATCAAAGTGGAAACCATACAACCACCGCAAATATCACCCAATACCAAAGTCGTATACTAATGTCATAGATAAAAATAACTAATGTTAACCCGCTCAGAAACTATCGTCCAGCGTACATTCAAATCAAGTTATGTGTAATAGTGTAAGTGATGCAGAAATGTAATGTGTGCATAGTATTTTCATCGGCGTCACCATGACGAATACTGCAGACTCCAAGGAGTGCAAAATTATTTTTATGGCAGAGTATGTCGTCGTTCTCAATCGAGGGTCGGTGCTCACGTGCGTGCGACAGCGAGGCGGATCGATAGTGGACCTTTCATTTGCTAGCCCTGCTATAGCGCGCCGTGTACATGACTGGCGTGTGATGGAAGAGGTGGAAACACTGTCAGATCACCGATATATCCATTTTACCGTAGCTGCCCAGACGGTCGATAACCCGAGCCGGTTGGCATCTGGAGGGGCCGGTCCGCGCTGGGCCACGAAAAAGCTAGATCGGGAGGCACTCCTGGAGGCCTCAATCGTTCAGGCCTGGGTGTCTGCACCGGAAAGGCCTGACGATATCAACGATGAGGTGGAGTGGCTTCAAAGGGCACTGTCCATTATATGTGATGCGTCTATGCCACGGTCACAGCGCGGACCTGCCAAACGTCAGGTATATTGGTGGTCGCAGGAGATTGCACAGTTACGTAACGCGTGTGTAGCGGCGCGACGTTTATGGTGACTACCCTAAATTTTTTGTTAATATTTTAAGTTTTAGTTAAGATTAAAGGACCATGGGCGGAATCGTCCCCACCCATTAACAAAAATGAAATGTAACTCATTTGACATATCTTGGCAAGATGATATTTTTTTACTATGGTGACGTTGCCCAAATGCATTGGGTTCTCATACTATCTAATGTTTAAACAGATATTTTATTAAGGTATTATTGACGAATAATTGTAAAACACTTACTCATTTATCTATTCACAGTGGCGGCGCATGCACACAAAGATAAGTTCTTAGAAAATAACCCGCCTCCCCCACCCTCGCTCCTGCGCTCGCGACCCTTTTCGCAGGCAGGTAGTCTCCCAAACCTTAGTCACAGTCAGTTCGCTGCAGTGTACGTTCATCAAGACGGACCCTGAAACATGGGTAACCGCACTATCATATAAGAAAACAAAAAAAACAATTGTTACATATGTCAAAGCACTGCTTGTACCACTTTGTACAAATAGCGTGACAATATAACTTGAAACTTTCTGAATTATAGCATTGTTTAAAGCAAACATAACAAGGGCGCAATCGCGCATACCTACACAAGGCATCAGGTGACGAAATGTTATTGTAACTAAATGATGTATAAGCAAATTCATTGTAACTCGTAGTACCTAATTATAATATGTATTTGGTCTTGTAATTATTAGATTATGAAATAATGAAATTGTGTCGTAAAAAAAAAAAAAGGGGAGGAATAGTGTAGGAACGCTGACACAGTGATTCTGTATTCGCAATCACGTGCAGCGCCCCGCGAACCCTCAGTTCACCCAGTACCATCGCGACCTATAGACGCGTAAGTGCTTCTACGAAATATGTTATGAGTGAATAAACATCAATTAAATAAATCTTCCGCATCTGATTTCTCTCTGTATACACACCTCAACAAATACACGCATCATACAAAACCGTCATAGCCAGCACTGGTTATTTTTAGAGCAATTATTATTTTATTAATGTCATCAGGGTTAGTGGTTGTCATAAAGATTGAATTTGAATTATATATGTCAGATTATTGGAAGATTTTTGGGGTAAACTAGTATTATTATTATTGATGTCAAGAAAAAAGTTATTAAATGAATTCGCAATGTCGTGAGCGTGATTTAGTGACTTGATTTGGATTATTCCTATATTGCCACAGTAGTTGGCATTTACGTTTGCTGCATATTTTGTTCTAGATTTATTTTGTATCCTGTACTTTCTTTAGAGGAAAACAGAGATCGTAGGTACAACATAATGAAGTTAAGGCTGCTCTCTCGAAAAAAGCTTAAAATACCGTGCAGATGAAGCAGTTTTTCGTCGGTACTAACAGAGAAATTACATCTGAATAAAATAGACAGTTATCTACATAATATTTTTCGTAATTTGGTTTAGGCAGAATATGTCAATCGCTATAATAAGAAAAAAATCCACCAAATCACCTTCAAATCGTAGAGATGAAACCATTTTACTCTTTTATTTTTTATCAAAGGAGTATAAAAAAATATTTACTGCTTTTCAATACAAACGAAAGTTATTTGGTTTTGTTAATTTTTAGCACTTTTAGAAAGAAAGAAAGAAAGACAGAAAAGGCGTTTATTTCCTCAAAAGCGACGGACAAAACACAAAATCATTAGGGAATAAATAAAAACTCAACTAAAAACTAAATAACCTATTGTCGCTAGAGGACTATGTCAGGACCGGGCACAGAACAGAAAAAACAGTAGAAGTGCAAAGTAGGCGTGGCACGCGTGCCGGTATTACGCGTAGTTATGCGTACCTCAACCCAGTCGTGTTCTAACATCACGACGAACCGATCGTCTCGCTCACTCTCGATATAAATGTATATTTTCTGAACCATGCCGTATTGTTCCATTTTGGAGTGCAAAAATGATAGTAGGAGAATAAATCTTAAAAATGGAGGTGTTTCATACCATCGGTAAGTGCGATTTTATTTGTTTTCTAATAAAATTTAGTAAATTTCATTTTGTCAAAAACTTAAGTTCAAGTCTAGTTAAAATCCACCTTATCCCATTAGCATAGAGTTTATTTTACATCGATTCAGTTACTGTTTCGTTCTCGAAAGTTCTTCGCTATTCGAATAGTGATGTAGTCGAGTCGGATACTGGATGGACAGATATCGATAAATATTTTTTTTTAGTTCGTCTAGAAATTTTATCTAAATCACTAAACATAACTTTATAAATATTTTTAGGTTTCCCAAAGGCGCTATCGTCAAAGAAAAAAGATAGATGCACAGGTAGAGCTGATTGGATGCCAAGCAAAACAAGCACGATATGCTCCGAGCATTTTTTAGAAAACGATTTTTTAATTTCAAAAAAAGGATATAGAGCTCGTGGCTAGATAATAACAGCCGCACGGGTCGATCTTCAAGGTTAAGCAACGCTTGCCAAGGTTGGTCTGTGGATGGGTGGCCATCTTAACATAGCGAGTTTCCTCCGTGCCTCGGAAAGCACGTTAAGCTGTTGGTCCCGGCTGCATTTGTAGATGTTTGGCAGTTGTTACGGATAGTCAGAAGCCAGTTAATCTGACTGCAGTCTTGCCATGGATTACCGTGTTACCCACTTAATGGGTTGTGGAGGTCTGGTAGGCAGCCGCTCCACGTACACTGGTATTCAGCTGAATCTGGTTTGACTGGAAGCCGACCCCAATATAGTTGGGAAAAGGCAAATTCATAGTTTGTTTTAGTTATAAATCGTTTATTATTTTATGTAACATTTATTTAATTTGTCTATTTTCAGTTTTGTAATGTTGGTATCATGATTGTTTTGTTCAGTGGTTTGTTTGTTTTATTGGATTTATTTGACTTGTACAAATTTGTTTTTATTATCACTCTTTTTAAAATTTAACTATTATTATTCTCAGTATTTCATTTTTGGTTATTTGACTCATGTAATTATGTAAAGTGCTTACCTGCATTGTGTTGTTATCGATCGACAATACACCATACATATCCCATCATTTCCTCCATAGTATGATGGCGGCCATTTGCATATTTGCTTAACTACTGCAAACTGTGTTGGATCGGAAATCATATCACTTCCATCGAATTATACATTAAGTGGTGAAATTGTTATATTCCCTGTACTTAATATGAGATGAGGAGAAAAAACTGTGCTGACATGGTGTTTGTGGCCGAATGGATCGCAGGTCGATTGGAACAGCCATCGACACTTCAAAAGAGACATGTGGAGACAAACGCAATGCCCAACCCCTTCAAAGTTTCAAATACACACAGCCACCATGCCCCACGAATATAGGATCAACCTTGAGGGTTAGAAGACCGAGCCTGAACAGGGCGGAATCGACCAAAGACCACCACCACTGCTTAACTTCCATTGCTTGTAGGCCATGACCCATGAGGTAAGCAAAAGTGCTGAATGTGAACTGATTTACACTACAAGCTATGTGGATTTTTGTATTTGCATGAAATATTTTTTTAAAGTGTTTGTAAAATGTTTTTTTTTATTTTAGGACTCTGATTGGTGGAGGAAGGTCGTTCCAACAGTGTGTGTGTGTTGAAACTCCCCTTGAATGCTGCGGACCCGTGATGTGGTGTTCAAAGAGGGTATATGGAGATACGTGGTTCATATTTGCTGTGTCTCCAACTTAGTTTCTCAAATAAATAGTGTGGTTTCTGTGTTGTTACAACTCCAAACAGTAAGCTAGCCAAATGCAACTTTCTCCTTGCTGCCATTTTCAAGATGTTATGGTCTACTCCTACGTGGTATATTTACACAGAACCGTGCACATGCATTTTGTATGCGTTGTATTAGCTTTTCAGTTCTTGCTAACAGGCATGGTCCATACACCGTGTCACAATAATTTAGTCTTGATAAAACTAAGCTGTCTACTAGTTGTTTACGCAGACACACTCAGGTGGGCTCTTATTGTATACAGAACCTTTTTAACTTATAGAAACAATTTCTCATGGCATTGCTGATGTGCTTCTCAAGTCTCAGCTCGGGGTCCATAGTCAGACCCTGATTGCATGCCCCCTCTACCCTATCTATTTTATCCCTTCTGATAAAAGCTTCTGGATTGGCTGACAGCATAGCACTGATCATTTCCCTACTTCCCAAGACCATGAATTTAGACTTCAGTGGATTTAAAACTAGTGAGTTATCATCTGACCAATCTACTACTCTTTCTAGATCTGCATTGATTTTTTCCACTGCCTGTTTTATATCCGCTGCCTTAAATTAAATGTATAATTAAATGTCATTTTATTTTTATTTTTTTACTATTGATAGGCACGCGTTTGACCACTATCTCACCTGATGGTAAGCGAGGATGTGGTCGAAGATGGAGCACGCTTGCCTAGAAATAACCTATTCACTCTTGATTTAAAGACTCCCAGGTTGTAGCTATCAGGAAACATAGACTCCGGCAGGGAATTCCACTCCTTAGCTGTACGCACTATGAATGTGTTTTGTGCGTATGGGTGGGATGTCCACCATGTACCGGTGGCGCATCGCCGTTCGTCTTGTGGTCCGATGATGGAACGGGCTTGGCGGAATTAAATTATGCAATTCCGTCGCAGATTCCCCAAAATGCAACCGGTAAAAAACTTTGGAGCTTCGACGCGACGAGCCTCTTATTGCCGATGATCCTCTTGGCTCGTTTCTCAATTGACTCAAGGGCATCAAGCTGGTATCTGGCAGATCCGTCCCAAAGATGAGAGCAGTATTCCATACACGATCGAACTTGCGCTTGATAGAGTTTGAGCAGCTGTTCCGGCGTGAAGTACCGTCTCACCTTAGCCAGAATCCCCAACTTCTTTGCAGCCACTTGAGCTTTTGCCTCTATGTAAGGGCCAAAATTGAGAGTAGATGTTAATGTAACCCCAAGAAGCTCAAGATGGTCGGTTATCGGCACGGTTTCACCGCGGAAAGATGGAGCTGGGCGGAATTGGCTCCTTTTGGCGGAAAAAAGACACGCTTGGGTCTTAGCAGCATTGAACTTGACCAGATTGGCATCGCCTCATTCAGAGACAGCCTGTAAGGACACGTTCAAGCGCTCAACCATTGCCTCCCGGAGAGCCCGGATCTGCGACCCACCAGCTCGTGCGTCGGACACGTATCTCTCAGCAACAGTGCTGTCGTCTGCATACCCAAAGGTACCGGGTTTAAGCAGATCATTAATATGCAGCAAGAATAGTGTTGCCGAAAGCACCGACCCCTGAGGAACCCCGGCATTAATATCCAGCAGTCCAGACGAGCAGCCATCTATGACCACTCGGATAGACCGATCCCTCAGGAAATCTGCGATCCAATCACACGAACCGGCGGGCAGACCGAAGGAAGGAAGCTTACTAATAAGGCTATCGTGCCAGATCCTGTCGAAGGCCTTCGAGATGTCAAGGGAGACCGCCAGTGCCTCCCCGTGCTTCTCTATGGCCTCACTCCAGATGTGAATGGCATACGCTAGAAGATCCCCAGTTGACCGATTTCGGCGAAACCCGTATTGCCGGTCACTAAGGATATCATTCGCTTCTAGGTACGCCAGAAGCTTATGATTCAGTACGCGTTCCATAGTCTTACAGAGTATGGACGTTACCGAGATGGGTCTATAATTCGACGGGTCAGCTCGACTACCCTTCTTGGGCACGGGCTGCACGTTAGCTTGCTTCCAAGCCTTCGGCACTTTTCCAGTCTCGAACGAAAGACGAAATAGGCGTGTCAAGATCGGAGACAGCTCAGGCGCACAAGTCTTCAGAGTCCCGGGCGTACATGCATACGCCCGCGCGGGGTCTGAAGCGGTGCTCCAGGGTAAACCCTGGGTAAGACAGGTATGACACGTCCGACGGACATCCGATCTGCGTCTCCGACAGGAACAAGAGCGCTGGTTTCTCGGTCTCAAGGTGGTGATGGACTGCGGCGAGATTTGAGTGCAGACCTCGTATATTAGAGAGGTGCACTTTATGCGAAAGGACGTGCTGTCGCTGTACAGCTTTACTCTTTTTATTCCTGTTCATAAAAGTGATGGAGGTTGAGGAGAAGGAAGTGAAATGAGGTTCCAAGCTGCTAACCTTCAGGCACGCCCTGACAGGACGACATCTTTGGGGGACTAGTCTGGAGACTGCGGGGACGCCCGAGCCCCCCCGGGAATGTCCATCGGGCCCTTTCATCTGGTCGCCAACCAGCACGATGGTGCATTCCGGGATTTTTCGTCAGATGGCGGGGCAGCCTTGTGTGGCTAGCACACTACTTGGGCCCCCAACTATCTGCGGTCGGCCAGCGGCGCACCGTCCCTCGGATCCCGCTACCCTCCAAGACTAGTCTCCCGATACGCCCATACCAGGGCTAGCCTGGCTGGTCTGCCTGCATTGGAACAACTATTTCGACCCAACTCCTCTGAATTGGCTACACTGAGCATCGTACCGGAACACAGCTAAGCCGCTTGGCGGTACGTCTTTGCCCAGTGGGTGGTCACAAGCCATCAGCCGAAGCCTACCACCAGTTAGTGTCACCTGATTAGCACCACCCGGGGACCACGTGTAGGATCTAACATTGGGTATTCTCCTACGGACGCGCGTGACTCGGTCCCCAAACATATGTGCATACATATGGTATCTGCAATGATGGAAGGATTCAACAATATCTGCACTATAAATAATATACAAAAGGGGCCCTAAAATTGATTCCTGGGGCACACCACGTGACACCTGACGAGTAGAGGATGACATAGTTGATCCATCATCCCTCTGTACTTCCACGAGCTGTGACCTATTTTGTATGTAGCTAGCGAACCACTCTACTACTATTTCCGTAGTAAAACCATAATAGGCTAATTTGGAAAGTAACTAAGTGGTGTTGATCGTATCGAAGGCCCGTGAAAAATCAAGAAGTGCAAGGATTGTTCCCTTCCTCCTATCCCGTGCTTCCAGGACATTTCCCACTACATCAGAAAGAGCTGTGGCCGTCCCACGACCCTTCCTAAAACCGGACTGAAGGTCTGGGAGCATGTTGTTAGCTTCCAGGTACTCCAGCATTTGGTTGTAAACTACCCTCTCTAAAACTTTAGACAAACAAGGCAAAATACTTACAGGGAGCAGGTCTTTAAAAGAGCTTGGGTTGCTGATTTTTGGCAAGAGACGCACTATAGCACATTTCCATAAGTCAGGGAAAGTGTTTGTTTCGATTAACTTATTTACTATAGTGGTGATGGCCTGGAGGGTGGTGGGTAAAGTGAGCATAATCATATCGAGACTCAGGCCATCCTTTCCGTTAGCATTCGACCCCAAGCTCTTATAAAATTTTTCAACATCGTCCTCATTAACGAGTCGCAGTTTGAAATGTGAATCCCCAAATCGGTTAGTGTCAAAATATAACAGCTGTGATGAGGACAAAGTGCACTGACCGGGCACATTAAGAAAAGCCCTGTTAATTTCATCAAATTGTCCGGGGAGCGTGCCATCACTATGTTCTGAAAGAACATCGGACTTGAGACTTTTCCATAGTTTTTTTGGGATTTTCAACTGATTATTAATGTGCCCATCAAAGTATGCCTTCTTTTCCTGCAGCAGAGCAGCAGAAGCATCTTTTTTAAGTCTAAATAATATATTTTTTAGTGTCTTGTTTGCTCTTATAATAGTTTTTTTTTCTCTCTCTCTTAACTTAAACATTAATTTAATATTGTTTGTTATCCAAAGTGTGGGACGGTCCCTAACTATCCTTCTTTTTATGGGGGCATGCAAGTCAAATAATTGGGTAGCAAGGGAGTTGAAATAATCTACCATACTATCCACATCAGGCAGTGAGCCTATTTCCATCCAAGGCATTGACTACAGATCTGCTGCGCAATAGTCCTCCAAAATATCCCTTAATGGTCGATATTCAACCAGCCTAGGTTTGCTCTTTACTTTCCTAACTACAGTATCACACACTATTAATGAGTGATGACCAAGTTCACTGATATGATTAACCTGTACATTACGTACCCCTATATAAGTACAGATGACGTCTATCAAGGTACTACTATTTCCTACAAAATGGCGATTGAACTACCTGAGTTAGACCAGTGTAATTTAGGAATTCCACAAAATCCTTGGTTTTTGCACCACTTGTGTCCAATAAATTAACATTGAAATCCCCCATTGCACCAAATGATCATATGGTGCCAATGCGCTAATACTGTCAGTCAACCCATCCAAAAACTTCGACAGTTCAAACCAGGGTGGTCTATATGCAGTGCCTATCAATAACCTTTTACCATTAATTGTTAGGTTTAACCACATTTGTTCCACACCAGAGTGTTCTGAATGTGGTCGTACACGCGCCCTTACTCCCGTCTTAATATAAAAAGACGGGAGTAAGTCGCTGGGCATGGCACGTGCTTCAACCTATATCCTGAAACCTTAGGCGCTCGGCCTTCCTCCCCAGGTCTCAGCCATGTCTCAGTAATTGCCATAATATCCACTGATTTTTGTGACATAGCAATCAGGAACTCATCCTGATTAGTTGCCAGTGAGCCAGCATTAAACAAACCAAACCTCAATAATTTAGACTTAGCCAGCTGACGTTATAATAAGAATAAATAATTCCATGCATATTATAATATATAATTTTGTAATGACTAGATCGTTTGCCATCAGCTCCTGATCCCTGTCAATCAGGTCTCGTTTCAATTGCTCCACTACGCTCTCCACAGCTCCCGAATCCGCTGACAGAGCGCAACCCCCACACCGACGTTTCTCGAGCACCTCCAACCTGGATTCAATCCCGTCCATACGATTCCGACACGAGTCGTTGGACGCCTTCAAATCGGCCACATCTTTCCGGAGCTCCAACACCTCCAACCGTAAGGTGCGCAATTCCTCTACCACCAACCTCAACGCAGCGCCCACGTCCCGCGGGAACACGGGTAGTGACGCAGCCGCTGACTGAGGCGACACCTGATGTACCAGCAGTTGAGTTACACCCGCAGGTGTTACTGGCTCCGACGTCGTCATCAGTGGCGGCATCGACAAAGGCACATCCGCCGGCTCCTCACTTTGCAGCTCAGCTACCAACCCACGAACAGGTGTCTCGGCCTTATTATCCCGGGGCACTGCCCGATGGTGGCTGTGGGACCTTTCGCAGAGAGGCCGACACACGTACGGTGATAGATGCCGCCACATTTCGTCATGTCTGTTGCCGACACAAATTTGCCGCATCCTCCACACTTAGCAGGCATTGTTTTGGCTGTGCTCGATGCAAGTTCAATGAACTGAATGAAAACAATCTACACTGACAGATTAACGCTGTCAAAGTAGACGTTGACAGTTATGGAAACGTAGTCGCTGACAGTTGTCGATTCAAATTAATTTAGTAAGTTTTGGGTATGTGAATATGTTCGGTGACGATTTGCTATTTATTTACACCAGATTTACAAACATTAGGAGCAATAGCGTAATTCCACCACACTAAATGTTATGTATCGTGTCACTACACAATTTATTAAAGACTTTAATCACTTAATCGTCGTGTTTTTATTTTGTTTTTGTTCTTAAGACTTATTAATAAGTCGGACACGGATCCCACCGGTATGAACGTCAAAACCTCCACTTTTGTACTAATGATGGACGACCGGATTGATAACTGATGATGATTTGTAGAAATATGTAGTCGATGATTTTGATGCACGGTAAAACTCTAATGAGTTTATGTTGGCATCAACTTAAATGCATAAAGGACATGTTAGGTTTTTCTATGGAGGCTGGGCGATTATTATTCGGAACGTCTGTGAACAGAGATGAGATTATACTCTTATGAAAGTAGATAAATTAAGTAGAGTTTGCATATTTTTGTTTTTTTTTTTAGAACGACAAATCTTTAATTATAACATTTAGAAAAAATGTTGTTTATTAAATTAAATTGCAACCCTAAGTTAGTATTGATTTTGGCAACACTGTTTTCTTGGATGTCATTATGGCGTGAACGTCAATCAAGTGTCAAATTCACATTCAATGTCAATACGAGTAATTCGAATTTGTTTGTATTTTAGTTTAAGTTTGTTGTTTTAAGTTTATGTTTATTTGACCTGGCTTTTTATTTGGACTATTTGATACTGCACACGATTTGAACACCTGACGACCGGCGATACTGACGACCCTGATTTTTCTCCCTCGGACTTGGATTTTGCACAAGAATTTTCTCCATTCATCGTAGCTGTCTAAGGTTAGTAAGTTCTATTTTCTGGATTCTAACAAACTATCAATTCGAGGTGTACGGCTTAGAATAGTTAATGTATTGTGGCCATTTAACAAATACCTTATAAGTTCTATTGCATTCAGATTTGCCTTATATAATACAATGAATTGATTACCGTAGACTGACTCTTCGCAGGCTCTTAAACCACACCAATCTTTTTATCTTTCAGGTAGTTCCCTGCCTTGCTGCATTAATTGTTGGATTACTATTCCAATTACACAACCATATCGGTACAATGCAACACATATGGATCTTGAGATTATGTACCTAAAAATCTGCATACCTATTATGAAAACAAGACACCATGTTATCTACTAAATAGTTTAATAATACTGATTTTTATATACCTATATTCACTATTAATCTTTGCATTTGTGCAAGGCGACATTAGTTAATGGTTTGTGTTATGCACAGGCTCAACAACTTAAAAAGAGTGTTAAATATGAAGTTTTTCTTGTTTTAGGTAATTGGTGAAGACTACCTATGTCAAGACTTTGTGGCATATCCATTGCCAGAAGAACTGGAAGACTCTCTCATCAACTAAATTATGGTGATGCTGAATGGACTTATTGCGCTAATATAATCAACCCTCTCTTATTGTATAATAGATTATTCAATTCAGCACTCCTCTTTCTGTTTGTATAATGTGGGTGACATTAATATTACTAAAACTCAAGACTACCGATGCCTTCTAACCCCCGGGCATATAATGCTTGTTGGCAAAGGGCTCATCGGCAACCATCACCACCTATCAATAACGTACCCGTTAAAAGAAAAGAATCCGTGTGCTATCTCGGTATGCTATTAGAAAATAACTTTTCATTTATTGATCATATAAAAACAGTAGGTGAGAAAGCAAAAAAGAACTTCTACGCCTTGACGAGAATATCCAAAGCTACTTGGGGTCTATCTTTTCAAACCTTAAAAACTATTTATGGGGCTACCTACTTGGGTTGTTTGTGCTACGGGGCACCTGTCTGGGCCGATAGGGCCACCATAGGTGCGGTACGACGTAAATTGCTTCAAAGCCAGCGTTTGGCTTTGATATTTTTATGCAAGGCGTATAGGACGGTTAGTACTGAAGCCTTACCAGTGCTGGCGGGTGTTCTCCCAGTCGATCTAGAAGTGCAGCGGCGTGCTGCAATGTACTACTACGCTAGAAAGATTACGGACCCAGAGTTCTTACCGCAACGCGGCCGTGCTAAGATCTCTAGATTACTAAAACCCCAGACTAATGTCTGGGAGGAACTTTTATCCGAGTGGCAATGTAGGTGGGAAAATTCCATCAAAGGCCGTCACCTCCACCAGTTTTTTCCATCTGTTCGTGAGCGGCTGGACAGGACATGGCTGGAGGTGGATCACTGTGTTGCCCAATTTCTCACAGGTCATGGCAATTTTAAGAGTAAATTATTTTCCTTTAAGCTTGTGGCCTCGCCTTTATGTCAATGTTCTACAGTTGACCATGAATACGACCTAAAATCACATATTCCATTTATTTAGAGCAACTACGCTGAAGCGACTATTTAGAAAAAATTAACAATTCCAATCTACTCTGTTTACTGACCCGCCTTGGAAGGCGCATATAACCATCAGTCATTGAATTATATTGAAATCACTGCCATCATGCTTTCGTTCAGCAGTGGACAGATATTGGCTGATCTGCAGTTTACCGACTTTATGATGATAAAATCACACATTGTAGTTCATTATCCTTATCATAAATTATTTATCCTTATTGTACATATGATCACCGCTGCGTTAACACAAAATACAATGACTTCAGCCCATTACTGTCCTATTGCTGGACACTGGCCTCTTCTCAGAATCCGAAGGGTAAGGCCCTAGTCCACTACGCTGGCCAGGTGTATGATGGCGCACTACACACCAACGAGAACTTTATGAGGCCCTCTCAGATGATGATTTCGCTAATATCAAGTAAAAATCACAAATAACAACTATTCAATCATAAACAAACGGGAAAATAGCAACTTTGACAATGACAAGGGTGACAACTTAACTGACAGAGGTAATGTTTTCATAGATTCCATTAAGAGGCAAAGGAATCAATACCATACATCCCAATCCTACTTATCAGAAAGAACTCGTTGGTTTTATTTGTTTATTATATTTTGCCATTGTTTTAAAATAGTTTTTCTTAGATTAAGGTTCACAGTATACTTTAAAAAACGATATTTAACCATTGTTTCTTGGTGCAGAAATAATATAACGATGAAAAAAAAAACCAGATGTAATATTTAGTTATTAAATAAATGGCCTCTCTAATAATATTTTTGATTTTGTAAGGCTATATTGGATAATTTTCTTTACCAGAAAAACCGCAAATGATAGTTGTTCAATAACAAAATTATTTTAAGCCCATTTCATAACATGTCCTTTATGTATCTACTACCTACTGAATATATAAATAAAT
Organism: Lacanobia oleracea; assembly: GCA_950371165.1. Lineage (NCBI taxonomy): Eukaryota > Metazoa > Arthropoda > Insecta > Lepidoptera > Noctuidae > Lacanobia > Lacanobia oleracea. The sequence continues at coordinate 11,545,083 of OX493415.1, read as the reverse complement.
AAGTGTATTATTTTTATTTTAAAAAATGCTTCGTGCTAAGATCCGTTGTCGACCCTATTAGAGCCTATCATAATAAGATGCAGATTTAATATTTATCAATATTTTGTGACTAAAATGTAAAAAAAAGCATAAGAGAAGGGCCAGTGCAACGTTTTTGTTTCAGTTAATATTGATTTTTAACAATAATTACAAATTTAAAGTAGCGTGAAATGGAACTTTTCTAATACACCAATCAGCGTCGGGTGACGTCACTCGTGTTAGTTTATAGTCCAAGATCCGAGGGCTCCTAGACGTTACTTATTTCGCAGTATCAAAATATTTGAATAGAGTAGTGGCCGGTGTAATTTCAACGTACGCATAATAAGTAACTGCTAGCTCCATAAAATGGGAAATGGGTGGCGTTCTATTCTAGACGGAGTTCTTTAAAATGAAAGCAAAAATATAAACATTGCATGTTCCCTATTTATTGCATTCAACCTCATCGTAAGATGCACAAAGGGGATATATAGAATACTTTCCATCTGCATCTCCAAATAAGTATTCTGTAAAGGGAAACTTAAGAGCCCTAATAATATTTATTTATTTATTTATTTATATATACTTTATTGTACACCAAATTAAAACATATGAATGCAATTTTAAACTAAAACAAATACAATTGGCGGCCTTATCGCATTCCGCGATCTCTTCCAGGCAACCTGGAATGGATAGGGATAGCCTGGACAAGAAATGGGGTTGCACTTGGTGCAAATATAAAGTTTAAGTAAAAAATTCTTATAGAAAAAAAGCAATACAAAATACTAAAATAGATACACAAATACATACATATTAAATATACATATTAAAAGAAAATAAGTGTCATTTTTTAAAAATTAACATCGAAAAAGTAATCACAGCGACAAGTAGTGTTCCCTAACAAGTCTCTTAAAAACAGGCAGCGTTTGCGCGCGCTTAATTAACACTGGCAATGCATTCCACAAACGGGCAGCTTGGACTGAAAAAGACTTGTCCAAGAAGGTAGTGGAATGCATTGGCATTTTCAGTTTCAAGTTATCCGATGACCTGAGAAATTTCGTGTGAGAGTCGCAAAGAAACTGAAATCGTTCCTTCAGGTAAAGAGGAGTGGAAGGAGAAAAGAGCACATTATATAATAAGGATAGTATATAAGAATTCCGGCGAAGGCGAATTGGCAACCACTTGAGTTTAACTCGGAATTCGGAAACATGGTCGTATTTGCGTAAACCAAATACGAACCGGATGCAAACATTTTGGAGGCGTTCAAGTTTATCAAGTTGCACTTCAGTAAGGTCAAGATAGCTGACAGCTGCATAATCAAGAATGGGAAGAAGAAGAGTTTGCGCAAGCGCAATCTTGGTGGCAGTCGGTAGAAAATTACGCAGTCTTCGGCTTACTTCCTGTAGCTGGGCAGTCCACGAGAAGTTCTTGTCAATAAAAATCCCCAAATTATTTACTTTCTCACTAAAAGGAATAAGAGATTTGTCAAAAAAAACTTGGGGTAAAGTCGTCCAGTCAATCCTTGAGACCGTCCTTGAACTGCCCACCACTAAAACCTGGGTCTTTATGGGGTTCACCGTAAGTCCGTGCCTCTTGCTCCAGTCGCATATACGGGCTAGATCACGGTTTAGGGTCAAGATAGCCTCAGACAGACTTCCAAGAGGAGCTCGTGTGTAAATCTGAAGATCATCTGCATAAAGGTGGTAGGAAGAAGTTAATTCGTTGGAGATAGAGTTAATGAACACTGCGAAAAGTAAAGGAGACAAAACGCCACCCTGTGGTACCCCAGCAGCTTCTTGGGCACGGGCTGCACGTTAGCTTGCTTCCAAGCCTTCGGCACTTTTCCAGTCTCAAACGAAAGGCGAAATAGGCGTGTCAAGATCGGAGACAACTCAGGCGCACAAGTCTTCAGAACAATTGCCGGTATCCCGTCGGGACCACTAGCCTTGTTCATGTCTAGGTTACGCAGTACCCTACGGACGTGCTTCTGATGAATGCGAATGTTCGACATACTCGACTCGCATTCACCAGGAGAGGCGGAGGGCGTCGCGCCACCAGGATCCAGACGTGAAGATTCCGCAAACAAAGAAGCAAACAAGTTCGCTTTCTCCTCAGCGGAGTGGGCCAGCGTCCCGTCGGGTCTCAGCAGTGGTGGTAGTGAGGGGCGGCAGAAGTTTGATTCGACCGACTTAGCCAGGGACCAAAAAGCCTTACTACCTGCTGGGTATGAAGCAAGTTTGTTCCCTATTCGGCTAATGTGGTCAAACCGAGCCCTCCGCAACACCTTCTTGCAGGACTTAGCAGCCCTGTTGAAGGCTCTCTTCTTCTGACTCACGTCATTTGCTTTGCGCGTACGAGCGTCGACCCATGCTAGGTACGCCGCGTGCTTAAGCGCATCGGCGCGATTGCACTCGGCACCAAACCAAGGACGAGCTTCGCCAGATATTGCTATGTTAGAGAACGGAATGTAGTACTCCATTCCCCTCCGCAACACATCCGTCACGGCGTCCGCGCACGACGTAGCATCAGTGGAAGAAAAGCAAGTAGGCTGCCAAGGGTAACATGCGAAGAAAGATCGCATGCCATCCCAATCTGCTGACTTGTATCGCCATACCCGCCGGGTGCCTCTTGGGCTAGGATCGGGCGGAGAGTAGACAGACACAGACTTCACCAGACAGTGGTCGGAACTACCCAGTGGTGATGAAATCGACACCGAATAGCGATCTGGATCTGTTGTAAGCAGAAGGTCCAAGCAATTGGCAGTGTGCGAATCAACATCCGGCACCCTCGTTGCCCCCTGGACCAGCTGGGTAAGATTTAACGCAAGCGCTAGCTTTCGCGTCTCTCGTCCAGCATGGTCTGTGCACTGGTATGGGAAGAGCCACTCCTGATGGTGGGCATTGAAGTCCCCCAGTAACACCAATTGGGCAGAAGGGTACCGCTGCTGAGCCGCATCCGCCGCCTCACTCAGGTGCTGTGTAAGCCCAGTTGTCTCCAAATCACCGCTGTGCGAACGGTAGACGCATGCGTAGACAATTTTGTCTAGATCTGTGTCCACCATAGCCCACAGCGTTGAGAACCTGGAGTCTTCAAGGTAGCGGAGACGCCGATAGCAGATGTCGTCCCGGGCGTACATGCATACGCCCGCGCGGGGTCTAAAGTGGTGCTCCAGGGTAAACCCAGGGTAAGACAGGTATGACACGTCCGACGGACATCCGATCTGCGTCTCCGACAGGAACAAGAGCGCTGGTTTCTCGGTCTCAAGATGGTGATGGACTGCGGCGAGATTTGAGGGCAGACCTCGTATATTAGAGAGGTGCACTTTATGCGAAAGGACGTGCTGCCGCTGTACAGCTTTTCTCTTTTTATTCCTGTTCATTAATAAACTTGAGTGATGGAGGTTGAGGAGAAGGAAGTGAAATGTGGTTCCAAGCTGCTAACCTTCAGGCACGCCCTGACAGGACGACATCTTTGGGGGACTAGTCTGGAGACTGCGGGGACGCCCGAGCCCCCCCGGGAATGTCCATCGGGCCCTTTCATCTGGTCGCCAACCAGCACGATGGTGCATTCCGGGATTTTTCGTCAGATGGCGGGGCAGCCTTTCATGTGTGGCTAGCACACTACTTGGGCCCCCAACTATCTGCGGTCGGCCAGCGGCGCACCGTGCCTCGGATCCCGCTACCCTCCAAGACTAGTCTCCCGATACGCCCATGCCAGTGCTAGCCTGGCTGGTCTGCCTGCATTGGAACAACTATTTCGACCCAACTCCTCTGAATTGGCTACACTGAGCATCGTACCGGAACACAGCTAAGCCGCTTGGCGGTACGTCTTTGCCCAGTGGGTGGTCACAAGCGATCGGCCGAAGCCTACCACCAGTTAGTGTCACCTGATTAGCACCACCCGGGGACCACGTGTAGGGTCTTACATTGGGTATTCTCCTACGGACGCGGGTGACTCGGCCCCCAAATGAAAAAAAAAATTCATCTTCAACGCTGTCAGCTGGTAATGTGCCCAAGAGACTGGCGGCATTGCCACGTTAAATGGCAATGCTTAATCTCTGCCCAAAGGAAAAGCCAGCTAACCCCAAATAATGACTATTTCATGAAATCTTGATATTTTAGGATTTTACCGTTTTATGGAGTTATTTTACTAATTTTTTAGGGTATTTTACTAAAAAAATGTAATTAGACCGTCTGATTTCAAAAAATATTGGACACGTATTTTTTCTATTTTCACGTAAACAAAAGGAGCGCGCGTAAGGAGCGCGTGACGTCATCTGGCTTGGTAAATTTGGTAAATTTTTACTAAGCCAGATGACGTCACGCGTGTATTCAACTGACTTCGCTGTCTCCTCTTTATTTTTTGTTTACGTGAAAAAAGAAAACATGCGTGTCGAATATTTTTTGAAAGTCTAATAGATTTTTTTTGGTAAAATGCCCCATTCTGAAAATACATAATTCATACGTCCGCGAATCATACTTTAATCAACATTTAACCTAATACTAACTTGCAAATTTCAAAAAACGTAAGAAAATATGAATTTCGCGGGCTACCCTGGCGCAACCGCCTTAAAGAAGTGTTACATACCGTTCATTGGTTCCAACAGGCACCATAGGAATCTGACACATACCTATATTAATATGAAGAAAATATGTAATACCACACCTAAACTTTACTTTTTACTATAATAAACACCATCTACTTGAAAATACAGTTGAGAATAGGAAAATCAATCGATTCAGAAATACATTGAAGCGGTGCAAATAAGTCTATTTTTGTTCGTATTTACGTTATAGAACATAGATAGAAATGATACCCGCTCGAGATTCTCGCGTCATAAGACCTTGATATAGAGATTAGAGATACCAGCGTTGCCAATACCAATTTATCAAATTCCTCATAATTTTGCGATTTAAGTGGCAACCCTACTAACAATACAGTTAATCAATAATCAAAATAAATATAAAAATACAAAATCAAAAGGTATTTATTAAAACTACGCTGAAATCAGCACTTTTTGAACGTTAAAATTTACATGAAGACAATCCCCCAAATCGCCCGCCCTTCACCACTTCCTAGCGTTTTAGCTGGGAAGAAGTGGCTAACAAACTGCCCAGCAACACAACTGACAGTTAAGTTTGAAGAACTTGAATTTATATAACAGTATTATTCAACATTTTACGATATCGAACATTAAATTAAATTAAATGGCACATGTCGACCATATTATCCCAACAACTAAATATGAACAATGATAAAATACGGAAGCGACAACCATTTGTTGCACACCTACTATAGTGCAGTTTTTTTTTAGGTACCACAATAGTAGACTGGTAGAGAGTGCCTTGTTGATTCCGCTTCGATGTACCACAACTGTACATACAGTTTCAATAAGTACTTACCTTGATTGTTCTAAACTAGGTACGTTTGCGCTACGGAATGGAAAATTCGCAAATACAAAAACAAACACACGTAAAAAAATAGGAGCTCGTGGTTAGATAATAACAGCCGCACGGGTCGATCTTCAAGGTTAAGCAACGCTTGCCAAGGTTGGTCTGTGGATGGGTGACCATCTTAACATACCGAGTTTCCTCCCGTTGGTCCCGGCTGTCATTTGTAGATCTTTGGCAGTCGTTACGGATAGTCAGAAGCCAGTTAATCTGACTCCAGTCTTGCCATGAAGTATCGTGTCACCCAGTTAATGGGTTGTGGAGGTCTGGTAGGCAGCCGCTCCGCGTAAAATACTGGATCAGTTTAATCCGGTTTGACTGGAAGCCGACCCCATATAGTTGGGAAAAGGCAGGCAGATGACGAACATAAAAAAAAACTGCTAAAATATAACCCTTCCTAGAGTTTGCTACTGTCAACACAAAAGAGAATATGTATGATTTAAGAATTTTAATTGTCAAGTGTTACTCTCCGTTCTTTTTTTCAACAGGCACAGAAACTGAAATGCACTTGGACGATATACATACATATATACACCACGGTAAAATATTTACCTAGACTATGCCTATACTGTGTTTATACACTGAACTTTACATTTTAGAATAATAATGATAAGGGAATATGCATGAAAAACATATTTATCATCTATAGGTACAATTTATCTAAAAATATACAAAAATATAATACTAACGGTGAAAATAGAATCAATATCACTCGAAAAACGAAGGAGATATAATTATTTTAAAAAAATATGTCTGCCACTCTCGTAAAAACGCTGTTTCCTATGGCAGCTGTATAGGCGTCATAGACGATGACGTCAAAGTTTACATCGGACTTCTCTTTCTAATTGTCATCTTTGAAGCTCTATAACTTAATCGCTGATGAAGGTATTTAAAAAATAATTTCATGATTGTTTACTAGAGCTAATAAGTAGTTCATTTATCAAATAAAAAATCGCGTGCATATTCCCTATTTCATTGAAATATCAAAGAAATACAGAGGACGTAATACACGAATATATTTAAATCGATTTAGTAATATTCTAAAGTGCTGTTTGTGGTAGTCTATTTTTATTTATATTTACGATAATATAGACTCTGTAGAGCACATAGAGTAGGATTCCATTCAGAGGTAGAGCATAATATCGGGGCCCGCTAGGGCAAGTGCCTGCTAGGGTTGCAGAATCTGTTCGAAAGAGGTACCGTAGCCTTGGAACGCAAAGGGAACTAGGAGGAACACGGATGGGTTTTAGTCAGTAAGAGTCTGACACTCCCTCCTGCTGTACCCAGAGCGGGAGGAGTCATTTGATGATTTCCCATCCTTAAAAAAAAAGAGCATAATATATTACATGGATAATAATAATACACAAGCGAGACTTGCGCGTTATTTGACCTTGATGTATGCATACACACCCAGTTGTAAAACACTTTTTAACACTGGCAACACTTTATTCAAAAAAAAGTCAAAGCCAAGTCATTTATTTCATGTATACCCGTAGATATTATTTATATGTGTATACCATTATCTAAAAAGCACTTTTGAACGTCAATCATCTGCCTAGCCCTTTTCCAACTATATTGGGGTCGGCTTCCAGTCAAACCGGATTTAGCTGAATACAAGTATTTTACGAGGAGCGGCTGCCTACCAGACCTCCACAGCCCATTAACTGGGTAACACGGTACTTCATGGCAAGACTGGAGTCAGATTTTTACTGACTTCTGACTATCCGTAACGACTGTCAAAGATCTACAAATGACAGCCGGGACCAACGGCTTAACGTGCTTTCCGAGGCACGAAGGAAACTCGGTACGTTAAGATGGTCACCCATCCACAGACCAACCTTGGCAAGCGTTGCTTAACCTTGAAGATCGACCCGTGCGGCTGTTATTATCTAGCCACGAGCTCCTCACTTTTGAACGTCAATATTAACAGTTAAAAAAGAAATATAGTGACTCTATTTGCAAATGTGGTGTGGAGAAGAACGGACAACAAACTTTATAACTTTATTTTGTAATAAATATTTTGCATTTAATTAATAATAATTAATTATATATGGACGATGTACCAAGAATTTCTCTAAATTTTTTATTTATTTTCAGACTTCTTTGCCAGTATGGCTTTCTAATTTAAGGATCTGGCAACACTTGTAAAGTTTTACAAGTTTGTGGAAGGTTATTTCCCGTCCTTGTCGCACGCGAATAGCCGATACATGACGTAATCGCGCGCGGCCCCGTATTATACGAATTTTAAAAACAATTTTTCTAGTCACAACTTTTGCAAGTTTAACTTGCCAATGTTAAAAAATAAATATTTCAGACTAATTTATGTTGATTTAAAAATATATTAATAAGGATTACAGATAAAATAGAATAATTAATTTAAAATAAATTAAAGTATGTGTAATAAACATTGTTTTACAAAAGATTAAAAATTGAATGAATTTATATTGAAACTAAGTAAACTATTGTTATTTTTTTTTTGCAAAAGCGCCTACTGAAAACAATAACATTATCGCCATAATTATGTAGGAACTTATTTATTTTTTAAATTACATGACATATAAATAAAATTAACCAAAAACATTTTATTTATTTATACTTACAAGAGCAAATTCTTTTTCTTTGCAAAAAATATAGTCGATCGATTCTCGATTCACATCTCGATTAATCGACTTGTTTGCTAAATGATATCAAATGACATCACTACTGCTATTTGTTATCATTAGACTCAACGCCGCGCCCAAGCCGCGCCGCACGTAGGCCAATATAACTCAAGGCTAATACTGTGAAAATGTTATTCTTATAAATATTACTGAAATAGGTAAGTACTTGAATTGTATCACATAATCAAAAAAATCTCGTGTTTGTTATCGAACTCCTCCGAAACGGCTCGACCGACTTTTACGATTTGTTTGTGTAGTAGGTCTGAGAGTGAGAGTAGGTCGTATGCTATTTTTTTTTTTGTATCGCAAAACAGCAAAACAACGTTAGCCGGATCGGCTAGAACAATATAATAATATAAGGAATATTATGATATATTTTTAATTTAATTTGATTAGTACAGTTTGATCATGAAGCTTCCGTATTTTGCTTTTTGCAAATAGATCCGAAAACACTACTTGAAAGCCTGATTCTTAGTTTGGTCTTCGTCATTATTATTATGAGTTTCTCTTAATCAGAAAGATAATTATAAATCATTATATTTATTAGTTTATTATTTTAGAAATATATGTGTATTTTATTGGTAATATATATTTCGTTTATTCATTAACTTGTATTATATATTATGTTATTTCTTTGTATATTTCTTTTTTCCGAAAAAATATTCTATTTTGAATTTTATTTATTTGCTATACACCTACCACAGTGTGTTTCTTTTTAACCCAAAGGTTGACTGGTAGAGAATGACTTGTTGCATTAAGTCCGCCTATGTACCACTATTGTACATGAAGTTTAAATAAATAAATAAGAGTGAGGCCGCTACGAACTATACTTATAACTATTATATATAGACCGCCATCATTTAAAAAACTGGTCAACTATTTGCTATCACTTAATAATCAATTTGATGAATGATCACACTTTCGTAACATAATCATAACGGGCGATATCAATATAAATTTATTAAATACCGATACAAACACTTCAGCTTATCTTGACATTACCACTTTCTAGGCCTTTTACCTGCGATTTATTCACCAACTAGAGGTGAAAATTGTCTTGATCATGTTATTGTTAAAACCAGGCAAAATGCTTTCACCTTCAGTCTGCAAACTACGATTTCTGATCATTGCGCTGTATTATTTTGTCTTGATTACAAAATTTCCGGAAAGCCTAAAGATTGATTAGGAAAAAGCTTGATTAGGAAAATAAATTGGGAGAAGGCTGTATCTGAGTGTAGAGAGATAGATTTTGGTCAAATCTATGATGAAATTGATCCCTGTAAAGCCACCAATACACCAACATGTGTTGGAAATGCCGGGGTGCGGATTCCGTTCGAAAGAGGCACCGTACCCTGGAACGCAAAGAGCATAAGGAGGAACACGGATGGGTTTTAGTCAGTAAGAGTCTGACACTCACTTCCGCTCCGCTCAGAGCGGAAGGACTCCTACATCAAATTATGAGTGAGTCATTTCATCCTTTAAAAAACAAAGCATGTTTGTAAATGTTATGTCTGATCTGATACATAGACATACACTGATCTTAAAAAATCCGCGCAACAAAACACTTCTAAAGCCATGGATCACTACCGGCCTCCTGCGGTGTATAAAATATAGAGACATGATGCACTTGAAAACTAAAAAATAACCTACCAATATAGTATTTTGTTCAACAAAATACTATATTGGTACAGAAACTTTTTTAATAATGTCGTTAATAAACTAAAACATAACATAACATAACATATAGAAAAAAAAGAAAAAAATGGCTAAAAATAATTTAAAAAAAAATATGGAATTCTATAAAAACCATAACCAACTGTAATAAGAATAATAAAATAACTTCTCATGACTTACTATCCGCAAATTCTTCCCCACAGTCGTCTGTTAATACTGCAAATGAGTTGTTTGCTGGTGTTGGTAGTAGATTAGCACAACGTATATCTCCTACTCCACCTTTTCGAGATGTCGCTGAGCATATAGAAACCTCATCCTGTAGTATTTTGTACTCCTCAAGTTTGACTGTAAGGAAGTTGAAAAAATTATACTTACCTAACCTAAAACATGACTGTCGAGCGGGTTGGGATAACGTTTCGTCTGGGTTTCTGCAGAAGGTCTCTGATTTCGTTACCCCGTGCTCACTGAGACACTGACCTCATAAATCGCTGTCTGGAGGCTGGTGTTTTCCCAAAAGCGCTGAAAAAATCGATTGTTATTCCTATGCATAAGGCAGGAGGTAACTGTGTCAACAACTATAGACCTATCTCAATCCTCACATCACTGTCTAAAATATTTGAGCGCATCATAAACAGTAGGCTTGTTAATTATCTGGAATCAAATGAGCTACTTTCTTCATCACAATATGGTTTCAGGGCTGGCAAGTCTACTGATGATGCTGTTCATATGTTAACCACCTACTTAGAAAAATGAATGCAAATAATAAATGGATTACCATTTTTCTGGATCTTGCCAAGGCTTTTGACACAGTCTGTATCTCCAACCTTTTGAACAAACTAAATTGCATGGATATTCGGGGCAAGCAACTTGATCTTTTCGCAAAATATCTATCAGGTAGATCTCAGTGTATTTGTATCGGTGAACACATGACCGATGATCTTCAGGTGTCATATGGAATCCCGCAGGGTAGTTTTCTTGGACCTACATTATTTCTCTGTTACATTAATGCACTCTGCCAGCTTCAACTCCAAGACTGTACAGTCATCTCTTATGCGGATGACACTACACTGACATTTACGGCTGACACTTGGGAAGAGGCTTTTGCTGGGGCTCAGGCTGGGTTTAACACTGTCTGCCACTGGCTTGCTGCCAATTCGTTGACTTTGAACGCGGATAAGACGAAATTCATACAATTCTCTATTCGAGAGAACTCACATAACGTATCCCAAATATACGCTCATCATTGTTCTTTTCCTCCTTCGTCACAGTGTAGAAATGGCCCACTTATCAAATTAGCGAAATGCATACGCTATTTGGGTGTAACAATTGACAGTAAGCTTTCGTTTGGAGAACACATTCATAATATCTCTCAAAAAGTGCGTAAACTTACGTATATTTTTAGACAACTCAGACATGTGGCAGATAGCAAGACACTGATCATGGTTTATTTTGCCTTGATTCAATCTATATTGACCTATCCTGGTAATATAAATTGTATTACCTCGATAGGTCAATAGGTATCTCCTCCACGAGGTAATACAAATTGTATTACCTCGTGGCTAGATAATAACAGCTAGCTGGTTAGTTAAGCAACGCTTGCCAAGGTTCGTCTGTGGATGGGTGACCATCTTAACATGCCGAGTTTCCTCCGTGCCTCGAAAGCACGTTAAGCCGTTGGTACCGGTTGTCATTTGTAGATCTTTCAGTCGTTACGGAGTTAGAAGCCAGTAAATCTGACTCCAGTCTTGCCATGAAGCACCGTGTTACCCAGTTAATGGGTTGTGGAGGTCTGATAGGCAGCCGCTCCTTGTAAAATACTGGTATTCTAAATCCGGCTTGACTGGAAACCGACCCCAATATAATTGGGCAAAGGCTAGGCAGATGATGACCTATTGTATTACCTCATGGAGCGGCGCCGACAAAACAAAGTTGTTGGAATTGGAGCGAGCCCAGAGCCTGATTTTGAAGGTTGCCTTCTTTAAGCCTAGACAATTTTTTACGCGGCAGCTATATCAGGAAACAGGAGTACTAACTGTTAGACAACACTTCATACTATCAACAGTCCTTCGGCAGCATAAAGACGCATCGATGTTTAGTCCAGAAATGATGAACACGAGACGGCACTATACCGTTTGCAAAACCCATAAAACAAAACCAGATTTGCACAAAAATGTTATTACTTTATTGGACCTAGTTTATACAATCAAATTAATAAATCTAAGAAATTTAATGACAATACGCGCGAATGTAAAAGAAAAGTGGCTTCATGGTTACGTGGATTGGACTATCAAAAAACTGAAGAAATTCAAATGACAGCCGGTACCAACAGCTTAACGTGTTTTCCGAGGCACGAAGGAAACTCGGTACGTTAAGATGGTCACCCATTCACAGACCAACCTTGGCAAGCGTTGCTTAACCTTGAAGATCGATCTGATTCTTTAGCCACGGGCTCCTCGACATTTATTTATTAATTGCTATTTATATCATCTCAAGCATTTAGGTGGGGATCTGGTGTCCTAAAATACAGGCCTCGGCTTAGTTTAGGCACCAGTCTCCCACAAATAAAATATTGTTTAAATAACTCTATGACATTTCTAAAAAACACCGGCCAAGTGCGAGTCGGACAAGCACACGAAGGGTTCCGTACCAAAAGCCGAAAAATATATGTTTCTTGTATGACCCCTACCTTTTTTTTTATAGCGGCAACAGAAATGCACACTCTGTGAAAATTTCTTTTTTCGTTCATGAGATACAGCCCGCTGATAGACGGACGGACAGACAGCGGAGGCTTAGTAATAGGGTTCCGATGGTTACCCTTTGGGTGCGGAACCCTAAATCAATGATATTGTTTTTTTACACTCCAGCAGATACAGAACAACACCCTCAAATATGAGCACGCACTTCTCATACAAATTGTATGTACAGCTGTGAATAACGATAACTCACAATTGTTTTGTTTCTACTTTCAGTGGCATATGAAAATAGGTCTGTCTCCTCATCAACCTATAGCAGTTCATTGCTGGATATAGGCTTCTCCATCCGTTAACCAGCTGCTTCCACCAACCCTGCCCGTATCTTTACTCCACATGCGCCTGAGAAACCTTAATTTTTATTATTTGTTGTTATAGCGGCAATAGAAATACACAATTTGTGAAAATATCAACTGTCTAACTATTACGGTTCTTGAGATACAGGCCACTGACGGACAGACGGACGGACGGACGGACAGCGGAGGCATAGTAATAGGGTTCCGTTGGTTACCCTTTGGGTGCGGAACCCTAAAAAATGAAAAGATAAGATAAGATAACATTTCTTTATTTGTTTAAACATTGTATACATACGTACAAGAGCATGCAAGATATTAAACAGTTTAAGTCCACTCATGTTTAGCCGTAATTAGCGGCGTACAAATATTTCCATAACATTTGATTACAATTATTTAGAAACTTTATGAATTATGATATAATGTCAAAAATATTATAATGTCAAAATAGTAGGTACCTACGTCATAATGTCAAAATAATAAAAAAAATATGTTTTTTTACTCTCTAGCAGATACAGAACAACACCCTCAAATATGAGCACGCACTTCTCAAACAAATTGTATGTACAGCTGTGAATAACGATAACTCACATTGTTTTGTTTCTACTTTCAGTGGCATATGAAAATAAGTCCATCTTCTCATCAGTCTATAGCAGTTCATTGCTGGATATAGGCTTCTCCATCCGTTAACCAGCTGCTTCCACCAACCCTGCCCGTATCTTTACTCCACATGCGCCTGAGGGATCACACCATACGCTTGTCGATTCGCGATCTCGACTTCAAGCAACGTTCATCAAAAATTGGGTTTGAGTTTTTTTTTCTATTGATAGGCATACGTTTGACCACTATCTCACCTGATGGTAAGCGATGATGTGGTCGAAGATGGAGCACGCTTGCCTAGAATTAACCTATTCACTCTTGACTTAGAGACTCCCAGGTTGTAGCTATCAGGAAACACAGACTCTGGCAGGGAATTCCACTCCTTAGCTGTACGCATTATGAATGTGTTCCCAAAACGTTTTGTGCGTATGGGTGGGATGTCCACCATGTACCGGTGGCGCATCGCCGTTCGTCTTGTGGTCCGATGATGGAACGGGCTTAGCGGAATTAAATTATGCAATTCCGTCGCACATTCTCCAAAATGCATCCGGTAGAAAACCGACAGGCTAGCAACTCGTCGTCGATGATCAAGATTTTGGAGCTTCGTCGCGACGAGCCTCTCATTGCCGATGATCCTCTTGGCTCGTTTCTCAATTGACTCAAGGGCATCAAGCTGGTATCTGGCAGATAGCTGTGAATCACCATAACTTACAATTTTTTGTTTCTACTTTCAGAGGTAAATGAAAATAGATCCGTCTCCTCATCAGCCTATAGCATTTCATTGCTGGACATAGGCTTCTGCAACCGTTAACCAGCTGCTTCCAGTTACCCTGCCCGTATTATCGCTCCATTTAGCCTGAAGGACCGGTCTCGACTCGAGAACTCAAGCACCATTAATCAAAAATTGGGTATGTATGTCATGATATTTCTGCAAACATGTATATGGTACTGGATTTTTTAACTACCTCCGTGCTCGAGTGGTTTAAGCGTTTGCCTTTTGTGACCCGGTGGTCGTGGGTTCGATTCCCACGGGAAGCATACTTTGTACAGTTGTTTTTAACTTGGCTAGGAAATTGCAGGCTTGAATCACCTGATAGTCTGATAAAAAGATGATTACGTGCTTCGGAAGGCACGTATAAGCCGGTGGTCCCGGCCGCCGAATGGCGGTAGGCAAATAAATTATGCCAGAGGCAGTTTAGAAACTCTGACGCTACGATGTGTGGGGTCGTTAGACCTTACTGCCCACACGATAAGAAGAGGAAGACTAGATTTTTCCAGTAGCTTCTCCCGCGTGATTTTTGGAAAGTAGACCAAGGATCATATTCCGAAGTTAAAAGCCTAAGTGTTATTCCAGACTATAATATATATCTCTGTGCCAAATTTCATCCATATTTTTCGGCAGTTCTGGCATCATGATTGAGTAACATCCATCCATCCATCCTTCAAACTTTGACATTTATCTAATATTTACAATGGTAGTAAGATCCCCACAGCTGGGATAGGCCTCCTATCTAAATTGCAGTGGGCTGTAATCACCACGCAGGCACAGTGGGATCCTGTCAGGGCTGCGGAATTCGTTCGAAGGAGTCACCGCGGTCCTGGAACGCAAAGGGCATTAGGAGGAACACGGATGGGTTTTAGTCAGTAAGAGTCTGATACTCCCTCCTGCTTCACCCAGAGCGGGAGGAGCCATTTGATGATTTCCCATACATAAAGAAGGCACAGTGGGATTCGTAGATGTTGCGTGTCTCGGACATTTTCATGCTCTTCTAGGAAATTTTATTATTCAGGATTAGCCCGTCACAATTTCTAACTATTGCAACTCTTTGGGGCCAGAATCAAGAGTGGTGACTACCAGAAATACGCCAAGGCAATGAAGTTTGATGAGTGTGAATGAGGAGCTCGTGGCTAGATAATAACAGCCGCACGGGTCGATCTCCGAGGTTAAGCGACGCTTGCCAAGGTTGGTCAGTGGATGGGTGACTATCTCAACATACCGAGTTTCCTCCGTGCCTCGGAAAGCACGTTAAGCCGTTGGTCCCGGCTGTCTTTGGCAATCGTTACGGACAGTCAGAAGCCAGTTAATCTGACTCCAGTCTTGCCATGGAGTACCGTGTTACCCAGTTACTGGGTTTTGGAGGTTGGTAGGCAGCCGCTCCGCGTAAAATACTGGTATTCAGTTGAAACCGGTTTGACTGGAAGCCGACCCCAATATAGTTGGGGAAACCTCCACAACCCATTAACAGGGTAACACGGTACTTCTTGGCAAGACTGGAGTCAGATTTATTGGCTTCTGACAATCCGTAACGACTGTCAAAGATCTTCAATTGACAGCCGGTACCAGCGGCTTAACGTGCATTCCGAGGCACAGAGGAAACTCGGTATGTTAAGATGGTCACCCATTCACAGACCAACCTTGGCAAGCGTTGCTTAACCTTAAAGATCGACCCGTACGGCTGTTATTATTTTAGCCACGAGCTCCTCCTTTTTTCACCTTTTTAACGATATATTTTTTTATTTTGATAGGTATTACAAAACGACACTCTTAAATTATATGACCATGCACAGTTTGCACGACAATTGGCCCATGGTTCGATTCCCAGCTACTGTTATTATTTTTGTATTCATTTTAACTTTGAACAGTATTTTTTCACCTTAATGTTATCAAAATACTAATAAAATGATTTTTTGCGTACTTAAAACAAAATTTAAACTTTAATTCGATATGTATTCTGAAACACCCTATATACAGAGTTGATACGACAGAGGGGCATTAAATTAAACTACGTATACTATACGTGTTCAGTATTAATTCGATACGGTACAAAAACAAAAAGCGCCATAAATACGAAAATATTTTTTTCAAACAAACTAAATAGCTTGCAAATCCGAATAAAACGCAACCACCCTTTGTAAAAAAATGACACTGACCTTAGATACCGCTAGGTAACAAAGCGGCAACGTCGCGCGCGCGCCGGAGCGCGGTGTGCGGTATCTCGTGTGCTCGGTGGGGGCCGGGCCGGGGTGGCGGCCGGCGACTTAGGCCTCCGCTCGCACTGGCTTTTATGTTAGGTAACGTTTCGAAGTACGCGCACAAAAACAAACACACAAAATTTTTAAATTTTCGATGTGTCCTTCATTCACATTGATGCACAAATTATATCGACGGAGAATATTGTTATTTATTTTTCTAATTAGATCACTGTCCGTCGCTAAACACTTTAATTTGTGAAATGCTAAAATAATCCTATTTTTTAACTCATCAATTGTATTTACCTCTGAGGCATACACTTCACCCTTAATGTAACCCCACAAAAAGAAATCCATGGGAGTGAGGTCCAGAGATACTAATACTAAATAATAATAATCCCAAGTTACGTGTCCTATCACCATAAAAAACAGTCAATCACAAAAAAAACACTAATACTAAATAATAATAATCCCAAGTTACGTGTCCTCTCACAATAACAAAATAAAATTACAATTGTTTGCGCGCGAATTCCACAAAACATACGTTCCGAAAAACAAGCGTCGGCGCACTGAGGCCCCACTTACCGATCGCAAAAAACAAGGATGCAACAAACTGACCTATCTCTATTTCTTTCGCTCGCTTTATGTTAGTCGCTTTCGTAGTGAAAGTGCAAGTGTGTGTGTATTGATTGTTTCCTTGTTTGCATTGCCAATTTTTAGTGAATGTCGACATGTTTCAGAGCGGCAACAACGCATCGTAGATTTATCGTTGTAAGGTGCATGACCTATGCTTAGACGATAATCAGATGTTAGAAAAGATACATCGTGTTCAAACCGTGCAAAAACTTTAAAAATCATTTGCGACTAAACTACTGCTCCTAATTAATTTATTTTTGGTACAGAGCTTAAAAATGGTACCTAGTATAGGCAGTTTAAAGGAAAGCCCCTCTGTCGTATCAACGTTGTATTACCAACAGGTGATATAAAAGTCAAGAACGGGCTCTGCAAAAATAAAAATAAAAAAGCAATAGAAATGATTTATTATAATTGTTACTTACAGATTAACAAATCACAAGGAGAGGTACCTACTGTTAAAGTGACAATTCCAGACGACAAAGAAGAGGCTTGCTGTGAAAATGTCGAACTCTGCCAAAGCGTCAACTAGTCAAGTGAACAAGAACGAAAAAAAAAGAGAGAAGAAATTAAAAAAGAAAATTCATACGTATTCAAAGCGTGCTGGTACATCGGGGATACGAGGCCAACTTTACGAAACTAAACTGCTCGGTCTAATATATTTCAAAGCACTGTACGATGAAGCCATTGAAGAATTCTACTTAGCAACAAATGTAGATGAAATTGGCATGTTTGATGACATTTGTTTGCGGGCCAAACTAAAAGGTTTTGAGAAACCAGTAAACGTGTTCATACAAGCTAAACATCGAGAGAACGACAAACTTCTAACCCTTAATAATAAAAAAGATTTGGCTAATTGTTTTGATAGTTACTTAAGAATCAATCGCAGGTTTCAACCGGGAAATGATGATGTGCTGTTTAAAGGGACGTTTGGCGATACAGATTGTGTTTTTGTTATGTACACAACTGCCAAAGACGACGGGACTGGTAAGCCATGTGAAGGTAGCTTGGTCTCATATTTAAATAGTCTTATAAGTACGGGGAACTCTGGCTCGCAGCCATCGTACACAGACGAAGATATGAACCTCTTATGTCAACAGGTTTTGGAAGAACAACTCGTGACGCTGGCGCAAAAGCTAGCGAGATATGTTCTAGATGATGCTAAAAGCCAAATAATGAACGATGAGCTCGTTCTACGATACCATTTTATATTAGCACAAGAAGTTTTCGATATCTTCGACGTTTTACCCGAAGGACATCGAATGGCAAGCTTTAAAAATGACTTCTTTTCGCAATCACAAAAATTTATTCAGACATTCAAAGATGCATTCTGCTCAGAGATTCTCGATAAACGGATGATCGACGTGACGAAAGATACTCAAGACTTAGTGGCACGCTTCCTATCTGAATACGATGATACTAAAAATCTATGTGAATTGATAAGAGGAAGCGTTATCACATTTAAACATGGCAAACTTGAGTTCCGTGATAAAATGGTACCCCATCATTATAAAGTAAAATTGGAAGCCATCAACCACAATAATAATAAAGTCAAGGACGAAGCTGTTGAACTGGCTGTTAAGGAATGTTTGAAGAATTCACTGGAGTTTAAAGTGCCAGCTACATTTGGTAATAAAGATATAGCAATCAGAGGAGATGACACGAAAATCGGTAAAAGATTAGATCACTTAAGTAAAAAACTTATAGATTTGATAGAAAATACAGAGGGAGACACAATTACTATAGACGAGTCTTTGGAAGATGGTTTTCTACGTCTCAACGGAGGCATAGCTTCTGCTATCGGTAATATTATCGTTTTAGATGAAACCTCTAAATTATTTAAGTTCACCGATAACCCTGAATCACTGGGAACTGTAGCCGAAAGGTTTCACACACTATTGAATAGTAAGATTCAAAATTTGCACGACTACAAATTTGATATGAGAGCCAAAATGTTCCCGAAACTTACATTGGACAAAACCCATCATGATGAACTTATAGTGAAAGATTTCTTTAGCAAACTCGTGTTTTACACAAGTCAAGGTGACGAGAATGTCGTGGAGAAGAAAATTATAGAGGAAATAGAGAAACATCAAACTAAACAGGAAACATTAAACAATCCGAAAAAGAAATCAGAAGCAATATTTCTTAGATACCACGATGAAATACAGAAATGGTGGATGATACCTAAAGAGGGAGAGTATCTTACGAAGGATAATGACTTATATGTCAAAGCTGTCGATAGCACAAGTGTTGTTAATATGATGCCTAAAATTGTGTTCAGACAACGAGTGATTTACGCTGTGAACGGTCGTACCATCGAGTCGTACGACCCGGAGAAACGAAGAAGAGGTGAAGAGTCGGATTAATTTATTTGATGACTTCGCCCGTGAATTCATCTGCGTAAATTTAATACAATTGATTTGCCCCCTTTTCACCCCTTAAGGCACTTGTCTCAAAACCGGCGATCAGCGAGTAGCGAGTGAAAAGTTTCGATAGTTTTGACGCTCGGATTTAAGCGAGTGCTTTTGTGCGGCGGGCGATTACTCGCAATACTCGCTCCGGCCCGCACTGTTGGTAGAAATTACCGCTGGTTGGTGAGTTCTGAACGCCAAGCCAGCATCGCCAATCAAGTGTCGCTGAGCGAGTATAATCATTGATAGCTCTTGTCGCTGCGATCAACTAGTGGTACGAGCCGCTTGCCGGCAGTGTGTACAGCCAGCTATCGACTATGAATGTATGTATCTGTTTTTCTCACACAAGATCTATTGTCCCTTTCCTCAATGAGGAAATAGTCGATAGCTTATCGTAAATCGCTTCCTCGCCGGCGGTGAGACACGTGCCTTTTTCAAGGATAAGAAATCATCAAATGACTCCTCCCGCTATTTAAAAATTAAAGTAGGCTCCCATACAAGAAACGTCTTTTTTTCGCTTCATAACCGGAACCGGAACTCGCACTTGACCGGTTTTTTTAAATCAGTATTTCACTTAAGTTAACGATAGGTATTGTAACGTTACTCTTCGTCAAAACATTCTTTTTTTTTAATTTGTAATGTGTTTGCTCTTGACTCTAGTTTATGTCAGAGATGACAGAAACAAAGTCTACAATGGAGCGAGCCTACCCCGAAGGAGCCTGTTCACTCTAACTTTGAAGAGATTAGGGTTGTAAGCTTTTGTAAACACAGACGCAGGCAGAGAGTTCCACTCCTTTGCTGTGCGCATTATAAAAGACGTTTGAAAAAGCTTAGTGCGAATTGGTGGAATAGCTACAAGGTAGGGATGGTAAGATGCAGTACGTCTGGATGTCCGATGGTAGAAGGGGGCTGGTAGGATGAGGTCGTGGAGTTCTTGGGCACATTCACCGAAGTACAATCAGACATTCGTGCTAAGTAGGCCCTCTGGAGAGCAAGAGGCAGTTTTATCCCTATTGTAACACAATTTGTGGGATGTAATGATAATTTTATGCTAATCAGATCAAAGTAACAAATATTACTAACTTTAACCGAATTATGTTAACCGAAATAAAAATATACTTTTGTAAATTGTATTTTATTTTTTAACCGACTTCAAAAAAGGAGGAGGTTCTCAATTCGGTTGTTTTTTTTTTATGTTTGTTACCTCATAACTCCGTCATTTATGGACCGATTTGAAAAATTTTTGTTTCATCTGAAAGGGTATACTTCTCGATTGGTCCCATTGTCACCATGTCAGAATCTAATGATGGGATCCCACGAAAATCTAGGCCAACCCTAAAATTTTATAGGCACATACAATGTTTTTCATAAACTTTCTAACGCAATTCAGATATTTGTGCCTGGTAATCATCATCTCATGTTGCTGAGCTGATGATGAAAGGTATAAATTAGGATCTGATGATGAGATCCCATGAAAAATTTTTGTTCAGCGATACTTTAGCCAATTGTCAGCCGATTTGGATGATTCTTTTTTTGTTTGAAATTCCTGGACTGGTCCCGTTTCAATTTGGTGAAGATCTGACGAATAACTTCGGAGGTAGGCAACGGAACTCTTCAATAAATGATAGCAAAGGGATCGGGATTGCTGAAATCGCATATTTTTTTAGTGTTTACACCAGTTTTTAACATAACATTGCGCCGGTACGCTGTTAATGGGTAGGTACGCAAGTGCCTGGGTACCACTAAAAAGTGAAAAATAAAAAACTTTTTTACAAAAAAATACAACCGACTTCCGAAAACAAAACACTACAAGGTACAAAATAACTACGGAAGAAAGAAAAAAAACTTTAATTTCGAAAGTCGATGTCAAAAAACGAAAAAATAACCAAAAACAAAATAGTGTGTGAATTAGCAGAAAAACACAAACACAAAATGAAACAGAACATCTATAAAGTTAATACATAAAGCAACCAGTTTGATTTTGTCCACAACATTGACTGTCCTATGGAGCAGGACCAGCATGCTTCCAAGCATTCTTATCCTGAATGTAATCTTCTAATTTGTAATAAGCTTGTTTACAAAGTGTGCTTTTGATGTACGCTTTAAATTGTCTTTCATTTAGTTCTAATATGTCACAAGGTATTTTATTGTAACATTTAACACAGTACCCCATGAAAGATGTGTGAACTTTAGCAATGGCAATGCTGCCAGTGTTCTGGGCACTTTTGCCATGTACTTTAGCTAATCTATAAAATGGTTGATTCAAAAAAGAAATAACTGTTTGGCAGACGATCACATCATTTGTCGAGCTGCAAGAGGCCACTAGCGAAAAACTGGTTAAGTGCGACTCGGGCTCGCGAGCAAAGGGTTCCGAACGAACCTCAATTATCGTAACATGGTACTTTCAAACCATAGACTTCTTCTAGGTTTGTCTGTTATCTTTTGGCAAAGGATTATACTGTAACTTTTTTTCAAAATTTTAGACTCAGTAGTTTCAGAGATATCGATCTATTTATCTATACTAATATATAAAGCTGAAGAGTTTGTTTGTTTGATTGATTCTTTGTTTGTTTGCTTGAACGCGCTAATCTCAGGAGTTACTGGTCCGAATTGAACAATACTTTCAGTGTTAGATAGCCCATTTATCGAGGAAGGCTATAAGCTATACATCATCTTGCTAAGACCAATACAAGTGGAGCAGTTATGAAAATTGTGACGCAGACGAAGTTGCGCGGGTCAACTAGTACTAAGATATAAGGCTGAAGAGTTTGTTTGCTTGAACGCGCTAATCTCAGGAACTACTGGTCCGATTTGAAAAATTATTTCAGTGTCAGATAGCCCATTTATCGAAGAAGGCTATAGACCACAAGGAGCTGAGCAGACAAAGTTGCGGGTCGACTAGTAAATTATATAAGTTGCAAATAAACACCGAGGGTAGTGGGTAGCCGGTGGCTGCGAGACGCACAGGACCGCCCGGTTGTGGCGACACTTGGGGGAGGCCTGTGTCCAACAGTGGACGTTTTTCGGCTTACTATACATCATCTTGCTAAGACCAATAAAAGCGGAGCAGTTATGAAAATTGTGACGCAGACGAAGTTGCGCGGGTCAACTAGTACTAAGATATAAGGCTGAAGAGTTTGTTTGCTTGAACGCGCTAATCTCAGGAACTACTGGTCCGATTTGAAAAATTATTTCAGTGTCAGATAGCCCATTTATTGAGGAAGGCTATAGGCTATATACAGGGTAATTTAAAAAATACCCGAAACCTCATAATCTTGACTTCGTATCATGACGCTGAACAACATTTGTTCTACGACTTTTCAAAATTCGAAACATTTATAATCCATACAAAAAATATAACCATAGTTTAAATTTTGCATATTCTTTATAAGGCGGCCTACGAAAGGCCGACAGGCTGGCGGCGCGTGACTGAGTGCGCGCGCGCGCGCGTAGTATACGCGAAATAAACAGACTTCAAATAAATGAAAACAATTTGTTTTTGGCTACATTGTTTAGTTGAGGTCAAAGTCGTAGAACAAATGTTGTTCAGGGTCATGATACAAAGTCAGGGTTGAGAGGTTTTGGGTATTTTTTCAATTTCCCTGTATATACCATCACGATAAGGAGCTAAGCAGACGAAGTTGCGGGTCGACTAGTAAGTTATATAAGTTGCAAATAAACATCGAGGGTAGTGGGTAGCCGGTGGCTGCGAGACGCACAGGACCGCCCGGTTGTGGCGACACTTGGGGGAAGCCTGTGTCCAACAGTGGACGTTTTTCGGCTTATATGATGAAGAAACATCGACTCGTTCGCAAAATAACATCGAAAAGGCACGATACTGTTGTTTGTTTGAGTTTCCACGTGACCGCGTCTGAGTCAAAAGCGATAGCAAGACGGTACCTATCACCAATATTAAATAAACATTATCCTCAACAGAATAGGGCTGCCAACCGTCCACAATCCGCGCAAAATCCTAGATCCACATCCGAATTACAGTCTACGTAAACCTATTTTATGTTTTATTGCAATTTGCCGGTCACTGTGAAGCTGTATGTTGAACAAAATATGTATGAATCGCGGAAGTAACGCGTATTTATCTAAAGAAGTATAACCATTTTAATCATCAATATAACCCTCTAAGTTCATGAAAATGTCATTCAATTTTTTTTTTCTAATTTGTCTTAATATCTATTGTCATCATCTGCCTAGCCTTTTCCCAACTATATTGGGGTCGGCTTCCAGTCAAACCGGATTTAGCTGAATACCAGTATTTTACGCGGAGCGGCTGCCTACCAGACCTCCACAACCCAGTAACTGGGTAACACGTTACTTCATGGCAAGACTGGAGTCAGATTTACTGGCTTCTGACAACTCGTAACGACTGCCAAAGATCTACAAATGACAGACGGGACCAACGGCTTAACGTGCTTTCCGAGGCACGGTGGAAACTCGTTATGTTAAGATGGTCACCCATCCACAGATCAACCTTGGCAAGCGTTGCTTAACCTTGAAGATCGACCCGTGCGGCTGTTATTATTTAGCCACGAGCTCCTCAATATCTATTGTATCGTTTTCTAATTGTAATTTAATGTAATGAATGATATTGTAAATCTTTTTTCTAATTTATTTTTGACTTATTTTAATACTGCTTTTTTCCAAATTTAATTTTCTATTTATTCACAATACTGTACCTGCACTGTACTAATATTTGATTTTTGTTATCCGTGGAAACCCAGTGGGTTGTACTGTAACCACCCTTATATTTCATTTAATTTTATATTATGTAATCCTCACAGTACAATTGTTTGTCTTCCCAAATAAATAAATAGGGTTTAAATGACCTAAGATAATATTTGAATTTCGCGGGCTACCCTTGCGTTTCCGCCTTAAGTGTATTACTTATTTGATTATTTATACAACAAAAACTTATAATGATATATTGTTTTTAACTTGATGCGAAAAGAACAGTGTTCCTGTTCCTAGTTTTTGGTAACCAGATTATACGTAAAAAGAGAAGAGCGTATAATTTAATTCAAGTCAATATTTAATTAGTAACGCTGTAGTTATTATCGCACAGAATCAAATGTTTAAAAATAAATGTAAGGTATTTTTTTATCAAGGTGACTTTTTTTGGTTGCGTCTCAATATCACCCAAATGTACGGCGTTTTTAAAGGTTTGGTCCGGGGTCGGCAAATTATGAGATGACCAGCCCTATTCTCAACTGCAGTGTAACTATAAATATCCGTCATCGCAGTGTATATAAAAGCCTTACGTTTTAAATGCAACATATTTTATAAATCAAATAATCAAATTGCGTTAATGTTCTTCCATAGTTCGCGGGAACAGTGTGGCCGTGGATTACTTTACTGAGTGTGTATTGTCTATGATTCAGTGATATAGACTCAATGACATTATTGATATAAGTACTACAAATAAAAACAAGCGGTAAGTAGGTACTCAAGACCTCTTTTGTATGATACGTAATCTTTGTAAAGTGCATTATGATGCATATTTTAAGGCGTGATCTTCGAACCACTACTGCACCTGCTTAGAAAAATGCTTTGACATTTCAAAGGTAAGCATATTATATTATTCTAGACGTACATAATAGTAGAATGTACTATGCAGAGGCGGCGCTAAATTTGGGCGACGTAGGCCACCGCCTACGGCCTCGCGGTCCCAAGGGCCTCGCAGCTTTGGGACATTCTCAAGTACCTGGCACCAGAGAGCATTGTAAGTAATATACCGCCAATTTAGCTGACAGGTGAGGTTCCAAACTAAAATCACATTATTGACTGGGTTATAATAAAGACGTGAAAATTACGTTGTTTACGGCATTGATACTGCCAGACGTTTTACATGTGCAGCCTGTGGGTCAGTTATACGCAGAGGGCCTACAGCGCCCTCCGGGTTCAGTACAACAATGCTTTTCGGGTGTTGTTGGGGCTTCCGCGGATCTGTAGTGCGTCGGGCATGTTTGTCGAGGCAAGTATGGAAGCTCCAATAGCATCCTGGAGGTTATTGTGGAGAACAGACATAGCTGCGGCCCCGGTGCTGAGGAAAAATATTTAAATTAGTTCAATAAAAATAATTTGTTGTGAAACTAACACAGTTTGTAAGTTCTAATACTAACACCACATGGATGATTTCAGTTTTTTTAATTATTATTATTAGGTATAATGAAATCCTGAATGAATGAATGAACTATTTCCCGGCCGTGTCCCCGCCAATTATGACGCACTTTAGGTTAGGTTCGCACAAAGACAATATTCTCTATGGGTTCGCATGACATATAATTTGACTTTTTGGCTTTTATTTTTATTCGTGCTAGGGTCTCAGAAGCGCCTAAGCACTAATATTTTTAGTCTTGTGTTTAAACACCGCCCAAAAAAGTACCTATTTTACTACCAAAAAAGTTCTAAACGGTTACCAAAACAGATAAATGGTCACCAAATAATATTCGAGAAGTAGCGCTCGCCGGCCGCTACCGCGGCACCGCTCGCTTCGCTCGCTCGGCTCGCGCGCGGTTGGTCACAATTCTAACCTAACCTAACCTATTTTATCCAGTTTGTAACCCCAAGCCTACATTTTATGGCAATCACAGTTGAGTTGGATAG
This sequence comes from Lacanobia oleracea, assembly GCA_950371165.1. Classification (NCBI taxonomy): domain Eukaryota; kingdom Metazoa; phylum Arthropoda; class Insecta; order Lepidoptera; family Noctuidae; genus Lacanobia; species Lacanobia oleracea. The sequence goes on along the minus strand of OX493415.1, from coordinate 11,519,006 downwards.
AATTTGGTGACCATTGATCCATTTTGGTGCCTAGGCTTAGAGTCTTAAAAATATTATTTTTGGTGACCGTCTAAATTATACCCATATTTTTAATGTATTCTAACGTAAAATTTTACCATAGCTACAATACTCGTTTTGCACATAATATTTATTTGAATTAGATACTACATTCATATTTATGAATGATATAAATTGTATGGCTAGATTATAACAGCCGCACGGGTCGATCTACAAGGTTAAGTAACGCTTGCCAAGGTTGGTCTGTGGATAGGTGACCATCTTAACATACCGAGTTTCCTCCGTGCCTCGGAAAACACGTTAAGCTGTTGGTCCCGGCTGTCATTTGTAGATCTTTGGCAGTCGTTACGGATTGTCAGAAGCCTGACTCCAGTCTTGCCATGAAGTACCGTGTTACCCAGTTAATGGGTTGTGGAGGTCTGGTAGGCAGCCGCTCCACGTAAAATACTGGTATTGGTACCTAAATCCGGTTTGACTGGAAGCCGACCCCAATATAGTTGGGAAAAGGCTAGGCACGTGATGACAAATTGTGTACTTATGTCATGGGACATAAGTACATGGGACAAAATGAAACCAAAATACTATGGGGTTGTAGTTTTACACATTCAAAAATTTCACTTACGTTGACGTACGTACGTTAACGTACATACATCAGAATGGCCTGAGGCCCAACCCAGGATGTTTGGCCTATATGTTGTGGACATGTCGTAGAATTGGCAATTGACGATGTGGCTAAGGTTAGGTTCAATTAGGTTTGACGGATCTTAGGGCACTCCGACACGGATATCTACGGTTCGAATGGGATGACGGGAACTAGAGTGAGCGCCCAAAGTGAGCGACCTTATCTCGTATTCCATGCCAGGCCCGTTTCTCTACCACAAGTAGCAAGCCAGAGAATCTTTTTCGACTTAACTTATTTACGTTTTTATTGACAGGTCGTAATCCTTGCAATCAAGAGGAGCATCAACCAAGAACATTGACGCCAAAGTGGCTGCAACCAGGGAGCTCCTGCGTCCGTGCGTGTGAGTGCCGCATGCCTTGTTGAGTACTTAACGCAACAAGATGGCGCAACAATACCTTTGGGTATTATTGTGCCCAGGAACGTCATACGAGGTCAATTTTATTGTACCAACCAGACCAAATTTCCTAGTTTAATTTATTTAAGAGCTATACACGACGATGGAATCGAAGAGTTTCTAACTCCCTCTGTGGTCGAGTGGTTTAGGTGTTTGCCTTGTGAGCCGGTGGTCGTGAGTTCGATTCCCTCGGGAAGCATACTTTGTAAAGTTGTTTCCAGTTTGGCTAGGATATTGCAGGATTGAATTACCTGATTTTCTGATAAAAAGATGATTCCGTGCTTCGGCAGGCACGTATAAGCCGGTGGTTCCGGCCGCCAAATGGCGGTCTTCAAATAAACCATGTCAGAGGCCCTTGGCCCTGGGGTATGTGGGGTCTTTCTTTAGACATTACTGCCCACACGATAAGAAGAAGAAGAAGACTTAGTCCCATACGATTCTCTTTATCGAATGGCAAAAACAGTGATTGTGACATAAAAAATCAATCAGGAGAAATTAGAATTCATAGATAAATGGTTAGTCAAGCGTAATCCCCAGATCACACTTGATCAAGGTTACAATGGAGTCCTTATTTAACTTCGCTTGCAGAACGGCTAAGATCAGCAGCATATGCTGTTAGAAAAATCCCCCAATTTACAGTTTCTTTCATTTACTTTCATAGTATAATGTCTTACGGTATCTTACTATGGGGTTGGGCTGCTGATATCGAGTCTATTGGTTTTAAATTGTTTTACTAAAGCGACCTACCTAAACCGATATTTTTTTCAAAAATCCAATGTTGCAGTTGTAGATTCTCGTTCAAGATGTTGATGAAAACTGAAATTGCATCATTGATTTAAAAAAAAAAATTGAGTCGATATTTTTCTTTTTGAAAGTTAAAAAATATTTTTTTACAAAAGAGCTCTTTCCTTTTGATTTCCATGTCTTATTACTTCCCAGAATTTGATCCTTATGTAATAATACGGATGTGTTTTTTTTTTCAAAATCAACCTGTTGATTCCTGGGTAGGAACAACAATTTTTAAAAAATCCAATGATGTAGTTTTGCCTTTCATCAAAATCGGCCTTGAGACTCCTGTCAGTTTCGATATTCCTCATAGTTTCGGATTTGGCCCTGAAGGCACACTTTTAAAATTCATCCTGTAAAATTATGTTGAATAGTACTGGGCCCAGATGAGAACCTTGAGAGACAACCGAGGTAATTGCATACCAGCCTGACCGGAATCCATTGTCAACTACATAAACCTCCCGACCAGCCAGATAAAAACCAAACCACTTCAAGAGACTACCGGTGACGCCGTACGTAGGTAGTTTTTTGACAAGCAGTTTATGTAAAACCTTATCAAACGCCTTGCCGAAATCGTATAAACAGCATCAACTGTATACTTTATCCATGGCTTTGCCTGAGGCTTTAACAAAGGACCAGATTTCTGACTGACTTGTGGATTTGTTCTTTACAAAGCCGTGCTGATGGTCGCTTTTGAATTTGGAAAAATAGCGTTGAATGTGTGGAAAAATCAACGATAATATTTTACCGAAAATCGAGGCAATAAACGGTGGTGATATATCATCTAGGCCTACCCCCTTAGTAATATCAAGGTTTTTTAGTGTTAACTCTCGAGTCTTTCATTATGTCCGGGATTCAATATGACGCCCGTGTCATAAGAGTCTGCTTTGTCCCTTGGTTCATAATCTACTGTTTCAGGCGGCCGATGAAACGCTCCTCCTGTGATTGTTTAATTATTTGCTTATTTATGGTAACTTCAGTTATCTGTACTTCAATTTAAGTATCTTTAATTTTTTTTTATCGATGGGAAATCATCAAATGACTCCTCCCGCCCTGGGTGAATCAGAAGGGAACGTCAGACCCTTACTGACAAAAACCTATCCGTGTTCCTCCTAATGCCTTTTGCGTTCCTGGGCAGCGGTGACTTTTTCGAACAAATTCCGCAACCCTTGCAGGCCCTGGCCCGTATGTTAGTGTTGTATCAAGTAATACATTTAGTTTTGGCGTAGCACGGTCGACAACGGCTCTTAGCGTGAAACTTTTTTGATACCCTCTTATTTTACCTAGTGGAAAGCAACAAAAACTAATATCAATATGAGCAGGTTTATTCTTGAAGTGGTCTTTTGAAAAAAAAAACGGATCTGAGTGGACCTGTCCAAACAGTGCAAGCGTTTGTCAGTTATCGTGTAGTTTTAAATTAAAAGGATTGAATAACCGTATGAAGTCACCCCTTGTATGGGCTTAAATTAATACCTGCTCATACTTGGGGAGTCTGTTACATGAGTGGACACGAGTGGAGCAATCGTATCAGCAGAAAGACGTCTGTTGCTGGACATAGGCCTCCCCCAAGATGGCAGGGGATTTGCCATAATCGCCACGCGGGTTGGCGATCGCAGTGCATGGTGATGAGTTTTACAGAAAGCGCTGCCGCCTATTCTCTGGTGAGTCCCTTAGTCGCTTCTTACGACACCCACGGGAAGTGGTAAGATGGTATTGTTCTTTTACGGCACCATACATCACCGGCCGACACCATACGGCAAGATGGCGCAAGTCTGCTCCTAAAACGAGAATCGAGCGAGCTGTTTTGGAGATTTCTGTTATAAAACTGGTTCTCTTTGTTCACAGGTACACTTCCACACCCGGATCTTGACTACGTATGATGGTCTGTGTTAGTGTGAGTGTTAAGTGCAGCGCTCTATGGACTCGTACCCATAATTACCGAATTTCGGAAATCAACGGAGAATTATCATCGACGTGGGAAATATAATCGAGAAGAAGTGAAGCAGTCTCATTGGCTCCGGTACTAACAAGGGACAGAAACATGTTTAAGAAGCGTGAAGGAACGGCAGGGATAAGCGGACACCTGTTTGAAACCAAGTTGCTCAGCTTGTTATATTTTAGAGCGATTCATGACGATAGGATTAAAGAATTCCAATTAACTTCAAACGTCGACAACATGGGAGCTTTCGACGATATCTGCTTTCAAGCAGAAGTGAAAGATTTTGATAGACCTTTCTTAGTCTTCATACAAGCTAAGCATAGGGAAAGCAAGAAACAGACGCTCAAAATCGATTTGGCTACTTACTTTATTAGCTACTTGAAAGTTAAACATCAATTTCATCAATGTAATAAGGACGTGTTATTTAAAAGAACGTTTGATGAAACAGAATGCTTTTTTGTTGTATACACAACTGCAACAGATGAATTTAGTAGTGACTCCAAAGTAGAAAGTAACTCTTTCTCCATTCTGACTGATTTAATCGGTACAGGCGGTACGGCCAAGCAGCCGTACAAGCTCAACGAGGATGTAGAGTGTCTATGTAAAGTAGCTATGACACAACAAATGATCTCCCTGGCTGAACGAATAGCTAAGTTTATAAACAATGACGGTAATTTTCAAATGATGCTGACTGACGAGCTCATACAACGCTATCACGTTATACTCGCCCAAAAAGCAGTTGAAGTTTCAGAAATTAAACCTAATGGACATCGAATAGCGTCCTTTCGTCAGGATTTTTTTGATATCGATGATGAATACCTCACTTTATTCAAAGATACACTTATCAAACAGATTCTTAAGAAAAGAAAAATAAAACCAAGTGATGTAAAGAAAAGACTGTGTGAATTTTTATCTAAGCCCTCTGATGCTTCAATACTAAGCAAGCTGGTGGGGACTGTTGTAACATACAACAACGGTCAGCTAATTTTCGATAGCAAATTCATAAACGACTTAAGGCCAGATATGAAAACAATAGACGTTCCTCGATCGACTTTTAATAAAGCAGTAGAACTGGCTGCAAAAGAAATATTGTTATCTCCGGAGTTCAAACTGAGAGTCCCGGCTGCCTTCGGAAATAAAGATTAAACACTAAGTGGGAGTGATGAGAAAAAGAAGAAAAGAATTAAACATCTATCGTCAAAAATCACCAGCTTACTGGACAAGTGTACATCCAGTAGAATAGTAACTATAGATGAAACTTTAGGAGATGGAACACTGCAACTTAATGGAGGCATAGCTGGTGCTATCGGAAATATATTGGTGCTTGACGATGATACTAAACTGATGAAGATAACAAATAATGTGGATTCTCTGGGGTCTCTTGCTAAAAGTCTGTATGAAAGACTGAATAGTGACATTGAATTGATCAATAAAAATAGATCAAACAATAAAATCCTTAGTTTATCCGAATATAAATTTTGTTCAAAAGTTAACAAGTTTCCTAAACTTTTATTGGAATTTGAAGAGAATGAAGAAGAAGCAAGATATTTCTTAAACAAACTGGTTATATACTCTAACCAAGCTGATGAAGAAGGCGTGGAAGACATTTTAAAAAGCGAAATAGAAGAGTACCAGCTAAATCAACCAAACTACCTTCAAGTTCACACTGACGCAATATTTTCAAAATACCATGACGAAATGCTGAAATGGTGGAAGCTGCCAGAAGATGCACCGATTCTTACACGTGAAAACGACTTCTTTGCAAGGGCCAAACAAAGCATTTTCAAGGACCCACTGCTAAGTAGCTTAACTGCGATGTATCACAATAAAATAAAACCTTTCTGTTTCACATTTACTGAAGGCGCAGTGAGTTCTTTGAACTTGCAGAATCAACCATCAAATATTGTTATCATTACAGAGAACAGCATACTGACTGTTGTCAAAGTGATGCAACATTTGAAAAATAAAGACCATGTTGTGTTGGATATGGAATATATTGTTCGACTACCATCGAATGACCGTAATGTGTTACGAAAAGAATTGAGAGATATACATGTCAGCAAAGTTGTAGTATTAGTATGTGAGGATGTACAAAAAGACAAAAATAAAATTCTAGAAAATATCGTAAAAACGGTTCTTGACAAAACAATTATTATTGTTACAAATAATGCCTCTTTTAAAATACTACAGAAATATTCCTCAAATCCTCCAGTGCATGACGATAAGAACAGTCTCATTCACATGAGTGAAGAATCACAGAAGAGTATCCTCGAAAACGCCAGAGTAATGTTTCAAGACACAGAGGTAAGGTTAGACTTGATAGTCGATGAAAAATCTAAGAAATACGTGAAGGACGATGTTTTGATAAAAATAATCGGTGAAGAAACAATTTCAGTTGGTAAACTAATCGTCAATGAAGATTATAATGAAATAAAATCCTTGCATGTAAATAGACGCCTAAGAAAGTCGGGAGATGATATCGACATAGTTGTGAATACTTTTAACAACATACCAGACGACGTTGTTCTTGTAACAGCAGAGCCTGGTATGGGCAAGTCAACTCTTCTCACTCATTTATCGATTAAAACAAAGGAGCTACAACCAGAAATTTGGATTGTAAGGATAAACTTGTTAGAATTCTCGAAAGAATTCAGCAAGTGGAAGGAAGAGAAAACAGTTATAGACATTTTAGAGACTACAAAGTTTCTGTGTCAAGTTATACTTCACGATAAACTTGGCAAAGAAAATAAAGTAGAATTCACTCTGGAAGAGAAAGATAATGTTGCTTGTCTGAAACATTGTACAACAGACCCTCTGATTGCGCTCGAGTTGAATTTGTTTCTACATTTTTATTTTGAAAGAGACATAATATTCCTATTCGATGGTTTTGATGAAATCTGTCCACATTATATGGACGTAGTCATCAAATACCTAAAATGTCTCAGAGCTCATCATAAGCAAAGAATGTGGATCACGAGTAGGTCTTATAACGATATAAAATCAGTTTTACGGCAAGAGTTTGGACTATCATACGAAATACTTCATTACACCAACAAAGAAATGATAAACTATTTGGCAAAATTTTGGACAGATAATTTAAATGTAAAAAAACTTAAACCCTTTCAACTCAATCATGTCAAGAAATTCCTTGACTACATGGCGGCAATTTGGAAAAAGCGAGTACCTTTTTCAAAGCCATTAAACGCTGTTTTTAGAATAGCAGCTTGCTATTTGGATTTTGAAATTAAAGAAGGTCATAATTTTTTTGAAAAATATTCTGTTGAAGAACTTGACTGTGATGTGAATCCGTTGTTTCTGTACCTGTCAGCATTCTATGTCGTAGACAATATCGAGAACAAACATTCTGAGGAATGGTATCTTGATGTGGACGCTTTTAAAGTTTATGTCAGATTTTTGGAAATTAAAATTAAAAGGCGGTATCAAGAGAAAAACGAAATGAACATCCATAATCCTGATATTATTTCTGCTCACAACAAAGAAATTGCTGATTCTATTTTAAAGCACAAAAAATTGGGAGCTTATGCTATTTTCTCTAAACTGAGTGCGACGTTGTTTAGTGGGAAGGAATTAGAAGAAATAAAAGAAATGATAAAAGACTTGGAAAAGGGAGAAGACAAAACGGGCCTCATAGATAGTGTAGCAAACGGAATACCGATATTTACACACAGGTCATTCACTGAATACTTTGCAGTTGAATTTGTGTGTGATCGTTTAAAAATGGATAGTAATAGTGAAAAGCTTGAATATTTTTACATTATGTTTATGGGTGGTTTCATTAACGTTAATGTACGCAGAATATTTAATCATAAACTAAAGATTGACAAGACTCTGATGAGTATTTTGGAACAAAATGAAGATGTGATATTCAATTGGATACAGAGTCATTTCGAAGTCAATTCGCCTCAAGTTAGAGCCTTATTATCGTCAATAATTGAGGACTTAAATTATTTACGATCATTTTTTGAGAAAGTAATCAAAACCAAAGCAAATCTTCCTAATAAGACTAGTAGTAGTACTAGTAGACTAGCTGGTGACGCTGGATATGTTGAAATTTACACTGCATGTAGGAAAAAGTATTGCACAAAAATATGAAGTTAAAGATTCTGTTTCGCCAGGAGTTCCGCGCTTGCAGAAGCGTACGCAAAGTTCCGAACCGTAGATTGAAGTAATACTTTTTGAAAGGTAAAGGGTTTCTTATATCCAGCCGGTGTAGTCTGTCAACATCTCACCGGATGTTTAAACTTAGGTGGGCTGAGCTGAACTGGCATTCCATCTGGTATGCATAGACTGAAGCTCACTTCATGATTTGAATTTATGGTGAGATGTTTGAGTCCGGTCAAGTAATTGGAGTAAGGTTTCAATTATTCGCATCGAGCTAAAGCAAGTACTACGAATGTTGGGTACACCATCATAAATGAAATATGAAAAAACATCGATCCTACATCTGCAAAAAAAAAGCAAAGTGATATTTTAATTAATGTGAAAAAAGAAAAAATAGTGTCCACTATTTTTCGATAATCTAGCCGATGGATTATTTTGATTGTCGGAAAAATACCTTATTTCTTGAAGAGAAGCATCACAATACAAGAAGCACAAAGCAAGCAAGACATTGTTAAGAAGTAAAGGAGAATGGGCAAAATCGTACGGCACTTGGTCTATCAGCGGCCAGGAACATTTTATTTTTTTTTGGTTTAATATCACCCTACAATAACGGGTTCAAGAAGTTTTATATCTGTAGTGTCATTATTAATGGAACTAAATACATTTTTATTTTAGATATGTAAGCCTGTGATTTAGCGTATTAATTACTAAGATTTAGTCTTAAAAATAAGGAAATAAAATAAAATGACTTGTTTACTTCAATACATTTATTTTACATACATTTACATACATAAACTCACGCCCTTTTCCCATGGGGGTAGGCAGAAACCACAGAACGCCACTTGCTACGATCCTTACATACTCCTTTTGCCTCGTCCACATTCATACATTTAATGTACAATAATAGCACTGAGTTCTGATGCCGGTAATAAAATATCCTCGTCTTGATGTCTAGCCCATGCCAGATACCACACTACACACATAACGTGTGCGCAACAACCGATTGTGCGCCTTCCACTCAAACAACTGCAATAATAATGAGCAATTGCTTCTCTATTTTGTCTTTGTCGGTTAATTACAATATAAGAATAATATATTCTGGACCTTACATGTCTAGATTGTATTCGCACACGTAATAACCAAATATCTTCTTCTTCAATAAAATCTCTGAGCTGACTTATTTGTCGCTCCCGGTATACTTCGATATTGTATAAGCCTTCAATTAAGTGTTCAGCGTAGTAGCTGCGAGCCAACTTGATTTGGTATGTGCCAAGTGCAAACAGAATTAGGTCTTCTTCAGAAAAAACCGGAAAGTCTTCAAAAATAGGTTGGTCGCTGCTGAGTCTTTCAAATGATGCCCTCTGTCTATTTATGTTATGACGGATAACATAGTCCGCTAAGAGGTTCGGTATTTCAAAACGTTCATTAATTATATTTACGAACGATGATGCATGAATACTATCTTGTATTGGTGTTTGGAACGCATTGATGAGTGCCGCTGCGTTTTGAAAGTCCTCAAACATGTGACTTAAGGCGCGATTAAAATATTCTTGCCTAAACAATTTGAAATCTCGCTTGAACCTGCCATTTATAACTTCCACTACCCAGCGGCATAGAGTTACCAGCCTAGTTCTATTGGTATAAAACAGCTTTTTTAAAAAGCTCTAGTATTTGCACAAAATGAGAGCTGTTAAAATCATGTCTGAGATTTGGACTATCAATGAGCTCTTCCCAATCATTTGATGTTAAATGTGCATCACATATTCTGGCACTGTCTGGTATGAATAAGTTAGAATGTAACATAAGAGTAATCCTTACATTCTCAGGCATTCGACGACGTGAAACACTACGGCATCTGTCAAACATACAGTTTGCCGAGGTGCTAGGCACTCGTGAATATTCTTCCACTTGAAGAACACATTCGTGCGGGGCAGGGTTATTGTTTGGCTGCACAGCCCGTTGAGCTCGTTGCCAACAGGGTCGACAAACGTATTCTCGGCCGTTGTATTCAACCTGAAAAGGAAAATAGTTTATAACATAGTATTTAAAACTCACAGCAGTTTCAGTTAAATCATGTGTTGTATAGTAGAACATGCCGAGCTCTTTTTCAACGTGACGAATGAGTCATGCTCATACGCATTGTTAATGAGTGGTTGGCCTCTATTATATTTCGAAGCTAGATAACGTTGGCTCTGTTTCCATATGCACCATGTGTGTAAAAGAGAGAGAAGATCTGTTTTGACTATAACTTAAGTATTGTTAGAAAAGAACCATACGCTTAAGGAAATAACATAATTCACTAAAAGGACGTACATAAAAATACAATCAAAACTGTAACGTGGACTTTCAATAAAGAGCCCACACTTCACCCAACGATGTGTCGCATATGCACATCGTGACACAATATTATGAGGCCATCACCGCTATAGGGTGCGTACATACGGGTAAAAACAACCAAAAAATAGTCTAAAAATACTTACTTGCTGTGGAGCTATAGCTTCAATAATATATTGAGCATTGGCAGCATTTTCCTCAAAAAGAGCATGGGTTATTTCTAACCTTCTTCTATTAACCACTGATCGATTGCACAAAACACATATAGGTCGATTTTCTGCCATTTTTCAATAATGTTCCGTTGGCGTACACAAGTCCAGAGTCCAAGTACACAAGCACAAACGTACAGAAGTTCAGAGTTAATAGCCAGGTTATCAGGTTAGGAAGAAACACAGTCCAGAGGGTAGCCAGGGTCAAAACGTTTGAAAAAGAATCCGTAGATGAGCGCACAGTACACAACGTCACAAGGGTAAGCGAAGGACTGCGCCGAGTGACGCACACGCACCCCACACCTCGGCTCTTTTGTTTGCACTCGAAGCTGATTGGGCCGTTCGAACTCAGGTAGTCCATGTAGTAAACCCATTGTTGAGCTGAGTCTTGTAAACGGTATGCTGACAACGTTTTGAAATACTTTTGAAGACATAAACTAATGTTAATAAGTATTTTATAAAATGGGTTTGCACATTTTCTTGCACTTATTATCTAAGTATTTTACCTATATGTATTTTTTTTTCTAAATGAGCTGCAATGTTACGTTCATAGTAAAAGTTAGTCCTTAGTAATAGTACTTTCATTTAATACCTATTTCGTTGTTGGCCGCTCATAGACCATTTTGCTCTTTCTCCTTTAGGAATAAATTGAAGACATATTATTTCAATTAGTATTATATCTTGAAATAAAAGATTGTTCTATTTTTAATTTTCCTTGTCTATTTTATTGGTGTTGGGAAATCATCAAATGACTCCTCCCGCTCTGGGTTAAGCAGAAGGGTGTGTCAGACTCTTACTGACTAAAACCCATCCGAGTTCCTCCTAGTGCCCTTTGTGTTCCAGGGCCGCGGTGACTCTTTCAAACAAATTCCCCAACTCCGGCAGGCACTGGCCCTAGCGGGCTCCGTCTTCTATGCTGACAGCTCTTTGAGGCGCGCGTGGAACACAGCCTATCGTCGACCCGGGCCTGGTTCTGTAGTGCTATTCTGTACCAACATTCTCGTTCCTCGACAGCGGAATCAGAGATGAGTATAAACATGAGACCTTTATGTTGTGTGGAATAAAGTTCACTTTGTGAGCTATCTCACTCAAGTGAAGCTCGATATCGAAATGGTTACTTACAGAATAGACTAGCTGATCGGACAGCGAGCCACCCAATGTTCGCCGTCCGCAGGCCTGCGACTCGGAACGCCCGGGGCGTCTTCTCCTGTTGCGGCGGCTGGGGCGTAAGGTTTCCTTCTCTCTCACGCGTTCGGCCTCCTCCTTCGCTGGCATTACTGCTTCGCAAAAAGAAGTGACCGATTCCTATGTCTCCTCGCTCCGGACCATGGACTGAACCAGGGCCAGACGTGAGAGGTCGCCGCCGCCAATCGCCTCGATGAGGACACGGCGGTGCTCCGCCCAAGTTAGGCAGACCTCGACAGTATGCTCTACTGTGACCTCCACCCGGGCGTATCCTTCCGCCTAATCCGAAACAGGTACCTCCCGAAGCAACCGTGCCCGGTGAGTACCTGCGTCAAGCGAAAGGTGAGGACACCGTGGCGCCGCTCTAGCCACTCCTCAAAGCTCTCTCAAGGCTTTCGCCTCCAGATCCCCTGGCGGCAGTCCGGCAAGGAGACTCGCCGCCTCGCCAGAGACTGTGCGGTATCCCTGGGCCAGCCTAGCTCTACCCAAATACACAGAAGTCTCCTGGGTGCTCCAAAAGTTTCGCGGAGCGACCTCACCGTTCCGAGGTTTTATTCACGGTGGAAGCAACGGCCTCATTTCCAGGATGAAGCGGGCGACTGATTTCTCGGCGTTGAAGCAACCTCTGCAAATTGGGCTGTCTATGACGCCTATGTTGAAGAGATGTTTTTTTAGGGGGCAATCACCCATAATTATACCTAAGTATTATTATTATTCGGAGCTCGTGGCTAAATAATAACAGCCGCACGGGTCGATCTTTAAGGTTAAGCAACGCTTGCCAAGGTTGGTCTGTGGATGGGTGACCATCTTAACATAACGAGTTTCCTCCGTGCCTCGGAAAGCACGTTAAGCCGTTGGTCCCGGCTGTCATTTGTAGATCTTTGGCAGTCGTTACGGATTGTCAGAAGCCAGTAAATCTGACATCAGTCTTGCCAAGATGTACCGTTACCCAGTTAATGGGTTGTGGAGGTCTGGTAGGCAACCGCTCCACGTAAAACACTGGTATTCAGCTGAATCCGGTTTGACTGGAAGCCGAACCCAATGTAGTTGGGAAAAGGCTAGGCAGATGATGATGATGATTATTATTATTCGGAGGGTAATTCTACGTAGGGTGAGTTGTCGTTAAGTTAGTCGCATATATAAGGCTTAACATTGCCATTTTGACGGCCTGCGATTTGTAGCCCGTGACCATTATTTGTCATGAAGTTTAGTTGATCTTTGGCAAATTCATATAAAAAACAATGAGAAAGGTAGCAGGAGGAGTGGGTACGAGTCCAGCACTACCATCTCGAAATTTTCGCGAGTTTGTCTGTGGCGTCATTGCCAGGGATCTATAGTTCTCTATGAGCTACTGGGGGGTGAAGCCCACAAAAGATAATTCCTGGCCCTGAGAGGCTAACCGGGAATTGAACAGTTTTAAAAGTAGATAGAAAATAGGAATGAGGGGTATTCGGGGAATGAAAACTACTTCAGCTGTTTTGATAACAGTTAATTGGATGTGTGTGAATTTCAGTCGAGTGCTTTAGAAAAAGGGGAAGGAAAGATTAGATGTTTTGTTTGTTTGTATGTTACGATTTAACTCAAAAACGAATGGATCGGTTTAAAAAATTCTTTCCCCATTACAATGCTACAGTATCCCTGAGTAACACAGGCTATATTTAATATAGAAAAAATAGGAATCCCCATGAAAAATTGCAATACTAAAACCGTGCGAGCAAAATCGCGGACGAAGTGCTAGTAGAAATTAAATATCTGAATAAAAATCCTAAAACTTAATTGGATGATGTGTGTCATTTTCATCCATGGCCGTTTTCTTGGAAAAATACATCCTTTAGACTTTGTCTCTGTCATCTCTGACATAGACTAGAGTCAAGAGCAAACCGATAACAAATAAAAAGAACCTTATTTTCCCCGGAAACCTTTGTCAATATTATGGGTATTGATGGTTGTTGCTTGGTCGGTGAGTTCCCCGTACACAGAAGAAATGAATTCATGCTGTGAAGCAACGAAAAAACACAGGCAACAGGTCTATTATAGCCTGTATTTTCATAATACACCAGGCGCGGTCACAGCCATAAACTTTGGGAGGGGGGGTCAGGTCGAAAACCTTGGGGGCTGAGTCACCCGCGTCCGTAGGGGGGGCTGAGTCACCCGCGTCCGTAGGAGAATACCCAATGCTAGACCCTACACGTGGCCCCCGGGTGGTGCTAATCAGGTGACACTAACTGGTGGTAGGCTTCGGTCGATGGCTTGTGACCACCCACTGGGCAAAGGCGTACCGCCAAACGGCCTAGCCGTGTTCCGGTACGATGCCCAGTGTAGCCAATACAGAGGAGTTGGGTCGAAATAGTTGTTCCAATGCAGGCAGACCGACCAGGCTCGCGTTGATATGGGCGTATCGGGAGACTAGTCGCGGAGGGTAGCGGGATCCGCGGCACGGTGCGCCGCTGGCCGACCGCAGTTAGTTGGGGGCCCAAGTAGTGTGCTAGCCACACATGAAAGGCTGCCCCGCCAACTGACGAAAAATCCCGGGGTGCGCCATCGTGCTGGCTGGCGACCAGATGGGGAGGACCCGATGGACATTCCCGGGGGGGCTCGGGCGTCCCCGCAGTCTCCAGACTAGTCCCCCAATGATATCGTCCTGTCAGAGCGTGCCTGAGGGTAGCAGCTTGGAACCTCATTTCACTTCCTTCTCCTCAACAACCTTCACTCTCAACATGACGAAAAGGAACAAAATAAAAAAAGCTGTACAGCGGCAGCACTTCCTCCCCCACAAAGTGCACCTCAGCAATATTCGAGGTCTGCACTCAAATCTCGCCGCAGTCCATCACCACCTGGAGACTGAGAAACCAGCACTCCTGTTCCTTTCCGAGACGCAGATCAGGTGTCCGTCAGACGTGTCTTACCTTTCGTACCCAGGGTTTACCCTGGAGCACCATTTCAAACCACGTGCGGGCGTATGTATGTACGCCCGTGACGACATCTGTTATCGGCGTCTCCGTAATCTTGAGGACTCCAGGTTCTCAACACTGTGGGTTTTAGTGGACACAGGCCTGGATAAAATTGTCTACGCTTGTATCTACCGTTCGCACAGCGGTGATTTGGAGACAACTAAGCTCACACAGCACCTGAGTGAGGCGGCGGATGCGGCTCAGCAACGGTACCCTTCTGCCCAATTGGTGTTACTGGGGGACTTCAACGCCCACCATCAGGAGTGGCTATTCCCATACCAGTGTACAGACCATGCTGGACGAGAAACGAGAAAGCTAGCCCTAGCGCTGAATCTTACCCAGCTTGTCCAGGAGGCAACGAGGGTGCCGGATGTTGATTCGCACACTGCCAATTGCTTGGACCTTTTGCTGACAACGGATCCAGACCGCTATTCGGTGTCGATTTCTTCACCACTGGGTAGTTCCGACCACTGTCTGGTGAAGTCTGTGTCCGTTTACTCCCCGCCCGATCCTAGCCCAAGAGGCACACGGCGGGTATGGCGGTACAGGTCAGCAGATTGGGATGGCATGCGATCTTTCTTCGCATGTTATCCTTGGCAGCCTACTTGCTTTTCTTCGACTGATGCTTCGTCGTGCGCAGACGCCGTAACGGATGTGTTGCGGAGGGGAATGGAGTACTACATTCCGTTCTCTGACATAACTATGTCTGGCGAAGCTCGTCCATGGTTTAGTGCCGAGTGCAATCGCGCTGATGCGCTTAAGCACGCGGCTTATCTGGCATGGGTCGACGCTCGCACGTGCAAAGCAAGCGACGTGACTCGGAAGAAGAGAGCCTTCAACAGGGCTGCCAAGTCCTGCAAGAAGGTGTTGCGGAGGGCACGGTTTGACCACATCAGCCGAATAGGGAACAAACTTGCTTCACACCCAGCAGGTAGTAAGGCTTTTTGGTCCCTGGCTAAGTCGGTGGAATCGAACTTCTGCCGCCCCTCACTACCACCACTGCTGAGACCCGACGGGACGCTGGCCCACTCCGCTGAGGAGAAAGCGAACTTGTTTGCTTCCTTGTTTGCGCAATCATCGCGTCTGGATCCCGGTGGCGCGAGGCTCCCTGCTTCTCCTGGTGGATGCGAGTCGAGCATGTCGCATCACATTCGCATTCATCAGAAGGACGTTCGTAGGGTGCTGCGTAACCTAGACGTGAACAAGGCTAGTGGCCCCGACGGGATACCGGCAATTGTTCTGAAAACTTGTGCGCCTGAGTTGTCTCCGATCTTGACACGCCTATTTCGCCTTTCGTTTGAGACTGGAAAGGTGCCGAAGGCTTGGAAGCAAGCTAACGTGCAACCCGTGCCCAAGAAGGGTAGTCGAGCTGACCCGTCGAATTATAGACCCATCTCGGTAACGTCCATACTCTGTAAGACTATGGAACGCGTGCTGAATCATAAGCTCCTGGCGTACCTAGAAGGAAATGATATCCTTAGTGACCGACAATACGGGTTCCGCCGAAATCGGTCAACTGGGGATCTTCTAGCGTATGCCATTCACATCTGGAGTGAAGCCATAGAAAAGCACGGGGAGGCACTAGCGGTCTCCCTTAACATCTCGAAGGCTTTCGACAGGGTCTGGCACGATAGCCTTATTAGTAAGCTTCCTTCCTTCGGTCTGCCCGCCGGTTTGTGTGATTGGATTGCAGATTTCCTGAGGGATCGGTCTATCCGAGTGGTCATAGATGGCTGCTCGTCTGGACTGCTGGATATTAATGCCGGGGTTCCTCAGGGGTCGGTGCTTTCGGCAACACTGTTCTTGCTGCATATTAATGATCTTCTTAAACCCGGTACCTTTGGGTATGCAGACGACAGCACTGTTGTTGAGAGATACGTGTCCGACGCACGAGCTGGTGGGTCGCAGATCCGGTCTCTTCGGGAGGCTATGGTTGAGCGCTTGAATGTGTCCTTACAGGCTGTCTCTGAATGGGGCGATGCCAATCTGGTCAAGTTCAATGCTGCTAAGACCCAAGCGTGTCTATATTCCGCCAAAAGGAGCCAATTCCACCCAGCTCCATCTTTCCAAGGTGCAACCGTGCCGATAGCCGACCAACTTGAGCTTCTTGGGGTTACATTAACATCTACTCTCAATTTTGGCCCTTACATAGAGGCAAAAGCTCAAGTGGCTGCAAAGAAGTTGGGGATCCTATCAAAGGTGAGACGGTACTTCACGCCGGAACAGCTGCTCAAACTCTATCAAGCGCAAGTTCGATCGTGTATGGAATACTGCTCTCATCTTTGGGACGGATCTGCGAGATACCAGCTTGATGCCCTTGAGTCAATTGAGAAACGAGCCAAGAGGATCATTGGCAATGAGAGGCTCGTCGCGACGAAGCTCCAAAGTCTTGAGCATCGACGACGAGTTGCTAGCCTGTCGGTTTTCTACCGGTTGCATTTTGGGGAATGTGCGACGGAATTGCATAATTTAATTCCGCCAAGCCCGTTCCATCATCGGACCACAAGACGAACGGCGATGCGCCACCGGTACATGGTGGACATCCCACCCACACGCACAAAACGTTTTGGGAACACATTCATAATGCGTACAGCTAAGGAGTGGAATTCCCTGCCGGAGTCTGTGTTTCCCGATAGCTACAACCTGGGAGTCTTTAAGTCAAGAGTGAATAGGTTGCTTCTAGGCAGGCGTGCTCCATCTTCGACCACATCATCGCTTACCATCAGGTGAGATGGTGGTCAAGCGCGTGCCTATTATTAGTAAAAAAAAAAAAAAAAAAAAAAGAAAAAATGATAACAAGTACAGAGCGCCTATAGAATATGAAGTTGGACTTTCAAAATATAAGTTCGGAAATCGTTTTTAAGGTTTCGTACTTGAAGGGTAACCAACGGTACCCTATTACTAAGCCTCCGCTGTCCGTCCGTCTGTCTGTCAGCGGGCTGTATCTCAAGAACCGCAATAGATAGAGAGTTGAAATTTTCACAGATTGTGTAGTTCTATGGCCGCTATCACAAAAAATAACAAAAATTAAGGTTTATGGTACGGAACCCTTCGTGTGCGAGTCTGACTCGTACTTGGCCGGTTTTTATATTTATTAATAGGAATATTAATATATTCATTTAGAACGATATTATTTATCATCGCATAAACAAGTCGCTTTTCAAGCAGTCTGATGCAGTTCTATCACTGATCTGATGCTACCAACCGGCCAAGTGCGAGTCGGACTTTGCATCAAGATACGAACTTTTTAGTCATTTTTAGCGGTTGGGTTTTTTGACAAAGTCAATTTTTTTTTGACAATTAACATTGTCAAAAAAATTACAGTTAAAAAATACAGTTCAAAGATAAAATAAATTCAAAAATAATAATTGTTGCTGAGGATCGAACCATCGGCCAATTCTCGTTCAAAACAGACATATTTGAATATTGTTCATCCCCCAAAGCACATAGCGTGATAATATTATAGCCTATAATCTGAACAATAAGGATTATTTTTGCAAAATTTTAACGAAATCTGTTCCCAATTGGAAACATACAATCACTATTTACTATTCTATTATAAGAGATAATGGCGTACTTTTTCTGAATCATCACCTGCCTAGCCTTTTCCCAACTATATTGGGGTCGGCTTCCAGTCAAGCCGGATTTAGCTGAATACCAGTATTTTACGAGGAGCGGCTACCTACCTCCACAACCCATTAACTGGTTAACACGGTACTTCATGGCAAGACTGGAGTCAGATTTACTGGCTTCTGACTATCCGTAACGACTGCCAAAGATCTACAAATGACAGCCGGGACCAACGGCTTAACGTGCTTTCCGAGGCACGGAGGGAACTCGGTATGTTAAGATGGTCACCCATCCACAGATCAACCTTGGCAAGCGTTGCTTAACCTTGAAGATCGATCCGTGAGGCTGTTATTATCTAGCCACGAGCTTCTTCACGAGATTTTTCTGAATATATCAAGTATATTTCAAGAAAAAACTGGCCAAGTGCTAGTAGGACTCGCGGGCAAAGGGTTCCAAACCAATTTAATTTTTTACAACACGACATTTCAATTATAACTGACTGTGAACTATAATCCGTTTCTTTTTTTCCAAATATTAGTCTCATTAGTTTCAGAGGTAAGGGGGAATGGTAATTTTTGGTCAAATTTCTTGAATAACTTCCAAAGTTTTTTATAATTATGAAAAATATATCATTAAAACCCTCACAAGGTCTTACACCTTTCATTTGATACGAAAACAAAAGTTTCTAGAAAAATTAAAAAAAAACTTTATTTTTATTTTTCTAGTTTGATCCCCAAAAGTGACCGAAAAAGTAAAAAGTGAAAAAAAATTTGACCTGTTTATGGTGGTGTTGTCTACTACAAAATCGACTTTCATATTGTTTCATATTCACTGAGTGTTGGATCAAAGTTTCTGGGCCCTTGCCGGTAATCCAGGGTTATAATTGTTATGCTACTGTCAACAATAGCTCACAGAATGATGGAGTTGTAATTTACTCTAAAGCGTCCATAACAAGTGCAACATATGAACCACCGTATCTTGATGCAAATTGCCTTGTTTGTACCATGGAAAAAACTGCTATCATAAGTATTATACCGATCTCCCTCATATCATAATTTGGATCAATTTTATCACAGTCTCAATAGTCTTAAAAATACCCTGAAACAGTATGATAATATAGTTCTCATTGGAGACTTGAATATAGACATAAAACCGAACAACAATGATCTGCATGCAAACGATTATCTTACCATGACCGCCTTACTGGGTCTACTCTCTACTCATTTACGACCAACGAGGTTTGGGAACTGTTTAGACCACGTTCTATTAAAAACCAGGAGAACAGCATGCGTCATATTACTGGATTCTCACATTACTGATCAAATTCCCGTCATTTTGTGTCTAAAGACCAAAGGTAATAAGGCAAACTGTAGTACCAACACATCCTATCGTTATAATTTTGGTGAAAAATAAAATGTAATAGATATCACCGATTTTAACCCGGTCTTGGATGAGCAAGATCCGGGTCTGGCTGCTGAATTATTAATAACTATGATGCAAGAAATCATAATGAAACACATGCAGCGTATACGAATCCAAAGAAAGGTCCGTATCAGCAAACCATGGAAGTCACAAGGCTTGGTCCGATGTATACGTAATAGAGATTTAATGCATAAAAAAGTAACAAAAAATCCAAGTAATGATATCCTCACAGATACCTACACGCGGTATCGTAACTTCCTTAATAAATTACTGAGAAAAATTAAACGAAATCATGATAAAAATGAACTGTTTTTGGCGAAAAATAATCCCAAAACTACTTGGAAGGCTATTAAACAAATCACAAATACATGTTCCCAACCGCAATCCCCCAAAGAATGGCTTGACTTGAATGACTCTAGCTTCAAACAACACCTCTTATAAGCCGCGACCAAGTGAAGACAGAGCGTGTAACTAGTTGCAACTCCCTCGTTATATTGCCAGTAGACACTGATCATGTGAAAACCCTTATCGACTCCCACGTAGTGACTGCGCCACAGGTAACATCCCAACTAAGGTGCTCAAGCAGTCCAGTTTAATTTTGGCTGTGCCCATAACACACATCTGTAACCGAGCGATTGATTCCGGCGTATTCCCTGACGCTTTTAAAAAAGCTGTTGTGCATCCCATTTTTAAGGGTGGTGATAAGGCTAGTGTCACAAACTACCGGCCCATTTCCGTACTGAGCTCGTTATCAAAGATCCTTGAAAGGATCCTGAGCAATTGTCTGATAAACTTTCTGAATAAACATAAGATCATTGCGAGTAATCAGTATGGTTTCAGATCTGGTATATCAACGGAGGATGCCGGTGTTGACGTCACTAAAACACTGGTAGACAAAATGGATGGAAAAAGAAAATGCTACGGCATTTTTCTTGATCTATCCAAAGCGTTCGACACGGTATCTGTTCCCAGTCTTGTCGCGAAGCTTCAGCAAATAGGAGTGCGAGGATCTTCGTTGAACATATTTAGAGACTATTTATCCAATGGTACGCAATGTGTAAAGATCGACTCTCTAACGAGTGATCACAAAATTAATAATTTCGGTGTCCCACAGAGAAGCATACTTGGGCCCATACTCTTCCTTCTGTATATTAACGAACTGTGTCAAACCCAGATCCCAAATTGTGACATATTTACTTATGCCAATGACACTGCCTTGATAGTTTACGACGTCGATTGGATAAAAGCAAAACAAAGAGCTGAATGCGCGCTTCGCTTAGTAATAGAATGGCTCTCAGTAAATCTTTTGACCCTCAATATCTCAAAAACAAAAATTATTCGCTTTTCCTTACCTAACACCACCTCCACCCCCAGAATCAGGATTAGTTATAGCTCATACTTGCGTGGGAAGTAATAATGGCTTCAACTGTCCTCCCCTAACTCTAGTTCCTGATATTAAATATCTAGGGGTTTTCATTGAATATAGGCTAAGCTGGCAATCCCATGTAGAAGCCTTAGGCACCCGGATCAGGAAACTGATATATATATATCTTAAAGGAGCTAAGGCATTCTGCTTTTTTTTTAAGGATGGGAAATCATCAAGTGACTCCTCCCGGTCTGGGTGAAGCAGGGGGAAGTGTCAGACTCTTACTGACTAAAACCCATCCGTGTTCCTCCTAGAGCCCTTTGCGATCCAGGGCTACGGTACCTCTTTCGAACAAAGTCCGCAGCACTAGCAGGCATTGGCCCTAGCGGGCCCCGTCTTCTTTGCTGACAGCTCTTTGAGGCGCGCGTGGAACAAAGCGCGCCGTCGACCCGGACCTGGTTCTGATCAGACGGCGAGCCACCCAATGCTCGCCGTCCGCAGGCCCGCGCCTACGGTGGCCGAGAATCGCCCTGCGACTACCGACGCCCGGGGCGTCTTCTTCTGTTGCGGCGGCTGGGGCGTGAGGTTTGCCTTTCTCTAAGGCATTCTGCTGATCGTGATATAATGCTTCTAGTATACCAGAGTCTTTGCCAATCCCTAATCTCGTACTAACCTAACATCCATACTTTCCGTAGAACGTGCACAACGAGCTGTCCTAAAGATAATGCATTTTAAACGCAGAGACTTCTCATCAGCCCAACTTTACTCCGAGGCACAAGTTTTGACTGTTAGACAGCTCTTTATTCTCCGTGCCGTTCTGCGTAGGCACTCCATGCTGTCTGTAACGCCAAATAAAAAAACATTTATTTGCATAAATAAGGTACAGAAGGTTGGTAAAATGTATAAAATTGTTCATATCATGAATGAAACTGAAAGTCTTATCAAAGTTAATTGTTAATTTACTTGTTTATACTGTATGCACATAATATTCTGTTTTTTTTCCTTTGACATTGAATTTTTGTCTGTTGTACAACTTACTTTTATGACATAATTTCTGTACTATCTTTGAATTCCGTACTAATAAAATATTACTATGTTTTTTACTTTCTCGGGTCCCTAGAGACCCGGTCCTTTGGAAGGCGTAAGAGGGGCTAAAGCCAACTCGCAGAGGCCTCTTTAGACTTTTAAAACGGAATGGGACGAATGAATGAATAAAAATGAAAATGAATTAATTAAATGATTTATTGTTCATATTTACATATAATTTACATTTTTATTAAAAAAAAAACAACATTTCAAAATATAAAAATAGTAGCTCACTGGCATCGGGAATAGGGTCCAAGCCACCGGTGGTCAGGGCTTCCGAGAGAGGAACCTCCTCACTGTACGCGCCGTATCCAGGAGAACTGCTTTCTGGATCAAGCCCTTGATCCAGCTGCCCAACGAGAGCCTCTTGAGATGTTGGTCGAGGCTCTTGGCAATAATGCCATTGGCCGTCACGATTATCGGCACAATAACTGCTGTGTTCACATCCCACATGTCGACAACCTCGCGAGTTCAAGTCAAGATACTTCGTTCGTTTATCTTTCTCTGACTTCACGAGGTTCTCGTCATGAGGGACTGCTATATCAACAATCATTGCGCGACGCTCTAGTCGGTCTATCACCACTATATCAGGCTTATTGGCAACAATAGTCCTGTCAGTGATGATAGACCGATCCCAATACAATGTGCAACTACCACTTTCGAGAACTGGGTCGGGGCACATAACTATAGCACGGTACTTCCGATTCCACAAGATTGTATTTTAGAGCAAGTTGCTGGTGGATAATCCTGGCTATAAGGTTGTGTCTGTGCAAATAGTCTCCGTTAGCCAGACTAGAACAACCGGAAATAATGTGGCGGATGGATTCCCCGGGCCGGTGACATGCCCGACATATGTCCATAGTACCGTCCTTCACAATGTATTTCCGGTAGTTGTTCGTCATCCTAACTTCGTCCATATTTGCACAGACAAAACCTTCGGTTTCCCCGAAGAGGTCACTAAAACGCAACCAGGCTACGGACTCTAAGAAGTTTACGTAGGGCGCATGTAGGACACGATAAAAGCGTCCGTGAAGCTCCTTGCTCTGCCATACAGACCTTCATGCGATCATTATTATCTAATACCATAGCTTTGCGCCAGTTCTCATTAGCCAAGGAGAGCGCGGTAATGCCTTTGTCCACCGCTACCACATCTCGATGCATACTCACGTCGGCCTCTAGGAAATACTCCCTAAGGCTGCATACTTCGCGGTTGTGGAGGGTCTTAGCATTCAAGAAGCCACGACCCCGCACTTCCACGGAATATACAGTCTCATCACCGATGACCGTGGGTGATGCATCCGATTTGCGGTAAGCAGTGAGCGTACCCTCCTATACATGGCGTCAAGTTCCTGAGTCCATTTGAGTATGCCGAAAGAGTACATCAAAACCGGCATGACCCAACCGTTAAAGGCGCGCACCCTGTTTCCGTCTGATAAGAGACTGTTAAGTACTTTGTTCAGGCGGCCAAAGAAGCGCTCTCTCATCGATTGTTTCACGTCAGCAGCACTGATGCCTAACGCTTCCGACGTACCCAAATACTTCTAAGTTTCGGTTGTTACCTAAGGTGTATGGAATCCGAGAGTTGGGTTCCCACAGATTCCATAATCTCCCCTCGCTTTACATGCATGACTGCACTACTGAAGGTTTCTGTTACCTTCAGTAGCTTCCAGTTGCAAGTTGTTAGGAGCAATGTGTTTCAAGTCATCCGTATAAAGGAGGTTCGATATGACCTGACCACATCTTCTCAACCGGTAGCCTTGGCCCGAACCCTCCATAAATGTATTGAGAGGGTTGAGGGCCAGACAAAACCACAGTGGACTCAGACTGTCACCCTGAAACATGCCACGCTCGATCCTTATCGGTTCGCTGTTCTTCTGGGTCTGTCGGAACCCTGGATCGTGAAGGACCGTCCTCCACTGCCCCATACACGACATCAGGAAGGCGCGTAGAACTGCATCAACTTTGTACAGCTCCAGCACCCTCATGAGCCATGTATGTGGCACTGAGTCATAGGCCTTCTTATAATCTAACCAGTATGTTGACAGATCACTTCGAGAACGTCGAACCTGTTGGCTAATGGCTATGTCGATGAGGAGCAGCTCCTTAGTACCGCGGGACCCGTTCCTACATCCATTCTGAGCAGCAGACATCATTGAATTACTATCAATATGATGGTTAATCTTTCCTCTCAAAATGGATGTAAGAACTTTATAGACCGTCGGTAAACACGTGGTCGGTCTATATTTTTTAGGCTCCGCGGTACTACCTGATTTATGAAGCAGGTGGGTTATTCCTGTAGTTAGAAACTGGGGCAGCGACCCTGACTCTAAGGCAGACTGGAATTGAGATGCCAAGCGAGCGTGCGATCTATTGAACCATTTAATCCAAAAGTTGTGCAGCCCGTCCGGTCCCGGAGATTTCCAGTTAGGCAACGGACGGACTTCACGAGCTACATTATTATTATTAACCTCAAGGCTTGCAGTGCTCAGATCTTGAAGCATTTCTTGCAGTCGATCTGCCGTAGATGCAAACAGAACGATGTTATCCGCAAAACGGAGGCTATATAACATTTTACTGCCAACTCGCATACGCTTCTGTGCCCAAGAATCTGCTAGTCGTTTGAACTTCTTCTAACGTACATGTAAATAGTTTGGGAGCGCGCCTTCAACGTTGCGTATTGATGATCACTTACGCTTAAATTCATTACACATAGTTAGAATATAAAAAGATCTCATTCTAATGTCAGGATCGCTATGTTTAACATACTATGCTTACAGAATTTGTATCAAAAACCAAATAAATCGGACTTTTGACTCACATAAAGCCCGAGTCGACAGCTTCTCAGCTATAGTGAGGAAGAAAAGTGCATCTCTGCTCGCCAGATTGCGTGGCAGTGGCAACAGCCTCTTGAAGGTGATAGCTGACAGGCTTGGTGAGAGCACAATAATGGGGCATCTCATAAGAACAACCCTGTCTGTTGTAGAATACAAGTATTCGTACTAACATATATCATATGCCACATTGTTACTAACATCCTAGTATATAAGTACTACCGTAGGTTTTAGAGAATATATTGATATCAACTAACATCTTTTAAGAATTTATGTTTGTTTGTGTTGTGTCAGTGTGGACCTTTATTGTCTTACAAATAAATACATTATTATTATAACGAAATACCTAGGTAATTATTTATTTGAATTGTCTGATAAAAATCACTAATGGAATAGTATACTTTTTAACCTGGTCTGTTACCATTCTGTTGAATTTGTTAATATCCATCACAGATCTTATAGTCATTATCCTTATCCTTATTGGTTGTTTGGATTATATACGGGATTTTTGAGTTTAAGCACTTTTAAAAACGTGTTCTCATACGGAACATTATCTTTAACTTCATAATTTTGTGCAAAATATCTTCCTGCTTTAAGTGTATGATTCAAAATATTCAGTCTTCCCTGCTCGTCCCTTGTTTTATTTGGTAGATTTGCTTTGTTTGTGATTATTTTCTCAAAAAATGATCGTAAATTATCTAAGTCTTCAATAAATGAGGATAAAACGGCTATTACTTGAGGCGAATCGATTTCCCATAGGCTATATCCTACGTTTAACCAATTGAATATCAAGTCTTCTTTTTGTTCTAAAATACTCATCAAAGTCTTGTCAATCTTCAGTTTGTGGTTGAATATTCTGCGTGCTTCAATTAAACCACCCTTTGTGAAAATTATGTAAAAAAAATCAAGGTTTTCACCATTACTGTCCATTTTCAAACGATCACACAAAAATTCAACTGCAAAGTACTCAGTGAATGATCTGTGTGTGAATATCGGGATTCCGTTTGCTACACTATCTATGAGGCCCGTTTTGTCTTCTCCCTTTTCCAAGTCTTTTATCATTTCTTTAATTTCTTCTAAGTCCTTCCCGATAAACAATGTCGGATTGAATTCACTGAAAATGGCAAAAGCCCCTAACTTTTTGTGCTTTAAAATAGAATCTGCAAGTTCTTTTTCGCAACCTCTAATAATATCAGGATTATGGATGTTCATTGCGTTTTTGTCTTGAAACCGTCTTTTAATTTTGGTTTCCAAGAATCTTTGGTAGACGTTAAAAGTATCCACATCAAGATACCATTCCTCACCGTGTTTGTTCTCAATATTGTCTACGACATAGAACGCTGACAGGTACAGAAACAACGGATTCTCATCACAGTTCAAATCTTCAAAGAAATAATTTTCATGACTAGTGTTAGTAAATTTAAAATCCAAATAACAGGCTGCGACTTTAAAGACGGCGTTTAATGGCTCTGATGAAGGTATTCGTTTATTTCCCATTGCCGCCATGTAGTCAAGGAATTTCTTAACATTTTCGTGCAGCGTGGAGTTTCTTTTTTTTAAATTTAAATTTATTTTCCAAAATGTTGTTAAATATTTAATCATTTCTTTGTGGGTGAAATGAAGTATTTCGTAAAAAAGTCCAAACTCTTCCTGTAAAACTGTTTTTATATCGTTATATGACCTACTCGTGATCCACATTCTTTGCTTATGATGATCTCTGAGACATTTTAGGCATTTCATGACTACGTCCATATAATGTGGACAGATTTCATCAAAACCATCGAATAGGAAAATGATTTCTCTTTCACGATAAAAATGTAGAAACAAATTCAACTCGAGCTCAATCAGAGGGTCTGTTGTACAATGTTTCAGACAAACAACATTATCTTTCTCTTCCAGAGTGAATTTTACTTTATTTTCTTTGCCAAGTTTATCGCGGAGTATAACTTGACACAGAAACTTTATAGTCTCCAAAATATCAATAACTGTTTTCTCTTCCTTCCACCTGCTGAATTCTGTCGAGTATTCCAACAAGTTTATCCTTACTATCCAAACTTCTGGTTTAAGCTCTTTTGTTTTAATTGACAAATGAGTGAGTAGAGTTGACTTGCCCATACCGGGCTCTGCTGTTACAAGAACAACGTCGTCTGAAATGTTGTTGAAAGTATTCACACCTTTGTCTATATCATCTTCCGACTTTCTTAGGCGTCTATTTACATGCAAAGGTTCAATTTCATTATAATTTTCTTTGACGATTAGTTTTCCAACTGCAATTGTTTCTTCACTGATTATTTTTATCAAAACATCGTCCTTAACATATTTCTTAGATTTTTCATCGATTATCAAGTCTAACCTTACTTCGGTGTCTTGAAACATTACTCTGGCGTTTTCGAGGATGCTCTTCTGTGATTCTTCACTCATGTGAATGAGACTGTTCTTATCATCATGCACTGGAGGATTTGAGAAATATTTCTGTAGTATTTTAAAAGAGGCATTATTTGTAACAATAATAATTGTTTTGTCAAGAACCGCTTTTACGATATTTTCTAGAATTTTAATTTTGTCTTTTTGTACATCCTCACATACTAATACTACAACTTTGCTGACATGTATATCTCTCAATCCATTGCGTAATAAATTACGTTCACTCGGTGGTAGTCCAACGATATATTCCATATCCAACAAAAAATGGTCTACATTCTTCAAATGTTGCATCACTTTGACAACAGTCAGTATGCTGTTCTCTGTAATGATAACAGTATTTGATGGTTGATTCTGCAAGTTCAAAGAGCTCACTGCGTTTCCAGTGAAAGTGAAAGGTTTTATTTTTTTGTGATACATCGCAGTTACGACTCTAAGTAGTGGGTCCTTAATAATGCTATGCCTTGCCCTTTCAAAGAAGTTGTTTTCTCGTGTAAGAATCGGTGCGTGTTCTGGTTGCTTCCACCATTTCAGCATTTCGTCATGGTATTTTGAAAATATTGCGTCAGTGTGAACTTGAAGGTAGTTTGGTTGATTGAGCTGGTTCTCTTCTATTTCGCTTTTTAAAATGTCCTCCAAGCCTTCTTCATCAGCTTGGTTAGAATAAATAACCAGTTTGTTTAAGAAATCTCTCGCTTCTTCTTCATTCTCTTCAAATTCCAATAAAAGTTTAGGAAACTTGTTAACTTTTGAACAAAATTTATATTCTGATAAACTAAGAATTTTGTTGTTTAATCTATTTTTATTGATCAATTCTATTTCATCATTTAGTCCTTCATATAGAGTTTTAGCAAAAGACCCCAGAGAATCCACGTTATTTGTTATCTTCATTAGTTTGGTGTCATGGTCAAGTACCAATATATTTCCGATGGCACTAGCTATGCCTCCATTGAGTTGCAAGAGCCCATCTTCCAAAGTTTCATCTATAGTTACTATTCCACTGGATGTACACTTGTCCAGTAAGCTGGTGATTTTTGACGATAGATGTTTAATTCTTTTCTTCTTTTTCTCATCACTCCCACTAAGTGTTAAATCTTTATTTCCGAAAGCAGCCGGGACTCTCATTTTGAACCCCGGAGATAACAATATTTCTTTTGCAGCCAGTTCTACTGCTTTGTTAAAAGTCAATTGAGGAACGTTCATTGTTTTCAAATCTGGCCTTAGGTCGTTTGTGAATGTGTTATCGAATACTAACTGACCATTGTTGTACTCTACAACAGTCCCCACCAGCTTGCTTAGTATTGAAGCATCAGAGGGCTTAATTAAAAATTCAGACAGTATGTTCTTTATATCAATTGGTTCTATTTTTCTTTTCTTTAGAATCTGTTTGATTAGTGTGTTTTTAAATGAAGTGAGATATTCATCATCAATATCAAAGAAATCCTGGCGAAACGACGCGATTCGATGTCCACCAGGTTTAATTTCTGAAACGTCGACTGCTTCTTGGGCGAGTATTACGTGATAGCGTTGTACAAGCTCGTCAGTCAGCATCATTTGAAAATTACCGTCATTGTTTATAAACTTAGCTATTCGTTCAGCCAGGGAGATCATTTGTTCTTTCATAGCTGCTTTACATAGAAACTCTACATCCTCGTTAAGTTTGTACGGTTGCTTGGCCATACCGCCTGTACCGATTAAATCATTCAGAATGGAGAAAAAGTTACTTTTTTCTTTGGAGTCACTACTAAATTCATCTCTTGCTGTGGTGTATAAAACAAAAAAGCATTCTGTTTCATCAAACGTCCTTTTAAATAACACGTCCTTATTACATTGATGAAATTGCTGTTTAACTTTCAAGTAGCTAATAAAGTAAGTAGCCAAATCGATTTTAAGCGTCTGTTTCTTGTTTTCCCTATGCTTAGCTTGTATGAAGACCACGACAGGTCTATCAAAATCTTTCACTTCTGCTTGAAAGCAGATATCGTCGAAAGCTCCCATGTTGTCGACATTTGAAGCTAATTGGAATTCTTTAATCCTATCGTCATGAATCGCTCTAAAATATAACAAGCTGAGCAACTTGGTTTCAAACAGGTGTCCGCTTATCCCTGCCGTTCCTTCACGCTTCTTAAACATTTTTCCGCTTCTTGTTAATACCGGGGCCAATGAGACAGCTGAGCGTGTGTTCTTGGCTTAAATTTTCAGGTCTGGTAAATTCTTCCATTCCATTACGAATTATCTGTGGCAGAATTTTCGAATCAGGCAGTATATTGTACACCCTGTTCCTGGTAAAGCACGTTTAATCGCGTCCTGCGCCTGATCCCTCTCCAGTCGTGTTGGCTTTGTTTTTCCACCGGGTTGATACTGGAAGTAATATGGGTGTATCTCTGTTTGCGCATTCACTTGTGCACATATATATTTCCCGCGTCGATGGCAGCACTTCGCTGATATTTCCGAAATTCGGTAATCAAGTGTAGGAGTCCACACGCAGTCAAAGGTCCGGGTGAGGAACTACCTGTAAACAAAGAGAACCAATTTTATATCTGAAATCTCCAAAACAGCTCGCTCGCTTCTT
The DNA here is from genome assembly GCA_950371165.1 of Lacanobia oleracea. NCBI lineage: Eukaryota > Metazoa > Arthropoda > Insecta > Lepidoptera > Noctuidae > Lacanobia > Lacanobia oleracea. Next base: position 11,489,118 of record OX493415.1, on the reverse strand, counting down.
GTTTTAAGAGCAGACTTGGTTCACTCGTATCCGCTCATGTAACAGACTCTCCAAGTATGAGCTGGTATTAATTGAAGCCCATACAATTTCTAGTGTAGTTTTGTTTTTTTTCTTCCCCTTGTTTAATAATTCCACTAATTTTACAGTCAGTGAATCAGATTAATTTATTAAACCAGCTATGTTTTGGTGTATGATGTTTAGGCATTTACCGAGGAAACTGCGAGTTTGACGGTTGTGAATTATTAGCAAAAACGTGTTGACTGTTGGTAGCAGTTCTAATATAACTATATTCAAACCCCTGTTATATAAGGTTCTATAGCGTTTACTGTAAGTGTCACAGTCAAAGGATAGATGCAGATTTGAGTCAAGTAAATATGCATATTTAGTTGTGTGTATTTCCAAGTAAATTAGGTAATTGAATGGTTCTATGCGACTGTTATACAGTATGTTAGCATCTATCATAATATATTTAAACGTTGGTAAATCTATACCTATCTTATACTAATATATAAAGCTGAAGAGTTTGTTTGTTTGCTTGAACGCGCTAATCTCAGGAACTACTGGTCCGATTTGAAAAATTATTGCAGTGTTAGATAGCCCATTTATTGAGGAAGGCTATAGGCTATATATCAGTAGTATCATCAGTATCAGTGTAGCAGTAATGAAAATTGTGACGCAGACGAAGTTGAGTCAACTAGTAAATTATAAAATTAGTATGACTCTATTATTTTAACTTTTCCTTATTAAACATGACTAATTCCTAATAGTTGTGTGTTTTCCGAAAGTCTTCCTCTCCAATATTAATAACATAATAAAGAGCGTACATTTTTACACTGTTTTGGTTTATTTGTATTTGTTTCGTTTGCTCATGACTATAGTCTATGTCAGAGATGACAGAGACAAAGTCAACGATGGAGCGAGCTTACCCAGAAGGAGCCTGTTCACTCTAACTTTGAAGAGATTAGGGTTGTAAGCTTTTGGAAACACAGACGCAGGCAGAGAGTTCCACTCCTTTGCTGTGCGCATTATAAAAGACGTTTGAAAACGCTTAGAGCGAATTGGTGGAATAGCCACAAGGTAGGGATGGTAAGATGCAGTGCGTCTGGACACTTTTTCTTCAATGTTGTGAAGAATTGGCCGCAATCCGTACGTGGGTTTTCTGTAACAACAGATTTCTAAGTTACGTAAATTAGTTCCTTCGGCAATCGTTTATAAACTGTAAGATGACTTAATTGCTGCTTATCAGGCATAGTTTGTGTTTTATGGAAGACTGTGTGTGTGACTGTGTGTCAGCAACTCTTGCCAACGTGGGTCTGTGGATGGGTGACCATCTTAACATACCGAGTTTCCTCCGTGCCTCGGAAAGCACGTTAAGCCGTTGGTCCCGGCTGTCATTTTTAGATCTTTGGCAGTCGTTACGGATAATCAGAAGCCAGTTAATCTGACTCCAATCTTGCCATGAAGTACCGTGTTACCCAGTTAATGGGTTGTGGAGGTCTAGTAGGCAGCCGCTCCGCGTAAAATACTGGTAATCAGCTAAATCCGGTTTGACTGGAAGCCGACCCCAATATAGTTGGGAAAAGGCTAGGCAGATGATAATGAGTTCTATACCAAATAATTACAGGAAACCCTATAAGAAGTCTGTAGTTTTAAAATAACATGTTAAAAAAATGAAATTGGTTACGAAACCTTTGTACGAAGTCCGACTCGCAATTGGCCAGTTTTTTGAAATTATTCAATTTCTTTATGCACAGATAATAGTCTAGCGATTTCATCTTTAATATTTTTACCCAACTGTCAAGGAAGGAAATCTTGTTTGTATGTTTGTTTGGAAATTTATTTATTGCCTCTAATCTTCTAAACGACTGCATGGATTTCGATTATTAAGGTGTCGTTAGATTTATTTAATAAATCATTATGGCGGATTTTGGGCACTAAATTGTAAGTCGTTAATAATTTTTGTTTAACCAAACCTATCGAGTAGGGTATTAAAATGAACGAAATGAAATGGAGGTAACAAAGATATATCCAGCCATGTGTTTAAATTCAATTAGGAAACTCTTTTCATTCATAAAAGCGACCCAGTTTCGGTCTGTAAATTGCTTATAAGTTAACTTGTAAATAGTTCAGATAGCTCTATTCTGCAGAATAAATATAGACTCGATGTCTGCAGCACGTCCCCATAATAAGATACCGTAAGACATGATACTATGAAAGTAACTAAAATAAACCAGCCTCGCGGTATCTGTATCAGTAAATTGATGGATTTTTGGGATGGCTGTTAAACCCAGCCGTCCCGCAAGAATGTTAATTGACCCCCTTGTAGCCTTGAGTCAAGCTTAATTCACAAGAAAACTGTGTCTTCGACGAATTCAAGTTTCTCTTTGTTCAATTCTATGTCGCAATTAGTACTTTTAGCATTTGGTAAAGCAAATCTATAGTTTTTTTTTCCATTTAAAACTAAACAATAAAATAATAAGCTTACAACCCTAATCTCTTCAGAGTTAGAGTGAACAGGCTCGTTTTGGGTAGGCTCGCTCCATCGCAGACTTTGTCTCTGTTATCTCTGACATAGATTAGAGTCAAGAGCAAACCCATAAACATGTTTGTTGAAAGGGTTTATTGCAAGGATTTCAAATATATTTTTTTAATAATTTTAAAATATATGGTTTTGAAGTTATTCAAGAAAATTACCATTCCCCCCCTTATCTCCGAAGTGTTAAAGCAAAATTTAAAAAAAAAAATGACATTCGTTTGGAACCCTTTGAGTTCGACTCGCACTTGGTTTTGGTCGCAAAGATCTCTGTAATAGACACGCGTACATTTTCAAGCAGCTAAAAGTGTAGTGTATAGCCAATTCTCTAAAGTAAAGCATTTTACAAAGACATTACATAAAAATATGATCTAGAACATTGAAAAACACGACGTCATAAAAGACATCTTAAGGTGAATGCTCCAGGGTAGCCCGCGAAATTCAAATATTTTTATGTTTTTTGCAACTTGCCGGTCAGTGTGAAGCTGTATGTGGACCAAATGCGATCTGCGACCGTAACGCGTATTTATCTAAAGAATTATAACCATTTTAATCATCAATATAGCCCTCTAAGTTCATGTAGTTCGAAAGAATGAATATTTCAAAATATTTCTAAATATTCATTTTTACATAATTACATAAAAATATTTGAATTTCGCGGGCTACCCTGGAGCATCCACCTTAAAGGTAATTTTCCGTCGCGAAGTTTTCAAAATGTTGAGTGGTAACTACCATCTTTTTTGTAACCATTCAATAGTAAATGAACTTAAGCATTTTATGATTTTATCATAAAAATTTAACATTCCAATGTAATTTTGGTTTTATAACGGTTTCTTGTCTTTTTTTTGTCAAATAGTTTGCATTCTGTCAGTTCTGAGTCCTGCGGGATTTGATTGGAAGCAGACCTGTGTCAAAATTTAAATTTTCTTTCGGTTCTTGATATACAGCCCGCTGACAGACAGACGGACGGATGGACGGACGGACGAGCTTAGTAATAAGGTTCTGTTAGTTACCCTTTGGGTACGGAACCCTAATAATGGTCAAGTGCGAGTCACAAATAAATTGTTCCCAACCAAACTAAAACATGCAAAACTTGTGAGAACTAAACTTTCTCAAAGGACTTTTAGCTAAAACCTTGAAAAATTATGTACCTAAACCTTTCTTATGAATCACTCTACTGGTGAAAACCACATGAAAATCCGTTCAGCAGTTTTTGAGTTTATCGCGAACAGACAGAAAGCCTCATACTAGGTTGACCACTGACCTGGTTAGGTCAGCTGATGGATTCGAGACGTACAGGACTGGCTGTGGCGACACTTTGTGGAGCCTATGTCCAGAAGTTGACATCTGCAGGCTGATATGATGAGAATGATGATGATGAGTTCATACTGTTTGAGCCATAAAAGATTTATCAAAAGCTGGTGGAACGCATCGAAATTTCTATCCTTAGTTTTTCGATAACATAAGATCATTTTTTGTTCAAAACATGAGTATACACACACATGGCATGCAAGATGTTACAATAAATTAACATAATATATCAGTCATGTTTTTCCTTAACGGTGTACAAAAGTAAGTAAGTAAGTTATACTTATTATGTGCAGGACAGCCGCATTATAGTCCTAGGTTTATAGTTGAGTTAAGTACGTGTTGTTTTTAAGTAATTAAATAAAATACCGTTAGTTGGCAACATACTTTTCAGCAGCCAGATATGAAGAACAGTTCGACGCTTTAAAAAACGTTTGGGTCTTATTGAATTTTTTAAGTTATTACCTTTATAGTTAAAGATCCCTTGTTTTGTGAGTTTTACGCCTGCCCATTAACTAAAGGTGTATCTGTCTCTCAACAGTTAAAATCCCTTGTTTGTATTATTTTGTAAAAGTTTCGTGACCGTACCTATTTGTCTCTTTGTAAGGCGCGGGCCACATAGAAAAGACGTAAGACGCAGACGGGGCGGAGACATATGTCTCTTCGGCGTCTCTTTCATACAAAATGTATAGAAGCGTCGCGACGTAGGACATACAGAAGACACGCGTCGCGGGCGCGACTCTCATACATTTTCGCCCGTCCGCGACGCGTCCTCGTCTTACGTCTTTTCTATGTGGCCCGCGCCTTACCCACGCCGAAAATAGTTTGTAATTTTATGAATAAACAACCGTAGCGAGTACCATTCTACCTCCACCAACCGGGGTGAAACTGACGCCAAAGACCCTTATAAAAGGGGCCCGTGGGCCAAGAGAAATCGGTCTGGCACAACGGTCTGATATACAAGTTGTATCGACTCGATGTGCCAGATCGTCTCGTGCTCATCTTACGAGACTATTTGTGCACCTTTCGGTATCGCATCGAAGGTGCGCTTTCTCGACCCATCCGAGCCGGCGTACCGCAAGGCGGTGTGCTCTCGCCTCTCATTTTCACGCTGTTCACAAGCGATATCCCCTCCGACCCCAAGTCGCAGTTCTTTAACCCTTTTTGCCGATGACACGGCCATCTACTACTCTGGTAAGAGTAATAACGCCATAGCTCAAAACCTCCAAAAGTCCGCCAACCGCCTAGGCGATTGGTTCCGGAAATGGAGGATTGAGGTCAACCCACAAAAGAGTCAGGCAGTCTTGTTCCTCCAAACCGCGGCCAAAACCCCCCCTGACTCCAAAACAGATCACCATGTTTGGTAAGCCGATCCCTTGGGAGAAGCAAGCCAAATATCTAGGTGTTATCCTTGACCAATGCCTCACTTTCGGTGAGCATATAAAGGCGGTGCGTTCGCGTGCCGCCCTCGCTCTCGGTAGGCTCCACTCCATGAATGCACGCAGCAACCTGTCTCTAAAATGCTAACTGCACATTTATACCACGTGTATTCGTCCGATCATGACTTATGCGTGTGCCGCATTCGTCCACACAAAGTCATCCCGGATCCACAGGATGCAAACCCTGCAAAACCGTTTCCTACGAAAGGCCACGGGCGGCCCGTGGTTCGTTAGGAACGAGCGACTTCATGTCGACCTCAAAGTCCCAACCATTAAACAGTTCATGAAACAAAGCGTTTCATAGATTCCACCGAAAAGCACCAAAACCCGCTTATCGCTTCGGCTGCCTGATACGCTCCCTCTCAGATCAGTAGGATTCGCCGTCCACGGCACACCCTAGTCGAACCCAACTATCCCATTACCCTTGTCCAAGAAAGCTGTAGGAAAACCAGCACTCTTAGGACACAGTTACACCGACCGCGACCCGCCGCCTTCCGGCCTCGCCGACGAGGCCCAGCGCGACGTCCCAGTAATGTAAATACTCCCCGTCTTTTGCCTAACGAGCCAGCCCGCGCCGCTGAGCCTTTAGTTTTAAACTCCCTAAATAATGCTGCCATGACCCAGCTTGTCCCCATAAGGACGCTTCTGAGCCGAGGTCCGTACCCCACAGGGGGTGAGCGGTGTTGTAGGTTTTTAAGTTTTGTTGCCTTGGCTGGGTCCGGTAAAGCAGCAACCACCCTTATAGAGGTGAACTGCGGGTGATCCTATCCCAAAAAAAACCCAAAACAAATCAGTTCCTCTCCATACATCAGCGCCTTCAGTGTCTTTATAGAGTCCTTTCTATCTACCACGAGACAGAGGGCTTGGCTCAGCTGGGACCGTACTCGCTGACATTTACAGTGGAAAAAGTATTTTCATTTAAATACATCCCACGTGGTAGCGCCTTCTTCAAGTGACAGTGTCTTGTCACATTTCAACCCTCCAATCCAGCAACTTGTACGACCAAATATCCGTCGTGCAAATATTACATAAAAAAAAGAAATAAAGAAAGAAAAAATAGTTATTTGGGACTCGCACAAAACAGACAGATGTAAATTTAATTAAATTAACATAATTACTTAGTCTATAAACATTTTAGTCTGTGCGAGGCCAAGAAGGTCCCTATCTCAGCATAGGCTGCGAAATTTAAAAATAAATAACACAGCGCTGGTTTTATGATAGGGCCTGTGATGCCACGGACGCAGTTACGAAACACACACTAAATATAATAGATACAGATAAAATATATAAATGATGAAACAAAATAAAATATACAATACTATTACATAAAATACACACAGTCAATAATAATTAACAATAAAATCGACCCATGCCCAAAGGCCCAGTGCTCCAAAATCATTTGTGAATGTCACAAATGACGGAACATGAACTAATTATAAATTTATCTACTATTAGAAACATTAAACAATCCAAATATAACAGAACAGCATCATTAACTCATCGTAGTTAACAAAATTAAAATAATTAAAGCAATAATAATTCAAATCAATTAATTTAATTCAAGTCGATTAAATGTCAAACTAATAATTCAAATAAATGAATAAATAATCAAAGTAATAATTCAATTTAATTAATTTAATTCAAGTCAGTTAAATGTCAAAGTAATTAAAAATACAGAAATTAGATTAAATTATCATTCAAACATTCGTCAGTGCTGTAGTAGGCTTTTTCTAAAAGAATGTTTTTTAACCTACTTCTTAATTTTTCCTTTGTGTATTGCCTCCAACATTTTGGCACCTTATTATATAAAATCGTTGGCTAGATAATAACAGCCGCACAGGCCGATCTTCAAGGTTAAGCAACGCTTGCCAAGGTTGGTCTGACTCTGTGGATTGGTAACCATCTTAACATAACGAGTTACCTCCGTGCCTCGGAAAGCACGTTAAGCCGTTGGTCCCGGCTGTTATTTGCAGATCTTTGGCAGTCGTTACGGATAGTCAGAAGACAGTAAATCTGACTCCAGTCTTGCCATGAAGTACCGTGTTACCCAGTTAATGGGTTGTGGAGGTCTGATAGGCAGCCGCTCCTCGTAAAATACTGATATTCAGCTGAATCCGGTTTGACTGGAATCCGACCCCAATATAGTTGGGAAAAGGCTAGGCAGATGATAATTATATAAAATTGGCGCCATAAGAATATACTTGATGAAATGACGATGATGAAAATGTACATCGTGTTTGCCATAGCAAGTAGAAAAACTGCATAGATTCTTACAATGTGCCTACCTTAAAGACAGTTCTCAAACGTCGAACACTGGCTCACATTTTATGTGTACATAAACTTGGTTGGACAACTACGTAACAAATAACATTCACTTTTCTATAGTTCAAGCAAAAATCGTAAGATGTGTTTATGATTTATCGATTCAACAAAATATTTTAGTTCCAAGCTTCTATTATTTATATTAACATCAATGTAACTGTTTTACACGGACAGCACAATAAACGATACTACGGGAAATGAATGAAATATTGAAGCACTCTAGAGTGCGTTTCACCGAATAGTTCCAATGGCGTTATGTTGCCTACTCTGTCTGTCAAAGTCATTGATACGAGAAGACGCTCCCGCCGATTTTGTTTAATTTCATTAGATTTTTGACTGAAATCATGCCCAAAACTTTGAAAAGTGGTGAAAGAATTATGGTGTTAAAGGTGAAGAACTTTTGTGAACGTGAAAAACGTAATGAGGCCCCGTTAATTCCTTTAAAATGTGTTCAAGCTCGTGTCACCGCCATTACAGGTAAGTCAAATAGGGTTACCAGTAGCAGATAATAATTTCCTCACTTAAACTGCTATTTTTTATTGACTATGATTGCCACGGGTGGTATATGTGTGACTGTGATAATAGACAAATAAAACGAAATATTTGTTTTAGGTGTATCTGAAAAAACCGTATCTAAAATCACCAAAGAAGGTGAGGTCGCAGCCAGCACATCGACTAAGGTTTCAACACCACGCAAAAGTGGTCCCCGGCCTAAAAGAATCGAACTGGATGACTTCGAACGGTGTGCTATAAGGCATAAAATACATGAATTTTATGCCGTAAAAAGGAATTGCCTACTCTAACAAAGTTATTGCATGAAATGCGAAACGAGATAGAATTCAAAGGAAGTCGTACCATTTTGTGGAGAATTATCGAAGATATGGGGTTTTATTTTGAAAAATGTAGATCCAAAAGGAAAGTCCTAATGGAGAGATACGATATTGTCGCCTGGCGTTATCGATACCTGGAAGAATTGCGAAATAATCGTCTCGGAAACCAGCGCCCAGTTGTATATTTGGACGAGACGTATATACACGCAACATATTGGGCTGAAAATGTTGGCAAAGTGAACAAGAAGAAGGTATATTAACATCAGACTCCAAAGGTCCACGTTGGATTATCGTCCACGCGGGTGGTGCTATGGGTTTCATACCCAATGCTCAGCTGATCTTCAGATCTCAGTCACAAGCGGCCGACTATCACGATGATATGAACAAAACGAATTTTAATAAATGGCTTAGTGAAAAACTTATACCAAATCTGCCTCCCCAATCAATTGTGGTGATGGATAACGCCTCCTACCACACAGTACAGCTTAACAATGGCAAGCAGAAAGGCGGAAATGCAAAATTGGATCACAAGTAATGGTCTTTCTTACTTGCCAAGTATGGTAAAAGCCCAGTTATTTCAAATAATAAATGAGCACAAACAGCCGCCCGTTTATGAAGCCGATGTAATGTTGGAAGCGCATGGGCATAAAGTGGTACGGCTTCCACCTTACCACTGCGATCTAAACCCCATAGAGCTCATATGGAGTGTCTTAAAAAGACGAATTGCTGAAAAAAACGTGGGTCAAGAAGCAAATAAAATCGTCCAAATCACAGAAGAAGCCTTTGCAACGATCACCGAAAAAGAATGGAGAAAAGAATGTGAGCACGTGAAAAAAGTGGAAGAAAAATATTACGCCGATGGTCCTGCTATTGATAGTGAGATGGACAGATTTATAATTGAAGTGGGAGACGATAGCGACACTTCTGATGACGATGATGATATGGAAGATGACAATCTCTCGGGTATAAGTCCGTTGGATGAGCATAATTACTCCAAACACAATTTAAATCACCCGTAGGTACTTTGCGGTAGGTTATTATAGGTAATATGGCAACACTGAAAAATATTGCTGCCAACATAACGCCATAGGAACTATTCGGTGAAACGCACTCTAGCAGGAAAATTATGGAAATCAGAGTGAATAATTCGTGTAGTTTTGATTTGTACAGTTGTTCTTTGAGAAGTCCAGATGAACCTACTAAAAGTCCCCGAGGGTGGGGGGGTGCGGTAGGGGGAAAAGTACCGTTTTTTCAGTGTTTGCTTGTATCTCTAAAACCATTAAAATATCTCCTTGCTCACCTCATGTTCGTCCATTTCTGTCCATTCAAAGTCAGCTTAACGTTTCTTTTATTTCCTTGGTCCATATGTGTACAACAGAGTTAATACAATCTTACATATGTATTCAATGGTTAAATGGAAATGCAAAACGACAGTAAGGAATTGGTTGCTGGATTTGGACTATGAAGAAACAGAAAATATCATCCAAACCATTAAATGATTTTTGAACAAATATTCCTCTCATTTTCTCATTTTTACTGATAAACACGAAACACTAGACTTACATGCACACAACACCATCACACACTACCACAACAACAACAACAACACAAATTCCTTCACCAACCACACTTTTATTACATAAACTTACCTCTCTATCAACATTGTTTGCTAATAGTGTTATGTATAATCTGATTGATGCTGTAAAATTTGTTAAATGTATATAAGGGTGTGAGCCTGGAGATCTGTCATACAGGTCCCGAACCTAGTTCAGACTCCAGCTAGTCTATTCTGTAAGTTACCATTTCGATATCGAGCTTCACCTGAGTGACAAACCTCACAAAGTGAACTTTATTACACACAACATAAAGGTCTTACGTTTGACGTAACTTGATACTTACCTCGGATTCCGCTGTCGAGACACGAAAATGTTGTTACAGAATAGGGGTACTGCTCTCACAAAGGTTCTTGCGTAAAGCAAAAAATGTATGTTATCAGTAAATTACCTAATGTACCTTTATGAGAGAAATAAAATATAAATGTTATGTTATAATCAGCCTATAATGTTCCCACTGCTGGGACACAGGCCTCCTCTCGGTGAGAGGGAGTGGGCCGTAATCCACCACGCGGGCCCAGTGCAGGTTGGTAGATCTCACATGTCTTCGAATTTTTGGTTTTAGGACATGCCGGTTTCTTCACGATGCAGATGTTTTCCTTCGCCGTTTTGAGAGCAGTGGTGATGAAATAATTTACACAACGTAAAGCGCCTGCCTGGGTTCGAACCTACGACCTACAACTCGTAAGTCGCAGTCAATACCACCGGGCCACCACTGCTCAGGTAATGTATAAAATATTATTCATTTTATACTTTGCCTAGGTATTCTACACAATACCTGAATTATACAGATTGCCGGTAACAAATATATTTTTTTTAATACAGCCGATGCACCAACGTGTGTCCAATGTTAATGTTTACAGTTCAATAGTGAACTAGATGTGAACTATAAAGAGAACACAATGCTACTTGGGATTCTTTTTGTTCCGATTTTATACAACTATGCAGAGGCGGATTATCCCTAAGTCAAAGTAGGCACGTGCCTAGGGGCGCCTGACTATAAAGCGGCGCTCGGGGAAGCTTCAAACAAAAATAAAAAGTATTGACATACATTAAAAAATCTTACTTTGTAAAGAGCTTCCTAAGGACGCCCCTGTTACTGCTTGATTACTCCTACTTACATGGCATATAAATGGCAAAATAAAGTGAAAGGAAGAACGGGGGGGAGATTGCATGTAATAGGGGACCCATTGATAAGGGTAGCATGCCTTGTTGAAACTGGTGTCTAGTCAAAGAACGACTTAAGACTAACGAAAAATCGTCCAGATGGAATTCCTCCGTTTATTCTTAGGGATTGTTCAGAAGTATTTAGAGAGCCACTTTTGTTTATATATAATTTAGCCTTAAAAACATCTACGTATCCCGCAAAGTGGAAAATTTCACGGGTTACCCCTACACCTAAGGGTGGCGACAGGTCAAAAGTTGACAACTACAGGCCTATTGCGGTCCTGTCGGCCTTTGGTAAGGTCTTTGACTCCATATTGAATCGGTATATCACTAGACAAGTCAAAACCCAACTATCCGAAGGTCAGCATGGTTTTAGAACCGGAAAATCTACTGTTACAAACCACATTAACTTTGTGGATTTAGCTGTTACAGAGATGGATAATAATGAGCAAATCGACGTGGCCTATTTTGACCTCAAAAAGGCGTTTGACCGGGTCCAAAATGACGTCTTACTTAAAAAAATATCTGCGATAAGATTTACCCCGAAGCTGCTTCAACTTTTCGCAAGCTATTTCTCTGACCGCCTTCAGTACGTCCAAGAGTACAAGTCTGGCACATTTGCAACTTGCTCCGGTGTGAGCCAGGGTAGTACCCTTGGGCCGACACAATTCATCGTGATGGCAAATAAACTACCCAAGGTCGTCAGGACGGCACGGTGTCTTATGTTCGCTGATGACTTGTAGTTATTCTTAGAGATAAGTAGCGTACAAGACTGTGAGGCGCTTCAGAGGGATATCGATATGGTGGTGAGATGGAGTGAGGTTAACCATTTAGAATTTAACGTCTCTAAGTGCAAGACCATAACTTTTACTGGTTCTCGAGCGCCCATTCAGCACGGGGTCCCCCTGGAGCGTGTCAGTGAAATTAAGGATCTGGGACTAACAATGGACGTGAACTTGACTTTTATCCAACATATTACTAATATTTGTATCAAGGCCTTCCAATCACTTGGTTTTGTCATGAGGCTGGCAAGTGGGTTTACGGACAGTAATGCTATCGTGGTCTTATATTACTCCTTTGTGCGCAGCAAACTGGAATACAATTCGCTGGTGTGGGATCCGCACGAGCAAAAATATAAGCTGATGATAGAACGGGTTCAACGCAAATTTGCTCGCTTTCTGTATAAAAAATTATATGGGTACTATCCCTATTTATATCCGTCTCTGTTTGTCGCGGGAATGGTGGGCATCAACACGTTGGAACTGCGACGTAAATGTGCGTTGTTGATGCACTACTACTTATTACTTAACAATAAGATCGACGACGCGACGACACTAGCTCGCTGTGCACTGTTCGCTCCGGACCGACAGCGGGTGTCGCGCGCCGGTGCCTCGCGGTGCCTGCGAGCGGCTCCACCGTCACGTACCCTTACAACTCGATAGCCCTGATTGCTCAGGAACCGGAGATTGATATATTTACTTGGTCTCACAGTTCGATGATCAAAGCATGTATTCATTTTTTTAGTTTATAAGATACATTTTATGTCGTTGGCTTACTATACGCTTTGGTGAAGACTGTAAGTATAGAAAGCAATTGTTACAAAATAAACACCAAGTTATCAGGTTATTGACACCCTGAAAATATGCATCCTTTTTCTAAAAAATACTTTATAACTTTGTCAATCGAAAGCGAAATTGCTAAAAACATCTACTTTGATAGCCTAATTAAAGAGTTCGCCGACAGAAGCTAGTAAAATAAAGAAAAACTAAAGTTTTTTTTTTTTTTTTTTAATAATAGTTATTTCATTATATCCTTTGCCGTATAGTGTCGGCCGGTGCCGTATGGTGCGCTAAAAGAATAATACCATCCCATCACTTCCCGTGGATGTCGTAAGAGGCGACTAAGGGATTCGCCAGAGAATGGGCAGCAGCGTTCTCTGTAAAACTCTACACCATACACTGCGATCGCCAACCCGTCTGCCAAGCGTGGCGATTATGGCAAACCTCCCCAAATGATGGGTGACACTTGGGGGAAGCCTATGTCCAGCAGTGGTCGTCTTTCGGCTGAAATGAGGAATGATCCTTTGCCTCTTTAACCCCCGATCAATAAAGAGGGGTGTTATAAGTTTGAACGCAATGTGTGTCTGTCTGTCTGTCTGTGGCCCCGTAGCTCTAAAACGGGTGAACCGATTTGAATGCGGTTTTTTTAATTTGAAAGCAAGTTTTCCAGCGGTGGTTCTTAAATAAGTTTTATCAAGGTTGATTAAAATAAAATATGATTAAAATGGGTATAATTCTTTAGATAAATACGCGTTACGGTCGCAGATCACATTTGGTCCACATACAGCTTCACACTGACCGGCAAATTGAAAAAAACATAAAAATATTTGAATTTCGCGGGCCACCCTGGAGCATCCACCTTAAGAACTGGTGTAAGCATTAAAAAAACATGCGAAAAATTCAAATCGGTTCATAAATGACGGAGTTATGAGGTAAAAAACAACCGAATTGAGAACCTCCTCCTTTTTTTGAAGTCGGTTAAAAAGTGTTACACGTTGTTATTGTTTTTAACCGACTTCAAAAAAAGGAGGAGGTTCTCAATTCGGTTGTATTATTTTTTTTTTTTTTTATGTTTGTTACCTCATAACTCCGTCATTTATGAACCGATTTGAAAATTTTTTATTTCATCTCAAAGGGTATACTCCTCGATTGGTCCCATTGTCACCATGTCAGAATCTGATGATGAGATCCCAGAAAAATCGAGGGCAACCCTCAAATTTTATAGGCACATACAATGTTTTTCATGAACTTTCTAACGCAGTTCAGATATTTGTGCTTGGTAATCATCATCTCATCTTGCTGAGCTGATGATGACAGGTATAAATTAGGATCTGATGATAAGATCCCATGAAAAATGTTTGTTCAGCGATACTTTAGCCAATTGTCAGCGGATTTGGATGATTCTTTTTTGTTTGAAAGAGTATTTTCCTGGACTGGTCCCGTTTCAATTTGGTGAAGATCTGACGAAGAACTTCGGAGGTAGGCAACGGAACTCTTCAACAAATAAGAGCAAAGGGATCGGGATTGCTGAAATCGCATGTTTTTTTAGTGTTTACACCAGTACTTAACATAACATTGTGCTGGTACGCTTTTAATGGGTACGCAGGTACCTAAGTACCACTAAAAACATAGTAAATACAATTTTAAACTTAATATTGACAGGCTAAAAGAAGTTCAACAAATTAAATTCTTAGGAGTACTCATAGATCAAGATCTGACACTGAAGACGTCGTTATTTTTTTTTTATATGTATGTATGTATCTATGTATTTATGATTGTATTTCTTTTCCACTCCGTTTGTCTTTCCTTTTAGTTGCACCTGCCATGTTGTCTCTGCACCATCCTAAGGTCGACTGGTAGAAAATGCCTAAGGCATTAAGTCCGCCTTTGTACAGTATTTTTTCTAGTGCATCAAGTTTTAATAAATAAATAAATAAATAAGATCTGAATTGGAAAGTACATCTGGATAATTTGTGCAGTAGGATTAATAAGTTTGTTTATGCTCTCAGACAAATAAAGAATGTAACAAACAAAAAAACCGCTATTACAACTTATCACGCCTACATAGAATCCATCTTACGGTACGGACTCATTTTTTGGGGTAATAGCACGGAAGAGAGAGCAGAGAGCATTTATTGCGCAAAAGAAATGCGTCAGAGCAATTTGTGGTATCCGTCCTGACGAGTCATGTAAAGGGTTCTTTAAAAAGCTAGGTATTTTACCACTTCCATCACTTTACATTTATGAAATCTGTAATTATGTTTATAATAATAAGGTATTGTTCAAAAAAGCCTATCAAATGAACTCTCGGAATAGAGATCCATGTAGACTTGTATTGCAAGATACTCCTAAATCAGCCAAGTATGCGAAAAGTTTCCTGGTCATGTGTATACGCATTTATAATAAAATTCCAAAAGAAATAAAATTGATATGTAATATTAAATCTTATAAAAACAAATTATTGAAATGGCTGAAAGAACATATGTTTTATGACATTAAAGATTTTTTTAACAATAAACTATAAAATTTTGGACATTTACGTGGATAGTTTTGACAATTGTATTATTAATTATTAATAATTATTTATTAATTATTATTAATTGTATTATTGTATTGACCTTATAGTTTTGACATTAAACAATAATTAAATTATAATATTTTGCATGCAATTGATACATATTCCGTATAGCTAAACATGTGGACCTAAGATTAATACCTGACTGTAACAACTTTATACCATGTTTAAAGCAAATAAAGACTTATCTTATCTTATAATACGTATAAACAAAAAAATATTTTAGGAACGTAACACTTTTTTACGCGATTGCACCGGCGCGGACTTCACTCAAACCTAACTTCCGAGGAAAAACCACGCTGACGCGAACTGTAAGCAGTACAATAAAACAAATAGATTCTTACAATCAACGTTTATTTACATATTAGGTACTTACAGATTTTATACATATGTGTTATGAAGTACTCGTACATTGGATTCCACAACCGTTCTCCTAAGACCGATTTGCCATTGGACTGTTTGTCAACAGAAAGAATTCATTCATTGAAGTTAGCGCAAAAGGCATTTCGTCGTGGTGTGGAACGTAACAGGAAAGACAGAGACCGACATCACAATCTGGGCACATTATTCTTGTGTCTTTCCTTACCCAGCACCTGACACATTTGCGCCTTTTAAGACACCCATTGTCATTTTTATCTCTAGTTCTTTGGGCATGTGCCTTGCCTTTTGAGGCGCAAATGTGTCAGCTTCGGGGGGAAGAAGTTCAAGCAGTACTTTTCCCCTAAATGACTTGCACCGGTGGAATCAAAAGGTTCCATTTGCGATACAACGGTGGGGCATTGGTGAGCCAAAAGGTTAAGGAAAGAGTACCGCTTGTACCTTTTTTAACAAAAATAAAAGGAATTTAACAGCATCATTTGTAAAATATGTTTGCCGATTTTCTTATACCGCCTCATAGACTTTTGCTCACTAGAATAATAGGCTAGTATTTGGTCGTGTCGATCCTCACCTTTCATGTATTTATTATATTTAATCACCATATTTGGTTTGAGGAGCTCGCGGCTAGATAATACAGCCGCACGGGTCGATATTCAAGGTTAAGCAACGCTTGCCAAGGTTGGGCTATGAATGGGTGACCATCTTAACATACCGAGTTTCCTCCGTGCCTCGGAAAGCACGTTAACCCGTTGGTCCCGGCTGTCATTTGTAGATCTTTGGCAGTCGTTACGGATTGTCAGAAGCCAGTTAATCTGACTACAGTCTTGCCATGAAGTATCGTGTTACCCAGCTAATGGGTTGTGGAGGTCTGGTAGGCAGCCACTTCGCGAAAAAACACTGGTATTCAGCTAAATCTGGTTTGACTGGAAGCCGAAACCAATGTAGTTGGGAAATGGCTAGGAAGATGATGAATAACCATATTTGGTTTGTTCACGACACGACCACGCCTATTTTCCACTGGCTTCAAGTGGGGTGAATGATCAATGGAAATAGTGAGCACCTCTCTCTTGTCTTTCCATTTGCAGACACAAACACCTTTTCCGTTATACCGATAAATATTTCCACCTTTCAAAAGTTTTTTAATCACAACAGCTTTTGGATATTTTTTCCTTTTAGCAGCCAAAGTTCCAGTGCAGTAAGTTTGTTTCAACATAATTGCTCTGCTAACTGGACACTGTTGTAGAAATTGTCCATGTCAATAGAGTGGCCGCTATTTAAATAATCTTTTAAAAGTCATGTTATTAATACTTTATC
Organism: Lacanobia oleracea; assembly: GCA_950371165.1. Taxonomy (NCBI): domain Eukaryota; kingdom Metazoa; phylum Arthropoda; class Insecta; order Lepidoptera; family Noctuidae; genus Lacanobia; species Lacanobia oleracea. Next base: position 11,472,080 of record OX493415.1, on the reverse strand, counting down.
GACATTTCCCACCAACTTCAGTGTCTTGTGCGCCTTTGTACATATGAATCATATGCACTAGTCCTTTTAGATCAGCCAAAACATATAATTTTATACTATATTTATGCCTTTTATTTTGTATATATTGTCTGAATATTACCCACCCTCTAAACCCAACCATCCACTAGTCTATACTCAGTTCCATTTCAAGGTAAAATAAATTTATCATTGTGTCGTTAAAGTAACTTAAAAATAATCAATTTTGGAATACTTAGTCCTATAGGGACCGTGCATGGCGTTGACTATGCCATCTAGTGTCGCATATTCGAATTTTTCAGGGTCAGAATACTTGACATTAACGCTTCTGTGCTGCCACCTGTGGGTCCCTCTGCGCTCAGTTTAGGGGAACGTGCGCGAAGAAGACTGTGCCATCTAGCGTAGCTATTTCGAATGTTATACTTGAAACACACTTGACAGTGACATTTCTGTGCTGCCACCTATAGTTTCTGGATGCTTCTTACAGTGTATTTTTAAATCCCTGAGACTAAATTGACAAGTCCAAATGTCAAAACTGACTTCAATTCTATTGAAATCTATGTCAGTTTGCCATCTGCACTTGTCAATTTAGTCTCAGGAATATTAGTCTCTCACACACTTTAGTGTAGTGTTAAAAAAAGGCATCTTAATATTAACAGAAATCTGTCCCTTGACATATATTTGTAAATGTTAAATTTAACAAAATATTTTTTTTTTCTAATAATCAGCTATCCTACTCAACCTAACGGTGCCAATAAAAAAAAATAATGCCCAAATATGTTCACAATTCAGATATAACTGTATTTTTTCATTTAGTTATTCGGCTATCAGGCTCAAATGGCCTGAGCAATAAAATTTGGGCATGCATGTTCGTCATTTCCGCTAGGCTGGTCATAAAACTGTCTCGGAAAACAGCTAAAAAATACTCGACAGGTCGTTAGATGCTTCCGAGATCTTTATCTCGGGGATCCCAGTAAATGGGAAATTATTTTTTGTTGCTGTCTTCTCGGTCCACTCTCCATCCGGAGATAAGACAGCGATAGAAAGTGTTGAGCTGTAAAGGAAAAAATAAATCAATTTTCCAAAAAAAAAACTGACCATGTGCGAGTCGGACTCGCGTGCAAAGGGTTCCGAACGAATTTTTTTTAACATGTTATTTTAACACTATGGAATTTTTATAGGTTTTTCTGTAATCTATAGGATCTATTATCTCCATTTTTTTTCAAAATTTTAGACTCATTCGTTTCGGAGATAAGGGGGGGAATGTTAATTTTTCGTCTAATCTTATCTATCTATACTAATATATAAAGCTAAAGAGTTTGTTTGTTTGTGTACTTGAACGCGCTAATCTCAGGAACTACTGGTCCGATTTGAAAAATTCTTTCAGTGTTAGATAGCCCATTTATCGAGGAAGGCTATAGGCTATATATCATCACGCTAAGACCAATAGCAGCGGAACAGTAATGAAAATTGTGACGCAAACGAAGTTGGGCGGGTCAACTAGTACTAATATATAAAGCTGAAGAGTTTGTTTGTTTGCTTGAACGCGCTAATCTCAGAAACTACTGGTCCGATTTGAAAAATTCTTTCAATGTTAGATAGCCCATTTATTGAGGAAGGCTATAGACTATATATCATCACGCTAAGACCAATAGGAGCGGAGCAATACTGGAAAATGTGACACAAACGAAGTTGCGCGGGACAACTAGTTTCATGAATAACTCCATTAAAACCATTTATTTTAAAATTATTAACAAAAATACAATTAAAACCCTCACATTAAGTCCTTTCATTTGATATATCACACGATATTGTTTGGGTCACAAAAGACCTTATGTGTACCAATATTCAACAGAATCGGTCCATTGGATTCGGAGAAAACTGGCTGTGACGGACGGACAGACAGACAGACATCCACCCGAGTGATCCTTAAGGGTTCCGTTTTTGTTCGGAACCCTAAAAACTATTCAATGCCTAAAATAAAAATAAAAACCGGCCAAGAGCGAGTCGGACTCGCACACGAAGGGTTCCGTACCATAAAACTTAGTTTTTGTTATTTTTTGTTATAGCGGCAATAGATACCTATACATAATCTGTGAAAGTAGATGTTTCAAAATGGGCCAGGTCTATGTACTACATTACCTCTTAAAAAGAGAAAAATCCGTAGAATTCGAGAAAAATACAGTTAATTAATTTAAACGTTTACTACTGTTGTGCTAGTTAATTGATGTTTATACCGGTACATGGTGGACATCCCACCCACACGCACAAAACGTTTTGGGAACACATTCATAATGCGTACAGCTAAGGAGTGGAATTCCCTGCCGGAGTCTGTGTTTCCCGATAGCTACAACCTGGGAGTCTTTAAGTCAAGAGTGAATAGGTTGCTTCTAGGCAGGCGTGCTCCTTCTTCGACCACATCATCGCTTACCATCAGGTGAGATGGTGGTCAAGCGCGTGCCTATTATTAGTTAAAAAAAAAAATTACTTTTATCAATTTTCAACATGGCGTCGCACCGATTAAGTTACAGATCATAGAAAAATAACTGTCAGCTGTCATAACAATGTCACTTCAGTCACTTTCGTCAGAAATAAATGTCAAACGTCATTAATCAATCAAAATTCTTTTGTTTTACCAGCAAACAAAGCCATTTTAAAGAAATTGGACAGTTGAGAACTGTTTTAAATATATTTCTCTATTTTTAAGTATAGTGTACAAGGACCTGGGCCAGGGTCCATACATTTTGGAACATCTCCTTTCAACTGTCTACCTATTACGGTTCTTGAGATACAGCCCCCTGGCAGTCGGACGGACGGACGGACAGCGGAGCTTAGTAATAGGGTTCCGTTGGGTATGGAACCCTAAAAACTAAGCTAAAACAACGATTATGTATGTCTTGGATTCTCTACCTGTCTGACACGTTGGTGGAGTCGCTTTCGCCGTCAAAGCCGCTAGACTCGAGATCGTCGGTATAGTCTTCTCCGAAGATCTCGCGTAGGTCACGTCTTACGTCTTCATAATTACGCGCCATCTAAAACAATATTTTATCGTACATTTTGTGCCGCATAGTCAGTCCGATAAGTACCTAGTTACATAAAATAACAGCTTTTTTAAAAAAAAAGGTAATAATAATAATTTATTTATTTATAAAAGAGATTGTAGTACAATAGTTTCCTTATAATACAACGAGGTGGTTTCGTACGATTGTCTTCAATCTGGTGGTTGATGCACTGTCCTCCTAGCTAGGTTATAGGTAATATAACCTGTAGTAAGGAGAACGAAGCTTTGCGTTATTTGTTTTCCGTTATCGACCTGAAACAAAGAAAAGACATGTAAAAAAATACGTAACAACGTCCTTATATGAAAGAGTTTAGAGGGAGAGAGAGAGAGAGAGATTTTAATATCTATTTATATCACAGAATTTCTGTTCCGTGATTTATATAGGTAGTGAAAAATCACTATCTTTCTTCCTTTTTTTCAAGGATGGGAAATCATCAAATGACTCCTCCCGCTCTGGGTGAAGCAGAAGGGAGTGTCAGACTCTTACTGACTAAAACCCATCCGTGTTCCTCCTAGTGCCCTTTGCGTTCCAGGGCTACGGTACCTCTTTCGAACAGATTCCGCAGCCCATAAAATAACAGCTGGAGAGTTGGCCGAGCCATAAACAATGAAATGTGGGCAAGAAGAATATGTTCTGATGCGGAGCTCGTGGCTAAATAATAACAGCCGCACGGGTCGATCTTTTATTTTTTATTTTATTTATTTAATTAAGGTTCACCAACAGTTGTTACAGATATTACATAGATAGGAACATATAAGTAATTGTGTCTTAAATCTAACTGCACAACCAATTACAGGCAAACACCACATGCAAAATGCTCTTTGTAATTATAAAATTAATTACAAAGACTTTATGTACAATACTTAGATAACTAAATTAAATACTAATACTAATTACATTTGACAAATGTCGATAATGAGTCTGCGTGGACGTCAACCAGGTCGCTGCGTTCGTTTATAAGTTTGCACATGCGGGGTATAGGCGAATTATCTTGAAGGTTATGCAACGCTTGCCAAGGTCTATGGATAGGTGACCGTCTTAACATACCGAGTTTCCTCCGTGCCTCGGAAAGCACGTTAAGCCGTTGGTCCGGGCTGTCATATCCGTAACGACTGCCAAAGATCTACATCTTTGGCAATCGTTACGGATTCTCAGAAGCCAGTAAATCTGACTCGTCTTGCCAAGATGTGCCGTGTTACCCAGTTAATGGGTTGTGGAGGTCTGATAGGCAGCCTCTCCACGTAAAAAACTAGTATTCAGCTGAATCCGGTTTGACTGGAAGCCGACCCCAATGTAGTTGAGAAAAGGCTAGGCAGAGAGAGATGAGCAAGAAGAAGATGCTTATGTAGAAGAAAGTGTAAGAGGTAAATAAAAATTGCTTTCCATTTCTCGTGGGTGTAAAAAAAATACAGTAGGTATAGCGCAGTTGAACTCTACCAATGCTAAAGTGTTTAAAATGTTGTTGTAGTAGACGTTCTTTGGTTCATAACTAGTTAAGGTTCCGTACCCAAAGGGTAACCAACGGAATCCTACTAATAAGCCTCCGCTGTCCGTCCGTCCATCCGTCTGTCTGTCAGCGGGCTGTATCTCAGGAACCGTAATAGGTAGAGAGTTGAAATTTTCACAGATTGTGTATTATATGATGCGTGTATTTGTTGAGGTGTGTATACGGAGAGAAATCAAATGCGGAAGATTTATTTAATTGATGTTTATTCACTCATAACATATTTCGTGGAAGTACTTAGTTGGTATTAATATGCGCGTCTATAGGTCGCGATGGTACTGGGCGAACTGAGGGTTCGCGGGGCACCGCACGTGATTGCGAATACATAATCACTGTGACAGCGTTCCTACAGATTCACAAGTACCAGAAACTACAAACATGACGAAATAATTCCGGGGCTAAAAGTTTCACACACTATCAAGATGCATTTCCGAGGATGAGAATATGAGACAAAAAAGTTGAACGTGAGCTCTAAGTCTCCGCAGACAAAGTCGCGGGCAGAAGCTAGTATGCAAACAAATGTAAAAAAAAAAATGTAAGCTTCGGTTTCGGCCGAAACAGAGAGCAAGGCCGAAAGTTCTGTTTCGGTTTCGGCTGAAAAATCAGTTTCGGTCGGACACTAAAAATAGTTGTATTTCGTTTGTTTTAGAACAATTACCTACGTTGATACTATTTTCACTGTTAGTTTAATTACTTTAGTTTTTTTTTTTTTAACTTTTGACTTGTTGTGTGGTTTTCATGCATATTCACCATTGGTAGAGCTACAACTGCACTTTTAACCCCTGAGTGTACATAATAGGACTCATTCGTCAATTCTGAACCATTATGCTTATGAAAATTTACATAAATATTAGAAATAAGCATAAGCATAATCAGCCTATAGGTAATGTTTCCACAGCTGGGACACAGGCCTCCTCTCGGTGAGAGGAAGTGGGCCGTAATTCACCACGCGGGCCCGGTGCGGGTAGGTAGATGTCACATGTCTTCGAATTTTTGGTTCTTGGCCATATAATATTAGAAATGGGTACCATATTTTTTAATGTTAGCTAAAGTAAATTATAGTATGTAAAAGATAGCTCATATTAATAACTGTTAGTAATTGCCATGTACAGCCTGAAGGTTCACAAAAATTCACACTTATTTATACAGTTCTGGAACTACACACAAAACTGAATCGCACTATGATATTTGGTTCAAACCGAGTCGGGTACTTGAAATACTATGCTTCCGTGTGCGATTGCGATACGCGCGGGACTTCGTCGGATATACAGTTCCAAATAATATACAATGATATATATATACCTAACAATCATACAATCATAGTGCCTTACCTATCACTTTCGAGTTGCGTATAGATGCAGCCAATACATGGAAATTGAAATATATAAATGCAATTAAGATATTCTAAACCGCTACATTTATAAGTTTAGCTATAGTGTAAAAACGATATTGCCCATGCCTAGCTAAACCCGAGTCTTGCCGAGACTGTCACTGTCATTTAGGAATTAGGCGTATTTATCGAAACAGTTAAAAAAAACAGGTATTTCAAAGTAACAACATGATACAGGTATAACCAAAATAACAGCTCCTACCTGTTTTGCCTGTTCCACAAACAACCATATAACAATAACTTCGTGAGATACAAACGAAACGACCTGGAACAGTTTCAAATGAAACACTCCTTCTCCTCTGACTTATTATTATAGGAAGAGACAACATCTGTTCTTTGGAACAAGATCTGCTCCTCTGGTTCATTGTAATAGAAAGAGATAGAACCTGTTCCCTGCCTGTCACTATTCCTGACCTTTTTGGATACACATAAAAATAATGAACTTTGAACAAAATATCGAAAAAAATATATATTATTATGTTACTTTAATTTTAAAATATCTCTTGTGAAAATAATAATTAATAAAAACAACCTTTAAATGCGCTGAAGGGTAGTAAATATAGCTCAGAAAGCTGTTTCAATTACCAATTATTTTAGTAATAAGCTTCATACATTTATTGAACGTCTCTTTTAAAGTTATAGGGGCAACAAGAAACGTGTGTTTTCAGTTCATGGTTCGGAACCCTTTATGTGGAAGTCCGACACGCACTTAGCTGATTTTTTTTTTATCACTTACAGCGTCAAGCGTAGGTCATCAGCGTACATTTTTCTAATCCAGGAAGTGATGGATGAGGTATCTAAAGATATTCACTCCGTTAGGAAACACTTCAATACGCGTGTTCTAATACCCACTTGGCACATGGCGATGCGTAACAAAATTGTATTTATTAATGGCAATATTTTCCGTACCAGGTACTGATTTCTACAGTAGTAACACTGAAACACTGATGTCATTCTTCAAAGTTTCGGGTGAAAGACCTATTGACTTTTTCTGTCTCCAATGGCATTAGAGCAGGACAACCTGTACAAATTCTGTTTGCGTGTGACTAGTATAGCATATGACTTTCTTTCAAAACTAAAGCTAAAACACCTGGAACGTCATTAGTGAAAAAACGTACCCGAATGTGGAATCCACAATAGTGAAATTATTGAAAAACTGAGTAAAATATAAATTTGTTCCGTAATTTAGCCAACAATGGAGCTAAACGATGTGATAGTTAATCAACCCGTCGTGATTGACAATGTAAAAAAACATTTAATTACCTTAACGCTAGCTATTTTCATCTAGTTGACGATGCTAGTTTTTATGCAATAAGTCTTATTAAAATCGATTATAGAACCATTTTTAATGGGTTTTATTTATAATCGATCGTTATTAAAGGTTCTAAATCGTTTATACTCACGCTTTCATACAGTAGTTGACGAAAATGAGTCACCTCGTCACCTTAAACGTTTAGTGTCGTGTACGTTATTCATAATGTTGCCGGTTTTGCCAGGGCTCCGGAGTAATCAAAGCTGGCTTCGCTGGCGATCAGATACCGAAATGCAGGTTTCCAAACTAGTAAGTATAAACATTTACATTCTCATTTTGTATTTTCGTTCCCATTTATTGTGTTTCATGGCAAAGGAACTAATGGTGTCAAAGACCATATATAATACAAAATTAAGTTAGCAAACTTTCCTCTCTTAACTTGGAATGACCTATAATGTAACAATTCAGATTCAATTTTGAGCATTACATTTCAATACTGCCTCCATGACTGACTATAATTTAACATTAGATTCGATTTTGATCATATGTCAGACGAAGCGGTGCACATTCATGTTACAAGTTGTATCAAAATATTACACATTGTATCACCAAGTTGCACACTGCAATGCTCGCCATTGTAATACTTGTATCTGTAACATTACAAATTGCAAACTGTAATGATCAGTTCTCCTCCCTCACCAATGTAATGATCAACAAGTGAGGGAGCATCTTTAGAAATAGAATAACCTTTACACAACTTGCTTTCTGAGAGTCAATAGAAGATGACTTATAGGCCACTAGCGGCCTGCCCCAGCTTTGCCCGTCAATATACATCGTCTAAATCCTTTGCCCTTGTCGATCTAGAATAATATACATTTCCGTAACTGCTCTGGAAATTACCTTCTATGTATACTTTCAAAATGAACACTCTCTTTATCTATACTAAATTATTATAACGAGGTTGTGAGGGGTAATCTCTAGATCTGAGAGTCATAGAGTCATGTCCCAATAGTTGTAAGCTTTATTTTATTTTTAATGATGGTGTCATGCTTGATGCGAATAAACTATTTTTATTTCATTGTTGTAAGTAATATGCTTGTCCCACAGTATAGGCCGACCGAAGCATGTCCGAGTGATGGCTGGAGCGTTGGAAGGAGAGCTCTTCGTAGGTCCACGTGCTGAAGAGCATCGAGGTCTGCTCAGTATAAAATACCCAATGGAACATGGGATTGTTACTGACTGGAATGACATGGAACGCGTGTGGAATTATATCTACAGTAAGGTTAGTAGAATAGCTTGAAGTCTTAATATTTAGAACCGTAGACATCAAGATACAATTTGAAACAATTTACTGTGTCTTAAAGGAGACTGATAAAAAATATAAAGCTCGTGGCTAAATAATAACAGCCGCACGGGTCGATCTTGAAGGTTAAGCCACGCTTGGCAAGGTTGTGGATGGACCATCTTAACATACCAAGACTCCTCCGTGCCTCGGAAAGCACGTTATACATTTGTAAATCATTGGCAGTCGTTATGGATTGTCAGAATCTGACACCAGTCGACGGTCTTGCAAAGAATTGCCGTATTTCCCAGTTAATGGGTTGTGGAGGTCTGGTAGGCAGTCGCTCTACGTAAAACACTGGTATTCAGCTGAATCCGGATTGACTGGAAGCCGACCCCAATGTAGTTGGGAAAAGGCTAGGCAGATGATGATGAAAGGAGACTGATAATAAGTGGTCTTTGAACCAAGAACCAACAGCGATACTGTTGCGGTTTTTGTGGGGATACCTCAACGATACCCATGTGCAAAGGGGCATCAAAATCTGATCCAACAGTTTTGAGAAATAAGCTGAAACTGAATACCAGTATTTTACATAGAATGAATATCCCTTAGCAAGAAAGATTATCTACAAATGGCAGCCGGGACCAACAGTTTAACGTGCTTTCTGACTCTGTATGTAATGTATGGTCACCCATCCAAACACCGACCTGGGCAAGCGCTGCTTAACCTGGAACTTAAAACCATGGCTGTTATCTAGCCACAAGCTGCTCAGTGTACTGTAAATATGTTTTGTTGTGTTCTTAGGACCAGCTCTCGACATTCTCAGAAGAGCATCCAGTTCTTCTGACGGAGGCTCCCCTCAACCCTCGGAGGAATAGAGAGAAAGCGGCAGAGGTTTTCTTTGAAACCTTCAACGTGCCAGCCCTGTTCCTGTCCATGCAAGCAGTGTTGAGTCTGTGAGTACATGTCTCATCTGCACCTTTAGCCAAAAGTATAATGACAAAGGAGAGATCTGTTCAAAATAAATAACACTGGCTTTTGCCCGCGGGCGTCCGAAGTCGCGACCTCATACGCGCATATCTCGTTTGGTTGCCATCCCATCAGACTATGTATTCTGATTGAACCTGTGTTTGCGCACATACTTGTGCATTGAAATATCTCCTGTGCACTCGGCTAATCCCTGTTGCCCACCGTGATCGAAATTCGATAGGGAGGATTAAACTTAGACTAGATTTTGACCGCGACTTCGTACGCGCGTATCCCGGTTTTTCCCGTTCCCGTAGATATTTCGGGTAATCCTCTCAGTCAGTAATGGAAGAATTTATACAATTGTTTTAGAAATATCCTCAGAATAATGACAGGGAGTACTATTAGTGGCTTGAGGCGGTTTAGAAACTATGACACTAGGGTGTTTGACCTTCTGCTGGGGCTGCGGAATCTGTTCGAAAGAGGTACCGTTGCCTTGGAACGCAAAGGGCACTAGGAGGAACACGGATGGGTTTTAGTCAGTAAGAGTCTGACACTCCCTCCTGCTTCACCCAGAGCGGGAGGAGTCATTTGATGATTTCCCATCCTTAAAAAAAAAAAAAAATAGGGTGTTTGACCTTACTGCCCACACGACAAGATGAAAAAGTGGCCTAAACAAACATTTTAACTTAGGCGTCACAGACAGCCCACTCTCCAGGGGCTGCTTTGACGCCGAAGAATCAGCCTCCCAAGTCATCCTGGAATGCGAGGTCGCTCCGCGAAGCCTGTGAAGCTCCTAGGAGGAACTGAACGAGGGTCTAAGAAGTGCGGAAAATGGAGTCCCTACTCTACTCTATAATAATAATAGCCTTTTATTCGTTAACATAGGGTTACAAGAGGTCCCTAAGTTCGGTGTGCCTTTTGGCATAGTCCTCCTCCAATTCCTTCCAATGGGTCCTGTCCCTTGCTACTCTCAACCAGAATGGTCCCGCTGTCTATTGTATGTATGTAAATCGGGCTGGTTTCCGCAACGCCACGACTAAGCGCGTATTTTGCGTGCAGGTGGGACAAATGCGTCATACGATCCACCCCAGCTCCCCAAGGAAGGCCAGCAACGCCTTGGTGTTACCAACTATCTCACAGAGGGTACCTGGGTTTCCGAAGTACTTTGCCCAGTAATCCGCGACTACCGGGCAGCTTAGAAGCAGGTGTGCTGCTGTCTCATTCTCCTCCATGCAGGCTTTGCATAGCGGGCTGTCAGTGACTCCTATAGCATAGAGGTGTTTATTAAAAGACCCGGCCAGTTGTTACGGCTGTCACCCACTGTCTGTTTCAAGTCACCTTCCCATCTCCTGACTTGACGAACCCTACCTCTTTTGCCATCTCATGGTTGCCAGAGAGTGACTTACTTGCTCCATTTGCTAATGGGGTGGCGTAGCATATTACTCTACTGTATATTAGGATTTAAAACTTAATTCTGCATTGCCTTTTACCACAGATACGCCACTGGCCGAACGACAGGAGTGGTACTTGACTCAGGGGATGGTGTCACCCACTCTGTACCCATCTATGAAGGATTCGCCATGCCCCATAGCATCATGCGAGTTGACGTAGCCGGGAGAGACGTCACACGGTACCTGAGGTAAGCCGTCGCCTTTATTATTAATCAGTTTATTTCAGATCAACATTAATCCATAAAATCACAAATTAAAAAAAAGAAATTAGAGAAAAATAAATTAAATTAAAATCTATACTAAAATATAAAGCTGAAGAGTTTGTTTGTTTGTTTACTTGAACGCGCTAATCTCAGAAACTACTGGTCCGATTGAAAAATTCTTTTAGGCCCGTATTACAGAACCTTACTCAAGTACTACTTAAACTGCGTTCAACCGATTACTGCTTGAGCAAAGAATCTCGCCTCAAGCATTCAGTTTATTTTAGATCTATCCTCAAACTCAAACCAAACGAAACTACGCTTGAGTAGAGATTTGATCTCTGATTACGTGAGTAAGCAATTATTATGGTAAACCTGAACAATAGTTTGTTTTCTATTGCAATTTTTTTTTTTTTTTTCGTACGATTAAACTGGATCAAAACCGGATGACGAGGTGGACGACACGACGTTATTGACACTGACATCCACCCTTAACCCTTCAGAGTAGGTACATCATAGTCACCGGCTCAGTTGCCAAAGAAGGAAAAAAAAAAAAAAGGTACATCATAGGTACATAATGTTCTGTGGACAGCTAAACTGTGAAACTGAGTTTTTTTGGCGGGATTATTTCGAGTGAAGTTCAGTGGCTGTTTTAACTGATTCCTAGTGGATATTATGAAGTAAAATGCTGCCAAATACTGCATAAAAAAATTGAATGTGTTGCACCCCCATTCTAATGAAACTCAAAAAAGATATAAATGAAAATAAAGACTTGACATAAATTAAAAAAAAACTGTGAAACTTCATCTTCATTGTCAAATTACTCAAGAGTTAAGTAGAAATACAATAAAATATTGTTTGCAATAATTATTGTGGTTCCGTGTGGTTCATATTTGGGTTAGGAAATATCTTAACAAAAAAGAATTTTACGCTTTTGGAAAGAAATTTATTAAGGTGGATGCTCCAGGGTGGCCCGCGAAATTCAAATATTTTTATGTTTTTTGCAATTTGCCGGTCAGTGTGAAGCTGTATGTGGACCAAATGCGATCTGCGACCGAAAGAATGAATATTTCAGAAATAATCATTCTTTCGAACTACATGAACTTAGAGGGCTATATTGATGAATAAAATGGTTATAATTCTTTAGATAAATACGCGTTACGGTCGCAGATCGCATTTGGTCCACATACAGGGTGTAGTTTATCTATAATATGTATGTATTTAGAAATATATAAGTATGTTTATCAGTTGTCTAGTACCCATAACACAAGCTCTGCTTAGCTTGGGACTAGATGGCGTTGTGTGATAGTTGTGTGGAATATTATATTATATTATTATTATATTATATTATATTATTATACAGCTTCACACTGACCGGCAAATTGCAAAAAACATAAAAATATTTGAATTTCGCGGGCCACCCTGGAGCATCCACCTTAAGTATAACAAATATTAAAATCATTTAAAATGTTATAGAAAATAAAAAAAAATATTATAATAATCTACTTCTGCAAATATATCCTTTTTGATTAGGTAGGTACTCGATTTACTCCAAATTCACAACAATTTTCATGAATATCTATGCTCAAGCGTGGTCTCGACTACACTTGCGAAAACAAAGATCAAATCTCGCCTCAAGCAGTGATTCTGAGCTGATTGTAATTTTAAAAGGGTATAATTTAGACGGTCACCAAAAATAATATTTTTAAGACTCTAAGCCTAGGCACCAAAATGGATCAACGGTCACCAAATTCTATCCAACTCAACTGTGATTGCCATAAAATGTAGGCTTGGGGTTGCAAACTGGATAAAATAGGTTAGGTTAGGTTAGAATTGTGACCAACCGCGCGCGAGCCGAGCGAGCGAAGCGAGCGGTGCCGCGGCAGCGGCCGGCGAGCGCTACTTCTCGAATATTATTTGGTGACCATTTATCTGTTTTGGTAACCGTTTAGAACTTTTTTGGTAGTAAAATAGGTACTTTTTTGGGCGGTGTTTAAACACAAGCCATTTTAAAATAAGGACACATTGAGTAAAGCTCAGTTATGACTCAAGCACTGTTCTATAATACGTAAAAAATGTCATTTTAAAGTGACATTGCTCAGGTGATTATTGATTGTAGTTTCTCTGCTCAAGTCAAGTTCTAAAATTACAACTCCAACTGAGACTAGTTTTAAGTAATGCTTGAGTCTTGATTGTAGTTCTGTAATACGGGCCTAAGTGTTGGATAGCCCACTTATTGAGGAAGGCTATAGGCTATATATCATCACGCTAAGACTAATAGGAGCGGAGCAGTAATGAAAATTGTGACGCAGACGAAGTTGCGCGGGTCAACTAGTACTTATTAAAATTACAATTATCAATTAGTATCGGTTAATTACTATTAAACGATACTAATCTAACTTTATGTCAATGTTCTACAGCTGACCATGAATACGAACAAACCGCACATCACATCTTATGGGTGTGTACACTTTGGGTAACTGAACGAAACATTATGTTAGATAGTATTCAGGTTACATCTGGAGTAGTTTACTATACGAACATATGGAAACCAGAATAAATTTCCGTGCGTTCAAGCGATTTTAAACCTACTTCTTCAAAAAGGAGGAGGTTCTATGTTTAGCTGTATGTATTTTTTTTTATGTATGTTTACCGAATTGTCCGCCAATTGTGGACCGATTTAAAAAAATATTTCTTTATTCGAAAGCCTATACTCCTGAGGTTTTCCCATTGTCACCAAGTCAGAATCTGATGATGGGATCCCATGAAAATCGAGGGAAGCCCTCAAATTTTATAGGCAATTCAGATATTTGTGCCTGGTAATCATCATCTCATGTTGCTGAGCTGATGACGGAAGGTATAAGTCAGGATCTGATGGGATCCCATGAAAAATGTTTGTTCAGCGATATTTTCGCCATTGTTAACCGATTTTGATGATTCTTTTTTTGTTTGAAAGAGTATTTTCCCGGACTGGGGACCAGTCCGGGAAAGTCAGTGGGGTCATTTTAATTTGAAGATCTGATGAAGAACTTCGTCGGTAGGCAACGGAACTCTTCAATCAATCAATCTTCAGAAATCGCATGTCTGTTGATTGTTTACACCAGTTCATAACATAACATCACGCCGGTACGCTGTGTTTGTGGTTTCAAACAAAAAACTTTAAAAAAAAGTATAAAATAACATAAATTTCGGAAGTCGGTTTTGCCATACCTATTAATGGAATTAAAAACAGCTCACAATTTAGGACCCATTAGTTTTAGTGTTAATATATAATCCGTGGTGCTTTGGCCATAGCGGAAGTACATTCTCAAACATAAAACAGCCAGATCCGGAACAACTATCTGTAGGCCATACAAATATTTGTGACGTGCAAGTATCGAACCCGCGATACGTATCGCAGCAGCCAGTCACTCAACCACTGCGCCATAGGGAACGTACACGAACTCTAGGTGGCAGCACAGAAGTGTCATTGTCAAGTATATTGTACCTTTAAGTTTCGAAATAGCAACGCTAGATGGCACAGTCCACTTTGTGCACGTTCCCCTAAATGGAGCGCGCAGGAACTATAGGTGGCAGCACAGAAGCGTCAATGTCAAGTATTCTTAACCTTAAAGTTTCAAATATGCGACACTAGATGGCGTAGTCAACGCTGTGCACGTTACCTATTGTTTGTGCCAAATAAACATTTTTTTTTTTGCTGTGTGGTATTGGCCGGTGCCGTATGGTGCCGTAAAAGAACAACACCATCCCATCCCTTCCCGTGGGTGTCGTAAGAGGCGGCTAAGGGACTCACCAGAGAATGGGCAGCAGCGTTCTCTGTAAAACGCAACACCACACACTGCGATCGCCAACCCGCCTGCCAAGCGTGGCGATTATGGCAAACCCCCCCAAAATTTGGGGGAGGCCTATGTCCAGCAGTGGACGTCTTTCGGCTGATATGATGACGATGATGAAACATGTATATACGAGTTTATATATATACATTTTTTGTTTTATATATATTTCACTTTCTATTCACAGACTACTGTTACGTAAAGAGGGCGTCAACCTGCGTACCTCCGCTGAACTTGAGATAGTGAAGGCCATCAAAGAGAGGGCCTGTTACCTCTCTCCGAACCCTCTGAAGGAGGAAACTTTAGAGACGGAGAGGGCACAGTACACGCTTCCTGATGGAACGAGCTTAGAGGTAAGAAATAGAACATTTAACCTCTTTAGGCGAATAAGGAATATGCATACGATTTATTTATTTGTAAAATGAAATACGTATTAGCTCTAGTAAGCAATCGTGAAATTATTTTGTAAATACCTTCATCAGCGATGAAGTTATAAAGCTTCAAAGATTACAATTAGAAAGAGAAGTCCGATGTAAACTTTGACGTCATCGTCTATGACGCCTATACAGCTGCCATAAAAAACAGCGTTTTCGCGAGAGAGTTCCACTCCTTAGCTGTACGCAGTATGAATATGTTCCCAAAATGTTTTGTGCGCATGGGTGGGATGTCCACCATGTACCGGTGGCGCATCGTCGTTCGTCTTGTGGTCCGATGATGGAACGGGCTAGGCGGAATGAAACTATGCAGTATAAATTATCTATACAGTTTATCTAAAAATATACAAAAATATAATACTAATAATGAAAATAGAATCAAAGTTATTCTAAGCAAATATATCTGTCCCTCTCGCAAAAACGCTGTTTTCTGTGGCAGCTGTATAGGCGTCATGGACTTTGATGTCAAAGTTCATATCGGACTTCTCTTTCTAATTGTAATCTTTGAGGCTTTATAACTTCATCGCTGATGAAGGTATTTAAAAAATAATTTCATGATTGTTTACTAGAGCTAATAAGTATTTTATTGTGCAAATTAAAAATTGCATGCATATTCCCTCTGTATTCCGTCCCGAAATGCAACGGAATTTTGATTTGTTTGCCTGTCTATATAGATTGGTCCGGCCAGGTTCCGCGCTCCAGAAGTGTTGTTCAGACCAGATCTCATTGGCGAAGAGTGCGAAGGTATGTTAAAAACCACTAGTTTTTATGTCCAGGCTATCTGCCCAACTGTATGTAGGGGTACATTTATGTGTATTGGCTCATGACTCCGTCATTTATGAACCGATGTGAAAAATTCTTGATTCATGTCAAAGGGTATGCTTTCCGATTGGTCCCATTTAAATTTCATCAAAATCGGTTTAGCGGTTTGGCTTTAAAATCTAAATATCTGGAATTCGTTTACTTAGATTACATGTTTGGTTTGTCATCCAAGTAAACGAAATTGCGTACTTTGCTCTCCTTTGCGTTCCCTTGGTTTTGTTAGGTATAGGGTACCACTAAAAAGTGAAAATAAAGCTTTAAAAAAAAGTACAACCGAATTCCAAATAAAACAAGGGACACCCGGATGGAACGAAGTTCCTACGCCGCATGGCTTACAACTATAGCAAAAAGTGTCGTTACAACTTTTGGTCTTAATGTGTAGAAACATAACTGTGTTTTACGACTTTATCCTTTTCCCTAAGATGGTATCGTATCGTTGGCAACTAATGACCCACTGTTTCTCATCTCAATCAGTCCCTATTGAGATGAGAAATTCTATTCCATTCCATTCCATTCCACTCCACTCCACTCCACTCCACTTCAACGTTCCATTCCAACTTGAGAGGTGTCAAGCGAAATAGAAATGAAAATATCTGGCTTGCTTTCTATAAGAGAGAGAGACAGACAGAGAAACATGCGACGCCGCACAGCTTACAATAGCTTACTATAGCAAAAAGTGTCGTGACAACTTTTCGTAAGAATTTTTTCCGTCTAGCCCCCTTTCACAACGCGCGATAAGGAACTTCGTTCCAAAAAAACACTACAAACTAAAAATAAGTTTAATGTCGGAAGTCGGTATTGGAATACGAAGAAACAACCAGGAACCAAAATGCACCCATACACAGTCAATTTGGATGTCGCTCTACGATCAAAATCAATGATATGGTCCATGGATCGCGTTCGAAATTGACATTATACGGGTGGCCTTACCGAATTTCGGTCGCTAGGCCTAGGACTTCCCGCCCTGTAACCCCTATTCAGTAACAACATTTTCGTGTCTCGACAGCGGAATCCGAGGTGAGCATCAAATTACGTCAAACGTAAGACCTTTATGTTGTGTGCAATAAAGCTCACTTTGTGAGGTTTGTCACTCAGGTGAAGCTCGATATCGAAATGGTTACTTACAGAATAGACTAGCTGGTTTCGAACCATTCGTAACGACAGCCAACGCTCAGCAAATGACAGCCAGGACCAATGGCTTAATGTGGTTCCCAAACTACGGATAAGTCCCGGTATGTTAAGGCGGCCTATCGACCTCGGCATGCCTTGCTTAACCTTGAAAGATCGACTCGTGCTGTTTTTATAAGACAAGTGTCAGATTTTCTGGCTTCTGTATACCCGTAACCAGAAAAAAACCGGCCAAGTGCGAGTCGGATTCTCACACAAAGGGTTCCGAACGAAAAACCGAAAAAAAAAAACACATTTCTTGTATGGGAGCAGCTTTAATTTTTATTATTTGTTGTTATAGTGGCAATAAAAATACACTGAAAATTTCAACTGTACTTGTAACGGTTCTTGAGATAGCGGTCACCTCCTTCAGCGAAGCAGTAATGCTAGCAAAGGAGGAGGCCGAACGTGTGAGAGAGAGAGAAACCTCACGCCCCAGCCGCCGCAACAGGAGAAGACGCCCCGGGCGTCGCGAGTCGCAGGACGATTCTCGGCCGCCGTAGGCGCGGGGCAAGGACGGCGAGCAGTGGGTGGCTCGCCGTCTGATCAGAACCAGGCCCGGGTCGACGGCGCGCTGTGTTCCACGCGCGCCTTAAAGGACTGTCAGCACAAAAGACGGGGCCTGCAAGGGCCAGTGCCAGCTGGGGCTGCGGACTTCGTTAGAAAGAGGCACCGTACCCTGGAACGCAAAGGGCACTAGGAGGAACGCGGATGGGTTTTAGTCAGTAAGAGTCTGACACTCCCTCCTGCTTCACCCAGAGCGGGAGGAAGTATTTGATAATTTCCCATCCTTAAAAAAAAAAAAAAACGGTTCTTGAGATAAAAAATAAGCGGCACGAGTCGTGAGCACACTCCATTGGTCGGTTTGAAGATAACAGCTCTGACGCTTCACGTTATTGGTTCGTCAGTCAATACTCATCGACTGTTGGGTTTTCAAGTTTCGTTCGCCAACCGTACATTGGTGGGATTGCCCTGCTGCATTCATCTGTGATCATGACTCGTGCCGGCAACTACACAGCCCGCTGTCAGACAGACGGACAGCGGTGGCTTTGGCTTAGTAATAAGGTTCCGTTGGTTATCTTAACATAGCGAGTTTCCTCCGTGCCTCGGAAAGCACGTTAAGCCGTTGGTCCCGGCTGTCATTTGTAGATCTTTGGCAGTCGTTACTGATTGTCAGAAGCCAGTTAATCTGACTCCAGTCTTGCCAAGAAGTACCGTGTTACCCAGTTAATGGGTTGTGGCGGTCCGGTAGGCAGCCGCTCCTCGTAAAATACTGGTATTCAGCTAAATTCGGTTTGACTGGAAGCCGACCCCAATATACTTGGGAAAAGGCTAGCCAGATGATGATGATGGTTACCTTCGAGCACGGAACTCTAAGAAGCGTGACTTTATTTATGTCAGTAAAAAATAACTGTTTTTCGTTGTCCAGGTCTTCACGAAGTCTTAATGTTCGCGATACAGAAGTCAGATATGGATCTCCGGAAGGTTTTGTACCAGAATATCGTTTTAAGCGGAGGCAGCACCTTATTCCGGGGATTCGGTGACAGACTCCTGGCCGAAATAAGGAGACTAGCGCCTAAGGATATGAAGATTAGGGTAAGTGTATAACATATTTCATAGTTTTTATTATTAATTGATTTCGCCCAAGACAGTGTAGCGGCATCAATGCCGCCACAAGACAAAAATAACGGAGCAAATCTACGTCGCATCAAAAAAAGAACCGCGACGCCATCTATCCAACTAGCAGCGAACTACTACGTCGAAATACTGCATCGCGCAAGCAGAGTTTACCGTGCGATTTGAACTTATACATCAAGCACGAATATCGGGCCGAACCGGCGACCGATGACCAATGTTCGGGCAGTTGCCCGCCAGACACCAACCGCTTGGTCAGATCCTCCCTTTTCAAAAGAGGTTTGCGGGACTTTACTCTCTGTACCTAAAACAGAAATGTTTGGAAGGAGAATGGGGGGGCGTTAACCCTAAGAGTAGGCTTACAAACAAAGATCGGCGAATTGCGAGTCAGACTCCCACACGAAGGGTTCCGCTTCATTTTAAATTTAACTTTTATTGTTTGTTGTTATAGCGTCAATAGAAATACACACTGTCTACCTATTAAGGTTCTTGAGATACAGCCCGATGACAGACAGCCAGACAGACAACGGACAGCGGATGCTTAGTAATAGGGGTCCCTTGATTATTCTTCGGGTACGGAACCTTGAAAACCTGTTATTTCTATATTACGAACATACACTTGACAGATAGATGGACCGCTTATCAGGCTCTGGGCTGGCAGACATGCCAATTAATGTTTATTTTTGTTTATTTTTATTATTTTGTTTTTAATAACATAGGCCTTGTTTCCTACTCCTCCGCTGTACTTTTCTGATTAATTTCGTTGCGGGATCCAAGACAGTTGAATCGTTTCTCCGGGACTCGTCGGGCTTCATTGGTTCGGCGTTTTTCTGGTGGTCGCCACTGTTGATTCTGGCTTACAGGAGTTGCAGTGGTTGGGAATGTGTGGCGGGCTTGTCCCAAAAAAAATAATAACACAGGCTAAGTTCATACTAACTATATGGATCTCTTGGTCCGAAAAATATTTTTATTGAATAAGTTATTTATTTGTATGTTTCTTTCAGATCTCAGCGCCACAGGAGCGCCTCTATTCCACGTGGATCGGGGGTTCGATTCTCGCTTCACTCGACACATTCCGTAAGATGTGGGTCTCCAAGAGGGAATATGACGAAGAAGGACACCGGGCGGTGCATCGCAAGACCTTCTAGGACTATTCTAGGACACTAGAAGATTCTAGAACACTCTAGACTATTCTAGAACACTTTGGAAGATTCTAGAACACTTTAGAAGATTCTAGAACACTTTGGAAGATTCTAGAACACTTAAAAGGATTCTAGAACACTTTAGAAGATTCTAGAACACTCTAGACTATTCTCGAACACTTTGGAAGATTCTAGAACACTCTAGACTATTCTAGATCACTTTGGAAGATTCTAGAACACTTTAGAAAATTCTAGAACACTCTATACTATTCTAGGACACTTTGGAAGATTCTAGAACACTTTGGAAGATTCTAGAACACTTTGGAAGATTCTAGAACACTTTGGAAGATTCTAGAATACTTTGGAAGATTCTAGAACACATTAGATGATTCTAGAACACTCTAGACTATTCTAGAACACTTTGGAAGATTCTAGAACACTCTAGACGATTCTAGAACACTTTAAAGATTCTAGAACACTCTAGACGATTCTAGAACACTTTGGAAGATTCTAGAACACTCTAGAAGATTCTAGAACACTCTAGAAGATTCTAGAACACTCTAGAAGATTCTAGAACACTCTAGACGATTCTAGAACATAAAGCTCATTACATACTTACATATTTCGCAACCAATTCATTGGATTCCCGCGTCCATTGCATACAGTGGTCGCCCATTTCACATAATGACTGGCCAGTTCATGAAATGGCCATCTCAAATCTAACATAACCTCGGCCACTTCATATAATGGCCAATTCTACGATATGGCTACGACACAGACTTCATACTTCAATAGGAATGATTCTCGAGTAATCAAAATATGATTCTAGATTCGTCAGTTAGATTATCGAAAAATATTGGACGCGAATTTTTTGCTTTATTTCAATAAAAATTGATAAAACGAATCAAAGATCAGGAGTGGGGGCTTTTTACGTCACTATTCCGTAATAAGTGTACTTACAAGTGACGTCACACGAGTTTTCAACGCAAGTTCGGTCGTGTATGGAATACTGCTCTCATCTTTGGGATGGATCTGCCAGATACCAGCTTGATGCCCTTGAGTCAATTGAGAAACGAGCCAAGAGGATCATCGGCAATGAGAGGCTCGTCGCGACGAAGCTCCAGTCTTGAACATCGACGACGAGTTGCTGGCTTGTCGGTTTTCTACCGGTTGCATTTTGGGGAATGTGCGACGGAAATGCATAATTTCATTCCGCCAAGCGCGTTCCATCATCGGACCACAAGACGAACGGCGATGCGCCACCGGTACATGGTGGACATCCCACCCATACGCACGTTTTGGGAACCATTCATAATGCGTACAGCTAAGGAGTGGAACTCCCTGCCGGAGTCTGTGTTTCCTGATAGCTACAACCTGGGAGTCTTTAAATCAAGAGTGAATAGGTTATTTCTAGGCAAGCGTGCTCCATCTTCGACCACATCCTCGCTTACCATCAGGTGAGATAGTGGTCAAACGCGTGCCTATCAAGAGTAAAAAAAAAAAAAACGTTTTAATTTTTTGCTTACGTGAGAAAAGAAAAAATACGTATCTAACATTTTTTGGAAATCTATCTGACATACGAATTAGATTTGTTTTAGTCATCTACCCTATAGCCGCGGCCATTTCATACAGTGGTCGGTCATTTCACATAACGACTGGCCAGTTCATGAAATTGCCACCTCAAATCCAACCTACCCTGCCTCTTTATAAATGGCCAATTCTACGATATGGCCGTAAATTGAAGTATGAATTCTACGTCGTAACACAGAATTTATACTTCAATTCTGGATCTTAGATCATTCACAAACAAATTTTGTGACTGTATTTGAGAACTGAAAGCTTCATCGTTATGAACAAATTTTACCTACAACCAATTATTTTATTTAAGCATGGGAAATCAGCAAGTAACTTTTCCCGCTCTGGGTGAAGCAGAAGGGAGTGTCAGACTCTTACTGACTAAAACCCATCCGTGTTCCATTCTGTCTGATGATGGAACGGGCTTGGCGGAATTAAATTATGCAATTCCGCCAAGCGGAAACAGCGTTGGCGTTTACTATGCCATCTAGTGTTACATACTGGAAACTTATATGTAAAATATTCAATATCCAATTCGCACTAAGCGTTTCCAAACGTCTTTTATAATGCGCACAGCAAATGAGTGGAACTCTCTGCCTGGGTCTGTGTTTCCAAACGCTTACAACCCTAATCTCTTCAAAGTTACAGTGAACAGGCTCCTTCTGGGTAAGCTCGCTCCATCGTAGACTTTGTCTCTGTCATCTCTGACCTAGACTAGAGTCAACAGCATAACCATTACAAATAAATATATATATATACTTGACACTGACGCTTCTGTGCTGCCATCTGTGTTCTGTGTTTGAAGTAAATCATTTGCAGGTGCTTTTGCACTGTCAAGGTCGCTCAGAAAAAAATGAAGCTAGTTGCTGATAATCGCTGGCGCTAAGAGAATTTCACTTTGGTCTAAGAACATAAAATCATCATTTAATGGGCATATTATATTATGTAGAAAAAAATATGAAGGTAAAAAACAACAATCACCCTTTTTGCTTCGCCACAGTCGGGTAAAATGAAAATAATGTAAATTGTGCCAATGAGGGCTATCGCGTTTGAAATCGCCGCTAGAGGCGCTAGTGTAGCGTGAGGTTTTAAATGTCATATTTCACTGTTGTTTGGCTATTGACGCGAGTTTATTTACTCTCTTCTTCTCGTGTGGGCAGTAAGGTCTAACGACCCCACACACCCTAGTGTCGAGAGTTTCTAAACCGCCTCAAGGGCCTCTGACATGGTTTATTTGACGACCGCCATTTGGCAGCCGGGACGACCGGCATTCCGAAGCAAGGAATCATCTTATCAGACAATCAGGTGATTCAAGCCTGCAATGTCCTAGCCAAACTGGAAACAACTACAAAGTATGCTTCCCGTGGGAATCGATCCCACGACCACCAGGTCACAAGGCAAACGCCTAAACCACTCGACCACGGAGGCAGTTAGTTATTTGTTTTGATTTTTGTGATTATTTTTCCGACCCAAATATCGACCAATAGAATTGCACCATTCGACGTCACGTGGTACAACCTACATGGTATTATACTGATAATTTTTTGATTATTTTCTCTGGTAGTTACTATATATAAAAAACAAAACATGATCCAGTCAAATTAACCACACGTCAAACTGACAGGTTGAATTCAATTGTGAAAATTGGAGATTTTGCATGAAAATTTGTTAACTGTTCATTTCATCTCATGGTGCAATTCTATTGGCCGACATTTGGGACGGAAAAATAATCCCCCGAATACCACACGAGCTTCAAAATTATCTGGCATTTCCCTCAAGGTTCCCTGCAAACAAATAATACCCGATAATTTTGAAGCTCTTGTGGTATTATAAGTGAATATTTTTCAAAAACCTTACGCGACAGTGGCGCCAACTGGTGAGTACAAAAACGGTAGCCCTCATTGGCACTAAGATTCATAATAACAGTATTTAAAAATTAGAAGCTTATTATGCTTTGAAAAACAGGTATCTAACGATTCCATTATAAAATATTAACTCTTAGTTTAATACAGTTCATATTGGCGCTGCTTGTCAAGAGAAACATCAAAAATACGTTAGATTCTATGCACTTCTATTTATGATAGGCGCCAAATAAATATGCAATAACGGTAATTGACCCAGAGAAGCTCGTCGCTAAAGAATAACAACCGCACGGGTCGATCTTCAAAGTTAAGCAACGCTTGCTAAGGTTGTTCTGTGGATGGGTGACCATCTTAACATACCGAGTTTCCTCCCGTTGGTCCCGGCTGTCATTTGTAGATCTTTGGCAGTCGTTACGGATAGTCAGAAGCCAGTATATCTGACTCTAGTCTTGCCGTGAAGTACCGTGTTACCCAGTTAATGGGTTGTGGAGGTCTGGTAGGCAGCCGCGCCACGTAAAATACTGGTATTCAGCTAAATCCGGCTTGACTGGAAGCCGACCCCAATATAGTTGGGAAAAGGCGAGGCAGATGATGAACGATCATTGACCCAAGTACATTTGTTGACCTTCTAAAAATCAACAACAGAAATAAGACATAAAACTATCCCGAATCGTGATCGTTTACGTTCTCTAGTAATGAAAAACTGTTCACAAATTTATTGTTCGTGTATCTACGAAGGGATATTGGAGAGGTCAATAAACATTTTTGCAAGTTTATCTGGCGCCTACCATAGTACGTTTTTTCGGCGTCTGCAAGCAACTTAGAACTTTGCTTGTACCCTTAAAAAGCCTTATAATATAGAAATGGCGAATATAAACTTATATCGGTTGCTATAATGTTACGTTAAGCGAGATTTTAATATTTAAGATAATTCTTTTTGTATTTAAATAAATTATTTTTATTTCGATGTGCCTGTATTTTTATTTTATACGCCTACAACTTTCTGCCTGCGACTTCGTCTGCGTGAACTTTAGAACAGGCTTCAGAGAGAAATTAAAAGTCTTTACGTAATTATACTAATATAATAAATGCGGAAGTTTGGGTTATGTTTGTTACTCAAACACAACGGAATGGCTGAACGGATCTTAATGAAATTTTGCACAGTGGTAGATTTTAGTCTGGAATAACACGTAGGCTATTCCAGACTATACGTAGGCACTTTTTATCCCTGGAGTATGTTCGCTTCGGATAATTTTCGACATTAACGGGCGGCAGTTATAATCCAGGATACATGAACTATCTCTGTGCAAAATTTAATTAAAAACCGCTCAGCCGGTCAACAAACATACAAAATTGCTCATGCTATATAGGGGCCGTTCAAATATTACGTAAGCAGATTTATTACAATTATTTACCCCCCAGCAAAAGTAAGCAAACCTCTCACCCCCTCCCATGCTTACGTAAACATTTTTCAGTTATAAATGAATTATTCTTAGTCGCCGCTTGCAATAGGGAATATGCATGAAAAAGATATTTATCATCTATACAATTTATCTAAAAATATAATACTAACAGTGAAAATAGAATCTAAATTAGTCGAAAAACGAAGGAGATATAATTATTTTAAACAAATATGTCTGTCCCTCTCGCGAAGACGCTGTTTTCTATGGCAGCTGTATAGGCGTCATGGACGATGACGTCAAAGTTTACATCGGACTTCTCTTTCTAATGTTATCTTTGAAGCTTTATAACTTCATCGCTGATGAAGGTATTTGAAATATTATTTCATGATTGTTTACTAGAGCTGATAAGTATTTCATTATGCAAATAAAAAAATCGCATGCGTATTCCTTATTCTTCTTCAATTCTCTTAAATACAATAATATCTAGTTCCTTGTCGGACTTTGCTTGTAATTTATAATTTCGCCACACTTCGTTAACTAACTTTTGTACATTTTGTACTTTCGTACTTGTATGACATTTTTTTAAACATTCAAACAATTTTTGGTATAACTTGAATTTATCTATTTGAAACGACATCTTATTTTTTAAACGTTAAACTTTGGCTAATGGAATCAACGGTAACACAAATTGTTACTTGCTTTGCTATGCTTACAATACGTCTACTCGCTATAGTATCCAAACGAAACAATAAACTGACAGAGGAAATTTAGACAAGTACCTAAATAGCGCGCGGTAATTCCCCTAATCAGTTCTAAAGCGAGTGCCTAAACATATGCATGTCGCAGCAGGAGGCCGTAGATTAAGAAACTTCTAACATCTGTAAAAACAGGGCGGTAGTGAGGTCATCCCATCTGTCTGTCAGTTGTCACTGTTAAGTAGTCATTGTCAAAAGTGTCATTGTGTGACACGTGTAAGTGAGGTGGGGATCGTGACATTCATTCTGGGAGAACGTGCGCGTGGGCGAATGACCTCACAACCTTCATCTGTTTCCATCTCAGATATTTGTGATTATTGAGATTTAAAAGTTTGTTAAGTAATAAAAGGAAGATCAACGCTATCTGTTCGTGGTATTATTTCCTGTTTTTTGAAGATGTACGAGGAGGAAGGCCTGCCCGAAATTAACATTCCTGGTTCTTCTCCCACATGCATTATTTGCGGGAATCCCCGAAAATGCGTTTCGTTTTCAAGCATAGACAATGTGAGTGTTGCCATTCGTGTAAAAAAGTAAATAACTACCGATGACGTAAACATCATCTAGACTCCCCTACGCCCCATGTCATTCAAAATAAGCAAAACAAAGACCCCCAAATGTGCTTACGTAATACTTGAACGGCCTCATACACATAAATGAGTCGTGTTCTAAGTCCATTCTTGGACCTGATATGGCGATGCTTGGGGGAGGCCTAGTCCTGTGGACGTCTTTCGGCTGATATGATAATAATTAAAAAATAAAAACGGCTTAAAACATTTTATTCAGGTGCATTTTATTATACGTATAATATTTTGTGCTTAAAACCTTCCTGCTTAGAACTCATCATTTTCAAAAGGATGGAACTTGTGGCCCAGAGATCTGAAAGAAAAGACAGAGATGTTGGTTAGTCTTCTTCTCGTGTGGTCAGTAATCTCTAACGACCCCACACACCCTAGTGTCAGAGTTTAAACCGCCTCAAGGGCCTCTGACATGGTGTATTTGACGACCACCATTTGGCGGCCGGGACCACCGGCTTATACGTGCCTTCCGAAGCACGGAATCATCTTTTTATCAGACAATCAGGTGATTCAAGCCTGCAATGTCCTAGCCAAACTGGAAACAACTTTACAAAGTATGCTTCCCGTGGGAATCGAACCCACGACCACCGGGTCACAAGGCAAACGCCTAAACCACTCGACCACGGAGGCAGTTAGTTATTCATAGCGTTCCCACAGCTGGGACACAGGCCTCTCTGTAAGACCTTTGTCTTGTATGACGAAGTCTAAGAACCGGCGAACAAAATGGCGAAGTGACTTTATAGACTCGCAGAGAAAGCCCGTGATGGTTACTAAACGCATCATAAGTGATTTATTTCTTAATAATCTAGATTGTGTTGAAAAATAATAATAGGGAACATGCAATATTTCCATTTTTGCTTTAATTTTAAAGAACTCTATCTTGCCACATAAATAAAAAATGAAAACGCTTTAATTTTTTGCCAAAATTTCGTTTTTAAACCGACAGTTTAAAGGTTCGCGCGAAAACGGACGATGACGTCACTCTTGTCTATCACTGGTCAAGAACTGTCCCAACTCAAAGACATAAGGTTGCTTTTTCGTTAGCATAACAGCAGATACGTCACTAAACGCTGATTGTTGTTTATACGTTCCGTTTCACGTTACTTTAATTCATTATTTTTGTTAAAAATCGATATTGTCCAAAATAAAAACTTTGCAATGGCCTTTATTTTATACTTTTTTATCTACTGACAAAATTCTCATAAATTCTGTATTTGCATCTTCCCTCTTGTATTTGATCTTGTATAGTATATAGTGTGTTGTTCCATAACAATACTCACGCAGTCATTGGCACGAGTCTCCCATTGCAGTCGAACGAGTCGATGAGACTCACGTCCTCCTGCGACAATTTGAAGTCGAATACGTCGAAGTTGCTTGCGATGCGCGACTTCGTGACCGACTTCGGTATTACGATCACTCCGCGGTCGATTTGGTACCTGGAAAACATGATTTTATATTACAACTGTCTGACCCGGCAAACGTTGTTTTGCCATATAAAAAAAATTATTTGATATTATAGCGGCAATAGAAATACACAATCTGTGAAAACAGCTCTCCACCTATTAAGGTTCTTGAGATACAGCCCGCTGACAGACAGACGGACAGCGGAGGCTTAGTAATAGGGTTCCGTTGGTTACACTTTGGGTACGGAACCCTAAAAATAGCCTACGACTTCATAAAGATCGGTCAAGCCGTTTCGGAGGAGCGCGATAAACATCGTGACACGAGATTTTTATTTTGGTCTGTGGATGGGTGACCATCTAAACATACCGAGACTCCTCCGTGCTTCGGAAAGCACGTTAAGCCGTTGGTCCCGGTTGTCATTTGTAGATCTTTGGCAGTCGTTACGGATTGTCAGAAGCCAGTAAATCTGACTCCAGTCTTGCCAAGAACTGCCGTATTACCCAGTTAATGAGCTGTGAAGGTCTGGTAGGCAGCCGCTCCACGTAAAACCCAGTGTATTCAGCTGAATCCGGTTTGACTGGGAGCAGATCCCAATATAGTTGGAAAAGGCTAGGCAGGTGATGAAAGAGCTAAAAATTACACAGGCACAGAGCACCTTGGCATGTAATGGATGATAAACCATTCACAAACCGACCTAGGCATGCGCTGCTTAACTAGGAAGATCGACCCGTGCGCCTGTTACAGTTTAGCACGAGCTCCTTTTTAAGTGAATGTTCAATAAAAATTCCCAAAACGAACGTTCTCAATGTAATCTGAACTCTGTCTTATACGACATAGAGTATGTTCCAAAGGATATCACGAAACCTAAAAAAAAAAACAATATACACGACTCACCTTATCAGCACTTGAGCGACAGTCTTGTCCAGTCTGTCAGCGATGGCCTTCAGTTTGGGGTCATCCAATAGGTTGGGGTCATCGGGCTTGGCCCAAGGTCTGTCAGGTGACCCCAGGGGAGAGTAGGCAGTGATCTTGATGTTGCGAGCCTCACAGACGTCTTTAAGACGACGCTGGTTCAAGTAGGGATGGCATTCCACCTAGAAGAAAGTTAATGCATTTATTTCAACTAGAACAAAAAAAAACACGAACGTCAAAACAGTTTAGAAATAAATAAAATAGTGAAGAAATTCCATAGTTTATTTATCTATACTAATATACAACGTTGATACGACAGAGGGGCTTTCCTTTAAACTGCCTATACTAGGTACCATTTTCAAGCTCTGTACCAAAAATAAATTAATTAGGAGCAGTAGTTTAGTCGCAAATGATTTTTAAAGTTTTTGCACGGTTTGAACACGATGTATCTTTTCTAACAGCTGATTATCGTCTAAGCATAGGTCATGCACCTTACAACGATAAATCTACGATGCGTTGTTGCCGCTCTGACGCATGTCGAAGGACATTCAATAAAAATTGGCAATGCAAACAAGGAAGCAATCAATACACACACACTTGCACTTTCACTACGAAAGCGACTAACATACATTCAGTCAAAAAAGTATCGGGAATGGATTATTTGTTTACGGTTCCAAATTCAAATTTTTGTTTTTTTGTAGTTTTTAGATTGGCACAACTGTTTTCCATTTTGGCGCGGAGTTTGAGTTGCATCTGTTATTTATATTAAATACAGTGTTGGTTTTAGTAATATCATATATAGTGTGTATTGCGAATTTCATAATGGACAAAAATATCGAACAAAGAGTTTGTCTTAAATTTTGCATCGCCAATGGAATTTCGTGTTCGGAGTCACTGAAAATGTTACAGAAGGCTTACGGTGAATCGACTTTATCAAAAACTCGTGCTTATGAGTGGTTCAAAGCGTTCAAAAGCGGTCGAGATGTGATGGAAGATTTGCCTCGCTCTGGTAGGCCGTCAACGTCTGCAACTGAAGTTAACATCGCAAAAGTGAAGGAAATAGTGACTGAAAATCCCTATTCAACTCTGAGAGAGATAGCCGCCGAACTTTCTGTATCTCACGAGTCGATCCGTACCATTTTAACTAATCATTTGGGTATGAAACATGTTGCTGCTCGGCTAGTCCCAAAAGATCTGAATTTTCTCCAAAAACTCAATCGCATGAAAGTCGCTGAGGACATGCTAGAACGAGTCAGTTCGGACCCAACATTCATAAAACGCATTGTTACTGGTGACGAGACGTGGGTTTACGAGTTTGACATGCAAACTAGTCAACAAGCTTCGGAGTGGCGCCTTCCAACTGAACCGAAACCGAAAAAACCACGCCAAAGTCGATCAAAAGTCAAAGTCATGTTGACTGTTTTCTTTGACTATCGCGGTGTTGTGCACTCTGAATTCTTACCGGAAGGTCTAACGGTAAATAAAGAATATTATTTGAGCGTTATGCGGCGTTTAAGAGAGCAAATTCGACGAAAAAGGCCAGATTTGTGGAAAGAAAATTCTTGGATTTTGTACCACGACAATGCGCCTTCGCACAAGGCTATCATTGTGAACGAATTTTTAACCAAACACTCAACAAATACCATCCAGCAACCACCATATTCACCAGATATGGCTCCTGCTGACTTTTTTCTTTTTCTTAACTCAAATTACCACTTCGTGGCACCCGTTTTCAATCGATAGAAGACATAAAGGAGAATTCGCGGCGAGAACTGAACTCAATTCCGGAAGCAGCGTTTAAAAACTGTTTTGATGAATGAATTATTCGTTGGCGCAAGTGTATCGTTTCTAAAGGAGCATACTTTGAAGGTGATAAAATAAATTTGGATGAATAACAGACATTTTGTGTATTATTGATCTTTTCCCGGTACTTTCTTGACAGAGTAGTAAAGCGAGCGAAAGAAATAGAGATAGGTCAGTTTGTTGCATCCTTGTTTTTTGCGATCGGTAAGTCCCTCAGTGTCAGTGCGCCGACGCTTGTTTTTCGGAACGTACGGTTTGTGGAATTCGCGCGCAAACAATTGTAATTTTATTTTGTTATTGTGAGAGGACACGTAACTTGGGATTATTATTATTTAGTATTAGTGGTTTTTTTTGTGATTGACTGTTTTTTATGGTGATAGGACACGTAACTTGGGATTATTATTATTTAGTATTAGTATCTCCGGACCTCACTCCCATGGATTTCTTTTTGTGGGGTTACATTAAGGGTGAAGTGTATGCCTCAGAGGTAAATACAATTGATAAGTTAAAAATAGGATTATTTTAGCATTTCACAAATTAAAGTGCTTAGCGACGGACAGTGATCTAATTAGAAAAATAAATAACAATATTCTCCGTCGGTATAATTTGTGCATCAATGTGAATGGAGGACACATCGAAAATTTAAAAATTTAGTGTGTTTGTTTTTGTGCGCGTACTTCGAAACGTTACCTAACATAAAAGCCAGTGCGAGCGGAGGC
Organism: Lacanobia oleracea; assembly: GCA_950371165.1. Classification (NCBI taxonomy): domain Eukaryota; kingdom Metazoa; phylum Arthropoda; class Insecta; order Lepidoptera; family Noctuidae; genus Lacanobia; species Lacanobia oleracea. Next base: position 11,440,914 of record OX493415.1, on the reverse strand, counting down.
CTAAGTCGCCGGCGGCCACCCCGCCCCGGCCCCCGCCGAGCACACGACATACCGCACACCGCGCTCCGACGCGCGCGCGACGTTGCCGCTTTGTTACCTAGCGGTATCTAAGGTCAGTGTCATTTTTTTACAAAGGGTGGTTGCGTTTTATTCAGATTTGCAAGCTATTTAGTTTGTTTGAAAAAAATATTTTCTCATTTATGGCGCTTTTTATTTTTGTACCGTATCGAATTAATACTGAACACGTATAGTATACGTAGTTTAATTTAATGCCCCTCTGTCGTATCAACTCTGTATAAAGCTGAAGAGTTTGTTTGTTTACTTGAACGCTCTAATCTCAGGAACTACTGGTCCGATTTGAAAAATTCTTTCAGTCTTAGATAGCCCATTTACCGAGGAAGGATATAGGCTATATGGCACGCTAAAACCAATAGGAGCGGAGCAGTAATGAAAATTGTGACGCAGACGAAGTTGCGCGGCTCAACTAGTAAAATAATAAAAACACTCAATATCTCTTTACTATCCAACGTTCGGACGGAGCCCTAAAAATAAATCTTACCTGATTTGTGACCGGCACAATTTTGGCGCTCTTCAAAAGCCTTTCAAGCTGTTTGGAGTTAAAGTTGGAGACTCCGATGCTCTTCACTAGGCCTTCGCCCACGAGGGGCTCCAGGGCCTTCCAAGTGTCGACATAGTCCACGTCCGAGAAGAGAATGTTGTCGGAATCACCCTTTGGGAAGAGATCGCCATCTTCCTGTAAGCAAAAACAGTGGCAATTAAATCATGTCATTTGTTCGGTGTAAGACAGAATAAACACCATATCTGTAGGTACTAATACTAGTTGACCTGTGCAACTTCGTCTGCTCCGCTCCTATGGGTCTTAGAGTGATGATATATAGCCTATAGCCTTCCTCGATAAATGGGCTATCTAACACTGAAAGAATTTTTCAAATCGGACCAGTAGTTCCTGAGATTAGCCTTCAGCTTTATATATTAGTATAGATATAAAGCTGAAGAGTTTGTTTAAAGCTGAAGGCTATAGGCTATATATCATCCATCACGCTAAGACCAATAGGAGCGGAGCAGACGAAATTGTGCGGGTCCACTAGTCTGTGTATAAGAATAAAGTTTATTCATTTATTGTTATAGAAATTTCTTTAATACAATCGGAGTAGTTAAAACTTTTTAGATATTCTAAAAAAAAATATTGGAATGTTGGCTTATGCTGGTCCTGCTCCATAGGACAATCAATTGTGGAGACAAGATCAAACTGGTTGGTTTATGTATTTAATTTTGTACCTACTGTTTCATTTTTGGGTTTTTTTTTGTTCACTCTGCTAAATAATGGTTCCAATATTTGTAAATATGTGAGTACCATGTACTTATTAAACAAAAATAATAAGTCTACCTCTGCACACTCTAGGTTCATGGTCCTCACATATATTAACAGAAGTTTTGTATACCACAGCACATGTAAAACATTGATTTGAAAAGAGTAACTATGGAGTTTCTTGTCCGTTCTTCTCCATAAGAATCTACCCTTCCGAATGGACAGTAGAGTCACTATGTTATTTTAAATGTAATGATGACGTTCAAAAGTGCCGTTTAATGGCCTAATTGAAATAAACGTTTTTGACTTTGCTATGCACCTTTCAGATATTACCCGTGACATATGGATACATCCATACAAGTACCTAGAAAAGTTATTACAAATCTGAACATTGAGTATATTCTTAAACCCCAGTGAATCCCGGGGTCTCAGGCATATCCATATAATGAAAAAATGTCGTAAGGACCAAAAATATTTCTGCCTTATCCGATCAGTGATGAGGAACATACCTTATATGCCTGAGGCCAGTGAATGAGGTACAGATCCAAATACTTCAGGTTGAGGTTCTCAAGCGAGGCTAGGAGAGCTCCTTTCACCAGGTCCGGCCGATGGAAGGTGTTCCATAGCTTTGAAGTTATAAACAGGTCCTCCCTAGAGAGATGATCATTGAATTAGTAGCATGGCCCACTTGAAGAGACGTCAGCATAGTAGACGGGGCCCGGGCGATAGGGCCAGTGCCTGCCAGTGTTGAAGAATTTGTTCGAAAGAGTCACCGCAGCCCTAAAACGCAAAGGGCATTAGGAAGTGGCACGTTTGGGTTTTAATCGTGAATCTGACACTCTGATTAAAATGGTTACAATTATTTAGATAAATACGCGTAACGGCCGCGAATCGTATTTTGTTCAACATACAGCTTCACACTGACCGGCTAATTGTAAAAAACATGAAAATATTTTAATTTCGCGGGCTACCCTGGTGCAACCACCTTAAGCAGAAGTAATTTTGTGAATTATTCTGAAAAGCTCAAAAACTAAGAGGTGTGCAAGAGCGAGCGAAGCGAGTTCGAAAATATTTGCACCTTGCTTCGTAGGGGTTTCATTGCGTCACCCTTTCAGGGATGATACCCGATCGTGACAATAGTCAACGAACGGTCGGGTGTCACCTTAGGCAGGCCGCACCCCCCACTCTCCCTCGAGCTACGCTACTGCAGATAGGCAGTCGGTCCACGTAAAATACTGGTATTCAGCTGATTCCGGTTTGACTGGAAGCCGAACCTAATATAGTAGGGAAAAGGCTAGGCAGATAATAGTAATTAATCCGGGACGGCCTTGTCGTTGTTGAGCTCCTCAAAGTTCTAAGTTTGAGCTACATAATAACTGACAAATGCTTGCACTGTCTGGACAGGTCCACTCAAATCTGTGTAGTACTTTCCTCAAAAGACCACCTCAGATATCAACCTACATGGTTCTCATATGGTTAAACCAGTACGATTATATGGACTTTAAAGAAGACTTTGACCTCTCATTTTGTTTCGGTGTTTCTTCTCAGGATCAGATAGGAAACACCGGTCCTTCTAGTTTAAAGTGTCCAAAAAAGATTGACATGTAAAAGTGTTATTTACAACCTACTTACAAAATATATTCTTCTTTTTTATTTGTCATTGGTTTGCTCTTGACTCTAGTCTATGTCAGAGATGACAGAGACAAAGTCTACGATGGAGCGAGCCTACCCAGAAGTAGCCTGTTCACTCTAACTTTGAAGAGATTAGGGTATCTTTCAACAAATACTGCCGAGCCGAACCGATCTTGACGGTCCGCTTAACCACAATAATAGGTCTTTACCTATGAAATTGCCGTTTTGTATGAAAAAATTTAAACGAATTTTTTTAATGTATTTTTTATTTGTATTAACCTTCAAGCGGTCGCGCGGCGTCGAATCGACCGCGCTCGATAAGTTTTCGCTGATTACATCGCGATTTCTCGCCACAAGTGTTTCTCTTTACCAGTAGCTTTTCATTAATTCACTATGCACGAAAATGAATGCATTCCACTCTTCTCCGAGCCTTTGTAGTTGAATAGAATGCATTTGTTTAGGTCGCGGCGCAGGCGTCGAAACGACTACACGCGCCTGGCTCTTTCTTTTACCTTGACGAGAAGACTTATTTCGAAGTAAAATACCTCAGTTATTAAAATAAACACTTTGATAGTAATGATTCGATTGCATAGTAATAATAAAAACAAAAACATCTAAATAAAAATGAGAACACAAATCATTCTCCCAAGAGAACAAAACTTTGGTTTGGCGGGTCTGGCGTGCATAGCTGGTTTGTAATCGAACGATAGTGGGTTGTTTTAATTTTAATTCCAAAAAATTGTTGCCTAGGTAAAAATTGATAATGTCTGAATATAGAACATAAATAATTATTAGTTTACCAGTATTCTAAATTCCTGAAATCTCACATAGGTCTTTTAGGTTACGCGCGACCGCTGTCGCTACAAATACCCACGCGCCCGCTTGAAGGTTAATTGAAGTAATCACCAGTGCAATCAATGCATCTTTGCCAACGCAGTGGCAGTTTATTGATGCCCTTCTTAAAGAAATCAGCTGGACGGGAGGCAACAAATTCTTCAAAGGCATTTTGTACTGCCTCTCGGGTATCGAATTTTTTTCCCGCCAAGAAGTTATCCAAATTCTGGAAAAAGTAGTAGTCTGTAGGCGCAAGGTCTGGTGAGTTGGGCGGATGACGGAGAGCTTCCAACCCCAGTTCTTGCAACTTGGAGACCGTCTGCTGTGCAGTATGAGGTCGCGCGTTGTCGTGCAGGAGCAGCGGAGACGAGCGATTGACCAATGCTGGTTGGGGATGTGCCAGCTTCTCCATCATTGTGTTCAGTTCTTCACAGTACACATCTGCAGTAATGCTCACCCCGTTTGGTAAGAAGCTGTGATGAATCACACCGGCGCTAGACCACTAAACAGTGACCATCACTTTTCTAGGGGTAAGTTTTCGTTTAGGGCATTGTTTAGGTGTTGAACCAGGATCCAACCAACTTGCTGAGCGCTTGCGGTTATCAAACAGAATCCATTTTTCATCGCAGGTAACAATGCGGTTCAAAATTCCTTCATTTGTGTGTCTGTTGAGCAGTGCAAGGCACGTCTCGACGCGTACTTCGCGCTGGCGATCATTGAGTTCGTGGGGCACCCATTTGTCAAGCTTTTTTACCTTGCCAATTTGACGCAAATGGACCAATATTGTTTTGACGCTAACGTCGAAAGCTGCTGCTAATTCAGCCGTAGATTGTGTATCATCAGCTTCCACAATCGCCTTTAATTCGTCATTGTCGACCAAAGTCTTCGGACGACCGCGAGGTTCATTTTTCAGGTCGTTATTTCCAGAACGGAAGCGAGCAAACCAATAACAGGTGGTGCGTTGGTTTGTAGTGTTAGCTCCGTAAACGTCGTTGATGTTGCGTGCCGCTTGTGCCGCGTTGCTGCCACGACGGTATTCATATTCCATAATTACTCGAATTTTTAACGTATCCATGATGACGAAAACGATTGAAATACGATGAAAATGTAACACTAATCAATAAACAAATGACTACTTTTGGAAAAAAAAAAATTATTTGAAATTAGAATTCTTAGCCAAACAAAAATTATTTTGATCTGAAATGGCCAGTACTGCAGAACGGCAATGTCATAGGTAAAGACCTAATATTAATAAAATTATTCCGTTACTGACTGATATTATAGTGCCTGAGAGAGTGACTGACAGACAAGGCACAGCTGAAACTACTGGTCGTAGAAAGCTGAAATTTGATATGTAGGTTCTTTGTGAAGTGTAGAGGTGGAGTTTCCCGAAATTCCTACGAGACCGGGAAAAAACGGGATATGCGCGTACAAAATCGCGGACGGCAGCTAATTGGAAATAAACTTTAAAAATAACCTCACCTCTTGACAGTACCATCAGCAATCTTGGCCGAGATCGCTGTTCCGACCTCCTTTTCGTTACCATAAACATACGCGCAGTCTATGTGTCTGTAGCCGATGTCTATGGCATTCTTCACCGCTTCCGTCACTTCGCCTGGCTTTGACTGTAAAACAAGTATAATTTTAATGATAAATTTTACATACGGATCACGGGCACAGCTATAGCTCTCAATGCCTCCCACAGACCGAACTCGGCAAGCGATGCTTAACCTTAAGATCAACTTGTGCGGCTGTTATTATTTAGCAACGATCTCCTCAAAAACAGCATAGTTAGCGCATTTTCAAGTATAGCACCAATGGGGGTGGGGGGGTCTTTACTATGGTTATTTTAGTTGACATGGGAGACAGGGGGGGGGTTCTAAATTGTGAATACGCCATCAATATTTACTTCCTTTTTTGTTTGCAAATCTTAGTAGATTTTAATTTGACATAATTATGGCTAGTTAGTGGTTTTTACTCTTGAGGAGCTCGTGGCTAGATAATAATAGCCGCACGGGTCAATCTTCAAGGTTAAGCAACGCTTGCCAAGGTTGTTCTGTGGATGGGTGACCATCTTAACATAGCGAGTTTCCTCCGTGCCTCGGAAAGCACGTTAAGCCGTTGGTCCCGGCTGTCATTTGTAGATCTTTGGCAGTCGTTACGGATAGTCAGAAGCCAGTAAATCTGACTCCAGTCTTACCATGAAGTACCGTGTTACCCAGTTAATGGGTTGTGGAGGTTTGGTAGGCAGCCGCTCCGCGTAAAATACTGGTATTCAGATAAATCCGGCTTGACTGGAAGCCGACCCCAATATAGTTGGGAAAAGGCTAGGCAGATGAGTGGTTTTTACTCTCACGCGATGTTTAAAAGAAGTGTCGCAGAAGTGGGGGAAATAGGTCCCGCGCAAGTAAAAATGCTTACGCATGGGGGGAGGGGTAAGACCTTTGATTACTATCGCTGTCAAGGGGACGGGTGGGGTTATATATGACTAAGATTCTGCTGACGTAATACCTGAACAGCCCAAAGTGTCCTAAAAAGTCATTTTTAGGCGCACATCAGTAAAACATTACTCGCTTGTTATCAATAAAATACAAGTGAGATATTTGGCAGTCTGTATTTATTCGTCAAAATTGATTTTAACTACGTTATCCGTATTATCTCATGTCAATAGTTATCAGTAACCCTAGTTATTTCCATATGTTATCTAACACCACATAAGTTTACATACAAGTCGAATAACTGATTAACTGAATGATAACGTTTTGCTATAAGAACCATGTATTAACTGGCTCCGCGGTCGAGTGGTTTAGGCGTTTGCCTTGTGACCCGGTGGTCGTGGGTTCGATTCCCACGGGAAAGCATACTTAGTAAAGTTATTTTCCAGTCTGGCTAGGACATTGTAGGTTTGAATCACCTGATTGTCTGATAAAAAAGATGATTCCGTGCTTCGGAAGGCACGTATAAGCCGGTGGTCTCGGCCGCCAAATGGCGGTCGTCAAATAAACCATGTCAGAGGCCCTTGAGGCGGTTTAGAAATTCTGACACTAAGGTGTGTGGGGTCGTTAGACCTTACTGCCCACACGAGAAGATTTGCAATGGATAAACTAATTTTGTATGTTAGGTTGGTCTTGTGGTCATAACCGCGACTCCTGATTTTGTTAAGGATCCCTATTTCTCGAGAACCATTCTATCCATTGGTGAAAACAGCATGAAAATCGGTGCAGTAGTTTTTGAGTTTATCGCGAAAAGACAGACAGGCGCGGCGGAGGACTTTGGCTCAAGTCACACCGAGATGGCAGCAAAGCGGCGAGCAGTTTCAGTGTCATATAATTTTAAACTTTATCTTCATTACTATAAAACATATAATCGCGGGAGTCATCGGGGTGCTAGCGGCGCCGCGGGCGGCCGCGCGCCCTTTTCAAATTTCTCAAGCGGTCTAGCGATACTATGTGTTATATTAATGAAGATAAAGTTTAAAATTATATGACACGGAAACTGCTCGCCGCTTCGCTGCCATCTCGGTGTGACTTGAGCCTTTGTTTTATAATATGTAGTGAGTAGTGATAAAGATAGATCATCAATATGGCAAGCCTTTTCCTTACAACGTGTAACAGAATAAACGTAATTCCTCTTAAGGGGGCATTGTACTCATCATTATGAACAGCTTTTATAATGGGACCAACACTGAAATCGCGAAAAAAAAATCAACTGTTCAGTACATTATGTCGAGTTATGCGCACAGAAATGTATGGGGGAGTTGATTTTTTATCGCGATTAAAGTGTTGGTCCCACAGTGAACGTTGTACATGATGATGAGTACAATGACCCCTTAAGAGGTGTCGCGTTTATTCTGTTACAGGTTGTATTGAGGTCAACAAGTCGGCTTACAAACTTCCAGTCTATCGCAAACCAGCTGAATCATCTGCCTAGCCTTTTTTCAACTACATAGGGGTCGGCTTCCAGTCAAACCGGATTCAGCTGAATACCAGTGTTTTACGTGGAGCGGCTGCCTACCAGACCTCCACAACCCATTAACTGGGTTACACGGTACATCTTGGCCAAACCAGCTGAATACCAGTATTTTATTTAGAGCGACTGCCTATCTGAACTCTACAACCCAGAAACTGACTAACACACTACATCAACCAATGATATTTTTTTTAGGGTTCCTTACCCAAAAGGAACGAAATTTGACGACATGGTTGGCGCAGTGGTTGAGCGATTGATTGCTGCGCTGCGTGTCGCGGGTTCGATTCCCGCACAGAACAAATATTTGTTCGGCCTACAGATAGTTGTTCCGGGTCTGGCTGTTTGTGTAAATGTATTACTAAGACTCTGCTGTCTGTCCATCTGTCCGTCTTTCTGACAGCAAGTTGTATCTCAAGAACCGTAATAGGTAGACAGTTGAAATTTTCACAGATTGTGTATTTCTATCGCCTCTTTAACAACAAATAATAAAAAGTAAGGTTTATTGTTCAGAACTCTTCGAGACAGACTCGCCCTTGGATAGTTTTTTTAATGTTAAATTAACACAAGGCCAAAAATATTTTTTTTAATACTGCCCCGTTTCCTTCACAATAATGTGAGATAATATTGAAGAGCTTTTGAATGCTGGTTTTGCCTATTCAATGTTTGTTTATCAAAAGAACAATGATAAACCATTGTTTGATGGACACATCTGAGCTGTGTTATTAAGTTGTCATAGAGATTTTGTGAGAAAAATAAATTTATAACTCCTTTGATTGTATGGGATGCTAAATATTATGTATAAAGAGTTTGTTTGGCTCAGGAACTTCTGAATCAAATTGAAAATTTATTTTAGATTTGGGAAGCCCATTTATCAAGGAAGACTAGGCTAATAATTACTACAAAATACCTTAAGTTACCTACCTACAAAATATAAAATCTAGTTCTAATTCGAACTTAAAGCGTAAACTTTGTTCTAATAGTAAATAAATGTAATAATTTCATTTGATTTATGTAGGTTCCTAAATATGCTGGCTAGAGTTAGTTTTACATTTTGTCAAAAAGAGCGATTTACATATTGTTCCAATATTTGTACGCCAGTAAATGGCGAAACATGTCAGATCTTTCTATGTATATTTAATAAGACCCAAAAATATGTACCATGTTTTATAGAAATAAAAATATTCTTATTCTATTACACTTTTTTTTTATTATTTGTAATGGGTTTGCTCTCGACTCTAGTCTATGACAGAGATGACAGAGACAAAGTCTACGATGGAGTGAGCCTACCCAGAAGGAGCCTGTACACTACAACCAATTGGAGCATTCATGAAAAATACGAGATAGTTGGTAACACCAAGGCGTTGCTGGCCTTCCTTGGGGAGCTGGGGTGGATTGAATGATGCATTTGTCCCACCTGCACGCAAAATACGCGCTTAGTCGTGGAGTTGCGGAAACCAGCCCGATTTACATACATTCATGAAAAATGTCACACAGACGCTAGTTAAAAATTAAAGTTAAAAATGGGTCAGTTTTAGGAGACAAATTAGTAAACTTTAAAAACATATTTTCAACCTGAAAGGCTTATTGGGCCTCAATTTTTTTTTTTTTTCACAAATGTAATAGTAGGTATTCAAAATAAATAGTATTCAAGATAATAGATGATTAGTTCCCATTCACCCCCATTATCACCGAAACTAATGAGCATAAAATTTGAGGATACTTATGAATAATAATGCTGAGGGTCATATGACGGTAGTACCGTCAAAACTAATTAAATATTTATATTTGTGTTTTAACAATAAGAGTTTAACATTCTAGAATTAATAATAAAACGTATTTAGCGTGGGAAAATGTTGTTTTGTTATCATTTCAAACCCTTAACCTTGGACAAAACTTAGAAAGTTTTAACTATGAAATAAGTAAAGATTTTACCTTCCAGGTCCCAATCCCGAGGATAGGGATCTCGATACCATTATAGAACTTAACTTTAGGTACTTTTAAAGCCATTTTGCAGTGGTTTTGAAATATTAGAAAAATGTTGAAAATCTACGTTCACCGGCTGTCAAAACAAATTGACAATGATGAATTCATGACAAATTGACAATGACATTGACAACTTTATTTTTTTCTATCACCTATGGAGAATTTTCCACGTGGATCAATCAGGATAATTGTCTATGGGAAAATATCACTGACTAAATTCCCGGGGGGGCTCGGGCGTCCCCGCAATCTCCAGACTAGTCCCCCAAAGATGTCGTCCTGTCAGGGCGTGCCTGAGGGTTAGCAGCATGGAACCTCATTTCACTTCCTTCTCCTCAACCTCACTCACTTTTATTATGAACAGGGGAAAAAAGAGAAAAGCTGTACAGCGGCAGCACGCCCTTTCGCATAAAGTGCACCTCTCTAACATACGAGGTCTGCACTCAAATCTCGCTGCAGTCCATCACCACCTTGAGACCGAGAAACCAGCGCTCTTGTTCCTGTCGGAGACGCAGATCGGGTGTCCGTCGGACGTGTCATACCTGTCTTACCCAGGGTTTACCCTAGAGCACCACTTCAGACCACGCGCGGGCGTATGCATGTACGCCCGGGACGACATCTGCTATCGGCGTCTCCGTTACCTTGAAGACTCCAGGTTCTCGACGCCGTGGGCTATAGTGGACACAGGCCTAGACAAAATTGTCTACGCCTGCGTCTACCGTTTGCACAGCGGTGATTTGGAGACAACTGGGCTTACACAGCACCTGAGTGAGGCGGCGGATGCGGCTCAGCAGCGGTACCCGTCTGCCCAATTGGTGTTACTTGGGGACTTCAATGCCCACCATCAGGAGTGGCTCTTCCCATACCAGTGCACAGACCATGCTGGACGAGAGACACAAAAGCTAGCGCTTGCGTTAAATCTTACCCAGCTGGTCCAGGGAGCAAAGAGGGTGCCCGATGTTGATTCGCACACTGCCAATTGCTTGGACCTTTTGCTGACAACAGATGCAGATCGCTATTCGGTGTCGATTTCTTCACCACTGGGTAGTTCCGACCACTGTCTGGTGAAGTCTATATCCTAGCCCAAGAGGCACCTGGCGGGTATGGCGATACAGGTCAGCAGATTGGGATGGCATGCGATCTTTTTTCGCATGTTACCCTTGGCAGCCTACTTTCTTTTCTTCCACTGATGCTTCGTCGTGCGCGGACGCCGTGATGGATGTGTTGCGGAGGGGAATGGAGTACTACATTCCGTTCTCTGACATAGCGAAATCTGGCGAAGCTCGTCCTTGGTTTGGTGCCGAGTGTGGTAGTAAGGCTTTTTGGTCCCTGGCTAAGTCGGTCGAATCGAACTTCTGCCGCCCCTCACTACCACCACTGCTGAAACCCGACGGGACGCTGGCCCACTCCGCTGAGGAGAAAGCGAACTTGTTTGCTTCCTTGTTTGCGGAATCTTCGCGTCTGGATCCTGGTGGCGCGATGCCCCCTGCTTCTCCTGGTGGATGCGATTCGAGTATGTCAAACATTCGCATTCATCAGAAGGACGTCCGTAGGGTACTGCTTAACCTTGACGTGAACAAGGCTAGTGGTCCCGACGGGATACCGGCAATTGTTCTGAAGACTTGTGCGCCTGAGTTGTCTCCGATCTTAACACGCCTATTTCGCCTTTCGTTTGAGACTGGAAAAGTGCCGAAGGCTTGGAAGCAAGCTAACGTGCAGCCCGTGCCCAAGAAGGGTAGTCGAAATATAGACCCATCTCGGTAACGTCCATACTCTGTAAGACTATGGAACGCGTGCTGAAACATAAGCTCCTGGCGTACCTAGAAGCGAATGATATTCTTAGTGACCGTCAATACGGGTTCCGGCGAAATCGGTCAACTGGGGATCTTCTAGCGTATGCCATTCACATCTGGAGTGAAGCCATAGAGAAGCACGGGAGGCACTAGCGGTCTCCTTTGACATCTCGAAGGCCTTCGACAGGATCTGGCACGATAGCCTTATTAGTAAGCTTCCTTCCTTCGGTCTGCCCGCCGGTTTGTGTGACTGGATCGCAGACTTCCTGAGGGATCGGTCTATCCGAGTGGTCATAGATGGCTGCTCGTCTGGACTGCTGGATATTAATGCCGGGGTTCTTCAGGGGTCGGTGCTTTCGGCAACACTGTTCTTGCTGCATATTAATGTTCTGCTTAAACCCGGTACCTTTGGGTATGCAGACGACAGCACTGTTGCTGAGAGATACGTGTCCGACGCACGAGCTGGTGGGTCGCAGATCCGGTCTCTCCGGGAGGCAATGGTTGAGCGCTTGAACGTGTCCTTACAGGCTGTCACTGAATGGGGCGATGCCAATCTGGTCAAGTTCAATGCTGCTAAGACCCAAGCGTGTCTATTTTCCGCCAAAAGGAGCCAATTCCACCCAGCTCCATCTTTCCGAGGTTTAACCGTGCCGATAACCGACCAACTTGAGCTTCTTGGGGTTACATTAACATCTACTCTCAATTTTGGCCCTTACATAGAGGCAAAGGCTCAAGTGGCTGCAAAGAAGTTGGGGATTCTGGCAAAGGTGAGACGATACTTCACGCCGGAACAGCTGCTTAAACTCTATCAAGCGCAAGTTCGATCGTGTATGGAGTACTGCTTTCATCTTTGGGATGGATCTGCCAGATACCAACTTGATGCCCTTGAGTCAATTGAGAAACGAGCCAAGAGGATGATTGGCAATGAGAGGTTTGTCGCGACGAAGCTCCAAAGTCTTGAACATCGACGACGAGTTGCTAGCCTTTCGGTTTTTTACCGGTTGCATTTTGGGGAATGTGCGACGGAATTGCATAATTTAATTCCGCCAAGCCCGTTCCATCATTGGACCACAAGACGAACGGCGATGCGCCACCGGTACACGGTGGATATCCCACCCATACGCACAAAACGTTTTGGTAACACATTCATAATGCGTACAGCTAAGGAGTGGAATTCCCTGCCGGAGTCTGTGTTTCCGGATAGCTACAACCTGGGAGTCTTTAAGTCAAGAGTGAATAGGTTATTTCTAGGCAAGCGTGCTCCTTCTTCGACCACATCATCACTTACCATCAGGTGAGATAGTGGTCAAACGCGTGCCTATCTATATAAAAAAAAAAAAATGAGGTTTACCCATTTATTGTTATAAAATTACCATTATTCAATGGTAATCTCGGAAAAATGCAAAGATTCATTCTAAAGAGATAGGTTGGCCTCGGAAGTGGGGGGAGTCAAACTGCGAAAAAGCTAGTTCAAATGCTAGCTAGGTACACAAGCAGCGACTTTGATCACATTCAATGATTCCTAACTTAGAAAATCTGTGTATCATCGTGACACTCAAGAATTTCTAAGTCTCACGATGAATATGTACTCAGATTTAAACAACTTTTTTAAATATTCTTTATTGTAGACTAGCTTTATTACCAGCATCACTCCCATGGTCTACCCTTTTTTTTTACGCAGAGGAACATGGATGCGTTCCATGGTCTACCCTACAGAGTCTTTTCCCAGATAAGGAATTGCTTATTTATGGTATAAGATGCGTTTACGCGGGCAATTTATGGGCAATTATTGCTCGGTAACACGTGTGGTTTAATCTGGAGCAATTTGTAGCAACTTCAATGAAATGGGCCAGTATTTCCCGCAATATTGTTTTTAATTGCTCCATAGTTATTGCATATTTCTCTTTGTTTTTTTTTTTTAGCTAAATTACTCGTTCGTGTAGTTTCTTGTAATTTGTCCTTATCGCTCAATATTGTGCGTACAAAACATTTCGCCTAAATTGACGCGTGCTGCCGTTGCCGTAAGTAGCTTGACATGTTGTGACGTCACAAGTCACAATCGACCAGTATTGCTTATTTACTTTCATTGCCCTTGTAAGCGCACTATTTTATTCGGATTTGAATCAGAACCTCTAAAGATTACCTCATACAAACAAAAAAACAATTGGAAGTCTTTACAATATAGGTAAGTTTAAATCACAGGTAGTTAGTACATAAAACTTGATGTATTATGATATATTGTGTTTGTAACGCGTGGTAACCAGGTGATTTTATTGATTTCAAAACAAACAATGAGAAGGCGGAAACCTTAAGGACATGAGCCGTCATAATTCGTCGATCGAACAACGAATTCATAATATTTCTCAAGGACGTAGAGAAATACGAGTATGAATTCGTAATGATAAAATTATACATAGAGTCTAGGTATAATTTTATCTACAAGATATTTACTAGGCAATTAAACCTCCATAACTTCTGAACAAAAGAAAAACGTATAAAAGTAGATAGGTATGTCTAGGATTAGGTATTTGTATGGACTAGCAAAGCCAATAAGGTTATTTTTACTTTTATGCCTCTTGACCCCCGCCCGCACAACAGCCCCGGGGTACAATTATGAGCCTTTCGTCCTGACGGTATTTCATCACCAGCGTCGGGTATATTTGCCTGGCACATGCTGAGTTGGACTCCCATTTGGTGCAGCTGAGACACACACACCGCACATTGGAGTTTCTATGTAATTTTTTTTCATGGTATCTGGTAAATTTCTTAATTTAGTCATTGCCATTGCCATATTCTGCCTATTTCTTTTTTTTAAGTTTTCATTTAAAAAAAAAAGTTATGTGTGCTTTTGTGTGTTATTTCTTTTCTTGTTCCTAATAAATGTTTTATCTATATATCTATCTATAAAAACTAGAAAGTCTCACATCTGAGAAAGTAATACGCCGATTTAAATGAAAATGAATGGGTATCCCTTACGAAGGTATGCCAATCGAATCAAGTTTCATTAACATCGGTTCGTTTAACTTCACGAATAAGGACTTGCTAGTTTGTATGAAATACCGTCACAAATAAACACTCTTACGAGACAGCAGCAGGGCTTTCCTTGAAGTACCTACACATATTGTTTTTTTAAAAAGTGGACTCTCGCAGGTTAACGTAGGAGGTTGTCAGCTGCTTAACCGGACCTACCTGTGGTGTTCTTAATCTATATACTATATAAGGCTGAAGAGTTTGTTTCTTTGTTTGTTTGTTTACTTGAACGCACTAATCTCAGGAACTACTGGTCCGATTTGAAACATTCTTTCGGTGTTAGATAGCCCATTTATTGAGGAAAGCTATAGGCAATATATCATCACGCTAAGACCAATAGGAGCGGAGCAGTAAAGAAAATTGTGACGCAGACGAAGTTGCGCGGGTCAACTAGTATAAATATAAAAGCCTCAAGCCAGTGCTTATTAAAAATTAAAAACTTACAAACTAAGCGACTACACGCTAAGGGCATCCTCTGGGGTACGGACCTCGGCTTAGGGCGTCGCTGGGGGGAGGATTCGACACTAGGTCCCAGCTCCACTGCGCGGTCTGGTTCGAGCAAGGATGGAGCTAGTCGTAGTATAACACAGCTGGTCGATTCTGTCAAAATGTCGAAGTGAAGTCTTGGGTGAAGTGATCACGAAGTGAGCGGTCATTCCACCTTGATTACTTAGATTGACGGCTCACTTCGTGATCACTTCATCCAAGCCTTTACTTCGACATGTTTATAGAATCGCACTGCTGTTTGTCCGAGACCATTAACCTATACTTACAAATAAAAAAAAATTAACATCGAATTAAAACAAAGAAAATTATGTGGCTTTTGAAAACATAACGCTCGTTTATATTCCTTGAAGTAGATACGAACGTCCCGTATGATGGGGGCAAAAGCCCCCATCGGCCCTCCCCCCCTCGGGCTAACAGCCGAGCACAAATATCGACTCTGGGTTGCTACTGATGGAAAATTCCAAAAATACCTACTACCAACTCGAACCCATCTCCACCACAAGACTAACTACAAATGAAAATTCAAACTGCGCTAAATCAAATATACCTACATCTGCCCTTTTTACATTTTTTTTTTTGGTGTTGGTACAATCATAAATAATTATCTTCTTTTTAAAATCATCTCAGTACCTAGTCACCCCCTTCTAGCCATTTATCCATATTTATTCATAAAACTTTTTAACTAAATGCTTAGCAAATAAATCTATGTAATTAACGAATAGCCATAGAATAGGAGATTTTTCATTCCAAGAGTTCCAAGTTGAATAGGACATTGACATATAGGTACATATCGTAAATAGGTATCGATGAAATAGGGGCATATTGCATTCTCTTCCAAACAAATTCTTCTTAATTTGAATTTTCTTTAACGAGTTTGAATGTAATATCTAGGTGCTAAGATTCTAAAAGCAAAAGATAAAAAATCTTGTGTCAAAATGTTTGCTACCGAAATCCTCAGAAAAGGCTTGACCAATATTTTTCGTAGGTCTGAGAATGGTCGTAAGTAAGCTAAGTTTTGGACAATTAATTTTTATTTGTTATATTTCATATGGCAAAACAATGTTTGTCGGATCATCTAGTAAATCTATTATACTTGCATGTCGATCCAACCGATCAGCTAGTCTATTCTGTAAGTATGTAACCATTTCGATATCGAGCTTCACCTGAGTGAAATAGCTCACAAAGTGAACTTTATTGCACACAACATAAAGGTGTTACGTTTATACTCACCTCGGATTCCGCTCTCGAGACACGAAAGCACTACAGTTCTTACAAAGATTAACAATTGAAAACAAATCGTAGTTTCTATCTTGTACCAATTTGTAGGTTATATTAATACGAGAAACAAACAAATTTATAATAATTACTTACCTTCCATGTCCCGAGCCCAATCACAGGATATGTTTGTCCATTATTGAATTTAATCGTCGGTACGCGCGCCATTTTTGCCTACACGACTTCACTGACAGGCAAAGGAATATAGAATGACGGCCTATCAAGGTTAGGTTATTATCTGTTATTCTGTACAAGTGTGATATCAATTTATTATTTGTAGTTCAAGTAGTAGATAAACGTTCTTATATAATCAGCGGCGTGTCTATAATGTATTTGATATTATTTTCTTTGATAAGTTTTCATTTTTATGGCGTTATCATTTCATGGTGTAATATTCCGTGGATCAACGCAGTATTATTGAAGGTAGACTTTTTGTCCGCAACTTCGTACGCGCATATCCCGTTCCCGTCGGAATTTCGGGAAATCCTCTTAGTGCTCCCCTACACTCAAAAAGTAACCTAACTACCTACATGCTAAATTTCAGCTTTCTACGACCAGAGTTTCGGCTGTGCGTTGTCTGTCAGTCACTTCTTCAGTCCACTCACTCAGTCACTCAGTACTAGGTAACGGAAGAATTCTATACGTTAGGATACTGATATTTAAAATCAAGTGGATGACTAAACGAGGCCAAATCCCGTATTCCTATCCTACTTCTAAATGAACAAAACCATATACCTACTTAGGTACCTACTAATATTATTAATGCGAAAGTACCAAGCCAAGTTTGCCAGTCTGTTTGTACGTTTTGACGCGTAAACACTGATCCCAGCATCGCTCTTTTGCTACCGGAATACCAGACGTACCTACTTGATCGACATTCGGACTAGTCGTACTCTGCGCTTCTCCTCCACATCTATACTTAATACATAAAGCTAAAGAGTTTGTTTGTTTGTTTGTTTACTTGAACGCGCTAATCTCAGGAACTGCTGGTCCGATTTGAAAAATTCTATCAGTGTTAGATAGCCCATTTATCGAGGAAGGCTATAGGCTATATATCATCACGCTAAGACCAATAGGAGTGGAGTAGTAATGAAAATTGTGACGCAGACGAAGTTGCGCGGGTCAACTAGTTTATTATACATAGCCAAAGTGTGGAACTCTGCCAGCCTCTGCGTTCCCTTTCACATATAACCGTCTGCCTTCAAAGCAAAAGTAAACTGGCATTTTCTGGGCACTCTGACCCCATCAAAGACCCCATCCATTGCTTTCCATCATGTGTGACTGTGGTCAAGAGCAAGCTCATTCCTCGATAAAAATAAAAAAAAATAACGGGTTGCACTCCAGGAGTGCCGGCAGAAGTGAAAACTTGAATACATGCTTCTCTCCTCCCGTCTTACGAATTTTCGATCAGGTCACATGTCCAGACGCGAGTTTAACATTTTTTACCCATCACAAAAAAGTGCACAACGCCGCTAAAGAAGTTTGCAGGGCACGTGACCGTCTTACGGATTTTCGATCAAGGTCACGTGTCCTGACGCGAGTTTAACATTTTTTACCCATCACAAAAACAGTGCACAGCGCCGCTAAAGAAGTTTTCACTTCAAAAACACAAGCAGTTTTGATGATTTTTCGGTAGGTATAGAGAAAGCTTGGAACTTGAGAAGAACATAAGATATTTTTATCTGTGGAGTACTAGTCTGTGGTGCACCTTAGGAGTTAGGACAATTTGTAATGGGTTTGCTCTTGACTCTAGTCTATGTCAGAGATGACAGAGACTAAGTCTGCGATGGAGCGAGCCTACCCAGAAGGAGCCTGTTCACTCTAACATTGAAGAGATTAGGGTTGTAAGCTTTTGGAAACACAGACGCAGGCAGAGAGATCCACTCCTTTGCTGTGCGCATTATAAAAGACGTTTGAAAACGCTTAGTGCATAATCGCGTATTTTCATAATCGCTCACGTAAGAGTTATCTACCAAAAATAATGCTTTATCGCTTAGGTATAAAATATTTTATCAGTTCATAAAAATTGTTTTTAAACATTTGACCCCACAATAAACTCCATCACGCTTCCTAATTAAATATTAAGTAATTAATTCTCGATCAAACTGCTACCTCGTTGGTCTGTCGGTGGTAAGCACGTGTCACCAAGAGTAAGTATAGGATCGGCCTTCACAGGCTTGCGGATTTTATTTTTACGTTAGATATTGGGCACGCATTTGACCACTATCTCACCTGATGGTAAGCAATGATGTGGTCGAAGATGGAGCACGCTTGCCTAGAAGTAACCTATTCACTCATGACTTAAAGACTCCCAGGTTGTAGCTATCAGGAAACACAGACTCCGGCAGGGAATTCCACTCCTTAGCTGTACGACAGTAAATTTGTTCAAAAAATTTGTGCGTGTGGGTGGGATCCGTGGGATGTCCACCATTTGTTCGAATGAGTTATCGCGGCCCTGGAACGCGAAGGTGAGCCGCAGCCTTATGGCCCGTCTACACGGTCCGTCTTGCTTGCGAGCTTGCCTGTAGAACAGGGCTGTGCAGACATGACTGTACAAAAAGACGGAACTTGTGGGACTGAGCGAGTTTCCGTCTTGCAGTCCACACGCACAGGTTTACCTGCGCAAACTGATTTGTGCAGGCATGCTCTCTGGCAAGACGGAGCATGTAGTCGGGCCATTAGGCCGCGATAGAATCGCTCTATTGACCTTTTTTTTGTAACGGGGGGAAATCCTACAGAAATCCTCATGGCTGTCCTCCGCCCTGTGGCGGGCGGAGGGGTCTATCAGACTCTTACTGACTAAAACCACCTCGATGTTCCAGCTCTCACCAACCGGAGAACGCGAGAACTAATGCGTCTTCCGTATTACTCCCCGGCTGGTGCCGGCCCGCCTCTGCGGGCCACCTATGCTCAGCGGGGGGAGTGAGGTGTTTAACTCCCCCTGCGACGTCAAAGAGGGGCGCACGGGAACACCACGCGCCGCCACCTCGGGTCCGGATGATAGAGGGTAACGTCCTCCAACGCCCGGTGTGCCTACTGCGTCGGTCGAGATCTCCCTCTCCCTTTCCGCAGCCTCCTTCTGCGCGATAACTGTTTCGCAGAAGGAGACCACCGCGTCCCAGGACTCCTCGCCGTCGACCATAGCACGGACTACGGCCGGCAGCGAGAGGGCTCTGCCTACCAGAGATGAGGGCACGGCGCGGCTCCTCCCAAGCGGCACACTCTGCCAGCGTATGCCGCGCCGTGTCCTCCCGACAGTAGAGCTATGCCACACAAGAACCTCCCGAAGCAGCCATGAGACCATGCGAGAGGACCTGTGTCACACGAAATGTCAAGGAACCGTGCCGTCTCCCGAGCCACAAGACGAGCACTGGCCGGACGCTCTATTTACCTAGCCTAGCCTCGCTCAGCGCAAGCGATTTTATTGTTTTCTATCAAAAACATCCCTCGCTTCGCTACGCATCCTCGTACATCTCTGGTGGAAACGTAACCTTATAGACAAAATCTATATTAAAACGAGCAAAATCATGTTATTTATAACTAGTTGACCCACGCAACTTCGTCTGCGTCACAATTTTCAAATGGGCTATCTAAAACTGAAATAATTTTTCAAATCGGACCTGCAGTTCCTGAGATTACCGCGTTCAAGTAAACAAACAAACAGACAAACTCCTCAGCTTTATATATTAGTACCTATAGATAGATAGAAGTATAGATAACTAACAGTCAACTTCTACGCCAATCGATAAACAATAATTACACTTCTGTAAACAGCGTTGTCCACTCGAAGGACAATTTGAAAGTTTATCTATTATTTACAACCAATCTACGAGTACTAACAATCAAACGATTTTATTCTATAACCTCAACAGGGTATCTACAACAGTACTCTGCTTTAGGAGTAACATTAGCATCATTATATTGTGCACTTAAGTACTGCAATAGTAGATACCTACAGCATTGTTATATGTATATCAAAACTAGCACTTCGTCCCGGCTGAAATTTTCTTAAGGTGGAAGCGCCAGGGTAGCCCGCGAAATGGTTATTTCATGAAAAAGTCATTCAATAGGGCTTCATGAACTTAGAGGGCTATATTGATGATTAAAATGGTTATAATTCTTTAGATAAATACGCGTTACGGTCGCGGATTGCATTTGGTCCACATACAGCTTCACACTGACCGGCAAATTGCAAAAAAACATAAAATTATTTGAATTTCGCGGGCTACCCTGGAGCATTCACCTTAAGGTGGATCGCGGGCGTAAGAATTATTTATTTTCAGAATTATAACCATTTAAGTCAGCAATGAAACTAAAACTAACATGCAAATATTTTTTTTTTTTTAAGTATACCTAATTTTTTCTGGAGTCTATGTTACTCAGGGATACCAATAAACGCTTGCCAAGGTGGATGGGTGACCATCTTAACATAGCGAGTTTCCTCCGTGCCTCGGAAAGCACGTTAAGCCGTTGGTCCCGGCTGTCATTTGTAGATCTTTGGCAGTCGTTACGGATAGTCAGAAGCCAGTTAATCTGACCCCAGTCTTGCCATGAAGTACCGTGTTACCCAGTTAATGGGTTGTGGAGGTCTGGTAGGCACCCGCTCCGCGTAAAATACTGGTATTCAGCTAAAATTCGGTTTGACTGGAAGCCGACCTCAATATAGTTGCGAAAAGGCTGGGCAGATGAGTGACCTAAGGAAAAGAGACTTTTCGGGAGGGGTTGCCAACAAAATAAAAACATCAAAAAGAATATATTACAACATTTATTTCGTATGCGATTACACTTTCTTTCAACACTTTGAGCAATCAAAAAATATATTGCTTTCCTCACTTCAAGTCCTTTTAAAAAAATATACCGAATTTGATACCACACCAATTTAGGTGCCAGATAGAGAATGTAAACAACCACTATCAATTTACAATTATAAACCTTATCAACTTTACACAAAGTTCAGTTTCGTTTACAACAAAACTGATACTAAGACCTTTTTTGTTTGTTTTTTTCCTTTTCGTAGTTCTTGTTATGAAATTCGACATTATTTTCGCACGGTTGACATTTGTCTGTGTGTGTGTCATTTGTGTGTGTTTGCAAATTGGCATAGAAAAATAAATAATATAAATCATTATACATCGTGTTCCGAACGATATACATAAACTTCGACCGGATGTTCTGAACATGGAAATAAGCATTGTTCATTATTGACACTTATCAATAGGGAGAGGAGCTCGTGGCTAAATAATAACAGCCGCACGGTCGATCTTTAGGGTTAAGCAACGCTTGCCAAGGTTGGTCTGTGGATGGGTGACTATCTTAATATACCGAGTTTCCTCCGTGCCTCGGAAAACACGTTAAGCCGTTGGTCCCGGCTGTCATTTGTAGATCTTTGGCAGTCATTACGGATAGTCAGAAGCCAGCAAATCTGACTCCAGTCATGCCATGAAGTACCGTGTTACCCAGTTAATGGGTTGTGGAGGTCTGGTAGGCAGCCGCTCCACGTAAAACACTGGTATTCAGCTGAATCCGGTTTGACTGGAAGCCGACCCAAATATAGTTGGGAAAAGGCTAGGCAGATGATGAAACTATATCGACATTGCCCTCATTTAAATAATATCTTAAATCAATGAACACAACAATTCATTATTCAAGAGCAACAAAGCGACTCGCGAAAGGTAGAGCGCAGCAACGCGACTACGCGAGCATGCACGCTACTTCGCGCGCATCCGCTTCCGGTCGTACGCGTTCGGACGCTAGCAAAAACATATGACCATGGTGTGTCTAACACGCGTATACTCGCGCATCCACGCGCATTCTCGGGAGAAATTCCCTTAATATGTCACGTGTTTATAAAACTTCGCGGGCATGCTCTTCGCCATATGTATCATTACCATTGACAAAGTGTCCCGTATAAAATTAAAAAAACATTGTAAACGATATAGGGTATGATGTACCCCATAGGCCTTTCTTATGAGGAATATTGTATACGAGATGTAATAAATAAGTTGTAAATGAAAAGCTTGGTCACATTTTAATAACTGCTTCTGCCCGTATAGATCATCATAAAGCCAAGAAGGAAGAGAAGGAAAGAAAGAAGGAAGAGGAAAGAGAGAAGTCAGAGAGATATGCAGAACTTAAAACTCAAAATAAACCGTTTACTGGCAATTTTTGGATTGTCAAGATTGGTAAAAAGAAAAAAGGAAGAGGGAAAGATAGAAGTCAGAGAGGTATGCATAAGTTAAACTCAAAATAAACCGTTTACAGACAATTTTAAATTATCAAGGTTGCGGTTAAAAAAGATGAAGCTATTTGCACGTTCCAAAGCATAGATCTCTATGAAGAAGTACGTGCAAGAAACTCCACGGACACTTATAAAAAATAATAAATTATTACCAACAGGGTGTAGTTCCGCAAGCCTCCATAGAAAAGGGAGGATTCTACGACCGGACTGTTGCTGTGTACATGGGCCGGAAGCAGTTTTTAAAATTTGACTACAACTGTCCTCTATAGATATATGTATATATTTCTAAAAGTGAACATGTTACAAAAACATTTATTATAGTTTTTATACTCAAATAAATATCAAACACACCGTATGCTAGTTATTTTCCTGAATTTTCATTTGTATTTCTTTTCTACTTCTCTATGGCTGTAATTTCCTAGGATAGCGTTGCCTTCATACAGCGATAGCGGTGAATGACGTCACTAGAACTTTTTCTATGTAAACAAAACTGCGCGGTTTTCTAGAGGATGGTGACTGACACCGTGACTCCGCTGAAGTATTTGCACGAGAATGCGCTGACGTTGTCAAAGGTCATCAGTTGGGTGCGTATGCGGAACAGAGAGTATTGTCCCGCACACCTCCATCCAAGGGAGGATCCACCGACCGGATAGTTGTGTCCGGCGGGCAACTGCCTGATAGTTGATATTCCAACTAATCTGTATGTTTAAATCGCACGGTAAACTCTGATTACGCGGTGCAGGATTTCGACGCAGTAGTTCGCAGCTAGTTGGATAGCCGCCAAGCCCGTTCCATCATCGGAACACAAGATGTACGGCGATGCATGGTGGACATCCCACCCACACGCACAAAACGTTTTGGGGACACATTCATAATGCGTACAGCTAAGGAGTGGAATTCCCTGCCGGAGTCTGTGTTTCCTGATAGCTACAACCTGGGAGTCTTTAAGTCAAGAGTGAATAGGTTACTTCTAGGCAAGCGTGCTCTATCTTCGACCGCATCATCTCTTACCATCAGGTGAGATAGTGGTCAAACGCGTGCCTATCAATAGTAAAAAAAAAGATGGCGTTGCGTTTTGTTTTGTTGCGATGTAGATTTGCTCCGTTGGTTTTTCTTGTGCCGCTAAATGTTTACATAGACGACAACCGTTCTAGTGCCGTCATTAACCGCTGTATTACGGCCGCTGTATGACGTCACCGATATCCTACGAAACCATAGCTTTAGTCATACGAAAGGCGCTGCCAAATGCTTATTTATATCTATTTTATTCGTATGTAAAAAAATTGTCGATAACTACTCAAACACTACATCGATACAAGTTCTTTAAGGAAAGGTCAGAAAGTCTAAAAAGGTCACATTAGTAGAATTATATTAGGATCATAATATTAATCTGTTAAATTTCATTTTCATCTTTATCGCAAAGCATTAAGGTTCAAAGTTGATTGCGAACATTTGACAATTATGGCGGGTAGCTTGATGTGCTTTCTGACTAAAGTGGCCTTTTTAGACCCGTAGGTCATAAAAATGCTAGGAAGAAGTTCAGTCGAGATAAATGCTTAACTTTAGTTTCACTCAAAACTCACAGATGGCGCTAGTGTCTTATGTCCTGCAGAGGAGGGTTGTCAATGCCAAAGGATAAAGAATCCATTTTTCAAGTGCGTAACGATGATACTTGTTTGGCAGTATAATCACCGCACAACTGCAACTTTAAGCCGACCCCAATATAGTTGGGAAAAGGCTAGGCAGATGATGATAATTACCGCACAAACTCACGGACAAAATTCGACATTGATAAATCATCAATTTCGGCATTTAAAAGTCGGTAACATGATATAAATAATAAATTAAAAGAACCTTTTAAATGTCAAAATTTCAAATTCATTGTCAAAATTTATTCTGACAAATGATTGACGTATAGGGAACGTGAAATGTGCACAGCGTTGACTATGCCATCTAGTGTCGCATATTAGAAACTTTAACGTTAAGAATACTTGAAATTGACGCTTCTGTGCCGCCACCTATAGTTCCTGCACGCTTCGCTTAGGGGAACGTGCAGAAGTAGACTGCGCCATCTAGCGTTGCAATTTCGAAACTTACAAGAAAGTAAAATATACATATTTTATAATGACACTTCTGTGCTGCCACCTGTATTTCCTGCACGTTCCCTATTCAATCATTATTCAGACTAAATTTTGCTGAACACCGCTCTGGTCTGACCAAAGTGTGCGACTGTGTGTTAATCTAAAATTGTACAGTAAATTTTATATCATTCCTATGAAAGCTTAAGACATTTCTATCGTCATAAGAAAAAAAGGACGTATCTACAGAAAACGAAGCAACCGATTTCCGACATTAAGATAATAAGTTAAGGGCGGAAATCGATTACCTCGCTTCGTGTAGATACATCTTTATTTTTATGAGGTCAGATTTTACATACAATGGACACTCGCGTCATCACCATTTAATTTAATAAAATACCTAAACTATAGGAGAACGAGTAACGCTTCTTATAAAATGGACTTAATATCTCAATTTGCGTAGTATTACAAACAGCACAATTTGAAGGAATAATTTTTTGATGCATTTCTTAATATTTTTGAGGTTACGTACCCAAAGGGTAAACCAACGGAACCCTATTACTAAGTCTCCGCTCTCTGTCCGTCCGTTCGTCCGTCTGTCTGTCAGCGGGCTGTATCTCAAGAACCGTAACAGGCAGACAGTTAAAATTTTCAGAGTATGTATTTCTGTTGCCGCAAACAACAAATAATAAAAATACGATGATACGGAACCCTTTATGGGCAAGTCCGACTCGCACTGGGCCGGTTTTTATAAAAAGTTTTACTCGTTATTCCGATACCTAAAAAATAACCAATAATAAATAAATACAATAACAAATGGCTAACATTTACAATCTAGAATTCAAAATGAATATCAAATTCGGTACGTCGTCATCATATCACACCGCGGCCGGGCGACGCCCGGTGCGGGAACTAGTATGTCCTTTCCACTAACATTTTGTTTAGAACTATTCTCCTTTTAATCTCTTACTGATCTCTTCTTGTTGCAACTCTCTCCATTCCTTTTTGGGTTTCATACGTTTTAGCTGACCGTCCCTGTTGGAAAAGCAAAAAAACATATTTAGTAAATCTGCATCTGTAACATAACCTCTTCTTTAATTTTGGAGTCGGTTACATTGTCGGTCAATTTGAATTAATTAATAATTTAATTTAATTCACTGTCAATGGGGTATTTTACTAAAAACATCTAATTAGTCCGTCTGATAGATTTCATCAAATAAAAAACTTTTTCACAAAATAATGTAACCGTAGGTAATATAATTTAATAAAAAAAATATAATTAAAAAACAAAGAAGCAAAACCGAAAACCACATTTCAAGTGAATGTTCTTTTTATTTTTCAATTTGAAGTTTGACGTTTGCACCTGTCAAATTAGTCTCTGGGATTTAAAAAAAACGAAGTTTATTGTACATGAGAACAGTGAGTAAATTATTCACCTTATGCACATGTTAATGTAGCGAAATGGCCAAGCTCTACATGAGATCTGATAACTTTTTGACAGTGCGAGCATATGGTCTCGTCTTGGCAACAGTTTACATGAAAATGTTTTTCACATGAGTTCGACTGACGCCTCCTGGATCTGATGTATAGACTCATACGTCGCACACTATGGCCCATGATGAATCAACAGCGGTAGTCTATGGCCACGATAGACCATACATGGACAAGTTGGCGAAGTCGACGGCGCTCTCGTCGGCGGCGCGTCATGGCGGGCAGGTACCACACGTCGCACACGATGCTGCACGCTGCACACTACTCACAACATGAGGTCGACCAGGCCGCCCCGGCGCGCTATGACGGCCTTGACCCTGTTGGCGAAGTCGACGGCGCTCTCGTCAGCAGCGCGCGTCATGGCAGGCAGGTACCACACGTCGCACACGATGCTGCACGCTGCACACTACTCACCACATGAGGTCGACCAGGCCGCCCCGGCGCGCTATGACGGCCTTGACCCTGTTGGCGAAGTCGACGGCGCTCTCGTCGGCGGCGCGCGTCATAGCAGGCAGGTACCACACGTCGCACACGATGCTGCACGCTGCACACTACTCACCACATGAGGTCGACCAGGCCGCCCCGGCGCGCTATGACGGCCTTGACCCTGTTGGCGAAGTCGACGGCACTCTCGTCGGCGGCGCGCGTCATAGCAGGCAGGTACCACACGTCGCACACGATGCTGCACGCTGCACACTACTCACCACATGAGGTCGACCAGGCCGCCCCGGCGCGCTATGACGGCCTTGACCCTGTTGGCGAAGTCGACGGCGCTCTCGTCGGCGGCGCGCGTCATAGCAGGCAGGTACCACACGTCGCACACGATGCTGCACGCTGCACACTACTCACCACATGAGGTCGACCAGGCCGCCCCGGCGCGCTATGACGGCCTTGACCCTGTTGGCGAAGTCAACGGCACTCTCGTCGGCGGCGCGCGTCATAGCAGGCAGGTACCACACGTCGCACACGATGGCCCATGACGTCATCATGTTCAGGAGGTAGTGGAGCATGCCATAGCGGGAGCTGTTCCAGAATGCGTCGCCGAAGCGGGGGTCGTATCTGAGAAGATGAAAGAAATTATTATTAACTAGCTTCTGACAACCGCTTCGCCCGCGTGATCCCTAGGGAACATATTTCCGGGATGAAAGTAGCCTATTTGCCATTTCAGACTATAATCTACCTCTGTGCCAAATTTCATGAAGATCCTTTCAGGCGTTCTGATGTGAAAGAGTAACAAACATCCATCCTCACAAACTTACACATTTAAAATATTTGTAGAAAGTAGGATAGCATATCCTTCGTTCTTCTGCCAACGGTTTAGTTTGCATGAGAATAGGAATGGACCCAATATTGAACCTTGCGGAACGCCCATTGCCATTTCAGACCCTAGTGAGTTTACACCGTTTACCTGATGATGATGATGATGATGATTTACTTGTATTGTACTAACTGAATTACTAAAATTATTGACGCACCTAGAGGTAGTTTACGTCCCGTTTATATGTCGAGCCGGTGGGATGAAAGATTAAAACTTACTTGATAGCGACAGGGTAGATGGTACCACCGACTTCGAAGCTCCCTTTCTTGAACTGCATGACTGAGGTATTGTTGATACAGGTACCCTCAGGGAAGATGAGGATCGGCGGGTTGTCCGGGACTGATATGTGTTCTTTTAACCTGTGGACAATCATTAAATTTACAATTTTGTTTGTATGGTGTACACCGATTTGAAAAATTCTTTCAGTGTTAGATAGCCCATTTATCGAGGATTAGATATATTATCCTGCTAAGACCAATAGGAGCGGAGCAGTAATGAAAATTGTGACGCAGACGAAGTTGCGCGGGTCAACTAGTATCAAATAAACCATTTACAGGCACTTTTGAAATGTCAAGGTCGGTCAATCAAAAACATGGAAGCTATTTGTACGTTCCAAAGCGTAGATCTCTATGGAGAAGAACGTGAAAGAAACTCCACGGACACTTTTAAATCATGTTGTTAACAAAATTCTTAGTTACAGATCATTTTTGCATCTGCATGTGAGGGCAATGCAAAGGGAAAAAAAACTTATTAAATGAATTTAAAATATAAGATTTAAATAAGCTAATGGCAGTTAAGAGATGATGAGTCTCAACCGACGGCGCCCGTTCACGAACATGACGCGTGTGTCGGCACCATTCAGCTCAACCATTTCGAAGGGAACCGAATGATCCAACCCACGCGCCGCTATCAGCGAGACATTTGAGTGAGCATGACATGCTCTCAACCACCATGCTCGTTCATGTCCAACAAGTAAAACTATAACTAATCACATAAAATGTAAATGGCTTCATGGTACTCAAATTTACAAAATTTGAAAAAAAAAAAAAGCTTTTGTTTTACACAAACTATGGTTGTCAATGACCAAATAATGATAATCAAATTAAAAAAAAAAAAAACGGTTTAGTTCGTACAACAAAAATAATAAATAAATGATATTAGCAAGTTTTTTACTTTCTCGGGTCCCTCTTCCTAGAGACCCGGTCCTTTGGTAGGCGTACGAGGGGCCGAAGCCAACTCGCAGAGGCCTCTTTAGGCATTTCAAATGGAATGGGACACCAACCCACGATTATCCCTGTATGCACTGTGAAAGTATACCCAAGGACAATCCCCGGTTGAAGCAGGACTATTACAGAATATGGAAACAAAAGATGAAACGCTATGGGTTTGGCTGGTTTAGTGGACTAATAATCGTTTACTATGGAAGAACTATTGGCCCCTGCCTGACCATTGACAATAAAAACGACTATGGCAGGGGTTGACTTGCACACTCAATAAATGGGCCCCCCGAAAAGGGTCGCTAGCACAAAGTAACGTAGCGCCAAGGGGGCAACATATCCTGAGGTGCTAGAGGAGTGGAGAGGTATACCACGGCTATCAGGACAATCCCGGAAGTACGGTCAAGATCCCTACCAGCACCTTACTGGATTATACGTCCTTCTCCGGAGCACGTTTGCTCTTGCGAATCTCCACTCAGTGCAAGTTTATTATTATTACATAATATTTTTTTAGTTTATTGTTCTATTTATATATTTTGTATACATTTGTGGTTTATAAAACATTTTGAGCATTGGATTTTATTTGTTTGATTCAAGTTGCGAACTTAAACCTTCAATTTTTTTTTTGCACACGTAGGATCTATGGGGAACTTTCACAATTTCATTATAATGGTATCCCTAATGTACTTGTGAATTTTCAGCTTATTGGGAATTTATGCAAGGGTGAATGTCTATTTGACCCGACTAGTTAGCGTACAAAAATTTTACAGCAAGCTATTTTTTCCTTCTGAAAAGTTGCTTCTTTTACACTTACGAAGTTTTCACTCCAAGGCGTCGATATAGAAGTTCGGAACTCTAACAAGCGGGTCTAAAACGGCCTCTTTAGCAGAATCGGAAAGCACATCACGTTACCCGTCACTGTCAAATTTTCCCAATCAACCTTGAACCTAATGCGTTAGCGATAAAGATGAAAATGTAATTTGACAGATTGTTATGTGATTAATATTATCATCATCTGCCTAGCCTTTTCCCAACTATATTGGGCATCCAGTCAAACCGGATTTAGCTGAATACCAGTATTTTACGAGAGGCGGCTGCCTACCAGACCTCCACAACCCATTAACTGGATAACACGGTACTTCATGGCAAGACTGGAGTCAGATTTACTGGCTTCTGACTATCCGTAACGACTGCCAAAGATCTACAAATGACAGCCGGGACCAACAGCTTAACGTGCTTTCCGAGGCACGGAGGAAACTCGGTATGTTAAGATGGTCGCCCATCCACAGACCAACCTTGGCAAGCGTTGCTTAACCTTGAAAGATCGACCCGTGCGGCTGTTATTATCTAGCCACGAGCTCCTCAATGTGATAAATATTATGTTTCTCCTAAAGTGGCAATTTTAGGCCTTAAGGACTTGAGAATTTTTATGATATGCCGTGAAGAGTGAAACCTTAAAAATAAGTCAAGAACTTACCTCCTAGCGACCGCGTGCCTGTCCTTAACTTCGGATCTCTCGAACCATATGTGTGGCGAAGCCCTAGCGAGCGCCCTCTGTAGGATTCCTAGAAAACCATTGTGTCTTTGACCGATCTGAAAATAGTTGGAAACTTATCAATACATTGTTTATCATATACATAACATAAAATCACGCGCAAATCTCTTGACAGAAGTGTATGTTTTTTTTTAAGGCTGGCATATCATCAAATGACTCCTCCCGCTCTGGGTGAAGCAGAAGGGAGTGTCAGACTCTTACTGACTAAAACCCATCCGTGTTCCTCCTAATGCCTTCGCGTTCCAGGGCCGCGGAACACGGATGGCATTCCTGGCAGGGTACATACATCCCTAACTACATTTGAAAATTATAAGACAAAACACCCATCTGTCGGAGGATTTCTTTACACTGGTGGTTTACCCAAAAAAAAAAACATTTTGACGGAACTGGGAATCGAACCCATGATCTGTCTCCACAGAGCGGTATCGAACGGTTTCTGAATCGAGAATTTGGAAGTTAAGATTGGATTGATAAATTAGTCATCTAATATTATAAAAATTAAAGATTTGTATTTTTGTATGTTTGTGACGGATAAACTCAAAAACTGCTCGAAGGATTTCAAAAATTCTTTCATCATTAACAATAAAAAAAAATAATATCCCCCAATAATAACCCTTCGTAATATAGGCTATATTTATTACTAGAAAAAAAAAAAGATAGGGATCCTTAAGAAAATTGCATCGCGGGCGAAGTCATCATCATCATATCGACCGAAAGACGTCCACTGCTGGACATAGGCCTCCCCCAAAGGGAGGGGGGTTGCCATAATCGCCACGATTGGCAGGCGGGTTGGCGATCGCAGTGTATGGTGTTGCGTTTTATAGAGAACACTGCTGCCCATTCTCTGGCGAGTCCCTTAGTAGCCTCTTACGACACCCACGGGAAGTGATGGGATGGTATTATTCTTTTACGGCACCGGCCGAGACCATACGGCAAGTGCTAGTGAACGATAAGGAAAGAAGAAATTATTTTTGGTGATGGCGAGATTCGAACTCGCACACTTGTTCTTCAGAAGCGGTCTCTATATCCTCCGGGCCACGAAATCATTTGTTGCAACACTAGATTTTCCTGCAAGTTTGCTTCACTGGAAAAAACCTATTGAATTTCCGTTACTCAATAACAAATGTAACAGATGGCCCAGCAGTCCAGCACGAATGTTTTTGACGTATAGTAACGTAGCGTAAAATTTTACCATAGGAGAAGTTTAAGTATTACGTAAGCACCAATGGGGGTGGGGGGAGTTCTTTACTATGCTCCTTTTTGATGGTATGGAGGGCGGGGGGGGGGGGGGGGTTCAAATAATGATTACGTCAGCAATATTTGCTTCCTTTAGTAGATTCTAATTTGACATAATATGGAATATGCATGCGATTTCTTTATTTGCAAAATGAAATACTTATTAGCTCTAGTAAACAATAATTAAATTATTTTTTTCAATACCGTCAGCGATGAAGTTATAAAGCTTCAAAGATTACAATTAGAAAGAGAAGTCCGATATAAACTTTCACGTCGTCGTCTATGACGCCTAAGATACAGCTGCCATAGAAAACAGCGTTTTCGCGAGAGGGACACATATATTTGTTTGACATAATAATATTATCTCCTTCGTTTTTCGAGTAATTTTGATTCTATTATCACCTTTAGTATTATAAACTGTATAGATGATAAATGTTTTCCATGCATATTCCCTATTATCACGCGATTAGTAAGAAATAACAGAAGTGGGGAAAATAGTTCTCGCGCGAGTAAAAATTATACCAATGCTTACGTAAGCATAGAAGGGAGCGGTAAGAGCTTTGATTACTACCGCTGACAAGAGGAGGAGGGGGGGGCTTAAAAATGGATAAAATTCTACTTA
This sequence comes from Lacanobia oleracea, assembly GCA_950371165.1. Taxonomy (NCBI): domain Eukaryota; kingdom Metazoa; phylum Arthropoda; class Insecta; order Lepidoptera; family Noctuidae; genus Lacanobia; species Lacanobia oleracea. The sequence goes on along the minus strand of OX493415.1, from coordinate 11,408,809 downwards.
CGTAATGGTTTTGCACATAATCATCTGCCTAGCCTTTTCCCAACTTCATTGGGGTCAGCTTCCAGTCAAACCGGATTCAGCTGAATACCAGTGTTTTACGAGGAGCGGCTGCCTACCAGACCTTAACTGGGTAAACACGGTACATCTTGACAAGACTGGAGTCAGATTTACTGACTTCTGAACATCCGTATCGACTGCCAAAGATCTACAAATGACAGCCGGGACCAACGGCTTAACGTGCTTTCCGAGGCACGGAGGAAACTCGGTATGTTAAGATGGTCACCCATCTACAGACCAACCTTGGCAAGCGTTGCTTAACCCTCAAGATCGACCTGTGCGGCTGCTTCTGGTTTCGCACATAATATTTATGTGAATCGGGTACTATATCCATATTTTATGATGTGGTCGAAGATGGAGCACGTTTGCCTAGAAGTAACCTATTCACTCTTGACTTAAAGACTCCCAGGTTGTAGCTATCAGGAAACACACGACTCCGGCAGGGAATTCCACTCCTTACTTTTTTTTACATTCACTTCTACGTTAACGATACTTTAACGTTACTATACGTCAAAACATTCGAGCTAGACTCTTAAGTTTTACCTTTTATAACACAGGACATTATATATCACACCTTGTTTAAGTTATTTTAAACCCCAGGCATCTGCATTAAACACCAATTAAAGCAGACCAACCGAGAAGCCTAGAACAGCACATCACATATCTGGGGTTCGAACCCAACCCCATACATTTACCACCACAGCATGCAACAACTCAACCATTGAGCATACATTCGCATGACACCCCGAACAAGAATAAAACATAGGTAGAAGACATCACAAAAACATTTGCATAATAATTATTACCCGACATTTTAAGTTATTCATTTCTTACCATTTTCGAAAAACGATGCACTTATAAAGAAAGACAAATAAAATCTGGTGTTCTTGTCACTTACTGTGTTTGGCGAAAAACCGCTTCTTTTATTTGTTTTGGTTTGATCTTGACTCTAGTCTAGGTCAGAGATGACAGAGACAAAGTCTACGATGGAGCGAGCTTACCCAGAAGGAGCCTGTTCACTCTAACTTTGAAGAGATTAGGGTTGTAAGCGTTTGGAAACACAGACGCAGGCAGGAGATCATCGATCACTAATAAAGAACTAGATACACTATCAGCCGCAAAAAATGTCTTCACCGAATGAGCACCCACTGGAACAATTGGTGCGCTTTTCATTTAGTAGCATTCGAACGCTCCGACGGTAAACATGCCTCAGTGCTCATTTAAAAATTGCAAAAATCACACATCTAGGATGTTAAAAAAGGATGGTGTTTCATGTTTTCGGTAAGTATTAATATTATCATTACATATCACTGTATTGTAAATGCTGATATTTTGTCAATAAATCATGTAAAAACATTTTGAAATAAAGTTGTTTTAAACAGCAGGAGTTATAATGCATCTCAGTTGTAAAGACTCTTTCTTACTAAACGTATAAATCATACTTTCGCATGCCCACTTAAATTGTTCGGGTTATGCGCGTTGATTCTGTTCCATTTGTTGGAGACGAATTCGAACTTCAAGACATGCGCGTAAGGTTGAATTTGTTTTGATATAATATGATGATCAGTGGGTATCGCTCATAAAAATTTATTGCTTTTTGTACAAATGTTTGTGAAAATAAACTTTAAGCATTGCGATTAAGGTTGAATTTACATTAATGTATGTTTATTTCAACTTGCATTACCTAAACACAATTTGGTGACAGTTTTTAGAAAACTTTTACTTGGGATTTAGTATTTAGTTCTTTGTTAGTGATCGATGCTCATAACGCTTATCAAAAGTTATACTTACGTACTTTAGAAATGGCTGGCCAAAACAGCAATCGATCTCCAGCATGTCGTCAAAAATGCAAGTGGACAAATACGCATTTCGTCACCTCTCAGGATAGACTTGCAACTTGACAGGAGGTTACTCTCCGTATCACCTAACCACTAAGAATTAACGACAACACGATTTGACAGTAACTGTCAAGATTTGACAGTTACTGTCAAATCGTCATTCATTTTAAGCTCGGGTTCGAGACTAATCCTAAAAAAAAATGGGTACGTGGCCAAAGACTCACCAGCGAGTAACAATTATCACACATAAGCACGAGGGCGTCGATTGGACTCGTGTGATTGGCAACACAAATCCCGTTCCTCGGTTTATAATGTGTGTCGTGGTACGTGATCACGGCGGAGATACACCTCGATAAGAAGTTGAAACACATCACGGACACCGCGTAGTTGACGCGTTGCTTCGTCTTTCCGTCGGGTAATGTTCCAACGCAGGCTGTGCATGCGACTAGCCACCAGACCTATTGGAAGCGCATGGGATGGTAGATATGGCCCGCACATACGATTTTTTTTGTCAGTTTTTGCAAGTGTTTTGACATTATTTTAACAAAATTACTAGAAGCTAATTGCTTAAGTGAACATTTACGTTTGCACTGCAAATTAAGCGGCATAACTAAAGTTTACATTTCAAAAGTAGCGGCATAATTTACGCTTACAATGCAAATTAAGCGGCATTATTTGCGTTTACATTTCAAATTAAGCGGCATAATTTACGTTTACACTGCAAATTAAGCGGCATAATTTACGTTTACACTGCAAATTAAGCGGCATAATTTACGTTTACACTGCAAATTAAGCGACATAATTTACGTTTACACTGCAAATTAAGCGGCATAATTACGTTTACAATGCAAATTAAGCGGCATAATTTACGTTTACACTGCAAATTAAGCGACATAATTTAAGTTTACATTTCCAGTTACTTTACGTTTACACTGCAAATTAACGGCAGAATTTACGTTTACACCGAAAATTAAGCGGCATTATTTACGTTTATACGGCAAAATAAGCGGCATAAGTAACTTTAACACTGCAATTTAAGCGGCATAACTTATGAAAATACTGCAAGTTAAGCGGCCAAAAGCGCTGCAAAAAAGGAATATCGATCTTATCGGTGCGAGTTAAGGTACCTAGATATTTCTCTAATTTTTTTAAATATTATTCTAACGCTTGCAAAAACTGACTTGGACAATACACATATGAATTTATGAGCAAGTTTGAATATACACCTTATTATGTATTTCCATTAAAAAGGCTGTAAAAATATACCTTTTTACAATGAACTTAAAAATCTATTTCCGACTACAGCAACAACAGCCAACCAATTCAATGTAAAATACATAACTCGTAAATACAAGTAAATAATGATCTTATTAATAAAGGACAAAACATAGAATGGATACAGAGAAAGCATTAAAGTAAAAAACAATTAAACATAACAGTAAATATAAGACATCACAAGAAACATAAATAAGCGACAGAAATAATAAAAATCGTTATTTAGACCTAAACAACACTTAGCATCATCTGCCTAGCCTTTTCCCAACTATATTGGGGTCGGCTTCCAGTCAAATCGAATTCAGCTGAAGAGCAAAATATTTTACGTGAAGCGGCTGCCTACCAGACCTCCACAACCCATTAACTGGGTAACACGGTACTTCTTGGCAAGACTGGGGTTAGTATTCCCGGCTTCTGACAATCCGTAACGACTGCCGAAATTCTACAAATGAAAGCGGTTACCACGGCTTAACTTGCTTTCCGACGCACGGAGGATTCTCGGAACGTTAAGATGATCACCCATCCAGAGACCTACCTCGGATGAAGACCGACCCGTGCGGCTGTTAATTTAGCCACGATCTCCTCCGACATAATTCCGATTAGTTTAAAAGACGATTTAAAATGTTAGTTTATCCCGCTTATGATTTGATAGGTTAATATCAGAAGAATGCAAAATTCAACCCACTTATATCATAACAAGGCAAAACATGCCAATAAACATATTAGAAGAATTTAGTATACAACCCACTTATTTCTAAATCAGGCATAACATGAAAAAACATGGACCATTTTCATAAACAAGCAACGTATTACCCAGTTCCATCCAAACGTTATACCCAATATCAACCAGACAACGTTTTACCCAATCTGGACGTAACATTAACCCAGTGCGGACAAAAACATTACTCAATCGCGATATAACGGATCATCCAATTCCAACAAGACAATGGTTCACCTAATCTGGAGTAATGTTTTACCCAATCTGGACAAAATGGGTCTTCTAAGTCTAACAGACAAAGTCTTAGAGAACTAGACTTAATTTATCTCCCAATGTATGCAAAACATTAGCAGCATTTCCATGGTGAAAATTTCACACCCAATTTTAAGCAAACAACGATTTATTTATTATGGACACAACACATTTATGTATTAGCTAATTCTGACATGACGTATCATCCAATTAGAACCCGACAAAACGTTTTAACCAGAAAACGTATCACCCAATCTGGACAGAACGTATCACCCAATTCCAGCATCCCGGAATATTCTACCTGTATTAAAAATCGTCTCACCGAATTTTATTAACACGGTTTTACCCAATCCGGGCATAACGTACTACCCAATTTAGACCCATCATATAATTCAATTCCAACAAGCTAGAACGTTCTTCCTTCCCGGACAACACAAGTCCCACGCAATTCGGACATAATGTACAACCCAATCTAAAGCCAACATACATTCCAATTCCAGCAAACCTGAACATTCTATCTAGACTAAAAATCGTCTTAACCAATATCATCTAGACATTTTACCCAATCCGGACATAATGAACTACCCAATTTAGACCCAACATTTAAACCAATTCCAACAAGCCAGAACGTTCTACCCAGACAACACAACGTCCCACCCAATTCTATCCAGAAATTTTACCCAATCCGGACATAATGTACCACCCAACAAACATTCCAATTTCAAAAAGCCAGAACGTTCTACCCAGACAAAGCCAAAACGTCCCACCCAGTGTGACCAAAAAAAAAAAAAACCTACCAAAGAGAAACAGGTATTTATACTGAGTACTCCCACATCTATAGGGCTGGTATGGTTGGCAACACAGAAACCATTGGCTTTCGGCTTGTACTGCTTATCATGGAACCTCGCGTGGATCGAGAGGCCCCTGATAAGGATCCGTATGCTCATCTTGTAGGAGATCTTTCCTAGTCTGTTCCTCAAGCGGACGAATGGCACGGAACTGACGACCCAGGTGGAGAAGACCATTACAAGCACCTGATGGAATAGGTAGTATGTGAAATCAGCATGTTTTGCCCTAAGGAGTTTTATTCGCCACTTTTTCGCGCCGCAACTGTATTTTTTTATATCACAAATAAAAAAAGTGGGGTTTGCTCTTGACTCTAATCTAGGTCAAAGATGGCAGAGACAGTCTACGATGGAGCGAGCTTACCCAGAAGGAGCCTGTTCACTCTGTCTATACAAAGTGTTAGTGTATAGAATTCGAATACCCTATTGTTGGAGACTTAATAACAGTTTGTTCTATCTGGGTATCGAACCCTCACACTCCGTAGTCACTAGACCTAGAACTTGACAAGTATGAAAAATTTAATGAATAATTTTGATAGATGATATTATTAAAACATTTAGACTTGTTAAAAATTAAATAAAAATGGTCGAAAAACAGACAAGTTCCTTGTCACACAAAATGTCATTTGAACTGAATGGCGTCAATGAAATATGGCGGGACTTGTGAGTGATATCACACGCAATAGGGAAGTTGCTAATACAACATTTATGAAAATTTTGTAAATAAAATGATAAAAAGTATAAAATAAAGGCCAACGTTTTTATTTTAATTATTATCGAATCTTATCACAAATAATAAATTTAAGTAACGTGAAACGGAACTTATATAAAAACAACAATCAGCGTTTAGTGACGTCACTGCTGTTATTACAGCGAAAAGGAAACTTTATGTCTTTGAATTATGACAGTTCATGACGAGCGTCAGACAGGAGTGACTCAACTTCCTTTTCGGGCGAAATGTCAAACTGTCAGTTTAAAACCGCAATTTTGAAAAGAAATTAAAGCGCTTTACTTTTTAAAACTAATGTATGGTCTATTTTACATAGAATTCTTTAAAATGGAAGCAAGATGAAAATATTGAATGTTCCCTATTACTGCTGCCTCTGTTTATTACCGATTTGAAGACACTGATTACACCGCCATCTTTTGAGATTTTTAAGCAGTATTTTTAACTGCATCTTGTCTGATCTCTAAGTTTTGAGAAATGTAATAAAAATCCAGTCAAATACCCTGAAGTATGAACTTTCAAGTCACCTGAGTAAGGTCCCAAATGAAGATTACAGAATAGCGAAAAACACAATAAGAGATGTTCCAAAATGTATGAAGCCTGGGCCAGGTCCTTGTACACTATACTTAAAAATAGAGAAATACATTTAAACAATTCTCAACTATCCAATTTCTTTAAAATAGCTTCGTTTGCTGGTAAAACACATGAAATTACACTTGAAATTGCAACACGCAACAAAAACCCGTCATGGCGGTAAGTTGTCATTTTGATTGATTAATGACGTTTGACATTTATTTCTGACATATTTATTTACCGGCAACGAGACGAAAGTGACTGAAGTGACATTGTTATGACAGCTGACAGTTATCTTTCTATGATCTGTAACTAAATCGGTGCGACGCCATGTTGAAAATCGATAAAAGTAATTTATAAACATCTGTTCGCGACAAAGCGTTTATAGTATTGTATAACTCGCGTACATAAGAGCCCATTTATAGAATAAGCTTATGTATTTGATATTTAAGAGCTTATGTAAGTATTTCATAGTTATAGTTTCATGGCTGTGTAACTAATTAAAAGCATATATTTTGTCGTTTTCCTCCGGACACATAAGATGTTCTTGGGGAACTTATTTTCTTTAGCTGCAGTGTTATCAAATTCCTGCATATTATTTAACCCTGGTAAGCATACATCCCTCACCCCAATCTACCCCGATGACAGCAAGTAAATAGCAAGATAGAAGAACGTTGTACGTGTGGTACGGGGTACCTCAGTACAGGATGTCAGCGCGACTGGACGCAGTCGGGTGGTCACAGTTCACATCGGAGGAGAAGAAGGATAGACCTACCCCATCACACCCCCGTTCCAGTCGATCACGCCCGTCCGGTACAACATCAATTGACTACCACAACAGTAAACATGTAAATGAATTAATATTTTTCCCGAATTCTACTGATTTTTCTCCTTTTTATGAGGTAATGTACAATATACCTGGCCCATTTTGAAGCAACTCCTTTTTATAGAAGAGTATTCACCACTCAACATCCGTAAGTCCCTTTCGGGACAAAATCGCCCGAACCGTCAGAATCCGAAGTCCTTTTCAAGACAAGCCGACGCTGGCGCGATTTAAACGTTATTTGTAGGCGTCTTGCGTCTATTTTCACTTGGCCCTATAGGGACTCTCGGATTCTGACGGTTGACGAACAACGATTTTGGACGAACGATTCTGGCGGAAGCTGAGTGGTTAAAATAAGAAACGGTATTAGTGGCATTAAACACAATAAGGAAAATTAGTTATAAAAACGTTATTTACAAAATAGAAGAGAATTAGATGCGACATTAATTACAGTAAAATTATTAGTAACAGTAATGAAAGACATGATTGAAAAATATAATTAAAGAAATAAATTGGAACTATACAGGATGGACAATAAAATAAAAGTTTGAGCCCAAAATGGCAAGCACATCGACATATTTTAAAAACAGTTGAGTGCCTGGGAGTGACTGGATCGTTTTTAGGGTTCCGTACCCAAAGGAACCCTATTACTAAGCCTCCGCTGTCCGTCCGTCCGTCTGTCTGTCAGCGGGCTGTATCTCAAGAACCGTAATAGGTAGATATGTGAAAATTTCACAGATTGTGTATTTCTGTTGCCGCTATAACCACAAATACTAAAAAAGTAAGGTTTATGGTACGGAACCAGATGACGTCACGCGTGTCTTCAACTCGCTGTATCTCCTTAATTTATTGTTTACGTGAAAAAAGAAAAAATACGTGTCGAATATTTTTTGAAAATCTATCAGACGGACTAATTAGATTTTTTCAGTAAAATACCCCATTGAAGTAACTCTTCAAGATATTACAAAAATATAGGCGAACTGATCACACATTTTGGGCTCTCACTTGAAATTAATTTACAATCAAAGATGGACGTTCTACGGTAGCCAGCGATATCAAAACTATTCCTACACTAGAAAGATTTAGGTAGTTAAGCAAAGGTATACACTTGATTTGACTTTTTAATCTTTTTTTTTTACTACTAAAACCAATGTAAATACAACAATAACGATTACTAAATCAATTGAACCATTCGTTTAAACAGTAGTTTATTAATACTAATATATAAAGCTGAAGAGTTTGTTTGTTTAAACCCGCTAATCTCAGGAACTACTGGTCCGATTTGAAAAATTATTTCAGTGTTAGATAGCCCATTTATCGAGGAAGGCTATAGGGTATATATTATCACGCTAAGACCAATAGGAGCGGAGCAGTAATGAAAATTGTGACGCAAACGAAGTTGCGCGGGTCAACTAGTTTGTTTAATATGGTTTTGTGTAAAAAGTCACATAATATTGTTTTATCATCAACATCATCATCATAACAGGCGAAAGACGTCCACTGCTGGACATAGGCCTCCCCCAAAAGGGTCGGTTCGCCATAATCGTCACGCTTGTGCGGCGGGTTGGCGAGCGTTTCACAGAGAACGCTGCTGCCCATTCTCTGGTGAGTCCCTTAGTAGCCTCTTACGACACCCACGGGAAGTGATGGGATGGTATTATTCTTTTACGGCACCATACGGCAAGACTGTTTACCTTTAATTGACTATCTAAACCTTTCTAGTTTACAAAATTCATTTTATTATTTTTTTTTACTCATATTTAATTATATTTTGTTTAAATTGAACTCACCCCAATAACGAAGATCATGATTCTGAGAGGCAGTAGGAACATGTACCGTACGACGAAACCCATCGCCCAGATGATGGTCAGGCGCCAGGTAAGGAATTCGTATTGTCTGGAACAGAAATAATAGAAATTGTCAAGTCAAGAGTGAATATTCCACGACCTCATCCCACCGGCCCCCTTCTACCATCGGACATCCAGACGCACTGCATCTTACCATCCCTACCTTGTAGCTATTCCACCAATTCGTACTAAGCGTTTCCAAACGTCTTTTATAATGCGCACAGCAAAGGAGTGGAACTCTCTGCCTGCGTCTGTGTTTCCAAACGCTTACAACCCTAATCTCTTCAAAGTTAGAGTGAACAGGCTCCTTCTGGGTAGGCTCGCTCCATCGTAGACTTTGTCTCTGTCATCTCTGACATAGACTAGAGTCAAGAGCAAACCCATTACAAATAATAAAAAAGAAATAGGTTACTTCTAGGCAAGCGTGCTCAACCTCTTCGACCACATCATCGCTTACCAACCGGTGAGATAGTGGTCAAACATGTGCCTATCAATAGTATAAAAAAAAATAAACATGAGTATAATTTAGACGGTCACCAAAAATATTTTTTTTAAGACTCTAAGCCTAGGCACCAAAATGGATCAACGGTCACCAAATTCTATCCAACTCAACTGTGATTGCCATAAAATGTAGGCTTGGGGTTACAAACTGGATAAAATAGGTTAGGTTAGGTTAGGTTAGAATCGGGGCCCCCATTTGGGCAGACTCCCTGCAGAGGAGGGAGAATGCGACAGTAATGCGCAGGCCCCAAAGGGCCATTGCACTGCGGGTGGCGAGGGCCTACGGCTCGGTGGGCTTTTCGGCGGCGTGCGCTCTGGCGGGCACCCCTCCTTGGGAGTTGGAGGCGTGGGTGCTCGCCAGAGTGTACGAGTGGACGGCGCGGCGAAAGGCCCTGGGCGAGCGCCCCGTCGCGGAGGAGTGGGAGGCCGTGCGGCGGGAGGCGAGGGACGCCATCATCGTCCATTGGACGGACGACCTCGCCTCCGCCACCTTTGGCCGCCGAGCCCTGGACGCGCTCGGTCCGGTCCTGCGAGACTGGCTCGAGCGCTCCCACGGGTTCCTCTCATTCCGTCTGGTGCAGGTGTTGTCAGGCCACGGCTGTTTCGGCAAGCACCTGCACCGGATCGGGAGGGAGGAGACCCCGGCGTGCCACGACTGCGGCGCGGCGGAGGACACGGCTCAGCACACCCTCGAGGTGTGCCCGGCTTGGTCTGAGCCGCGCCGCAGTCTAACAGCGGAGATCGGACAGGACCTCTCACTTCCCGGCGTGGTCAACGCCATGCTGGAGAGTGAGGGGTCCTGGGCAGCTGTCGCCTCTTTTTGCGAGGATGTCATCTCGCAAAAGGAGGCGGCGGAGCGTGCGCGGGAGGACGACCCTCTCGCTGCGCCGCTCCGCAGGCGCAGAAGAGGTCGGAGAAGACGCCGTCTTCTCCCTCCTCATGGTGGTGATGGGCGGGCGATAGGCGCGGGGGCGCCTCCGCCCGCATTGCACTCCACACCACCCTCGCCGTTAATTCCCAGCCCTCCCCCTGAACGGGGAGGACTTGAGGGGCCCGCCGCTTTAGGCGGGTTGTCGTCGGAGGAGGACTGGACGCTAAGGCTGCGCCGATCTCCCAGTCCTCTTCCACTCGGACGACGCGGGAATAACACTGGGTCGTTTTAGTGGGTATACCGGGTCAGCCCGGGGAGTCCCACATACCCCTCCCGTTCCCCCGACGGGAGGGTATGCGTAATGCATTTTTTCCCAGTTTAAAAAAAAAAAAAAAAAAAAAAGGTTAGGTTAGAATCGGGTGGCGAGGGCCTACCGCTCGGTGGGCTTTTCGGCGGCGTGCGCTCTGGCGGGCACCCCTCCTTGGGAGTTGGAGGCGTGGGTGCTCGCCAGAGTGTACGAGTGGACGGCGCGACGAAAGGCCCTGGGCGAGCGCCCCGTCGCGGAGGAGCGGGAGGCCGTGCGGCGGGAGGCGAGGGACGCCATCATCGTCCATTGGACGGAGGACCTCGCCTCCGCCACCTTTGGCCGCCGAACCCTGGACGCGCTCGGGCCGGTCCTGCGAGACTGGCTCGAGCGCTCCCACGGGTTCCTCTCATTCCGTCTGGTGCAGGTGTTGTCAGGCCACGGCTGTTTCGGCAAGCGCCTGCACCGGATCGGGAGGGAGGAGACCCCGGCGTGCCACGACTGCGGCGCGGCGGAGGACACGGCTCAGCACACCCTCGAGGTGTGCCCGGCTTGGTCTGAGCCGCGCCGCAGTCTAACAGCGGAGATCGGACAGGACCTCTCACTTCCCGGCGTGGTCAACGCCATGCTGGAGAGTGAGGGGTCCTGGGCAGCTGTCGCCTCTTTTTGCGAGGATGTCATCTCGCAAAAGGAGGCGGCGGAGCGCGCGCGGGAGGACGACCCTCTCGCTGCGCCGCTCCGCAGGCGCAGAAGAGGTCGGAGAAGACGCCGTCTTCTCCCTCCTCATGGTGGTGATGGGCGGGCGATAGGCGCGGGGGCGCCTCCGCCCGCATTGCACTCCACACCACCTCCGCCGGTCATTCCCAGCCCTCCCCCTGAACGGGGAGGACTTGAGGGGCCCGCCGCTTTAGGCGGGTTGTCGTCGGAGGAGGACTGGACGCTAAGGCTGCGCCGATCTCCCAGTCCTCTTCCACTCGGACGACGCGGGAATAACGCTGGGTCGTTTTAGTGGGTATACCGGGTCAGCCCGGGGAGTCCCACATACCCCTCCCGTTCCCCCGACGGGAGGGTATGCGTAATGCATTTTTTCCCAGTTTAAAAAAAAAAAAAAAAAAAAAGGTTAGGTTAGAATAGTGACCAACCGCGCGCGAGCCGAGCGAGCGAAGCGAGCGGTGCCGCGGCAGCGGCCGGCGAGCGCTACTTCTCGAATATTATTTGGTGACCATTTATCTGTTTTGGTAACCGTTTAGAACTTTTTTGGTAGTAAAATAGGTACTTTTTTGGGCGGTGTTTAAACACAAGCCAAGAAAAATTACCTATGATTTGAAAATGAATGAATTCTTGCAAATGAATGTATGTTGACCTATCTTACTAGCATTTCGCCTGCGACTTCGTCCGTTTGCAATCTTCTTAAGGATCTCTATTTTTATCGAAAATAAATTATTACTTCGTGAAAATTTAGCTTTCTATTGGTGAAAAAAATGGTTTTAATCGGTTCAGTAGTGCATAAAATTTTAATAAATAAATGCTAATAATTAATATTTTGTTGCTAATCTTTGAACTTCAGTCAAAGAGGTCGAATACCCTTAAAATAAAGTCATGTTGATAACTATTTACTAATCTAGGAGATTAAGTCGACCACCCGCCGCTATCTTAACAACAGCATTAATGTTCTTGTAATCCGATAATCTATGAAAGATAGTGATTTAGGTTCTAGACCTTTCTTAACCTTTTCATTTATTTGTTTTATAAAGGTGAGCCGGTACAGGTGCCCCGCAAACCTCCTTTGAAAAGGAAGGATCTTCCGACCAGACGTGTGTTGAAATTGAGACGGTTGTGTATGTTCAAATCGCTCGGAAAACTCTGATAACGCTATGCAGAATTTCGTTCAGTAGTCTGTTGGTGGCGGGATAGATGGCGCTGCGTTACTTTTTGTTGCGACACAGATTTTGTTCTGTTCATTAAGGAAGACTACCACGCTACAACACGCCACGACTATGATATCACGCTACAACCCACGAGAGCGGAGCAGTAATGTAAATTAATATCGCGTTAATCTCAGGAACTACTGGTGCGAATTTAAAAAATCGTTTACGTGTTGGATAGCCCATTTATCGAGGAAGGCTATGGGAATATATATCATCAGCTAAGACCAATAGGAGCGGAGCAGTAATGAAAATTGTGACGCAGACGAAGTTGCGCGGGTCAGCTAATCTATACTTCTATCTATACTAATATATAAAGCTGAAGAGTATGTTTGTTTACTTGAACCCGCTAATCTCAGGAACTACTGGTCCGATTTGAAAAATTCTTTCAGTGTTAGATAGCCTATTTATCGAAGAAGGCTATAGGCTATTTATATCATCACGCTAAGATCAACGGGAGCGGAGCAGACGAAGTTGCGCGGGTCAGCTAGTCCCTCTAAGTTAGGACAAAAATACATATAAGCTCTTACCTATTTGTCCTAGTGAGGAGGTTCCAGCTTCTCAACTCCTCAGCCTCGAAGACGGAGGTGACCTGGTCTTCAATGATGGACTCCATGCCAGCCTTCACCAGATCTAGGCAGTTCGCCAGGTGGAACTCCATGTTGTTCTGAAATGGGTTAAGAAATATTGGTTAACAGCGTTTATGGTAGACGCTAGATAAACGTGCAATAAGGGTCATTGACCCTTATTTATCATCATCATCTGTCTAGCCTTTTCCCAACTATATTGGGGTCGGCTTCCAGTCAAACCGGATTCAGCTGAATACCAGTGCTTTACGTGAAGCGGCTGTCTACCAGACCTCCACAACCCATTAACTAGGTAACACGGTACTTCATGGCAAGCCTGGAGTCAGATTTACTGGCTTCTGACAATCCGTAACGACTGCCAAAGATCTACAAATGACAGCCGGGACCAACAGCTTTACGTGCTTTCCGAATTCCGAGGCACGGAGGAAACTCGTTATGTTAAGACGATCACCCATCCACAGACCAACCCTGGCAAGCGTTGCTTAATCTTCAAGATCGACCCGTGCGGCTGTTATTATTTAGCCACGAGTTTCTCTTGACCCTTCAAAAAAGGAGGCTTTCAATCCGTTTGTTTTCTTATGTTTGTTACCTCATAACTCTATCATTTATGAACCGATTTGTTTTTTTTTTTTTCGTGAAAGACTTTCCGATTGGTCCTATAGAAATTTCATCAAAATCGGTTTAGTAGTTTGTTTTTTTTAATGAAGTAAACAAAATTGCGTATTTTGCTTTCCTGCGATTTTACAGTAGTTTTTTTAGGTGTGGGGAGTAGTGGCATCAATACCGCCACAAGAAAAACCAACAGAACAAAATAACATCGCAACAAAAATAACTGCAACGCCATCTATCCAAAAAGCAGCGAATTACTACGACGAACACTTCTAGAGTGAACAGTTTACTTCTAGGCAAGCGTGCTCCATCTCCGACCACATCATCGCTTACCATCAGGTGAGATAGTGGTCAAACGCGTGCCTATCAATAGTAAAAAAAATGTAACCCTGCATAGCGGTATCAGAGTTTATCGTGCGATTTGAACTTATACAACGGTCTGAATATCAACTATCGGGCAGTAGCCCACAGGGCACAACCGCCTGATCGGAGAATCCTCCCTTTTCAATGGAGGTTTGCGGGACTTTACTGTACAGCTTAATAGGGTACCACTCACAAAATGAGAAAAAAATAAAAGAAACGTTTTTTCCAAAAAAATATAATCTTTACATAAGCACAGGGCGTTAAGATATCAGGTGAATATGCCTGATAACAATACAGTAGGTAGTGGTTGATAAGAAGTTGAAACAAATCTCGTTACGGCTGTATCCGAGCCGATTGTGGAGCAGATAAGAGTGCAGTATCAGGATTGATAGTGAAGTGCAGAATAACGACGATTAAATCTTGTGGCATGTAGTTTTAATAAATGCTCGTGGCTAGATAATTATAGCCACACGGGTCGATCTTCAAGGTTAAGCAACGCTTGCCAAGGTTGGTCTGTGGATGGGTGACCGTCTTACATAACGAGTTTCCTCCAAGCCTCGGAAAGCACGATAAGCCGTTGGTCCCGGCTGTCATTTGTAGATCATTGGCAGTCGTTACGGATAGTCAGAAGTCAGTTAATCTGACTCCAGTCTTGCCATGAAGTACCGTGTTACCCAGTTAATAGGTTGTGGAGGTCTGGTGGGCAGCCGCTCCTCGTAAAATACTGGTATTCAGCTAAATCTGGCTTGAATGGAAGCCGACCCCAATATAGTTGGGAAAAGGCTAGACAAAAGATGATGATGTGGTTTTAATAAATGAGGTATTTTTAGTAAGTGCCATGGGCACCGGTAGAACTGTTATCAGGGGGGTCATCATCATCATCATAACAGCCGAAAGACGTCCACTGCTGGACCTAGGCCTCCCCCAAAAGGGGGGGGGTTGCCATAATCGCCACGCTTGGCAGGCGGGTTGGCGATCGCAGTGTATGGTGTAGCGTTTTTACAGAGAACGCTGCTGCCCATTCTCTGGTGAGTCCCTTAGTCGCCTCTTACGACACCCACGGGAAGTGATGGGAAAGTATTATGGAATAGTAGTGGTTTTAGTACCATGATGTTAATTGTTATCTATTTTTTTTTTTTAATAATTAAAGCTGAATATGTAGATTTAAATTACACTTTAAATTATTCAAATTGCACCTTTTGTTTAAAAGTTACGACGGGTATAAAAATACTCTAAGAAAAATGTTGCGGTTTGAGCGAACTGCCCTACGTTTAGTCTATTAATAAGTAATTTACACACTACCCGAGGGTAGAGGGTAGATTCGTAGAGTACCAACTAAAACCGCGCGAACGAAGTCGCGGGCGAAGTGCTAGTATAAAATAAGATAACACTGCTCCTTACCTCTCCATTCCCCTGGCTAGGTTTGTGTCCGTTCACCACTCGCTCTTGACTGGTGCTTCGCTTGTAGTTCAGCTCCGGTGAAGGACCTAGGATCTCTTGCCTTTCTATCACCGTGTTCAGCGTGCCTGGAAAGAGGGAGAGAATATACATGTTAGAGAGACAGAGAGAGAGAAAGAATGATTTAAAATAACCGGCACAAGTCGTGAGCACACTCTCCATTGGTCCGTTTGACGAAGCTCTGACGCTTTACGTTATTGGTTCGTCAGTCACTGGCTTGAAAGTTTCGTTCGCCCACCGTACATTGGCGAGATCACCCCGCTGCATTCATCTGTGCTCACGACTCGTGCCGGCGACGATACATGAAAACAACTCGAACACGAGTTAGGGCTCCTATACAGCCGGGCGGTAAAATCGAGAATATGTAGATGAACGGTCGGGGAAAATGCCTAGCCCAAGCTGAATGATGCAGAAGGTCGTTAGATTCGTCTTGATTGTGAGAGTGACACTGGGTATAAACTGAGGAGCTCGTGGCTAGATAATAACAGCCGCACCGGTCGATCTTCAAGGTTAAGCAACGCTTGCCAAAGTTGGTCTGTGGATGGGTGACCATCTTAACATACCGAGTTTCCTCCGTGCCTCAGAAAGCACGTTAAGCCGTTGGTCCCGGCTGTCTTTGGCAGTCGTTACGGATAGTCAGAAGCCAGTAAATGTGACTCCAGTCTTGCCATGAAGCACCGTGTTACCCAGTTAATAGGTTGTGGAGGTCTGGTAGGCAGCCGCTCCTCGTAAAATACTGGTATTCAGCTAAATCCGGCTTGACTGCAAGCCGACCACAATATAGTTGAGAAAAGGCTAGGCAGATGTTGATATATATTATATAAACTAGCTTCTGGCAGCGGCTTCACCCGCGTAGTCCCTAGGGAGCATACTCCCGAGAAAAAATAGTATATGTCCTATCTCAAGCTCTAGATTATCTGTGTACTTTCGCATTTGTAATATTAGTAAGGATAGTAAGGAAATGGTAAATGTTTTACTCTTCAAAACCTATCGAGTAAAATCAAGTATCAAGATAAAGGGCTCGAGAAGACGATTCCAAAAATTTTGCTAAAAACTAGTTGACCCGCGCAACTTTATCTGCGTCACAATTTTCATTACTGCTCCGTTCCTATTGGTCTTAGCGTGATGATATATAGCCTATAGCCTTCCTCGATAAATGGGCTATCTAACACTGAAAGAATTTTTCAAATCGGACCATCAGTTCAGCTTTATATATTAGTATAAGACGTAGGATACAGAAAAATTTACTTAGTCAAAAGACCCGACCGCTAAAAACGACAAACAAAACCAAACAAGTCGCTTTTCAAGCAGTCTGCAGTTGGTGGCATCAGATCAGTGATTGAACTGCTTAATTTCTTATTTACAGGGTGTTGTTCTGTATCTGTAGTACAGTATACGTATCTATAACTTGAGGGACATCCGTGGGTCGCAAAACGTTCTTCAATGCGTCATAAAGTAGGGTTATTCAGCCTTGTGACTCTGAAGCCGATTCCAGCATATTATTTAGTAGTTGTTTTACAAGCATGTGAGAGTTGGTGGCATCAGATCAGTGATTGAACTGCTTAATTTCTTATTTAAAAGGTGTTGTTCTGTATCTGTAGTACAGTATACGTATCTATAACTTGAGGGACATCCGTGGGTCGCAAATCGTTCTTCAATGCGTCGTAAAGTAGGGTTATTCAGCCTTGTGACTCTGAAGCCAATTCCAGCATATTATGTAGTAGTTGTTTTACAAGCATGCGAGAGTTGGTGGCATCAGATCAGTGATTGAACTGCTTAATTTCTTATTTAAAGGGTGTTGTTCTGTATCTGTAGTACAGTATACGTATCTATAACTTGAGGGACATCCGTGGGTCGCAAATCGTTCTTCAATGCGTCGTAAAGTAGGGTTGTTCAGCCTTGTGACTCTGAAGCCGATTCCAACATATTATGTAGTAGTTATTTTACAAGCATGTGAGAGTAATTTACTCCATAATGACACAAAATGGATACGTAAGTGATCTTGCGTCAATCTTTACGTAAACGTATGCGTTTACGTTTTGAAATACGGAGGTGTTTGAAAGCAAATTGTATTCTGAGTAGTGATACTGTAGTGGCAACAATGTCGCCACAAGAAAAAGTAACGAAGCGAAATTTATAGGGCAACTAAAAAAACCGCAACGCCGTCTATCCCACCAGCAGGGAACTTCTAACGAAATCCTGCATCGCGGTATCAGAGTTTCCCGTGCGATTTGAACATGTACAACAGTCCGAATATCAACTATCGGGCAGTTGCCCACCGGACACAACAAGCGTCCGGTCGGAGGATCCTCCCTTTTCAAAGGAGGTTTGCGGGACTTTACTCTCTGTTCCGCATACGCTCCATAGGTTTGCGCCTTTATTTACATGGCGCAAACCGATGAATGTATGGATTGAATTTAAAATTAAAATAAAGTATTGTACACAATACTTTATTTTAATTTTAAATTCAATCCATACCTACTTAATCAAACATCAATACTTATATATAAAATTCTTTCAAGTGACTGACAGACAGCCAAAACTACTGGTCGCAAAAAGCTCAAATTAGACATGTAAATTCCTTGGGGATGAAGCGGAACACTAAGAGAGGATTTCTAAATTATTAGAAACATTGGCTATGATATATATTTTCGAAAAAAAAAAAAAAAAAATCCATACGAAAATTGCTATACTAAACCCGCGCGAACGAAGTCGCGGACGAAGTGCTTGTTTAGTGTGTATATTATACCAAATCAAAATCAACGTGACTGACTACCCGTAACGACTGCCAAAGTCCTACCAAATGACGGCCGGGTCCTAAAATGCTTTCCGAGGTACGTTGATGGTCACCCATCCACATACCGACCTCGGCAAGCGTTGCTTAAACTTGAAGATCGACCCGTGCGACTGTTATTATTTAAACACACGTTATGTATTCTATGTGACCTGGTGATGGTCGCGAGTAGCCGACGGATGCGAGACACGCAGAACCGGTCGTTGTGACGACAGTTGGGAGAGGCCTTTGCCCAGCACTGGACATCTTTCGGCTGGTAAGATGATGATTATGTATTCAATTTTATCAAATGTAGTAAGTAAGCTGGCCGTGACCGTGTTACCCAGTTAATGGGTTGTGGTCGTAGACAGCCGCTCCTCGTAAAATAACGGTATTCAGCTAAATCGGTTTGGCTGGCATCCGCCTAGCCTTTTCCCAACTATATTGGGGTCGGCCGTCATCATCATCTGATGATGGAGTAAGTAAGATGGCGCAGTAATGTCACTGCACTACTTGAAATCAAGTTACGAGTTACGCAAACAAAGTTACCCAGCAAATTGTCGACATCCTAACATTACGTGACAGTTTTATTTATTAACTTTCAACTTGCCATGTTTATATCTAACTTGCTGCAATGGTGTAAGCCCGGCTTTACATATTGCTACATTTCCGGCCACTGCACTAAAATCTTTAAAGTAATTTTCACACCACCTGCACGAAATGGTCACATTATATCATGCAAACTCGACCTAAAGTAAGTCATTAATCCTCGGCGGGTTATAATGCAATACAGAACAAAATTATTGCCCGGAGGTCAATAATTTAGAATTTGGAACTCAACTTTGAAACCGACTGGAACCCACCTCTCTTCATGGCTTGCGAACAATTTTCTCGCAGTAGGTGTGAAAAGTAAAGTAGGAGCTTGTGGCTAAATAATAACAGCCGCACGGGTCGATCTTGAAGGTTAAGCAACTCTTGCCAAGGTTGGTTTGTGAATGGGTGACCATCTTAACGTACCGAGGTTCCTCCGTGCCTCGGAAAGCACGTTAAGCCGTTGGTTCCGTCTGTCATTTGTAGATCTTTGGCAGTTGTTACGGATTGTCAGAAGCCAGTAAATCTGACTCCAGTCTTGCCAAGATGTACCGTGTTACCCAGTTAATGGGTTGTGGAGGTCTGGTAGGCAGCCGCTCCACGTAAAACACTGGTATTCAGCTGAATCCGGTTTGACTGGAAGCCGACCCCAATGTAGTTGGGAAAAGGCTAGGCAGATGATGAGGTGTGAAAAGTAAAGTATGCTCCTCAGGGATCAAGGTGTCTTTGCCTTGGGCTAGCTTGAAACCCTCGCTGCATTCAGGATACTTGTAAACTTGTATTAACTCCCCCACTTCGCTCGGGAGTTAACTTTCGGATCCTTCATTAGGTTCGGGATTCAATATGGCGCCCGTGACATAAGATACTGTTTTAGCCCCTCGGTGCATAATCTACTATTAAACGGCTCGAAGACATTTGGACCTAGTTATGCATAAAGCAGCCTTGTCGGGAAAAAGTGCAAACAGAGACATGAGCATTTTTTAAGGTTCCGTACCCGAAGGATAACCAACGGAACCCTATTATTAAGCCTCTGCTGTCTGTCCATCCGTCTCTCCGTCTGTCTGTCAGCGGGCTGTATCTCAAGAACCCAAATGTCACCCATATTTTTGGTCGAGGGTTAAAAAGCAACGCGGCGATACAGGGTTGATTTCATGCCAGATACAATAGGGATTATGCATGCGAATTTTTATTTGCGAAATGAAATTATTAGTTGCTCTAGTAAACAATCATGAAATTATTTTTTAAATACCTTCATCGGCGATAAAGTTATAAAGCTTCAATTATTACATTTAGAAAGAGAAGTCCGATATTGACGTTGACGTCCAAGTCCATTTTTTTTTACTATAGATAGGCACGCGTTTGACCACTATCTCACCTGATGGTAAGCGATGATGTGGTCGAAGATGGAGCACGCTTGCCTAGAAATAACCTATTCACTCTTGACTTAAAGACTCCCAGGTTGTAGCTATCAGGAAACACAGACTCCGGCGGGGAATTCCACTTCTTAGCTGTACGCATTATGAATGTGTTACCAAAACGTTTTGTGCGTATGGGTGGGATATCCACCGTGTACCGGTGGCGCATCGCCGTTCGTCTTGTGCTCCGATGATGGAACGGGCTTGGCGGAATTATGCAATTCCGTCGCACATTCCCCAAAATGCAACCGGTAAAAAACCGACAGGCTAGCAACTCGTCGTCGATGTTCAAGACTTTGGAGCTTCGTAGCGACGAGCCTCTCATTGCCGATGATCCTCTTGGCTCGTTTCTCAATTTACTCAAGGGCAACAAGTTGGTATCTGGCAGATCCATCCCAATGAGATGAGAGCAGTACTCCATACACGATCGACCTTGCGCTTGATAGAGTTTAAGCAGCTGTTCCGGCGTGAAGTATCGTTTCACCTTAGCCAGAATCCCCAACTTCTTTGCAGCCACTTGAGCCTTAGCCTCTATGTAAGGGCCAAAATTGAGAGTAGATGTTAATGTAACCCCAAGAAGCTCAAGTTGGTCGGTTATCGGCACGGTTAAACCTCGGAAAGATGGAGCTGGGTGGAATTGGCTCCTTTTGCCATATAAAACAGTGTTTTCGCGAGAGAGACAGATATATTCATTTAAAATAATTATATCTAGATTGTTTTTCGACCAATTTTGATTCTATTTTCACCAATAGAATTTTAGATAATCTGTGAAGACATAAATATTTTTTTTCATGCGAATTAACATGACAAAACTAAAAATAAACTAAGATGATTGAATCATTCATTAATCCTATAAAAACACTTTTCTCGTTATTTTCTTTAACGTACGGTCGTAAAACGTTCGAACACTGGTAGGTAATGATTTATTTCATAGTGTGAAGAACATAAAAATGGCTGTTATATACTTGTGCATACACACTTGTATTGAACAGAACAGTACCCCTATTCTGTAACAACATTTTCGTGTCTCGACAGCGGAATCCGAGGTGAGTATCAAATTACGTCAAACGTCAGACCTTTATGTTGAGTGAAAAACCTCACATAGTGAGCTTTACACTTTGTGAGGTTTTTCACTCAGGTGAAGCTCGATATCGAAATGGTTACTTACAGAATAGACTAGCAGAGCACAAAACCAATCCAACTGCGTCGAGGTGTAAGACAGGGAGTCATCATCTCTCCGAAACTGTTTACGAACGCGTTAAGGACATTTTCAAGACGCTTGATTGGAAAGGACGCGGCATAAATATCAACGGTCAGTACATCTCGCACCTCCAATTTGCGGATGACATTGTCATCATGGCGGAACAGCCGCATGGGTCAATCTTCAAGGTTAAGCAACGCTTGCCGAGGTTGTTCTGTGGATGGGTGACCATCTTAACATACCGAGTTTCAACCGTGCCTCGGAAAGCACGTTGAGCCGTTGGTCCCGGCTGTCATTTGTAGATCTTTGGTAGTCGTTACGGATAGTTAGAAGCCAGTAAATCTGACTCCAGTCTCGCCATGAAGTACAGTGTTACCCAGTTAATGGGTTGTGGAGGTCTGGTAGGCAGCCGCTCCGCGTAAAATACTGGTACTCAGCTAAATCCGGTTTAACTGGAAGCCGACCCCAATATAGTTGGGAAAAGGCTAGGCAGATGATGATGATGATTGTCATCATGGCGGAATCTCTGCAGGAGCTAGAGGTGATGCTGAACAGCCTGAGCGATTCTTCAAAGCGGGTGGGTCTCGGGATGAATCTAGACAAAACCAAAGTCATATCACCCCGAGGCCTGTAATCGTAAATGGCGCTACCCTCGAGGTTGTGCAAGAATACATATATCCAGGCCAAATTATACAACTTGGGCGGCACAACTTTGAGAAGACCAGAAGAATTAACACATTCATAATGCGTACAGCAAAGGAGTGGAATTCCCTGCCGGAGTCTGTGTTTCCTGATAGCTACAACCTGGGAGTATTTAAGTCAAGAGTGAATAGGTTATTTCTAGGCAAGCGTGCTCTATCTTCGACCACATCATCACTTACCATCAGGTGAAATAGTGGTCAAACGCGTGCCTATCTATAGTAAAAAAAAAAAAAAAAAAGAATTCGCTTGGGCTGTGCGGCATTCGGGTAACAACCCGTGTGATTGCGGGGAGGTTTACCAGTAAGATAATAAAAACAACTAAAAAGTTCGAAACAAGTCGCTTTTCAAGCAGTCTGATGGAGTTGGTGGCATCAGATCAGTGATTGGACTGCATCAGACTGCTTGAAAAGCGACTTGTTCCGAACTTTTTAGTTGTTTTTAGCGGTCGGGTTTTCTGACAAAGTCAATTTTCCTACATTTTAGTGAGTAAAATTTTTGGAATCGTCTCCTCGAGCCCTTTATCCTGATACCCCCTAGGTTAGGGGGTATCAGGATAAAGGTTATAGGGTATCAGGATAAAGGTTATAGGGTATCAGGATAAAGGTTATAGGGTATCAGGATAAAGGTTATAGGGTATCAGGATAAAGGTTATAGGGTATCAGGATAAAGGTGATAGGTTTTGAAAATCAAAAATTTATTGAAGGCATAATATGGCGCCAAAAACCCGCCATTTTATTTGATATAGCCAGTGTCACTCTCACAGTAAATACGAATCTAACGACACCTCTCAAGCTAAAATCCATCGAGCCGTGTAGGCTCTAGGGCGTGCCAAAGAAATATACATACATACACTCGAAAAACATAACCCTCCTTCTTTCGCAGTCGGGTAAAAAGAAGTGCAACTTACCATTCACCCCATTCTCCTTGATGGTAGCTGAAGGCGGTTTATCGTCGTCAGGCGCGGGAGGCAGGTCTTCCTCGTCGGAGCTGTCCGTCCTTTGGATCTTGATCTTCGCCACTTCAATGTGTTGTCTGCCATACTGGAAACAAAGGAAAAGGGCGATTATTGAACGTTCATTTGTTTAATTTATTTTTGAAAACCCTTTCGGAACCCTAAAAATGTATGGTTCCGAACAAAAAACGGAACCCTTATAGGATCACTAGGGTGTCTGTCTGTCTCAGCCAGTTTTCTCCGGATCTACAGGACCGATTCTGTTGAAATTTGGTATACATATGGACTTCTGTGACCCAAACACGGAAGCGTTACGTAAATAAATAAATTTTGAGTATGGGGGTCACTTTTGGGGTCAAACTACAAAAAAAATTAAAAAATGGTTATTCAAACTGTATCGTGTGACATATCAAATGAAAGGACTTACTGTGAGGGTATTAATTATATTTACTTCATCATTTTAAAATTAACAGTTTTCAAGTTATTCATGAAATTAGACCAAAAATTACCATTCCACACCCTATCTCCGAAACTAATTCGCGATGAAATTGGTTCGGAACCCTTTGCACGCGAGTCCGACTCGCACTTGACCATTTTTTGACACTATTCGGCATGGTCCTCATTTAGCGTACTGTGAGGACTATGCCAATCTACATTAATATTATAAAGCAGAAGATTTTATTTGGTTAAACGCAACTTGGGAATTACTCGTTTGAATTTAAACAATATTTTAGTGTGGGATAGCCCATTTACCGAGGAACATCACGCTACGACCAATAGGAAATGTTTAAAATGTTTTATCTATCTATCTATCTAGGAGCAGAGCAATAATGAAAAAAGTGACCACACAGTGTTTCGGAATTCGTTCGAAAGATTTTCCAGGAACCTGGGACGCAAAGGGCAGTAGGAGGAACGCGGATGGGTTTTAGTCAGTAAGAGTCTGACACTCCCTCGGTCCATCTTGCTCCGCCTAGAGTGGGAGGAGTCATAAAAGGCTTGTATATTTGCCAATGACCTTGTGTATACAAACGGAGCTAACTACACCTCTTCGCGCCACTCCGCTACCCGTGTTTTTATTTTTTATAATAAAACGAATCCATATAAAAAAAAAACCGGCCATTTGCGAGACGGACTCGTATAAAAAAGGGTTCTGCACAATATACCTTCATTTTCACTATTTGTTGTTATAGCGGCAAGAGAAATACACAATCTGTGAAAATTTCAGCTGTCTACCTATTACGGATCCTGAGATAGCACGCTGACAGACAGACGGACGGACAGCGGAGGCTTAGTAATAGGGTTCCGTTGGCTACCCTTTGGGTACGGAACCCTAATAAGTAACAAAACCAAGTTATATGCGTTTGTATTGCACAGCAGTATATATTTTTTTTGTCTTTTGTTACAAAATTAACGAGTAAAATGGTTTCATCTCAACGATTTGGAGGTGATTTGGTGATTTTTTATCCTGTTAGGTGATACCGATACATACATTCTGGCTAAACCATGTTACGTGCAATATCATGTAGATTACTACCAATTTTTTTCAGATGTAATTTCTTATTAAATGACGACGAAAAACTGCTTCATCTGCATGCTATTTTGGAGATTAGAGAGAGCGCCCTTAATAATTTCCAAAACCGCAAAAAACCGGCCAATTGCGAGAGACTCACAGGAAGGCCATACCAGAGGCCGAAAAAAAAAAAAACACGTTTCTTGTATATGGTATAGCCCTCTTTAATTTTATTTTTATTATTAATTGTTGTTACAGCGGTAATAGAAATACGCTCTGTAAAAATTTCAACTTTCTACCTACGGTTCTTGAGATACAGCCCGCTGACAGACAAGACGGACGGACAGCGGAGGCTTATTAATAGGGTCGTTAGTTACCCATTGGGTCGGATCCTCAAAAAATTAAGAAGCAACGCTCCTAAGCGTCTTTAACACCCGATATCGCTTGATAGTATTACGTCGGCGCACGCGCAGATCACCTTGCGCAGGCGCAGCTAAGGTCACACAAGTACGGAGTCATACCGCACGATGCGTGTTTTAGTACAATTACCGGATAATTTTCATTATATATATCTCGTTAGACCGAAAGTTTGTTGCTGCGTTACGTAACGCCGTAATTGCTGAACGGATTCGGATGCAATTTGGTGTTTTGAGAGATGTTGAGTTTACTGTTAGATTTTGACGTGGTAACGTCTTATAAATCGATGCAAAGCCGGCTGTACGCACGGAAAATTGTCACGTTCCGCCTGTGCCGAGCGTGCAAGCGAGAGCGCGGAACAAGCGATAGAGAGGCACGATCGGCTTCAGCGTTCGGCTTGTTTGTTAAGAATTCAATTGTTTTCTTATAACGTTATATTATCGTCCGTAAGCCGATTTTATAGAAAGCCATTTTTTTTATTTATTACGTAGGCGTACGTACAAATTGCAAAAAGAAAATCTATATGTATAAAGCTGAAGAGTTTGTTTGCTTGAACATCTCAGGAACTCCTGGTCCGATTTGAAAAATTCTTTCAGTGTTAGATAGCCCATTTATCGAGGAAGGCCATAGGCTATATATCATCACGCTAAGACCTATAGGAGCGGAGCAGTAATAAAAATTGTTACGTAGACGAAGTTACGCGCGTCAACTAGTATCTCAATAAAGTATGGATATGTTACTTACGAGTAATATTGTAACTGCGCAAGTATCTGCCTGTTTGTTGTAATGTTTTCACGACTAAATAGCAAAACCAATTTTGTTGAACCTTGTGTTTGGAGACAAATTAGTTGAAGAAGTAAAGGTACAAACAACATTTTTAAGTGTATGTTGGTCAATGACCGTTACTGCACAATAATCTGACGGCTACCAGCCTTTCAACGCGTGCAGCCTGTGAATCAACTTCACTCAGCGGGCATACAGCTAATCTCGCTAATCTCGGGAACTTCTGGGCCGATTTGAAAAATTCTTTCAGTGTAAGATAGCCCATTTATCGAGGAAGGCTATAGGCTATATATATCATCACGCTGAGAACAATAGGAGCGGAGCAGTAATGAAAAATGTGACGCAGACGAAGTTGCGTGGGTCAAATAGTATAAGAATGCAATGCTGCTGCCGCTGCCATGGCGGGGCAGTGCGTCAGGGATGTTTGCAGACAATAATATTGATGGTTTTGCCGCCATTATTAGGAAAAGATGTGCATCCCTGATGACTCGTGTTCGCGGCAGCACCAACAGTATTCTCAGTGTATTCGCAGATCGGTGGGATTCCCCAATCTTGCGGAGATGCGATGCGGCTCCACGCTGAACTTTAGTTGTATATTTTTATGTGTCTGTAACCTACTAACACTAGAATTTAAGTTAAATTGTTATTATTTTCAATGACACACACATAACACTGCGACATAACACAATGTTAATACCGATGATATAGACAAGATAGTAATAGGGAAGATGCAAATACAGAATTTATGAGAATGTTGTCAGTAAAATGATAAAAAAGTATAAAATAAAGGCCATTACAACGTTTCTATTTTGAATTACATCGATTTTTAATAAAAATAATGAATTAAAGTAACGTGAAACGGAACGTATTTAAAAACAACAATCAGCGTTTGGTGACGTATCTGCTGTTATGCCAACGAAAAGGTAACCTTATGTCTTTGAGTTAGGACAGTTCTTGACCAGTGATAGACACGAGTGACGTCATCGTCCGTTTTCGCGCGAACCTTTAAACTGTCGGTTTAAAAACGCAATTTTGGCATTAAATTAAAGCGTTTTCATTTCTTATTTATGTGGTGGTCTATTCTAGATGCATGTTCCCTATTGACGTAACCTCCTTTGCTTCTTCGTAGTCGGGAAAAAACGTGTTCTTGATAAAAACGTCATTATATAAAATCTATTGAAATGCTAGGTAGGTACCTACGCAGCAAAAGAATGGGATGTATGACTCATGTTTCTTTCTATGTACAGTTTTGTACAGAAATCTTTCTTTTTTTTTACTATAGATAGGCACGCGTTTGACCACTATCTCACCTGATGGTAAGCGATGATGTGGTCGAAGATGGAGCACGCTTGCCTAGAAGTATCCTATTCACTCTTGACTTAAAAGACTCCCAGGTTGTAGCTATCAGGAAACACAGACACCGGCAGGGAATTCCACTCCTTAGCTGTACGCATTATGAATGTGTTACCAAAACGTTTTGTGCGTATGGGTGGGATGTCCACCGTGTACCGGTGTAAATCTTTTATATGTTTTGTTTATTTATAGGTACAGGCAGGTAAACCAGTCATTCTTCCTCATAATATTCTTCCGTTCCTGACTGACAGACAATGCACAGCCGAAACTACTGGTCGTAGAGAACTGAAATTTGGAGTATAGGTTCCTTGGGGAGTGTAGGGGAGCACTAAGAGAGGATTTTCCGAAATTTCTTTGGGAACGGGAAAAACGGGATATGCGCGTACGAAGTCGCGTGCAAAAGCTAGTCTATACTAATATTATAAACCAAGCTGAAGGGTTTGTTTGGATGAACGCGCTTATCTCAGGCAACGCTTGCCAAGATTGGTCTGTGGATGGGTGACCATCTTAACATACCGAGATTTCTCCGTGCCTCGGAAAGCACGTTAAGCCGTTGGTCCCGGCTGTCATTTGTAGACCTTTGGCAGTCGTTACGAATAGTCAGAAGCCAGTAAATCTGACTCCAGTCTTGCCATGAAGTACCGTGTTACCCAGTTAATGGGTTGTGAAGGTCTGGTAGGCAGCCGCTACACGTAAAACACTGGTATTCAGCTAAATCCGGTTTGACTGGAAGCCGACCCCAAAGTAGTTGGGAAAAAGGCTAGGCAGATGATGGTGTCTGTGTTTCCTGATAGCTACAACCTGGGAGTCTTTAAGTCAAGAGTGAATAGGTTACTTCTAGGCAAGCGTGCTCCATCGCTTACCATCAGGTGAGATAGTAGTCAAACGCGTGCCATCAATAGTAAAGAAGAAGTACTAATATTATAAACAAAGCTGAAGATATAGCTTAGTTGAACACGCTAATCTCAGGTTTAAATTGAGAAAATCTTTTATTGTTGTATAGCCCATTTATCGAGGAAGGCTATAGCCTATATAACATCACGCTACGACCAATAGGAGCGGACTATTAATGACTGTAGTGGCGCAGACGAAGTTGCGCGAGTTGAGTTAGTTAAGAATATAAATAAAGGTCATTTTCCTTGATCGCTCAGTTTGTGCGTCTCATTAAGTTAACCTACATAAATTATCTAGCGGCTTATCAACATGTAATGCTAAAATTACTTGTAGCTCATATTACTTGCTTCACAAACTTCAGAATAATGGCTCAGGGTCTGTTTTGAGATAGAATTGAAAGAGTTGAAGAGACACGGATGGGCTTTAGTCAGTAAGAGTCTGACACTGAGGAGCTCGTGGCTAGATAATAACAGCCGCACGGGTCGATCTTCAAGATTAAGCAACGCTTGACAAGGTTGGTCTGTGGATGGGTGACCATCTTAACATAGCGTGTTTCCTCCGTGCCTCGGAAAGCAAGTTAAGCCGTTGGTCCAGGCTGCCATTTGTAGATCTTTTGGCAGTCATTACGGATAGTCAGAAGCCAGATAATCTGACTCCAGTCTTGCCATGAAGTACCGTGTTACCCAGTTACTGGGTTGTGGAGGTCTGGTAGGCAGCCGCTCCGCGTAAAATACTGGTATACAGCTGAATCCGGTTTGACTGGAAGCCGACCCCAATACAGTTGGGAAAAGGCTGGTGAGTCTGACACTCATCATCTGCATATACCTATACATATGTAAATATATATATATATATATTTACTATTGATAGACACGCGTTTGCCCACTATCTCACCTGATGGTAAGCGATGATGTGGTCGAAGATGGAGCACGCTTGCCTAGAAGTAACCTATTCACTCTTGACTTAAAGACTCCCAGGTTGTAGCTATCAGGAAACACAGACTCCGGCAGGGAATTCCACTCCTTAGCTGTACGCACTATGAATGTGTTCGGTCCCAAAACTTTTTGTGCGCATGGGTGGGATGTCCACCATGTACCGGTGGCGCACAGCAAAGGAGTGGTACTCTGCCTGCGTCTGTGTTTCCGTACGTTTACAACTCTAATATCTAATGAACAGGCTCCTTCTGGGTAGGCTCGCTCCATCGTAGACTTTGTCTCTGTCAACTCTGACCTAGACTAGAGTCAAGAGCAAACCCCCCTCAAAAAAAACATACGTAGACGAGGATAAGTTAAAAATAAACAACAAACTAAAAAAAACTGTATTGTATTTTGACCTCCTCAGCGCGTAATCTTCGTTTTCCTACAAAGTGTGCGTCACCAAAACAATGAGTGGTAAAACAGAATAATATTCATGCCCAAAGTTCAACTCAGTTCTATTCAGTCAAGCCATTAGTTATTGTGACATAATTATATCCCTTGCAGAACACGAAAATGCTTTGGTGGCCATTGCTTCAAAGACAAGTCAAAAACGTTTATTTCAATAGGGAACATGCAATAGACCACCACATAAATAAGAAATGAACACGCAATTTTGGTGGCCATTGCTTCAAAGTCAAAAACGTTTATTTCAATAGGGACCATGCAATAGACCACCACATAAATAAGAAATGAACACGCTTTAATTTAATGCCAAAATTGCGTTTTGAAATCGACAGTTTAAAGGTTCGCGCGAAAACGGACGATGACGTCACTCGTGTCTATCACTGGTCAAGAACTGTCTTAACTCAAAGACATAAGGTTGCCTTTTCGTTGGCATAACAGCAGATACGTCACTAAACACTGATTGTTGTTTTTAAATACGTTCCGTTTCACGTTACTTTAATTCATTATGTTTGTTAAAAATCGATATTAACCAAAATAAAAACGTTGCAATGGCCTTTATTTTATACTTTTTTATCATTTTACTGACAAAATTCTCATAAATTCTGTATTTGCATCTTCCCTATTAAGCCATTCAACGTTTCTTTTAAACGTCATCATTCGCCTTCATCGTAAGTAATTTAAATAAGTAATTTTGTTTCTTATTATTATATTTATTGTATAGTGTTAGTCCGTTCGTGTACATAAAGAATCCCAGTTACAGAGGGAAACCTATTATTAGCCATACAATACTGTTATACGAATCATCATCATCTGCCTAGCCTTTTCCCAGTCAAGCCGGATTTAGCTGAATACCAGTATTTTACGCGGAGCGGCTGCCTACCAGACCTCCACAACCCATTAACTGGATAACACGGTACTTCATGGCGAGACTGGAGTCAGATTAACTGGCTTCTGACTATCCGTAACGACTGCCAAAGATCTACAAAGGACAGCCGGGACCAACGGCTTAACGTGCTTTCCGAGACACGGAGGAAACTCGCCACGTTATGATGGTCACCAATACTGCTATACGAATAATCTGTAATATATTTTAAGTATCACCGTTGTTTACATTAACAAAGAAAATTTAAATAAATAATAATTACATTTACAATAACATAGTGACTCTACTGTCCATTCGGAAGGGTAAATTCTTCTTTTTTCGAGTCGATGGTGACCCTAAAGGTGCTGATAGACTTGATCATTCACTTAACGCACCTTCGTTAAACAAAATGAACAAAGAGTTACAGTTAGAACAAGAGCATTCCCTCTCGATCTTTTAATGAACTTCAACGAAAGCACGTTTTCAGCGTTTACACCAAAATATTAACGAGCAAAAACGAGAACCATAAACTAGAACGAATGCTCATTTTTTTCTCTGTTCATTTTTTTTTGGGGCTTTTGTCTAAACAGATATGTCAGCCCCATCGTACCCTTTACCTCTTATCAAAGAAGAAGTCACTGATGAAGGACTGTTATTAATCTACATAGCTTTTTCGTACCTTCTGAAGTTGGTTGAGACAGAATCGATTGGATTAATCCCAAGTCAAGTTTGTTCAAGTCTAATTCCCTCAAGAATGACTCCCTCTCGCGCCTGTTCCGGACACAATCCATCAACAAATGTTGCTCATCCTCAACAAGACAACATTCTTTGCAATTCGGGAATGTTCATTGCTCATTCATGTCAATTCTGTGGTTGGTAGTGCTTCGTAATGCCTGACTCTGACAACAATATTAGAATTGCAAGTGTTGCAGTCTCCGTGGCCCTGGAACGCAAAGGGCACTAGGAGAAACACGGAATCACTGATAGGTTTTAGTCAGTAATAGTCTGACCTCGAGATCCGAAGACGTACCAAGGTTTTCGACATCGGAAAACGAATTGCGGATCAAAAATGGAGCTGGGCAGGACACCTAGCAAGGCGCGGCGATGATAGGTGGAGTAAGGCAGTGACCGAGTGGCGTCCGAGGACTGGAAGAAGAAGTGTTGGTCGGCCGGCGGCGAGATGGACAGATGACATTGTTGCCATCACGGGTAGAACCTGGATGAGGCTGGCACAGGAACGTGGGGATTGGCACAAGAAAAGAGAGGCCTAAGCTCAGCAGTGGGCGAAATCGGGCTGAGGATGATGTTGATGAGTCTGACATTCCCTTCTGCTCCGCCCAGAGCGGGTCATTTGATTCCCCATCCTTAAAAAAAGATCCGCAGGTCCTCAATGGTGCAGGTGCGAAGGTACTCAGGACAATCCAACAAGTGGGCCATATTGGGGATAGGGAGAGGAGTATCGGTGACCCATCCGACCTTGAACCTGTCCTGTTAATACATACAGGTTTCGACTTTAATTAATGTCGTTGCCAAGCGTGGTTTTTCCTTGTTCTGTGCCAACTATACTAATATTATAAAGAGGTAAAGTTTGTGAGTTTGTGAGCTTGTAGGGGGTAATGTCTGGATCTACTGAACCATCATCTGCCTAGCCTTTTCCCAACTACATATATGTGTTGGGGTCGGCTTCCAGTCAAACCGGATTTATCTGAATACCAGTATACTACGCGGAGCGGCTGCCTACCAGACCTCCACAACCAATTAACTGGGTAACACGGCACTTCAAAGCAAGACTGGAGTCAGATTAACTGGGTTCTGACTATCCGTAACGACTGCCAAAGATGAACAAATAACAGCCGGGACCAACGGCGTGCAACGGGGCAACGTGCTTTCCGAGGCACGGATGAAACTCGGCATGTTAAGATGGTCACCCATCTACAGACCAACCTTGGCAAGCGTTGTTAAACCTTGAAGATCGACCCGTGCGGCTGTTACTATCTAGCCACGAGCTTCTCTGGATCTACTGAACCCATTTTGGAAATTCTTTTATCAATAGGAAGCCAATTATAAAGAGGTAATGTTTGTGAGTTAGAGATGTTGTAGGGGGTAATCAACTGAACCTGGCCTTTACCAGTAGAAAACCACGTTATTTGTGTCATACATAAGCAATAATTATTATTGAAAAAAAAAATAGAGATCCCTCCGAAAATTGCAATAGTAAACCCGCGCGAACGAAGTCGCGGGCGAGGTGCTAGTCGTTTATATTTTTGGTTCCATTGCGTGTCTAGAAACCATTAGAAGGTCGCTAAACTATGCCTCGGCTTTGTATGTTAAGTTATGTAACAGAATTATGTAACGTAGATGGTTTGATTTCGAAACGTTTTGGGAACACATTCATAATGCGTACAGCTAAGGAGTGGAATTCCCTGCCTGAGTCTGTGTTTCCTGCTAGCTACAACCTGGCAGTCTTTAAGTCAAGAGTGAATAGGTTACTTCTGGGCAAGCGTGCTCCATTTTCGACCACATCATCGCTTACCATCAGGTGAGATGGTGGTCAAGCGCGTTGATGGTGATCAATAGTTAAAAAAAAAACCCCTCGCGACGGAATTGTTTTGCTATAAACTAAAGACGCCTGCATGGCAAGCGTTTGTAGACTTAGAACATCTGCTATTTCATCACCAGATATCACAACTATTTGTTTTGAAGTCAGAGTAAAAGACCGGCAAAGTGCGAGTCGGAATCTCACGTAACCCGAAAGCACACGTTTCTTGCATGGGAGCCCCTCTTAATTTTTAATTTAATTTTTATTATTTGTTATAAAAAAAAAACTTACAATAAAAAAAAAAACATCAATCGATCGGTTCTTGAGATAGCATAGTAATAGGGTTCCGTTGATTACCCTTCGGATAAGGAACCCTAAAAACGATGTAACCAAACCAGAAACACAGACTACCGAAAGTAGAGTACCTAAGTAATATTATTTTACACTTTTGGAGTAAAAAAGACGGTCCAATTGTCTTTAAAAATATAATTAACTTATCCAATTCTTTCTTGGTTGCATATTTTTTTTGCGGCTCCAGCGGTCTCTAATTTTAATGAATTGATATAAATAAAAATAGTTGCTTTTTTGAGAACCAATATTATGACATTAAAGTGAAAAACCTTTTCAAAGTTTTATTTCTATTCGCCCCTCTGTTCCTATTCACCCCGTTTGACGGTATTGGTCAGTGCCCCTGCTGAAACTACAGGAATCTATTCAAGGTAAACAAATTATGTACATGTTTGACCTTTGTCCTTAGACGTGTTTACGTAGTACCAGTGAATGAGCAATTGGTTGTGGCTAACACCAATTAATCGGTACAAAGTATCGCCGATCGAAGTTCATTATAATAATGGCACTAGTTTGTTGGTATATGCAATAAAAGTGTGTTAAGGCGCAAACCCACCGCGGCACATGCTGTACACGGGCACGCGCCGCATTTTAGCACCGTGGATTCATTTGTTTGACAATGTGGGTCTACGTTTCCACTAGGGATGTTACGGAGGTGGTTTTATCGGAACCGAAGTCGGAATCGGAGTTTTTAAATTTGGGTTTTCGGAAACGGAGTCAGAAATATGTGTTAATAAAAAATAATTAACCTATATGATACTAGCTGATCCGCGCTGCTTCGCTCCCGTCAACTGGCTACTCTACCTACCTAGTACCTACCCACCCTACCCTACCTACTCTGCTGATTTGTTCATCTAAACCATCCAGGGCGCCACCCAAACGCATACAAAAAAAATCATTCAAATCGGTCCAGCCATTTAGAAGGTGTTCAGTGACATACACACGTACAGTAGAATTATATATATAAAGAAGATAAATGTCACAAACAAAAATAGCCACATTTTTATAGCAGTTCGATAATTAAATAAAATTAAAACTCCATAAGTAGCTATCATATTTAATAAAACTCCGATTTTGAAGTATCGGAACCGAAATCGGAGGTGTACACTACACACACAACTATGTACAACTGTAGCGTAGCCCACCGGGGCGCACAAGTGGTGAGATACAGTTGTACATCATAGTCGTGGGTTAATATAAATTCGTATATAGCGCGTGGGTTAATACTGGCGTATGCCTAGTACATACATGCATAGAGTATGAACCGCATCCACAGCGTGCATGGCGTTAACAGCGTTGAGCTATGTGAGCACCATATTCAAGCAAGCAACGCATGTACACATGACGTCAATTGATGCGTAGCGTGTCTATCCGGGGTGCGGAATCCGTTCGAAAGAGACGCCGCGGCCCTGGAACGCAAAGGGCATTGGGAGGAACACGGATGGATTTTAGTCAGTAAGAGTCTGACACTCCCTTCCGCTTCGCCCTGAGCGGGAGGATTCATTTGATGATTTCCCATCCTTAAAAAAAAAGCGTGTCTATGGGTTGCAGTGGACCCACACACATTATCTTGCAAAATGAAGCTTAACACACGTGGCCTCTCCGTGCGCCGTGCTGGGTCTGAGCCTTTACGGTAGACAGAACAGGTTCTTAACGCGACGTACGACGCATTTTGTTTGTTTTTTATTATTATTATTTTCTTGGTTGTTTATTATTATGACGCTTAGTCAGATTCAGATATCGATGACGAATGAATTAAAATGATTGTAAATCTGATACAATACTTTTAGACAAGCGTAATCCATGTTTGACCGACGAATCGACGTGACAAGGAGGAGTCGCGGTATATTAAAATGGTCACCCATCTACATACCGACTTCGGCAAGCGTTGCTTAACCTTGAAGATCAAACCGTGAGGCTGTTATTATTTAGCTACGAGCTTGAGCACCAATTTATTCTTATGACACTTAAAATATGGTCATTTCAAGTCTAAGGCGCTTGTCTCACCGCCGACTATTTGCTCGCTGAGGAAAGGGACAAAAGATATAGATCTCGTGTGAGTAAAAGAGACACAATACATTCATAGTCGATAGCTGACTGTTCACACTGCCGGCGATCCAGCTCTAACCACTAGTTGATCGTAGCGACAAGAACTATCAAAGATTGTACTCGCTCAGCGACACTCGCTCGGCGATGCTCGCTTGACGGTCGAACTCACCAACCAGCGGTAATTTCTACCTATAGTGCGGACCGGAACGAGTATTGTGAGTTATCGCTCGTCGCAC
Organism: Lacanobia oleracea; assembly: GCA_950371165.1. Taxonomy (NCBI): domain Eukaryota; kingdom Metazoa; phylum Arthropoda; class Insecta; order Lepidoptera; family Noctuidae; genus Lacanobia; species Lacanobia oleracea. The sequence goes on along the minus strand of OX493415.1, from coordinate 11,373,229 downwards.
AAAAATCATCATCTGCCTAGCCTTTTCCCAACTATATTGGGGTCGGCTTCCAGTCAAACCGGATTTAGCTGAATACCATTATTTTACGCGGAGCGGCTGCCTACCAGACCTCCACCACCCATTAACTGGGTAACACTGTACTTCATGGTAAGACTGGAGTCAGATTAACTGGCTTCTGACTATCCGTAACGACTGCCAAAGATCTACAAATGACAGCCGGGACCAACGGCTTAACGTGCTTTCCGAGGCACGGAGGAAACTCGGTATGTTAAGATGGTCACCCATCCACAGACCAAACTTGGCAAGCGTTGCTTAACCTTAAAGATCGACCCGTGCGGCTGTTATTATCTAGCCACGAGCTCCTCAGTGTCAGACTCTTACTGACTAAAATCCATCCGTGTCTCTTCAACTCTTTCAATTCTATCTCAAAACAGACCCTGAGCCCTTATATTACAGCCGCACGGGTCGATCTTCAATCGACCCTTGCGGCTGTTTTTATTTAGCCACGAGCTCCTCCCACTCACACTTATCTTTTACCTTTAAACGAGCAATTCTTTGACAGTCGTTACGGATTGTCGAAGCCACTAAATCTGACCCCAGTCTTGCCAAGAAGTGCCGTATTACCCAGATAGTGGATTGTGGAGGTTTCAGCTGAATCCGGTTGGACTGGAAGACGACCCCAATACTGTTGCGAAAAGGCTAGGCTATGATGATGACCTATCTATTACCCTGAATCTCGGAAACACCTCCAACGATTTTTATGAAATTTAGTTTGCTGGGGGTTTTGGGACCCAAAGAGATGTCAGCGTGGAAGACGGGGCCCGCTAGTGCAGGTGCCTGCTGGGGCTACGGAATCTGTTCGAAAGAGGTCCTTGGAACGCAAAAGGCACTAGGAGGAACACGGATGGGTTGTTAGTCAGTGACACTCCCTCCTGCTTCACCCAGAGCGGGAGGAGTCATTTGAGGATTTACAACCCATAAAAAAAAGTGGCTTTTGGGAGCGATAAATCGATCTAGCTAGGTTTCATTTTGAGGAAACGTCGTACAAAAAAATCGATCTTCCAGGTACTGTGTACCAGTAATATCTGCTGCGTACTTGGCTTAACTCAGTTGAGAATGGCCACTATGACTGAAATTCTCCGGATTATTACTATCGTAAGCTGATGACGATATTTGAGGATGTTTAACAACAGAACACGCCTTTCTTTCATCAACCAATAGCTCGATTCGTAGAATATAAAATTCAATGTGAAGGCCCCGGTTCATGAACGCGTTAAAAAACAAACAACATTCTATTTTCAGCACTTTTATCATTCCGTAACCGCCGAACGAAAAGTTTACAAATACTTTTAACGAGTGATGCAGACGTACAAATATGCTAGATTTTAGACGATGTGGTTAGTCTTTTCTCAACTATATTGGATGGAAAGAAAGAAGCAGAAAGAAAGAAAGCACGTTAGGCCATCGGTCCCGGTTACCATTTATTGATCTTTGGCAGTCGAAAGAAAAGGGAGTTAGTGATAGAGTGACGACTGATAGAACAGAATGGAAGAATAAAACGTGTTGCGCCGACCCCAAGTAACATGGGATAAGGGCAGGAAGATGATGAGTCGCTACCGATTGTCAGAAGCCAGAAAATGTGACACCAGTCTTGCCAAGAATTGCCGTGTTACCCAGCTACTGGGTTGTGGAGGTCTGGTAGGCAGCCGCTCCACGTAAAATACTGGTATTCAGCAGAATTCGGTTTGACTGGTAGCAGACCCCAATATAGATGTGAAAAATATAACCGAATTCCAAACAAAACACTACAAGTAAAATAACCTAAATTCGGAAGTCGGTGTTCTTGGTTTCGTTTCTTTGTTTTTTAACAATGACTTCCAAGACTAGATAGATGATGTAAGAACTGCAGGGGAAACATTATTAGCTTTAAATCATGTTTCATTTTCTTCCTGATACCAAAATGGTTCAGCAGTTCAAGAGTAAAGAACCAATAAACAGACGGAATAAATTTTGCATAACTTAAAAATGTAAATAAGGATGAATTAAAAAACCTTGTAAATATTCAAGTAGAATTAACATATATAACTGTTTGTTTTTTTTTTCGTTTAACCCGTTATTGTAACATTAATTGTTTTTTTTTTACTTCAAGTAAAGCGCAGTAGGTTTATATGTTAATTTATGACCAACTTAAGAAACTCGAAAGTGTTGTAGGCCTTCAAATGAGCACGGAGATTCGACGTCATTTGATGCGTAGCGTGTCCGTGGTGCAGTGGACACAATCACATGCATTTTCTTACAAAGCCAAGTTTAGCACACGTGCGTGGCCTCTCTATGCGCCGCGGTGGGTCTGCGCCTTAAAGCACCTAATAGGCGTCCAGGGCGGGAAGTCTCGACACGCTAAACGATTGCCTAGCGACCGAATTCGGTAAAGTCACCCGTACACAGTCAATCTCGAAAGCATTCCACGATCAAAATTAATGGTATGATCCATGGATCGCGTTCGAAATTTACTGTGTACGGGCGGCCTTAGGACTTCACGACCAAATTCGGTCGTTACGCGATCCTTATCTATGTCGAGTATATGCAGGCCCAGGCCTACTATTGATGTCGTCAAAGCTTACTATAGACTCGAAAAGAAGAACTGTTTTACGTCAAATTCCAGAGGTCAGACGCGTGTTGCACTTCCCCCAAACATGCTTCTGATTGTTGACAGTAAAACAATTGTAAAAACACGTTTCAATAGTGACAAACATTATTGGAGGCCGCAAGGTTATCAATGTTTTAATGTAATAAAAAACAATGTTTAACTTATTAAATTGATTGTTTGAATATATTATTGAAGAAAAAAAAAAAACACTGAACTGACATGTTAATGAGGAATATTGAGTTTTAAGAGCTTGGTTTTCATTGCTCTCACATGGAAAGAAAGAAAGAAAAATGTTTATTTGGGACTCGCACAAAACAGACAGATGTAAAATTAATTAAAAGTAGCAGTATTACTTAATAATTATAATTTTAGTCTGTGCGAGGTTGAAAAGGTCCCTATCTCAGCGCAGGCTGCGAAATTTAAAAATAAATAAGTGCTGGCAAATAAATAAATTATTTCTGATTTTATGATAGGGCCTGTGATGCCACGGACGCAGTAACGTAACACATAATAGATACAGATAAAATAATAAAATGATGAAAAAAATACAGTACATAAAATACCTTCAAATGTATCGGCAACGTGACACTTTAGGGCACCATGTTGCTAAAATTTTTCATCAAGTCTGTTAAGGTCCTCTACCCATACATGAATGTTAGACCGTGCGCCGCCACTTTAAAAGTAAATCCTATAGAAAAAAAGTTCGACCCCCTTTAACACCCGCCTGGTCGAGGATCCTTTCCAATAAGGGTTGACTGGTAGAGAGTATTAAGTTCGCCTATGTACCACTACTGTACATCATCATCATCATATAAGCCTGCAGACGTCCTGCTGGACGGCGGCCTCCTCGCGCTTGTCGCCACAACAACCGGTCCTTTGCGTCTCGCATCCATCGGCTACCCGCGACTCTCACCAGGTCATCGGTTCACCTACTATTAATGTATATCTGCCTGCCTAGCCTTTTCCCAACTATATTGGGGTCTGCTTCCCAGTCAAACTGGATACAGCTGAACACCAGTATTTTACGAGGAGCGGCTGCCTACCAGAGCTCCACCACAACCCATTAACTGGGTAACATGGTACTTCATGGCAAGACTGGTGTCTGATTTACTGGCATCTGACAATCCGTAACGACTGCCAAAGATCTACAAATGACAGCCGGGACCAACGGCTTAACGTGCTTTCCGGAGCACGGAGGAAACTTGGTATGTTAGATGGTCAACCATCCACAGACCAACCTTGGCAAGCATTGCTTAACCTTGAAGATCGACCGATGCGGCTGTTATTATTTAGCCACGAGCTCCTCCGCCTATCACTACTGAACATAAAAATTAAATAAAAAACTTGAGATTTGTCAAGGGACACCCGGATGGAACGAAGTTCCTTTGGATTAATTAGTGAAGGAATTGTAATAAAACTAGAAACATGACTGTGTTTTACGACTTTATCCTTTTCCCTAAGATGTTATCGTATCGTTGGCAACTAATGACCCACTGTTTGGCATCTCAATGGTCAATCCCTACCATATCGGGATTAAATACTCCATGCAGGATCGGATTTGTGTATTCTATTCTACTCCATTCTGTAACTGACTTGCTTTCTATGAGAGAGAGAGAGAAACACGCGCACGCCGCAAGGCTTACAACTATAGCAAAAAGTGTCGTTACAACTTTTGGTCTTAATTTTTTCCGTCTAGCCCCCTTTCGCAACGCGCGATAAGGAACTTCGTTCCAATAAACGACATAGAAGAAAGAAAGAAGTGATGTCTTGCGATAATGCTAATCAGTCATAAGAGCTATTTTGAAACTGTCTGCACTCATTTCTGAACCAATGTTGAAGTCGGGGCAACCTTATGCAATCGTCCAGATACGCATGCTCAAACAAATATATATGTGCAGCCTGATACAGCACACTTATCAGCCGATTAAACGCCTGGCTTTATAGCTATGTAAAGTGTTATAATAAATATAAAATTGCAATTAGGATTAATTGAGTTTCTGATATCGGCAGAGATAACACGCTGAGCGATCGCCGAGTTGAGTGAGCCACACTTCGAAACGACCGGATTCAGTTATGTACTCATCATCTGCCTAGCACTTTCCCAACTATATTTGAGTCGGCTTCCAGTCAAACCGGATTCAGCTGAAGGCCAGTATCAAATTTAAAGAAGCCTGTTCACTCTGACTTTAAAGAGATGAGGGTTGTAAGCGTTCGGAAACATAGACGCAGGGAGTTCCACTCCTTTGCTGTGCGCATTACTAAAGACGTTTGGAAACGCTTATTGCGAATTGTTGGACTAGCAGAAACAAGGTAGGGACGGTAAGTTGTAGTGCGTCAAGATGTCCAATGGTAGAAGGGTGCCGGTGGGATGAAGTCGTGGAGTCCTTGGGCACACTCACCGAAGTGCAATCTGCAGAAGACCGACAAGCAGGCAACCTTGCGGCGATGAACCAAGCTATGAAGCTTGGCATTCACCAGTTTTACGTCGCCAATGAGCCTCTTAGGTCTGTATTGAACCGAGTCAACCGCGGCAAGTGACCTTTCTCTAGGTATGTTGGGGTCAGCTTCCATTCAGCCTAATGCATTTGAATACCAGTATTTTATATGGTATTCAAATACCATACAAAATACTGCACACTTACATACTTTTATCATCAAGGCTTTTTTTTTATGGGACAAGCCCGCCACACATTCCCAACCACTGCAACTCCTGAAAGCCAGAATCAACAGTGGCGACCACCAGAAAAACGCCGAGCCAATGAAACCCGACAAGTCCCGGAGAAACGATTCAACTGTCTTGGATCCTGCAACGAAATTAATCAGAAAAGTACAGCGGAGGAGTAGGAAAAAAATATATATAATTTCCACTTCACACTTAAGCAACGCTTGCCAAGGTTGGTCTGCGGATGGGTGACAGTCTTTTTTGACCAACGAGTTTCCTCCGTGCCTCGGAAAGCACGTTAAGCCGCTGGTCCCGGCTGTCATTTGTAGATCTTTGACAGTCGTTACGGATAGTCAGAAGCCAGTAAGTCTGGCTCCAGTCTTGCCACGTACCGTGTTACTCAGTTAATGGGTTGTGGAGGTCTGGTAGGCAGCCGCTCCGTGTAAAATACTGATATTCAGCTGAATCCGGTTTGACTGGAAGCCGACCCCAATATAGTTGGGAAAAGGCAGGCAGATGAAAGATATTTATTTTATTTTAATAAGTACAATGATAGAATACAGACAATTCACCACAGCTGTAACAATATACTACAAATTATTACTATACACAGCGCTAAAAATATAAAATGCTGCATTAGTGACAATAGTGAAAGTTAACGTTACATATTTAATATGTAGAAGTTACTAAACGATAGTATTGAATTACATTTTAAACAAAGAATTTCTAAATTCGTAAAAACTGTTAAAGAACAAGTCTACCTCAGAACATATTGCGTTATATTGACTGCACATTCTGGACAACGGATTGTGTTCAGAAATATTATTGTTACTAGCGGAAATATTGAATAATTGTGGAGTGTGCACAGATCGAGTTAGTATCTTATGACCACAGAAATATAACAGCTTATGACCGTAAGCCTTAGCTGTGCCAGGGTTGCGCAATTTGTTCTAAAGAGTCACCGCGGTCCTAGAACGCAAAGGGCACTAGGAGGAACACAGGTGGGTTTTAGTCCGTAAGAGTCTGACACTCCCTTCCGCTCTGCCCAGAAGGAGTCATTTGAAGGCTCCCAGCCTTAAATAAAAATCTCCTGGCATCGATCTCGTCTCATAGAAAGCGATGGATGAGATCTGCGATAGAACGAGCCTAGAAGATGCCAGCTCACAATTGCTTTAAATCGTAACGGGTGCCACCAATCAAATCAAATGGCATTTATTCTTGCTAGGCTGAGGAATCAGCACTTTTTGAACGTCAAAATTTACATGTATCGTCCCCCAATCCCCAAATCGCCCCGCCCGTCACCACTTCCTAGCGTTTTAGCTGGGAAGAAGAAGTGGCCAACAAACTCCCCAGCCACACAACTGACACAAGAAGAGAGGCCTATCCTCAACAGAGGGCAAAGTCGGGCTGAGAATTATGATAATCACCAAGATTTATATCATAACGAAGCTAAAATAGTGCAGTTTATCGCTAATAATCAGAGCATCAAGAAAACATGTCCTATTTACGAATGAGCTATCTTGTAGCAAAGGTTAAGTGATGTCACGTGTTGGACTAGTCTCACTCGTGACGGAAACTAACAAGAGGTCACTGTCAACAGGAAGAAAAGTGCACTTGATTAAGATTGACAAATCACTGGTAGACTTAAGCTCGTTTACAGAAGCGACTAAATACGTTACTTTTTTTTTTAATATTGTCAGGTTCGCTTTGGACCAAAGGGGTAGAAGTTTTGTGGCTTCTTCAGATTGTACTTCGGTGAGTGTGCCCAAGAACTCCACGCCACCGGCCCCTTTCTACCATCGGTCATCCAGACGCACTGCATCTTACCATCCCTAACTTGTAGCTATTCCACCAATTCGCACTAAGCGTTTCCAAACGTCTTTTATAATGCGCACAGCAAAGGAGTGAAACTCTCTGCCTGCGTCTGTGTTTCCGAACGCATACAACCCTAATCTTTTCAAAGTTAGAGTAAACAGGCTCCTGGGTAGGCTCGCTCCATCGTAGACTTTGTCTCTGTCATCTCTGACATAGACTAGAGTCAAGAGCACACCCATCAGAAATAAAAAAATAAATCGCTGTGTTGACCTTTTCGATCAGCCCCAGTCACATCCAGCGCTATTTTATTTTTTATTAGTTGATGCCCACGGTCTCGTCTACGAAGATGTCAGCTTTCGCAGTACAAAGTCCCCTTTCCCTCCCTCTTCAAGTTGAAATTTCTCTTGTCCTGATGCTTTCTTAGCAAATGCTTACGTTATAAAATAAACCTTGATGCTTTATGAATTAGCTTATAATTTCAGCTTTCTTATAGTTTTGGCTGTGCGTGTATTGTCAGGACAATCAAGTAATACATATAAAACTAGTTGACCCGCTCAACTTCGTCTGCTCCGCTCCTTTTGGTCTTAGCGTGATGATGATATATAGCCTATAGCCTTCCTCGATAAATGGGCTATCTAACACTGAAATAATTTTTCTTATCGGACCAGAAGTTCCTGAGATTAGCGTTCAAGCAAACAAACAAACTCTTCAGCTTTATATATTAGTATTGATTCTTCAGTTACTGACTTACAGATACCGCACAGCCGAAACTGCTGTTCGTAGAAAGCTGAAAGTTGCCATGTAGGTTCCTTGGGGAGTGTAAGTGAGCACTAAGAGAGGAAAAAATCGGGATATTCGCGTAAGAAGTCGCGGCCAAAAGCTATCCAATTTTACTAAGTACTAGCTGCTATTTTATGGGACCCTAGTAGTTTGTGACGTTGACAAAACCGAGGGGCGATTACCGACATAATGTTTATCTACTATCACGTGTCGTCACATTCTCCATTTAAGGTGGATGCTCCAGGGTAGCCCGCGAAATTCAAATATTTTTATGTTTTTTGCAATTTGCCGGTCAGTGTGAAGCTGTATGTGGACCATGATGAATGATTATTTCTGAAATATTCATTCTTTCGAACTACATGAACTTAGAGGGCTATATTGATGATTAAAATGGTTATAATTCTTTAGATAAATACGCGTTACGGTCGCAGATCGCATTTGGTCCACATACAGCTTCACACTGACCGGCAAATTGCAAAAAACATAAAAATATTTGAATTTCGCGGGCTACCCTGGAGCATCCACCTTAAGATAACAATTTTATATTGATTAGTAAAAGCTGAAAATAAACTAACGCAAAGGCCATAACATAATCATTAGTAATTTTAGTTATTACTTATTAGTTTCTAGGAAGGTCGCTTGTAAATCGATTTTGTTTCCTTTCGTCTGCGCAGGTTTTTGATTATACAACTTGATAACAGAATAAACGCAATATTATACGCTTACAACCCTAATCTCTTCAAAGTTAAGAGTGAACAGGCTCCTTCTGGGTAAGCTCGCTCCATCGTAGACTAACATATAATACCCATAACATATAAAAAAAACAAAACTCTAAAGGGGTCATTTTACTGACAATAGGCTAGTTTCTCATCATCATCTGCCTAGCCTTTTCCCAACTACATTGGGGTCGGCTTCCAGTCAACCCGGATTCAGATGAATACCAGTGTTTTACGTGGAGCGGCTGCCTCCAGACCTCCACAACCCATTAACTGGGTAACATGGTACATCTTGGCAAGACTGGAGTCAGACTTACTGGCTTCTGACTATCCGTAACGACTGCCAAAGATCTACAAATGACAGCCTTTGGATTGCAGATCTTTGGTATCCGTAACGACTGCCAAAGTTCTACCATTTTAATCAATAATGACCATTCAATAGGGCTTCATGAACTTAAGACGGCTATATTGATGATTAAAATGGTTATAATTCTTTAGACAAATACCTACGCGTTACGGTCGCGAATAGTATTTTGTTCAACAAACACTTCACACTGACCGGCAAATTGCAAAAAAACATAATATATTTGAATTTCGCGGGCTACCCTGGCGCTTCCACCTTAACGTGCTTTCCGAGGCACGGAGGAAACTCGCTATGATAAGATGGTCACCCATCCACAGACCAACCTTGGCAAGCGTTGCTTTACCTTGAAGATCGACCCGTGCGACTGTTATTATTTAGCCTATATAATGTTATACTATCAGTGAAAATAGAATCAAAATTGCTCGAACCACAAACGAGATTTATAATTATTTTAATTAAATATATCTGTCCCTCTCGCGAAAACGCTGTTTTAAAGGTATGGCAGCTATTTATGCGTCATGGACTTTGACGTCAAAGTTCATGTCGGACCTCTCTTTTTAATCGTAATCTTTGAAGCTTTATAACTTCATCGTTGATGAAGGTATTTAAAAAATAAGTATTTCATTTTGCAAATAAAAAAAATCGTGCGCATATCGCCCCTATCACCAAACGGGCTTACCCTCAGGAGTTCTTGTCGGCCGATTCTCGATATTATGTCTGTCAGTCTGCGATGGTCACAAGTAGTAAGCCGAGGACCAAGGGAACTGCCCGAAGGCGAGTGAATTCTAAGCTTTATGCACTTGTCTCACCGCCGGCGAGGAAGCGAGTAGCTATCGACTATTTTCTCGCTGAGGAAACGGACAAAAGATATAGATCTCGAGTGAGTAAAAGAGACACATAAATTCATAGTCGATAGCTGGCTGTTCACACTGCTGGCGAGCGGCTCTTACCTCTAGTTGGTCGCAGAGAGCTATCAAAGATTGTACTCGCTCAGCGACACTCGCTCGGCGATGCTCGCTTGGCGGTCAGAACTCACCAAACAGCGGTAATTTCTACCTACAGTGCAAGCCGCACTAAAGCACTCGCTGAAAGCCGAGCGTCAAAACTATCGAAACTTTTCACTCGCTTCTCGCTACTCCAACTCGTTTCGAGTTTCAAGCTTTACTCGCTACTCGCTGATCGCCGGCGGTGAGACAAGTGCCTAAGCAACGGGTCAGCCGTCTGTGCAACAATAAAATAAAGCATGCGGTGGGCTGGTTTTAATAGCTTTAGATATTAATGCTGAAGCCTTTGCTTAGCCAGTCTAAGGCATTTTTACGCAAACTAGGCTCAACATTGTGTTTCGACTTTTAAAGCAAAAGAACCCCCCCCCCCTCGAAAAGGGGTCCAGGTTCAAAATGAATTACTTAGCGAAACTTCACACATATCACAAGTCTGCGAAGTTTCGCTAACTCATTTAATTTAACCGTGCAGGTAGAGCATACCATGGACAACAACCAGCAAAACTTCACACATAGCTAAAGATTCAACGTGTGGTTACCATGGCAACCAGCACATACACAACTCACATACACAGACTAAGAGACTCCGTTGATATATCTGTAATGATTAAAACTTCTGTTAAAACACACTCGTACACAATAAAACATCTTTATGTCTTTGGACAGAGATTCACCGATACATTGGAGGGCTTGGGGGCACAAATCCGCAGCCAAATTTTATAGCGAAATAAAAATCCGGCCAAGGAGGGTTTCCGGTTTTTTATATACTGTTATAGCAGCAATAGAAATACGCATTCTGCGAAATGTTTCATTTCTCTACACAGACACACGAACAGACGGTCGGAGGCAAGGCTTGTATACATGCCAATGACCATGTGCATACAAATGGGGCTAACTACACCTCTACGCGCCAGTCCTTTACCCGTGCTTTTAATTTTTTATAATAAAAATCCCACCTCTACGCGCTAGTCCTCTACCCGTGTTTTTAATTATTTATAATAAAAATAGTACATATTTTAAAAAAGTAACAAAACCAAATTATTTTCCTTTGTATTGCAAAGCAGTAAATATTTTTATTATACTCTTTTGATAAAAAATTAATGAGTAAAATGGTTTTCAACGATTTGTACGTGATTTTTTTTCTTAATATGTGATACCAATACATAAATTCTGGCTAAACCAAATTACGTAACATATCAATATCATGTAGATTACTAATCTATTTTTTCAAAAGAAATTTCTCAGTAAATGCCGACGAAAAACTGCTTCATCTGCACGCTATATTTCAGCTTTTTAGAGTTCCGTACCCAAAGTGTAACCAACGGAACCCTATTACTTACTAAGCCTCCGCTCTCCGTCCGTCCGTCCGTTCGTCTGTCTGTCAGCGGGCTGTATCTCAGAAACCGTAATAGGTAGAGAGTTGAAATTTTCAGATTGTGTAAAGTAAAGTAAAGTAAAGTAAAGTAAAGTAAAGTAAAGTATTTATTTATTTCTCAGTGTGTGTATATTTGTATTCGTACTTGGCTGGTTTTTTTCGAGAGAGCAGCCTTTAGGCATCGTTCACACCAAACGTATTGTCCGCCGCCGACTGTGAATTAATTCGACTATACGTAATATCGTATATTCGGTTCGGTGTGAACGAAAAGTATAATATATATGGGAAAACAATAAACTGCGTAACGCGTGCTCATAGTCAGCGGCCGACAATACGTTTGGTCTGAACAATGCCTTATAAAGGTGGATACGCACATTGCGAGGCATGCGCAGCGCACGGGCGCTCATCGCATGCTTCTCAATGTTTGGACGTTCATATTCGTGGTGACGCATGGCTACCCAGGCAAATTTACATCGAAACGTGTGCGTTGCTCGCAATGTCTGTATGCACCTTAATAGTGTCCCGTTGGCGTTGGCACGCTTCGGGTACGGAACTCTGATGATTGCCTTCGGCCGCAAATACTTTCAAATATTTAGTGCCTTGCGTTAAAAATGTGAAAACCTCGGATTTTGAACAGTTAACGAAATTGAAAAAGTTAAAATGGAGTGGTTAGCTAATCCTGATATTATTATTATAGTTTGCGGATGAATGGACGATGATTTTAAGTGTCAATAAAATATTTCAGAATATACAGACATAAGTATGTCAGAAGTACTGTGAGAGGGGACATGAAAGAGTTAATCTTTATTTTATTTTATTGTTGTCTGTTTAATTTTTTAAACTTTATCTGTTTGTTTGTTTTTTTTGTATATTTTTAGTTCTGTGCTTTGCTTTGTTTTTTAGTTACTGCAATCGGTTATCAACCGTTGTAATTAAATTAAATAAATATATAATATTAAAATTGTTCCGTCACTGAGTGACAGACAGACAACGTACAGCCGAAACTACTGCTCGTAGAAAGCTGAAATTTGGCATGTAGGTTCCTTGGGGAGTGTAGGGAAGCACTAAGAGAGGATTTCCCGACATTCCTACGGAAACGGCAAAAAAACCGTCCAAGTGCGAGTCGGACTCACACACAAAGGGTTCCGTACCATAAACCATAATTTTTATTACTTGTTGTTATAGCGGCATTACAAATACACAATCTGTGTAAACTTCAGCTGTCTACCTACCTATTACGGTTCTTAAGATACAGCTCGCTGACAGACAGACAGAAGGACGGTCGGACATCGGAGGCTTAGTAATAGGGTTCCGTTGGTTACCCTTTGGGTATGGAACCCTAAAAACGTGATATGCGCGTACAAAATCGCGAGCAAGAGCTAAACAAGTTTACCTATTATAAAATTGTGGTCACAAAACGTGGACTACTGTGGGGCCCAACGGCCCGATACCGATTTCCGCCCGACAAAGTGAGTCAAATGGAAAAACCCAATTGGGAAATTCTTAGCACACATGGGTCTAGACGAGTTTGCGCCGGGTAATATGGAACATGCAATATTTCCATTTTTGCTTTAATTTTAAAGAACTCCACCTAGAATAGACCACCACATAAATAAATAAGAAATGAAAACGCTTTAATTTATTGCTAAAATTGCGTTTTGAAACCGACAGTTTAAAGGTTCGCTCGAAAACGGACGATGACGTCACTCGTGTCTATCACTGGTCAAGAACTGTCCTAACTCAAAGACATAAGGGTGCCTTTTCGTTGGCATGACAGCAGATACGTCACCAAACGCTGATTGTTGTTTTTAAATACGTTCCGTTTCACGTTACTTTAATTCATTATTTTTTGTTAAAAATCGATTTAACCAAAATAAAAACGTTGCAATGGCCTTTATTTTATACTTTTTTATCATTTTACTGACAAAATTCTTTTAAATTCTGTATTTGCATCTTCCCTATTGGCCATAGTACCTATCGCCTAAAAAAAATATTTATCATCTATACAGTTTATCTAAAAATATACAAAAATATAATACCAACAGTGAAAATGGAATCAAAATTACTCGAAAAACGAAGGAGATATAATTATTTTAAACAAACATATCTGTCTCTCTCGCGAAAACGCTGTTTCCTATGGCAGCTGTATAGGCGTCATAGACGAAGACGTCAAAGTTTACATCGGACTTCTCTTTCTAATTGTAATCTTTGAAGCTTTATAACTTCATCGCCGATGAAGGTATTAAAAAAATAATTTTATGATTGTTTACTAGAGCTAAATAATAAGTATTGGGTATAATTTAGACGGGCACCAAAATGGATCAACGGTCACCAAATGGGTATAATTTAGACGGGCACCAAAATGGATCAACGGTCACCAAATTCTATCCAACTCAACTGTGATTGCCATAAAATGTAGGCTTGGGGTTACAAACTGGATAAAATAGGTTAGGTTAGGTTAGAATTGTGACCAACCGCGCGCGAGCCGAGCGAGCGAAGCGAGCGGTGCCGCGGCAGCGGCCGGCGAGCGCTACTTCTCGAATATTATTTGGTGACCATTTATCCGTTTTGGTAACCGTTTAGAACTTTTTTGGTAGTAAAACAGGTACTTTTTTGGGCGGTGTTTAAACACAAGCCAAAAGTATTTCATTTTGGAAATTCAAAATCGCATGCAAATTCCCTATTCGTTTTAGCTTCCACTCAAGGCTGAGCCCAACCCAGTAGACCTAGTTCAGGACCAGACCACTAGCAGTCGCCTGACGCTGGTTTCCAACTGAACCTTCATCATGATCATCATCCTCAGCCCGATTTCGCCCACTGCTGAGCTCAGGCCTCTCTTTTCTTGTGCCAATCTCCACGTTCCTGTGCCAGCCTCATCCAGGTTCTACCTGCAATGGCGCTTAACTGCCTCCGTGGTCGAGTGGTTTAGGGCTTTGTGGCCCGGTGATCGTGGGTTCGATACCCACGGGAAGCATAATTTGTAAAGTTGTTTTGCAGTTTAGCAAGGCATTGCAGGCTTGAATCACCTGATTGTCTGAAAAAGATGATTCTGTGCTTTGAAAGGCACGTAAGCCGGTGGTCCCGGCCGCCAAATGGTGGTCGTCAAATAAACCATGTCACATGCCTTGAGGAGCTAGCTCGTGGCTAAATAATAACAGCCGCACGGGTCGATCTTCGAGGTTAAGCAACGCTTGCCTAGGTTGGTCTGTGGATGGGTGACCATCTCAACATACCGAGTTTCCTCCGTGCCTCGGATAGCACGTTAAGTCGTTGATCCCGGCTGTAATTTGTAGATCTTGGGCAGTCGTTACGGATAATCAGAAGCCAGTAAATCTAACTCCAGTCTTGCCATGAAGTACCGTGTTAACCAGTTAATGGATTGAGGAGGTCTGGTAGGCAGCCGCTCCTCGTAAAATACAGGTATTCAGCTAAATCCGGCTTGACTGGAAGCCGACTGCAATATAGTTGGGAAAAGGCTAGGCAGATGATGATGATGACATGCCTTGAGGCGGTTTAGAAACTCTAACACTAGGGTGTGTGGGGTCGTTAGATCTAACTGCGCACACGGTAAGAAGAACCCGCAATGGCTGCTGAACATTACGTTGAGTGTATTTTTAATAGGGCATATCCACATAGCTATACATCTCACGGTAAACAACGTTTGAACACCTACAGTGAATACGATAAAGCAAAAATGCCTATTCTGCGCCGGAATAACATAAAAATTATTTATAACTTTCACTAATCGCTTTATGCAGATAATGTTAAAGATAAATTAACGGATATTATATTGCAGGGATCAAGATTCTTGATAATAAATCGACCTTATCGATTACAAGAATAAAGTTCTTAATCCGTTAAGGTGAATGTTACGGGTTGCTCATTGCCATTTTCCCGCGAGATGGCGCTGAAGTCAACATTTTCAGTTTTATTTTGTTTCGATAATAATACATACTAATTTCGATAAAGTGGAATATCCGATTGTCGCACCATTATTTCTGCGACTTAATATTGTTCCAATTACACTCGAAACAAAATAAAACTGAAAATGTTGACTTCAGCGCCATCTCGCGGGAAAATGGCAATGAGCAACCCGTAACATTCACCTTAAGTTCCCCAGCTGTTTTTCGGACTATCAGGCTACCAAGCCGAGGGGCCATTGCGTAATATTCATAGCATATTGATTATATTCTATCTTCTTTTTCTTCTTCCACCTGGCGTTAATCCCGGCCATTGCCAGGGTCCGCCATCCTACTTAGCTTCCTCCACTTTGCCCGATCTTGAACGGCCTTCTCAGTCAGGCCATTGGCAGGTCATTTCGGATCTGACGACGTCCAGCCAGCGCTTGCGAGGGCGACCACGGGATCTAGCCCCAAGTACAGCCATATTCATGCATCTCCGACCAACGTACTCCATAGGGCGGCGCATGATGTGGCATATTGATTATATTCTATGAATATGTTTATTACGCGCCTACTGCTGAGACAAAAGCCACTTTCCGCAGAGAGAGAGTGGGCCGTAAATCCAACATGAATGAAGAAAAGCCTACTCGCTTCTGGAGGGAGGTAGGCTGGTTGGAATGACGGCCACCATGGCCGGACGTGCGTAAACCAAACCTTAGCTAGGAATAACCCCCCTGGGTCGCGGGTAGCCGATGGATGCGAGACGCACAGGACCGGTTGTGGCGACACTTGGGGGAGGCCTATGTCCAGCAGTGGACGTCTTTCGGCTGATACGATAATGATAATTTACAGAAAAGATAGATGAAGAAAACATTACGTAGGTGAATGATGATTCTTATTATATTTTATCAGATTTATGATATGACAAATTTATTTGTTGTTCTTTGAACAGGGTGAATAAGCAAATATTTTTTTCTATATTTAGCTTCAAACATTGTGTGAAACAAAGACATAACTTGATGTTAAGCCAAATAATATTCATTGTTTTAACTATATATAAAGTTTATACCTATATGAGTATGTACAAAAAAGGAGTAATATTATGTTTAGAGGAAAACCAAAAAAACAAAGGATGGACTGAATCTATACTAATATATAAAGCAGAAGAGTTTGTTTGTTTGCTTGAACGCGCTAATCTCAGGAACTACTGTACCCCTATTCTGTAACAACATTTTCGTATCTCGACAGCGGAATCCGAGGTGAGTATCAAATTACGTCAAACGTAAGACCTGCACCTGTTGTGTGCAATAAAGCTCACTTTGTGAGGTTTGTCACTCAGGTGAAGCTCGATATCGAAATGGTTATTTACAGAATAGACTAGCTGGTCCGATTTGAAAAATTCTTTCGGTGTTGGATAACCCATTTATTGAATAAAAAAATATCCATCAAACATTTAACGGTAACGCGTGACGTCATATGGCTTGATAAAAATGTACCAAATTTACCAAGCCAGATGACGTCACGCGTGTCTTCAACTCGCTGTATCTCCTTCATTTTTTGTTTACGTGAAAAAAGAAAAAATACGCGTCGAATATTTTTTTTTAAATCTATCAGACAGACTAATTAGATTTTTTTTATTAAAATACCCCTATTAAATGTTTGATGGATATTTTTTTTTGTGTTTAGATGTCTTGCCCGACAAGCTTCCTACAACCGATAATCCCAAAATATTTGACAACACGTGTTAAGCTGCGAGCTCAACTAACAATATAATACAACATTATAAATTATTCTAATAATGTTTATCAGTTTAAAGAACATGTAGATAATAATACTCAAGTGTAATAGGTACTAAATTAACCCAATTAGAAGGACTTTGATTGATGTTTGTACTTTGATCTGGATCTTCGTGATATAACATCAGGCCTATGTTTAAGAAAGGTAGACAGAAATTTTAGGAAACCTACATCTGGCAGTAATTACTACATAGTATAAAATAAAGCCGCTTTCGTCACTACATACTATAAATAAAGTCGCTTTCGCTGTGTGTCTGTCCCTATGTATGCTTAGATCTATAAAACTACGCAACGGATTTTGATGCGGGTTTTATTAATCTATACTAATATACTACTCTGTCAAGAAAGTACCGGGAAAAGATCAATAATACACAAAATGTCTGTTATTCATCCAAATTTATTTTATCACCTTCAAAGTATGCTCCTTTAGAAACGATACACTTGCGCCAACGAATAATCCATTCATCAAAACATTTTTTAAACGCTGCTTCCGGAATTGAGTTCAGTTCTCGCCGCGAATTCTCCTTTATGTCTTCTATCGATTGAAAACGAATGCCACGAAGTGGTAATTTGAGTTTAGGAAAAAGAAAAAAGTCAGCAGGAGCCATATCTGGTGAATATGGTGGTTGCTGGATGGTATTTGTAGAGTGTTTGGTTAAAAATTTGTTCACAATGATAGCCTTGTGCGAAGGCGCATTGTCGTGGTGCAAAATCCAAGGATTTTCTTTCCACAAATCTGGCCTTTCTCGTCGAATTTGCTCTCTTAAACGCCGCATAACGCTCAAATAATATTCTTTATTTACCGTTAGACCTTCCGGTAAGAATTCAGAGTGCACAACACCGCGATAGTCAAAGAAAACAGTCAACATGACTTTGACTATTGATCGACTTTGGCGTGGTTTTTTCGGTTTCGGTTCAGTTGGAAGGCGCCACTCCGAAGCTTGTTGACTAGTTTGCATGTCAAACTCGTAAACCCACGTCTCGTCACCAGTAACAATGCGTTTCATGAATGTTGGGTCCGAACTGACTCGTTCTAGCATGTCCTCAGCGACTTTCATGCGATTGAGTTTTTGGAGAAAATTCAGATCTTTTGGGACTAGCCGAGCAGCAACATGTTTCATACCCAAATGATTAGTTAAAATGGTACGGATCGACTCGTGAGATACAGAAAGTTCGGCGGCTATCTCTCTCAGAGTTGAATGGGGATTTTCAGTCACTATTTCCTTCACTTTTGCGATGTTAACTTCAGTTGCAGACGTTGACGGCCTACCAGAGCGAGGCAAATCTTCCATCACATCTCGACCGCTTTTGAACGCTTTGAACTACTCATAAGCACGAGTTTTTGATAAAGTCGATTCACCGTAAGCCTTCTGTAACATTTTCAGTGACTCCGAACACGAAATTCCATTGGCGATGCAAAATTTAAGACAAACTCTTTGTTCGATATTTTTGCCCATTATGAAATTCGCAATACACACTATATATGATATTACTAAAACCAGCACTGTATTTAATATAAATAACAGATGCAACTCAAACTCCGCGCCAAAATGGAAAACAGTTGTGCCAATCTAACAACTACAAAAAAACAAAAATTTGAATTTGGAACCATAAACAAATCATCCATTCCCGATACTTTTTTGACTGAATGTATAAAGCTGAAGTTTGTTTGTTTGTTTGCTTGAACGCGCTAATCTCAGGAACTACTGGTTCGATTTGAAAAATTCTTTCAATGTTAGTTAGCCCATTTATCGAGGAAGGCTATAGGCTATATAACATCACGCTAACGCCAATAGGAGCGGAGCAGTAATGAAAATTGTGACGCCAACGAAGTTGCGCTAGTCAACTAGTATACAATAAAGCTGAAGAGTGTTTGCTTGAACGCGTTAATCTCAGGAACTACTGGTCCGATTTGAAATATTCTTTCAGTGATCTTTATTATTTGTTTACGTGAAGAAAAAAAAAATACGTGTCGTATATTTTTTTTAAATCTATCAGGCGGACTAATTAGATTCTTTTAGTAAAATACCCTATTAAATGTTTGATGGATATTTTTTTTTGTGTTTAGATGTCTTGCCCGACAAGCTTCCTACAACCGATAATCCCAAAATATTTGACAACACGCGTTAAGCTGCGAGCTCAACTAACAATATAATACAACATTATAAATTATTCTAATAATGTTTATCAGTTTAAAGAACATGTAGATAATAATACTCAAGTGTAATTGGTACTAAATTAACCCAATTAGAAGGACTTTGATTGATGTTCGTACTTTGACCTGGATCTTCGTGATATAACATCAGGCCCATTTCTTAGAAGGGTAGACTGAAATTTTAGGAAACCTACATCTGGCAGTAATCACTACATAGTATAAAATAAAGCCGCTTTCGTCACTACATACTATAAATAAAGTCGCTTTCGCTGTGTGTCTGTCCCTATGTATGCTTAGATCTATAAAACTACGCAACGGATTTTGATGCGGGTTTTATTAAAAGATAGAGATTCTCGAGGAAAGTGCACCCACGCGAAGCCGGGGCGGGTCGCTAAGGGTAACCAATCAGCATTATATACCCATTAAGTTGACCCGCGCAACTTCGTCAGCGTCACAATTTTCATTACTGCTCCGCTCCTATTAGTCTTAGCGTGATAATATATAGCCTATAGCCTTCCTCGATAAATGGGCTATCTAACACTGAAATAATTTTTCAAATCGGACCAGTAGTTCCTGAGATTAGCGCGTTCAAGTAAACAAACAAACTCTTCAGCTTTATATATTAGTTAGATATACATATGTAGATTGAGGATTGGAAATCATAAAATGACTCCTTTCGAGCAAATTCTGTAACCCTAGTCCCAAAGCAGATCATTGACTCACTGACTCAACGTTTATAGACATTCTTAATATCAAACACAAAAATAAAGACATAAAACTGTTTTGAATCACCTTCTTTTGTGATCATTTTTGTTCTTTAGTAATGAAAAACAATTCATAATATTTATTGTTCAGGAATCCATGAACGAAATGTTACATCAGTTCCATCGTAACCTTACCCAAAGACATCACAATTACAAATTAACCAATGAATAAACTAAAATAGCTGCTGGCGACATTAGATTGGTAAAAATAACATTAAAGCTACCTAAATCTAGCTTATTAATATTCAGTTCACTAATTACTCTACTTCTTTCACTCATTCCCGATGAAGGGATATAAGAGAAAGGTAAATGTACTTTATTGCAAGTTAATGTAGCGCCTACCATACTACAGAAAATTGGAACAATCATTGAATCATAAGAAGCCATAGCTTGTTGATAATTTTGATTTTATTTAGTAAAAACAATACAGGATATCTATCAGAGCAGAGTACATTTTCCTCACAACTATATGGTTGCTCAAATTTTATTATTTATTTATTATACGCTTTATTGTACATATACCAAAAGTAATACAAAAGGAAACTATACCATTATATACTATTATTATTTCATTTCTCACTTTTAATGACGCTAACTCAAGTGCTAAACAGAGAGAATTTTTTTCATTTGCATGGCTCAAACACTTTTTTTAGGGTGGGTGGTTCCGCTCTGGGTGGGTTTCCATTCCACCCAGATTGGAAGGGAGTGTCAGAATCTTCCTGACACATCCATGTTCCTTCTAATGCCCTTTGCAGGGCTGTAGTGACCTCTAAACTGATAAATATAAAAAATCTAACTGTACCAATTTGGTGAAGGGTGAGTATTCTTGAGGCCATCATAAAAAACTATAGAATTTTAAGTTTTGATACTCAGCTTAATAAGTAGGTACTAAGAGGGAATAATGATCCAACAAAAATGATGATGCCATGCTCAGACACACCATTGTCTAATTGTGTGTGCTTTGTTTAAGTGTGGAGAAAAGACTTGCATTTATAATTGAAAAATAAATAAATTAAAAAAGTAATAAAGAAAAATTCAACAAAAGTTAGGTGAGGTAATTGAGAGCTAAACAAAAATAAGATAATGTCTCTGACAGATTGCTGTTTTGAGCGGGATACATTATAAAACATTGAAAAATTACAGTTTGATTCAAATGAATAATTGTTTTTATTACTGTGATTCCAGTTAGAAACACAATAATTTAGCACAACAATTTACTGCCAAATAATGTGGTCAAAACAAAGTAAGAAATAGACACAAAAACAAGGAACATTTAGATCATGTTGAAGATTTTGGTGATGCAGTCATCATTATAACCTTTTAAATTATTAAAAGAGTATGTTCTAATTGGACCATAATCTTCTAAGACGCAGTTTTTTAAGGGTATACAAGATGGAGGTTTCGACACCTGGGCTTTCAGACCATCAGATTCAAAGATATTCTTCAAACCAGCCAGTGATACACATGGCATGGATCGTGTACGGTGTATCAGCCGGCCGAAGTATGAACAGAGTTCTGTTCCGAATCGGACTTCGGATATTGATTATAAGATTACGGAGATGCAATTATGGAAATAATCCCACTATCTGATATGAAATTAAAGATATAACAGTAAACCACGAACGAAGGTGACTCATACACAAAATATAGAACGCATAGGACAATAACCTAACAAAAATACAATTGAATACAATATATCATGAGAAAAATAAATAAAGTATTTTTTGCTCTGTTGACCTCACGTGTTGTTGTCTTCGTCGTATAAAAAACGTTTTTATTTATTATTTATAGAAAATATTTACATACCTCGAAAAGTTTCAGCAGTATATTCACATATAACCTTCGGACACCCAAAGATTTTCCAATTGAGGCGAGAAATATTATGCACAGAATTAAAAGTAACAACGGCGTGTACAATATAGATATAGCGACGGACACAAACGGCATGACTAACGCCATTTTGGAGACTGATTGATTTAATTGAGTGATTTTGATAGCGAATGAGAAATCGCCGGGTGTTCATTCATTCGTGGGCTGTCAAAATTACAAAATTGCGTTTTGTTGTTAGTGTAAATTGAAAGTTATTACGATTTTAAATGTTAATAATATGAATTACCGCTTATTTGATTCAAGAACTAAATAAAAGACATGGTTAAGCATGTCGTGCATCAAATCCAAGCTAAAACTAACAACTTATTTCATTAATTCCTATTCTTTACAAAATTTTCACAGCTGATATCTGTCAAAAATCGTTTAGTTACTACTAATATTCTACTAAAATCAATACAAAACAAGGTAAAATTAGTTTCTCTGTATTTTATTTTACACGTGTTTTATTCATATTTCATAATATTTTAATAGATTTCAAATAATTTGTTTAAAAAATAAACCTTTTATTTTTTGACAGCTGTTCAACACCAAAAAATTTGAATTTGGCAACCCCACCCAATTATAACCTCTACGGCAAAATCGAATCTTGGGATTTTTCAATAAATCCTATTTGGATTTTCGAGTCCCAGATATACAGAAATCAAAATGTCTCAGCTTCCCTTTGGACCCCCAGTGCGAGTTTCGCCACTCATCAGGGTAAATACATTAATTTTATAAAACATTTTTTCTTACAGAAACCATTATTATGTAACACAGTGTTTTCGAACTGGAATTCGTAATTTGAAGTGGTTTTTCTTTTTAAATCGGTGTTTTATTGAAAGAGGTTTATAATGTTTATTTTGAATATGCTATGGACAGTGTTGTTTCCAATAATAAATAGGTTTTACATCATTGTAACCTTGCATTTTGCTTGCCCATGGGCTGGCCATTTAGAATTCACAAAAAAAATATCCATTTTCTTTTTAAAATTCTTCCTTCAGGTTATTCCAGCTCTACCCATATTATCAATATAAGGATGTCAACTTCAGGCTAAACAGTTGGCAGTTGGCTAAAATTAAATGAATATAGCAAGCAATCAACTAAACTTAGTAGACATAATTTGTGTTACTTTGTAGTTTTCTGAGACATTTTGATGACCTAAGGCGAAAAAACATTGGCAATCATTATTGTTGTTTATGAAAGAATTCAAAAGTACCAAGTTTCTGTCACTAGACAAAAGCGTGGTAAGTTTGAATTCTTTTTGAGTCTAACTTTAGATAATTTTTTAGCCTATAAGTATGCCACTCAAAAAGCATTGGCAAAAGTGCATTTTTATAGGCACTTGGGGCAATCCAGTAAATCTTCCACAAAGTAGATGTGAATATTACTCCAACATCACAGCTATAAATAACAACCGAGACTATCCATCGGTGCAGGACATATAGTGCCCAAGAGTGTGCACAATCATGGGTGCTTTCTCTCTTCTCTCACCCTCCTATTCCAATGGGATGGTAACCTGACATGACCAGCAAGAGATCTCATAAGACCAACAGATTAAAGTGCTTTCCGAGGCACAGGGGTGTCACACCACCAGCTTCCAAACTTCAGGCTGTCACAGAGAAATTCTTAACGGAAAAGCCCAATAAAACTTTTTGCCAGACCCACGACACCACTCTCGACAGTTGTGCTTACGACCACCAAACGACCAACAACCAATACTAAAAACATCACTCTTCCCATTCCAGTTTGGACGCTGGTCGTTCCTCGCCACCGGTATCCTGTACGGAGCCTTCCATCAGAACAGGCTCTCCAAGCGAGAGGAGAAGCTCCGTGAGATCGAGGCCAAAGAGAAGGTCGTCAGGGATGAGAAGCTGAAGAAGGAGAAGGCGATCGCTGCGGCTGGTATGTTCATGTGTTACATTCATGGCTAATAAATATGGTGGAAGAGTCCCAGATGTAATTTTTCTGATTAAACATCCTGGACATCCCATCATTACTCACAAAATGGTTTGGGAACACGTTGATTGACAGTAGTCTGGAAAGGATCAGGGCCCCAAGTCTGTTATTTTTTATAAATTCGTCATTCCAACGCGATCTCAATGTCATTTAGCTAAAAGTTCGTAATCTAATCATTCATAATGGTTGATCACTGGTCGGTCAATGGTCTCGTAATAGAATCGTGGTAGAAAGACCCTATTGAGCAGGCTGTTAGAGGCAGCATGTACAAAGCAGTCCACAAAAATACTCCTGAACATAGGGGTTTTTGATGCCATTGGAAAATACTTTTAATCATCCCCGAAACTCATAAATGGTTGTCATATAGTGTGACATTGAATAATGCACCTTAAAGTCGTGTCTTTATAGTGCAAAGTTGTGGAATTGGCCACACATTCACCTAATGTCCCTTACTAGAAGCTTCCTGTAAGCATGTATGCACTTAATTTGACTGGGAATAAGGACTATAATTCCATGTTATAATATAAAAAATTCTTGGCCTCTTCATTTGCCAAAATTATCCAAACTAATTTTATAAAGAGGAAAATTTTTATTTTTAGTTGTTTATTTGTTTGTTATGACTTAACAAAAACTACTGGACCAATGTCAAAAGTTCTCTCAATATTACTATGCTACATTCCCTGACTAACATAGGCTATATTTAGTACAAGAAAAATTAGGGATCCTTAAGAAAATTGCAGCGCGGACGAAGTCGCGGGCGAAGTCCTAGTATGAAACATGGATTTTTTTGTATTTGTTGATTATAATCTCTTCTTAATTTAAATACAATACCTATCTTATATTTCTATCTTAGAAAGGCGTTCCACATGATCAAACATTCATGTTATCCATAAACTACACTGTACTGTGAACTTTAAGCACCACAGCTTAAAGTCCAATATTCAATGCTCAATATTCTTATATCACTCTTGTTAATCCAAATCTCAGAAAAACACAAGATATCTATACTTAATGTTTGTTCAAACAATGAACGCGCTAATCTCAGGAACTACTGGTTCGAATTGAAAAGTTCTTTCAGTGTTAGATAGCCCATTTATCGAGGAAGGCTATAGGCTATATAACATCACGCTACAACCAATAGGAGCGGAGCATTAGTGAAAAATGTGGCGCAGACTAAGTTGCGCGGGTCAGCTTTAAGTAAATAATATATTCTAATACATTTTTTTTTCTTATTTTCAGCTGAAATCAAGGCCCTTGAAGAAATGGTTGCCCCCAAAAAGTGAACATCTCGGGACAGTACTAGTAATAAGTGAATAGTGATCGTCGCCATCATGAAAGTGTTGCCAATTTAGAAAATTTTTTTTTTTTGAACTGGCAGCGTTATTCCATCAATAAATTATGTTTTTAATGCAATATAGGTGATTATTATAGAATTTTGTTTTATTTTCCATTGTTGTACGAGGAGCTTAACAACAGCAGCATGGGTTAATCTTCAAGGTTAAGCAACACTTGTTCTGGATGGGTGACCATCTTAACATGCCGAGACTGTTCCGTGCCTCGTAAAGCATATTACTGTCTTGGCTGTTATTCATTTGTTCATTTGTAGATCTTTGGCAGTCATTACAGATAGCAAGAGGCTAGACAATCTGACACCAGTCTTGAGGAGTAGTACCATGTTACCCAGTTACTGCGTTGTGAAGGTCTGGTAGCCAGCCGTTCCATGTAAAAATACTTGTGTTCAGCTGAATCCTGTTTGACTGGAAGCCGACCATAATATAGTTGGGAAAAGGCTGGGTTGATTGTAGTACATAACATTACGCCTATCGTACATCTAAAAGTTCTATCAAAGGCCCAATCCATCTAAAGCGATATTACAGGCTCCTTCTGGGTAAGCTCGCTCCATCGTAGACTTTGTCTCTGTCATCTCTGACCTAGACTAGAGTCAAGATCAAACCCATATAAAATAAAAATATATAATTATATAATGCTGCCCATTGTGTCACCGTGTTTTTTTCCCTGCTCTGGGCGTAGGCCGTAGCGGCAGAGAGTTGTCAGACTCTTACTGACTAAAACCTATCCGTGTTCCTTCTAATGCCTGTTGCGTTCCAGGGACTCTTTCGGAGAAATTCCGTAACCCCGGACATTTAGCATTCCTATACTTTACAAATTATATACTAAAACCTTCCTCGAGAACCATTATATCTATTAAAATTAGTTTTATAGATCTAAGCATACATAGGGACAGACAGACAGCGGAAGCGACTTTGTTTTATACTAGTAGTGATAGTGATTTGTTGTTATAGCGGCAATAGAAATACCTACGCAATCTGTGAAAATTTCGACCGTGTACTCGTTACGATTCTTGTGATACAGCCCGCTGACAGATAGACGGACGGACAGCAGAGGCTTAGTAAAATAGTCATCATCTGCCTTGCCGTTTCCTAACTATATTGGGGTCGGCTTGCAGTCAAACCGGATTTAGCTGAATACCAGTATTTTACGTGACGCGACTGCCTACCAGACCTCCACAACCCTTTAAACGGGTAACACGGTATTTCTTGGAGTCAGATTTACCGGCTTCTGACAATCCGTAACGACTGCCAAAGATCTACAAATGACAGCAGGGACCAACGGCTTAACGTGCTTTCCGAGGCACGGAGGAAACTCGTTATAGATGGTCACCCATCCACAGACCAACCTTGGCAAGCGTTGCTTAACCTTCAAGATCGACCCGTGCGGCTGTTATTATTTAGCCACGAGCTCCTCGATACTAAAACCTTCCTCGAGAACCACTATATCTATTAAAAATTAGTTTTAAAGATCTAAGCATACATAGAGACAAACAGACGGCGAAAGCGAATTCGTGTTATACTAGTAGTGATAGTGATTTGTTGTTATAGCGGCAATAGAAATACCTACACAATCTGTAAAAATTTCAACTGTACCTGTTATGATTCTTGAGATACAGACCGCTGACAGACAGACGGGCGGACAGCGGAGGCTTAGTAATAGGTAATAATAGGGTTCCGTCGCGTCGGTTACCCGCTTCGGGTACGGAACCCTAACAAAGTCGCGTCTGTGGCTCTGCACGCTTAGATCTTAAAACTATGGTACGGATTTTAATGGGGTTTTTACCATCATTTAGTTAGATAATTTCTTCCATCATAATATGTTTTAAAATGTATTAAAAATTATTAATAGTTTTTTTTTTACTATTCATAGGCACGCTACCACTATCTCACCTGATGGTCAGCGATGATGTGGTCTAAGATGTAGCACGCCTGCCTAGAAGTAACCTATTCACTCTTGACTTAAAGACTCCCAGGTTGTAGCTATCAGGAAACACAGCCTCCGGCAGGGAATTCCACTCCTTAGCTGTAGGTACGCATTATGTTTATTTATTTATGTACACACAATATACTTAAAAAGAAAATTTTTTACAGAGAAAAGAGCACAAAGGTACTGCTTATTTCTACAGAAATTTCTTCCAGCAGAAGAATCAGATAAGAAAAGTAGACACAGTGTGTAAAGAAACAGAGAAGGAAACTTAAAATAAACTATTCTTAACTTAACTTAAACATATTACTATCTTATAATAAATATAAATCTAATTACAATAAACATACAAATAAATATACCTACACAAATAGATTTACAAATATATACTTACTTATAATAAATTAATACATACCTATAAAATATACCTACAGGATCACATTATTGACAGATAATGCTCTCTGACTTCTCTTTTGAAAATATTAATATTTTTGCAGTCTCTTATGTTAGGCGAGAGTGAGTTCCACAAACGTACTGCATGAAAAGAGAAGGAGTGGGAATATGAATGGGATTTATGGGACGGGAAGTTAAGATGATGTTTGAGGTGGGATCTACACAGCGCATCGGTAGGGCGAGTGAAGGAGAAACGATCGCGCAGGTAGCTTGGGTATGCAGGATTAAACAAGATGTTATAAAGGAGACATAATATTCGAGTGTTCCTGCGAAGACGGATAGGGAGCCACTTGAGATCCTTGCGGAACTGAGAGACATGGTCGTATTTTCTCAGGCCAAAAACAAATCGAATGCACAAGGTTTGCAAGCGCTCAAGCTTATTTAAAAGCTCCAGGTAGCAGGCATCAGCGTAATCAATAATCGGCTGAATTAAAGTTTGGGCTAAATAAATTTTAGTTTTAAAGGGCAAGAAGGATTGAAGAGTTTATGAATGTGTTCCTAAAACGTTTTGCGCGTGTGGGTGGGATGTCCACCATGTACCGGTGGCGCATCGCCGTTCCTCTTGTGGTCCGATGATGGAACGGGCTTGGAGGAATTAAATTATGCAATTCCGTCGCCAAATAGTGTTGAAAAGTCTAAAAAAAAGTTAAATAAAAGTCGATGTTTTGCTAAGTGGCAAACCGACGTAGAGACACTGGCTTCGCTCGGGTAAAGTAGCTTTACTTTACCCGAGCGAAGCCAGTGTCTCTACGTCGGTAGTTTATAATAATATTAGTAGGATTCACAAGATGCCTAGCCTACAGCAAATCTTTTTACATAAAATAAATCGGACAATCAATGTCACGCCATCTAGCAACGCATGTTGTAGTTACTAAGTTACGCCATCTATCGAGAAGAGATTAGTAGTTATTGTTAACAGTTGTTGGTTTGTGAAAGTAGATGTCGCTAGGTGTCTCATAATTCCGACGGCACTCGAATGTGAGCTACCCCACATTTTTAACTTCATCACAGCTGCAGGACTCTAATATTATATTGTGCAGGGAAGAAGGAAGAAGGGATTGATAGGGACGCCACGTTGCGATTGCTCACGACCACGAAGATGTTGTGCTACAGAAATAAAAGACGATACATATTCAAGACTGTTTATTGGAAGAGCCCTATATCCCTCACTACTATTTTCAGTAGGTAGCCGTGAAATAGGCGTCCTACTGACCTCGGACACGAAATAGAGCGCAATGATAAAGATGTCCATGACTACCCACGCGCGTTGACAACTAGCCTCTGACGTCAGAGAGTAATAACCGAACTGTTTGTCTTGTGTATTTAATATTGTCTTGCTAAAATAGCTCGGATATTACACCCCGCTGTGAGAGACCGTAATTTCAATACCCTGATCTTTCTAGTATATAAAAATCTCTTGTCACGGTGTTTGTTACTAAACGCCTCCGGAACGCCTCCACCGATTTTCACGTTTGAGTGTATATTTGGTAGGTATGAGAATAAGTGGTAGGCTATTTTTTTTGCCCGACTGCGAAAGAAGGAGGGTTATGTTTTTCGAGTTCAACTATGTTATGTATGTATATTTCTTTGGCACGCCCTAGAGCCTAAACGGCTCGATGGATTTTAGCTTGAGAGGTGTCGTTGGATTCGTATTTACTGTGAGAGTGACACTGGCTATATCAAAATGAAAAAAAAACAGAATGGCGGATTTTTGGCCAAATTTATACCTTAACTTTTTTTTTTTTTTCAAAACCTATCGAGTGGGGTATCACGATAAAGGACTCGAGGAAAAGATTCCAAAAAGTAACTCACTAAAATGTAGGAAATAAAAAAAATTACTGTCAAAAAACCCAACCGCTAATAACGACTAAAAAGTTCGAAACAGTCTCTTTTCAAGCAGTCTGATGCAGTTCAATCACTGATCTGATGCCACCAACTGCTGATGCATCAGACTGCTTGAAAAGCGACTTGTTTCGAACTATTTTGTCGTTTTTAGTGGTCGTGTTTTTGGACAAAGTCGATTTTTTTATTTCCTACGTTTTAGTGATGTACTTTTTTGGAATCTTCTCCTCGAGCCCTTCCCCTCGGCGTTACTAAGGAGCCGAAACTACAGCCCACTACAACTACAGCATATTTATTGCCATTTTACGGTAGTGTAGCCGTAGCATAATTTGAGAAGCTCGTGGCTAGATAATAACAGCCGCACGGGTCGGTCTTCAAGGTTAAGCAACGCTTGCCAAGGTTGGTCTGTGGATGAGCGACCATCTTAACATACCGAGTTTCCTCCGTGCCTCGGAAAGCACGTTAAGCCGTTGGTCCCGGCCGTCATTTGTAGATCTTTGGCAGTCGTGACGGATAGTCAGAAGCCAGTAAATCTGACTCCAGTCTTGCCATGAAGTACCGTGTTACCCAGTTAATGGGTTGTGGAGGTCTGGTAGGCAGCCGCTCCTCGTAAAATACTGGTATTCAGCTAAATCCGGCTTGACTGGAAGCCAACCCCAATATAGTTGGGAAAAGGCTAGGCACAGATAGGTATTATAGGTACAGATATTCATCATCATCTGATGATGAATATCTGTACCTATCGATTGAACTGTTGTACACTAGGTCATTAGGTAAATAGTCTATTTTAGAACAATATTATTTTCAAAACGTTTCGAAAATAACCAGCGATTTGGCAATTTGACACAAAATGCACGTTGTTCTGTTTTGTTTGGCATTAAATACTTAGGATAATTATTGTCTCTGCATGCATTTTGAGAATTTCGGCGTGATGTTGGTACCCACGCAATTGTAATCAATTTATTAATGGACTTTTGCCAAACTTGTGGTTCAGTTTGTTTCTTAACTTATTAAAGTACCAAAACTATATGTATAATTAAATTACTTATAGGTATGCAACCACTTAGCTCTTGCTACGACTTCGTACGCGCTTAGGTATTCCAATTTTTCCGTTCCCGTAGGTGTTTCGAGACAAATCTATACTAATATTTTAAAGAGGTAACGTTTGTGAGGTTATAGGGGGCCAATCTCTGGATCTGCTGAACCGATTTCGAAAATTCTTATACCTATAGAAACCTACGTTAATTGTGTCATAATATTAACCCGAAAAATACCGTCCAACGAAGGGCACGGGTCAGCTAGGTATCTATACTTCTAATATTATAAAGAGGAAAGATTTCTATTTTAAACTTTAAAACTACTGGACCGATTTGAAAAATTCTTTCAGCAATGGATAGCTACATTATCAGGGAGTAACATAGGCTATATTTTATCCCCGTACTCTCACGGGAATAGGAACTAAACGAAACCGCGTGACGTCCGCTAGTAATACCTACATGAGGATAAACCTTCCACTTTTATCACTCTGTTTATTGATGAAAACCGCATTCAAATCCGTTAGATAGCATAGTTTAAAAACTTTTTACAAAAAATATAACCGACTTCCAAAAATACACTACAAAGTATAAAATAACCTTAAGTCAAAGACTACTATAGTATACTGGCTACAAAGAGTATAGTAATATAGATGACTGGCTACCTGTGCTAGCATACAAAACAAATGACTACTTAGTTTATTTAATTTGTGGGTTGCAACACTGTTATTTTTAGTATCGAATACATTTTTATTTGTGGCAACCCATGGCACTTTTGATAATAAAAATAACGCGATAACTAAAAAGTCTGAACCAAACTGCATCAAATTTTAACGGGACCAAACGGCAAGTATGCCGCATCGAACTAAAAAAGAATCACACAAATCGGATGAGAGACTTCGGAGTAATCGGTGTACATACCTATATAAAAAAAATACCCGCTGAATGGGCGAACCTCCTACTGTTTTTGAGTTCGGTTAAAAAGATATAAGCGTAAAGAAGAAAAAAGCGACTTTTTATTATCTATGTGTAATGCAATAGGTATCTGGTTAACAAATTAGAAGAAAAAAAACAACAGTCAAGTGCGGGTTGGACTCTCACACGAAGGGTTCCGTACTATAAACCGATAAAAAACACGTTTCTTGTATGGGATATATTTTTTTTAATATCCTATTGAGTCCCACAAATGGGCAAAGTCTTCCCCAATCTTCTAAACATTATTTTCCTTAATTTACTTTTTATTATTTGTTGTTATAGTGGCAATGGAAATACATTTTTTTTTTTTTAAGAATGGGAAATCATCAAATGACTCCTTCCGCTTGGGCGGAGCGGAAGGGAGTGTCAGACTCTTACTGACTAAAACCCATCCGTGTTCCTCCTACTGCCCTTTGCGTTCCAGGGTATGGTGCCTCTTTCGAACGGATTCCGCACCCCGGCCCCGGCACAATGGAAATACCTACGCTGTGAAAATTTCAAATGGCTACCTTGAGATGGATGTGTGGAGTAACGAGAGTGGATAAAGTGAGAAATGAGTACATTAGAGCCACTTTAAAAGTGGCGCCAGTGACGGAAAAGTTGAAAGGGAATCGCTTGTCTTGGTATGGTCATGTAAAGAGGAGGGATGAAACGCATATAACTAGAAGAGTTATGAACATAAATGTGGATGGATGGAGAGGGAGAGGAAGGCCAAAGAAAAGATGGATGGATTATGTGAGGAGCGATATGAAAGAAAAGGGAGTTAGTGATAGAGTGACGACTGATAGAACAGAATGGAAAAATAAAACGTGTTGCGCCGACCCCAAGTAACATGGGATAAGGGCAGGAAGATGATGATGAGATACAGCCCGCTGATGACAGACACACGTACGGACAGACGGATGGACGGACGGACGGACGGACGGACGGACGGACGGACGGACGGACGGACGGACGGACGGACGGACGGACGGACGGACGGACAGCGTTGTCTTAGTATTAGAGTTCCATTGGTCACCCTTCGGGTACAGAAACCGGGCATTAGAAGTCGAGTAGGTATTCAAATTAGGTATTTACTCGCATATTTAAAAGGAAAGTTGTGCGAGTGCCTATTGTTTTATTCAAAGCTTTATAAATCTTTTCGTAGGAAACTCTTTATTTATTACACATACTTGAAGTTGCAATGACGAAAATGCATAAATATTCAAGTGAATGAAAGGAAATCAAATCATTCAAACAATAATTCATAAATTATATCGTGTGCGGCGGCTAAATACATGATTCATTCACTCAAATCGTCATGGTAGCTATTTAAAATATAAATCACATCATTTTATTCACCTCGTAAATCCCTAAAATATAATAAACATTCAAGAATTATTAATATAAAAAGCGTTGCTCATGTCTATGGCGTACCTATCAAAAAGTTATGTAACTTTTTTTAAAGTGTAGCAAATGGCGGCAAAAGCGAGACATTCGGACTGCTGGCATTCAGCCAATGGCTACCGCCTGTGAATCTCAACGTAATTTATTTACATTGCTCAATTAGATATGTTTAAATACATTTTATTGCTACAAGTTGCATTAGAAAATAATAATAAACAAAAAGGAAGTGAAAATATTATCCTTGGTTATATTTACTAGCGCCATCTATTAGCTGCAATAATAAATTAGGGAATTAAAATACTGGAGACAGTTGCAATTTTTTTTATTCGATTTGTATACTGTTTTGTCGAAAAACATTATTTTCTAATGCAGTAAGTTGGTACCTAATTATTAAACGTTTTGTTTTCAGTAAGGCGGGATAGATTTACTTTTTAGGGTTCCGCACTCAAAGGGTAACCAACGGAATCCTATTACTATGCCTTCGCTGTCCGTCCGTCCATCCGTCGGTCTGTCAGCGGGTATCTAAAGAACCGTAATAGTTGTTTTCACAGAGTTTGTATTTCAATTGCTGCTATAACAACAAATAATTAAAATTAAATTAAATTAAATTAAGAATAGAAGGACAAAAATCGTTTCATGTAAAAATCTAGATTTTTGGTTTTACCATAAACCAAAAAGAACTCGTTTCTTGTATGGGAGCCCTTCCGGTTCGGTTTTTATACTTCTTCATTATAAAAGAGCATATATGTGTATGCCACGCTGTTTATTTCTCTATGATAATTGTCTGCCCATCTCGCTGTCTACTATCTTACTTAGCCTTTGGATGCCTCTGAGTGGGTCATTGCCTTACTAAACTTATCATCACTGCACATCTTGCCACTCGAATGGGTTTTGATGGGACACATACCGTCCAAATCCACTATGCTTGCCCGTGGCGTAACCAGGCTTGGGATGACACCTGACCGTTCCTTGGCAGTTTTCTGTCACGGTCGGTGTCACCCACAGAAATATTAAAAACTTATTTCTTATATCTATGGTGTCACCTATTAACGGTTGACTCAATGAAACCTGTCGTAGGTAAAGAGCAAAAATGTTCGAGCTCGCTTCGCTCGCTCTTGCTTTCTTCGTCCTTCAGCTGTTCTGCGTGAGTCTCCAAAATGACTTCACTCGGCAGGCTCTGGCCGTCCCACATATATGTGGGACGCGTCTATTGTCTTTTAATTTTGCGGTACCTGACGGGTTACAGTTTGAATGGTCAAAAGAAAATCAAACCAAACCGAAGAGAAGTGCAAACATTTTCAAGTTCGCTTCGCTCGCTCTTGTATTCTACCTTCTCTTAGTTAATGAGCTTTCTTGCATCAGTCAACAACCTTACTTCTATTTGAGTATGAATGAATGAAATCAAAACTATCCGAGGTGGGGTGCAAAAATTTCAGGGCTCCATTTATGGAGTGACACCACATAATCCGCACCGGGTTTCACCCATGCTTGCTACGCCACTAGACGTACTATACCGAAAAGAAGGGATAACGAAACAATTCTAATCGTAACAAATATTATAAATGCGAAAGTGATTTTTTTTAATGTTCTTCTTTTCGAGTCAATGGTTAACTCCCTAGATCGTTTGGGCCCAGTACCTAGGTGGCCGTTATTGCAAGGTACTGGGCCCAAACGATGCATCGATGGAATTCATTAAATCCCCCAAAAGTACAGGTGTATGGTAACTTGGGGCGCTCCAACGTGTGGCTCATGTTCTGAACAGGGGCCCCACACTCACATTGAGTGTCCGATGGATCTATGAAACGAACAACGAAGAATTTGGATGACACTTGGCATACGGGTTAACCATGCGTGACTGTCTTGGAATTGGTTATTAGTCCCGGGAGTATGTTCCCTGTTGCGTAATTTGTTCGAAAGAGTCACCGCGGCCCTGGAACTTAAAGGGCATTAAGAGGAACACGGATGGGTTTCAGTCGGTAAGAGTCTGACACTCCCTTCTGCTCCGCCCAGAGTGGGAGGAGTCATTTAATGATACCCACCCTTAAAAAAAATCCCTTCCTTGGGATAATTGTCGACTTTCAAACAGGCGAAGCCACTGGCAAAACTTAGTATGAATATAAAATTATTTTCTCTAACAAAGGTTTCGATCCTGAAAACTTTGGGAACGTAGTCAAATGCTCTAGATACAGTTCTAGGTGAATTGATACATCGATCAACCACATACTCGAGAAACTATCACAATAGTTTACATCCAGGCTGAATGCAGACACGCCTGTGCCTCGTCAAGTCCGATCGTAATCTGCCACATTAAAAACCTAATACATAACGTCTATGGTTGACTTTAATTGCGACCATAGATTACGAGCACGTGTTTTAGTGTTTTAGGCATAAAACGTGTTTGTTTAACAACGTTCATTTTTGGGACGCTTAGAAAAATAGGCATTGATTTTACTGTAGTGGAAAATTTTAGGTTTGTATCCGGTTTTTTTAAAGTTCAGTCATCATCATATCAGCCGAAAGACTGCTGGACAGGCTGACGCGTGTCGCCACAACAAAAATCGATACTGAGCGCCTCGCATCCATCGGCTACCCGCGACCTCCACCAGGTCGACGGTTCACTCTGTGGGAGGCCTTGCAACGCTGCATCTTCCGGTACGCGGTCGCCACTCCAGAACTTTTCGGCCCAATCGACCATCTGTTCTGCGAGCAATGAGCCCTGCCCACTGCCGTTTCAGTTTGGCGATCCTTTCAGCGGCTTCGGTAACCTTGTTAAAGTGTTAAAGCTGGGCAGCTGCATCCGGTCAGATTGGAAACCACATTTCATGTACAATGTTGCCAAGACGAGACCAAGCTTGCACTGTCAAAAAGTTATCAGTTCTCATGTAGAGCCAAGCTTCTAACTCTACAAGCCCTTTTTTTTTAAGGATGGGAAATCATCAAATGACCCTTCCCGCTCTGGGTGAAGCAGGAGGGAGTGTCAGACTCTTACTGAACAAATTCCGCAGCCCCAGCAGGCACTTGCCCTAGTGGGCCTCGTCTTCGGTGCTGACATCTCTTTGAACGCGCCGGGAACGCAGCGCGCCGCCGATCCGGGTCTGGTTCTGATCAGACGGCGAGCCACCCTACTCTACAATCCAAACTCTATGCCTTAGTCAAAATATGTGCCGTGCCCCCAGATTCCTAAAATTCTAGCAACTTTCGTTGTTCGTTTCAGAAGTAGATTTGGCCACGACATTAATCACGTTGTTGACGAATAAGGATGATTTTTTAGCAAATTTTTAGCCAGGTGTGGCCCCTGGTGATAAATTATGGGTAGGGCATAATCACGTGTATTTTTAAAAGCTTTAACTTGCAATGTATGTATGTATGTGCTCTAAAAAGAAGAAAATAAAATTTTACATTAAAATTGAACATAAAAGCTTGTCGCGAGGTTTGCGTAAGTATTTAGTTGCCTATAAGTATTTAGTTAATCAAACCTCGCGACAAGCTTTTCAACATAAGACCTTTATGTTGTGTGTAATAAAGACCACTTTGTGAGGTTTGTCACTCAGGTGAAGCTCGATATCGAAATGGTTACTTACAGAATAGACTAGCTGGTCAGTAATTGGTTTTCCGTCAGGATATGCAAGTACCTAGCTGTCTGAATTTGTTCCCGATGATGTACAAACATGACTGGCAAAATGTGTAGGTACTTTATGTGCCATGCAGTCTCTCTAGCCACTTCATCACAATAGGTCTTTACAGCCGCTATTATATACCAAGCTCTGCCTACCACATCGGGGTTACATAAGTTGCGGAATTATTCTAAATAGTAATCGCGGCCCTGGGGAGCTACTCTCTAAGCTCGAAGTCCGTAGTTTCGGGCTTAGCTGCTTAAGTTCCTGCGTCCCCTAGATGGGGCAGAAGGCGTCCACAGTGCGCCGCCATCCCGAACGGTCTTGGACTTCGCGCATCATTTTGCTCCAGGTCTTTCCTAATAGCTTCAGTTCTGCAATGATCGTCCGACGCCAGGTTTGTTTCGGACTACCACGTTTACGCTTTTCTTGGGGGATCCCAGTAAAGGGCTTGCCTCGGTTTGTGTTCAGGACCCCTTCGGAGCGTGTGGCCGATCCAGTTCCACTTGCGTTTGATCTGCTGGTCGATCGGAGTCTCACAGCAACGTTCCCACAAATCTTGGTTGGTTAGGTGATACGGAGTAGAATACGCCCGCAACTAAGCCCGAATCTACGGATTTCGGGCTTAGAGAGTAGCCCCTCTGAACCGCAAAAGGCAATTAGGAGGAACACGGATGGGTTTTAGTCAGTAAGAGTCTAGAGAAGAGAAATTTAACTGTAATATGCTAGTAAACCAAATATATATCTGTATACCCTATCGTTTAACCTCAATACGATCCACTAGAAAACACTGTTTGTTTGCACCTAGGAATTGTAAAACAAATGCAGGCAAACAAACCCCCTTGCGTAGAATAATGTATTTCTTTGATACTCATGTTCATAATATAGATATATTCACATGTTCACGATCAAGTTTTAGGATCCAAATTAATAAATTGCTATTATCTCCTTAACTTCTTGCTCAAAAACATTGTAAAATAGACTAAAATTGTTATTGTAAAGGGTAATTTGTAGGTAAACATCCTTTATATAGTATATCAATTTGTGGACTACGTTGCTGGTTACACTGTAAGAATTTTTTTTATAATGTTTTAAGCTAATAAGTAAGCCGTCAGTGTAATTGTTTGTGGTCATAAATAAATTAAAAAAAAAAAAAAAAAGAGTCTAACACTCCCCCCACTCCACCCAGAGCGGGAGGAGTCATTTGATTATCTCCCATATTTACCAAAAAAAAGGGTAGACAGAATGGATTTGTAAAAATATCCAATGTGGTCGAGTGGTTCATCCTGAAGCTTGTCATTGCTTAGTCGCTAGTTTTATTTCTCATAAATTATTTTCAGACGATGGATTCGCTGACTGAAAAATAAATATCAAATTAATTTCCGCCACTAGTTGACACATACCTACATATTTTAAAAGCGACGAGCACGTAATTCATAAGTTTCTAATTCAATATGACAGTTGCTAAATGATTATTTCCTTTGGCTTTTAATGAACGATGATTTATATTCATATTTTTTGGTTGAATGCTTCATTAGATACTTTAATATTACAACACTGTAACACTAAAAATAATCAAATCAAACCTCGCGGTCGATTTTGCAGTGTGATTCTGTAAACATGTCGACGTGAAAGCTTGGGTCTAATGATTTACGAAGTGGGCTGCCATGTTATCAAGATGGAATGACAGCAGTGCTGCAGTGCGAAATGAAGGAAGTGATCACAAAGTGAGCTATCAATCCAAGATATCAAGATGAAAATGACAGCCCATTTTGTCATCATTTCACCCAAGCCTTCAACTTCGATATGTTTACAGAATCGCAA
This sequence comes from Lacanobia oleracea, assembly GCA_950371165.1. Lineage (NCBI taxonomy): Eukaryota > Metazoa > Arthropoda > Insecta > Lepidoptera > Noctuidae > Lacanobia > Lacanobia oleracea. The sequence goes on along the minus strand of OX493415.1, from coordinate 11,335,023 downwards.
TGCAGCTCACTTAGCGCTCACTCTACCTGTGTTTTCACGGTGAGAGGTTTACAAAATCGATCAGCTGTAAACATGTCAAAGTGAAGGCTTGGGTGAAGTGATCACACAAAAAAATCGGTTAAAAGCGAGTCGGACTCGCGCACCGAGGGTTCCGTACTGTACCATCATTTAAAACGTCAAATGTTTTTAAACTTTCATCGGCGAGGCCTACATTCGTCAGAGAATTTTAACACTGCGGTGTATATTGCAGTTGTAGATCACCGCCATCTCTTGACCGATAGTGGAACTAATATATTTTTTTCAATATGGCTACGGGGGGGCTATGCCAGCACCCATAGAAAAAAGTTGAACCCCTTTCCAGGAGGTGGATTCGGAGATAATAGTCTGTGACAGACAGAACCGAGTGATCCTATAAGGGTTCCGATTTCCCTAGAAACAGGTGTTTTGGTAAATTCGTTAAAACAAAACTAATTATTCCTATTAATCCCTGCTTCAGAATTACAAGAAAAGCGTTGCATTACTACTTATTTATTTGGCATAGGAAACTAAACACAATCAGAGATATTTATTGTCCTGGGTTGAGATTTACGGCGAATGCACTTGTGATCATGTTCTAGAAATATTCCCTGAATATACGAAAATGTAATTTAATTGGGTCAACTATTTCTGTAGTTGAATGACATTAGATACATATACTAGACTGGCCTGTTGGTCTAGTGGTTAGTGACCCTGACTGCTATGCCAGAGGTTGTGGGTTCGATTCCCACCCAGGACAAATGTTTGTGTGATGAGCATGATCATTTGTTCTGTGTCTGGGTGTAGTTTATCTATAATATGTATGTATTTAGAAATATATAAGTATGTTTATCAGTTGTCTAGTACCCATAACACAAGCTCTGCTTAGCTTGGGACAAGATGGCGTTGTGTGATAGTTGTGTGGAAAAAAAAAAAAAAAAAAAAAATATAAATGTACCTGATCTATAATGTCGCAGACATATCGTATAACACGCCGTATTACATATGGGCGCGCCGGATTGTAAAATGGTGCTGTAAGCTGTAATAAAAAAAACGAAATGAGCACTGCGCATTCGTCAATGGGGCTTAATAACGTACAGCCCATATACAAATAGGCAGATGGTTGATACGCCGCTTTGAAAGTTTTATTTTTTACTATTGATAGGCACGCGTTTGACCACTATCTCACCTGATGGTAAGTGATAATGTGGTCGAAGATGGAACAGGCTTGCCTTGAAGAACCTATTCACTCTTGACTTAAAGACTCCCAGGTTGTAGCTATCAGGAAACACAGACTCCGTCAGGGAATTCCACTCCTTATCTGTACGCACTATGAATGTGTTCTCAAAACGTTTTGTGCGTATGGGTGGGATGTCCACCATGTGCCGGTGGCGCATCGCCGTTCGTCTTGTAATCCGGTGATGGAACGGGCTTGGCGGAACTAAATTATGCAATACCATCGTCCACTCCCCAAAATGCAACCGGTAGAAAACCGACAGGCTCAACCCGTCGTCGATGCTCAAGACTTTGGAGCTTCGTCGCGACGAGCATTTCATTGAAGTTATTTACGATGCCTATACGCCTATTGTTATATGAGTCGAGGAACAATCCATGGTCCTGTCCTGTGTGAGGATCAAAGCCTTCCTGTGTAAAGATCAAAGCCTCAGCTTACCTAATAATTTAATCAAAGAAATATCATCTAAACAACGCATCCTGCCAACAGTATATTTTTAACTTTGTTTTCGCTAATAAAACTGTGATCTCATCGATTTTATTGATGTTCCATTGTTTTATCGACAGTAGAAATAATTTTGTTTTTATCTGTGGTTATTTCGCGCCAATGTAAGGATGAATGCAGAATGTTACCTTTGCTTAAGTTATGAAAAGAAGGCTTTTAGTCTATGATTTTGTAGTACCTAATTTGCATTTGCATAGCATTTGTATTGTAGTGACTGCGGGCGGGTGGCAGTGTGTGATAGCTTGTGACGTTTGGACGTGATTCATGTTATTTTATTTCTATAACTATCAAAGGTGTGCACAAAAGAAAATTCAAGAGTAGAGTAGTGAAGCTAGTATAGAAGTTCGTCATTTTTATTAATTTTAAACGCGTGGAAACAGGAGTGATGCCATTCTCAAATCGATTGCTATTTTGGGTAATAGTCATCTGTAATTGTAGGAGCTTAACTATAATTTATTTCATCACCATCACTGCTATCAAATGGCGGAGGAAACATCGTGAATAAGTGGCATGTCCAATCGAAGAAATGGGACATCTTTCAATCCACAATGGGCCAGCGAGGTCGATTCCAACCCACAGAACAAGACCTGTATCCTAGCAGTGGGAAAATTATAGCTTATATTCAAGGAATAATCATCATCATCACATCAGCCGAACGACGTCCACTGCTGGACATAGGCCTCCTCCAACTGTCGCTACAACAACCGGTCCTGTGAGTCTCGCATGCGCATCCATCGGCTACCCGCGACCCTCACCAAATCATCGGTCACCTTGTAGGAGACCTAACGCTGCGTCTTCCGGTACGCGGAAATATAGACTAGACATTATGAAGACACCCTTACCTATTATATTATTTACCTTGGCTACAAATCTCCAATAATAAACAAGATATCCACTAGTTTTACTTTTGTTAACTCGATCCAGACTTTAAAAACAGCTAGATTGTGGTTTTTGCCATTATTTTATAACGTGGCAAGGATAAACAATGTCAAATTTGTCTGGACTCTGAAGATACCTGATTATTTTAATTTTATTGGTGATGGTTGGTAATTTTAGATTCAACAGTAAGGAAATTTACAGTGAGGAAGCGCGTGGCTAAAGAAAAACAGCCGCACGGTTCGATCGTCATGTATGCAACGCTTGCCGAGGTCGGTCTGTGGATGGGTGACCATCTTAACATATGATTCCTCCGTGCCTCGGAATGCACGTTAAGCCGTTGGTCCTGGCTACTATTTGCAGATCTTTAAAAAGCCAGAAAATCAGTCTTGCCAAGGAGTCCGTGTTACCCAGTTAATAGGTTGTGGAGGTCTGGTAGGCAGCCCCTCCTCGTAAAATAGTGGTATTCAGCGTAATCCGATTTGACTGGAAGCCGGTCCCCCCAATATCGTTGGGAAAAGGCTAAGTAGATGATGAATTTAAAGGAAATTCTAGATTACATGAGTACAGTACCTAAAGAAAGTTTGTTTTTGAGCCGTTCGTAACACATTAAAATGAGTTGAGGTTCTAGATAAGTGACATTCTGTTAGCGGTATCGTGGCGAAGGCAAAAACGTCAAAAAAATGTATGGGCTGTCGAAATGTCACTTACATTTTGGCATTTCGGCAATGGCATTCGCTAACGGCACTGTATCTAGAGCCCCCCTTTTTTATTATCTTTTTTTAAGGATGGAAAATCATCAAATGACTCGTCCCGCTCTAGGCGGAGCAGAAGAGAGTGCCAGACTCTTACTGATTAAAACGCGTGAAAGAGAAACAGACATCCATCCTCACAAACTTTCGCATTTATTACATTAGTTGGATGTATGGACCAACCGAAATTCGTCACACAGAGTTATTTCACAGAAAAATATTTAAGTTCCTTAGTTTGTCTATGACTAACGACTAATGACAATCAGTAACTAACACAAAATTGTAAACGGCAACAGGATATCTGTCTTAACACCTCTGCCCAATCTGCAGAAACAAAAGCCTACCAAAAATATGAAACCATAGCGTGCCTTCCCGATTTCTAGTAGCGAAAAATAATCATATTCGCAAAGTCTAACGCCCCATCGATACTTTAAAAATAGAAGCGTCTTGCAGTCTGTATAATAACTTCCAGTCGCCTGGAGTCGGCCATACCGATTTGACATTTGGCATTCCCGATTCCCGCCCTTTTAAACGTCAAACTTTTATTTCGGATTCCCGCCCGAAAAAAAAGTGTAGTTTAAATGACTATGGTTTTATAAAATTAGTGTTTCATTATTTTTTTATTTTATTTTTGGACAATATTAAATTAAAAATAATGGAGTCGCTTAGAACAGCAAGAATATCAGTGATAATATTTTTAATTTGCCTGTGTGTTGAAAGTAAAGCTAAATTAAATGAAAATAAGACCAACGATCACTCAGCCGAAGTGAAAACTCCGAGGAAGGTAATATTTTTTAAATTATTTTATTTATTTTCTTCTACGATTTTTATTATTTTTTTAACTATATCTACATAATACAAAAATTACTATGTTAGCTAGATTTATGCAAAACAAGACTGTAACCCGCGACTTCTTTATTCCGAATACCTATTATCTAGTTTAAATAAGTATTTAAATTATTATTATTATTTGATTAGTACAATTTTAATTAACTACTATAGCTCAGAGAATTGAATGTGATGCCTACTTGATTTTTATGAATATAAGTTTTTCATGAAAACCCCGTTTCTTAAAATATTCTACAATAACTTTTATAATAATCATTCACCACAAAATAAACCTAATTTACGACACGATTACTCTCGCCAACGCATGAACACATTTTTTATTTTTACATTTTTCTACGCTGGAACAAAAATATTCTTTATAATATCTTAAGTTTTAGCATTTTTAATATTATTGCCCAGCCAAGACTGTTCCTTTAGAGCCTGAGTGAACAGAATTGTGGAATTTGTTCGAAAGAGTCACCGCGGTCCTGGAACGCAAAGGGCACTAGGAGGAACACGGATGGGTTTTAGTCAGTAAGAGTCTGACACTCCCTTCTGCTTTACCCAGAGCGGGAGGAGTCATTTGATGATTTCGCATCATTAAAAAATAAGGGTTGCGGAAAGCAAAGGGCCTTTGGAAGAACACGGGTGGGTTTTAGTCAGTAAGAGCCACATTTTGAAGTGCCCCAAGTGTCCATACACCTGTACTTTGGGGCATTTAATTAATAACAACGATGCTGCAATTAACGTAGCCACCTACTGGGCCTAAACGATCCAGGGAGTTGTCCATCGATTCGAAAATAAGAAGTCAGAAAGAGATGGATTTTTATAATCTCTTGGACCGAATTTCGTTCAAAGAGGCCAATTTTAACGGAGATAAGCGAAGTACGCAGGAGATATTATAGTATACATCTGTATATGTAAACAGAGGTGCACTCTCTGTTCCTTCACTCTCACAGTTCTATGGTACTCCAACACGAACGGGGAGAGATCAGGCTCAGGACCAGCGGCTATTAGAATTATGACTTTTTAGAGCTGAGACTCTTAGGTGGAAGCGCCAGGGTATCCCGCGAAATTCAAATGTATTTATGTGATTTGTAATTTGCCGGTCAGTGTTGAATAAAATACGATTCGCGGCCGTAACGCGTATTTATCTAAAGAATTATAACCATTTTAATGATCAACATAGCTCTCTAAGTTCATTAAGCCCTACTGAATGGTTATTTCATGAAAAAGTCACCTTAAGAGCTTTTCAAGGAACGATGTCACATCGACAACTTCCAAACTTCAGGCTGTAACTGAAAAACTCCTAATGGAAAAACCCAAGTACACTTCTTGCCCGACATGGGAAATGAACCCAGAACCCTACGCTCGGCATTCGCTATAGGGAACGTGCACAAAGTAGACTGTGCCATCTAGCGTTGCAATTCCGAAACTTATGAGTAAAATATACTTGCCAATGACGCTTCTGTGCTGCCACCTATAGTTCCTGCACGCTCCGTTTAGGGGAACGTGCACGAAGTAGACTGTGCCATCTAGCGTTGCAATTCCGAAACTTATGAGTAAAATATACTTGCCAATGACGCTTCTGTGCTGCCACCTATAGTTCCTGCACGCTTCGCTTAGGAGAACATGCACAAAGTAGACTGTGCCATCTAGCGTTGCAATTCCGAAACTTATGAGTAAAATATACTTGCCAATGACGCTTCTGTGCTGCCACCTATAGTTCCTGAACGTTTCCTATTGCGACCAAGAGAGCGACGGGGTAGCTGTATGGATTGGAGAGGAGGCAGTGTAAGGCACTTGTCTCACCGCCGGCGAGGAAGCGAGTAGCTGTTGACCATTTGCTCGCTGAGGAAAGGGACAAAAGATATAGATCTCGTGTGAGTAAAACAGACACGTACAGTACCCGGCGATAAATATTGCACATCGACCTTCTGCCCCTGGAATTTCAAGAAGAACTTTGAACAATATATTAAACGAAGTCAGTACTGAAATACATTCTACTGAAATTAAGTTCAGCACTCCAAAAAAGGGGAGACCTAAAAAGCATTTTCGTTTGGATATGGACGATTTTGATTATGATGTTGTTCGAAGATTGATGTGCAATATTTATCGCCGGGTACTGTACATTCATAGTCGATATCTGGTTGTTCACACTGCCAGCGAGCGGCTTTAGTTGTACGCAGCGACAAGAGGTATTAAAGATTGTACTCGCTCAGCGACACTCGCTCGGCGATGCTCACTTGGCGGTCAGAACAACCAAACTGCGGTAATTTCTACCTATAGAGCGGGCCGGAGCGAGTATTGCGAGTAAAAGCCCGTCGCACAAAAGCACTCGCTGAAAGCCGAGCGACAAAACTATCAAAACTTTTCACTCGCTACTCGCTTATCGCCAACTGTTTCGAGTTTCTAGCTTTACTCGCTACTCGCTGATCGCCGGCGGTGAGACAAGTGCCTTAGACTCATCATCATCTGCCTAGCCTTTTCCCAACTATATTGGGGTCGGCTTCCAGTCAAACCGGATTCAGCTGAATACCAGTGTTTTACGTGGAGCGGCTGCCTACCACACCTCCACAACCCATTAACTGGTAAACACGGTACTTCTCGGCAAGACTTGAGTCAGATTTACTGGCTTCTGACAATCCGTAACGACTGCCAAAGATCTACAAATGACAGCCGGGACCAACGGCTTAACGTGCTTTCCGAGGCACGGAGGAAACTCGGTATATTAAGATGGTCGCCCATCCACAGACCAACCTTGGCAAGCGTTGCTTAACCTTAAAGATCGACCCGTGCGGCTGTTATTATTTAGCCACGAGCTCCTCAGTCAAGTGCCTTAGACTGTTACTGACTAAAACCCGCCTGTTTTTGAAAATGCCCTTTGCGTTCCAGGTCCGTGGGAACTCTTACGAACAATTCCACAATCTTAGCGGGTCGCGTCAAGTTCCGCATTCCGCCGTCAAGTTTCTTAAGAAATATTATGGAACTTAATTTTATTATAACTAGTCTTCTTCTTACCGTGTGGCAGTAAGGTCTAACGACTCGACTCACCCTAGTGTCAGTTTCTAAACCGCCTCAAGTGCCTCTGACATGGTTTATTTAACGACCGCCATTTGGCGGCCGGAATCACCGACCTATACGTGCCTTCCGAAGCACAGAATCAATCAGACAATCAGGTGATTCAAGCCTGCAATGTCATTGCTAAACTGGAAACTACTTCAAAATAAGTACGCTTTCCGTGGGAATCGCACCCACGACCACCGGGTCATAAGGCAAACGCCTAAACCACTCAACCACGGAGGCGGTTATGTATATTATAACTGTGAAGCGTATGCGAGACCTCTGCCTGATCCTTCGTAGAATAAAACCGTGATAATATATTATTTTTAATATTAAAAGCAAACACTTCAGCCTCCATAGCTGGTTGTTTGAGAAAACGTCGATCAAATGAGTAGCCACTTTATCAAATTACGTCAAAAATGCATGCTCGTAAATCATTGCAATGTTGTAAATTGCAAACTTTCGAACAGAGCACAGTGTAAATAAGTGTTTTTATGAAAAACTAGTACTTCGCCCACGACTCCTGCACGATCTGCGCACTATTTATCTATTGATGATTAAAATGGTTATAATTCTTTAGATAAATACGCGTTACGGTCGCGGATCGCATTTGGTCCACATACAGCTTCACACTGACCGGAAAATTGCAAAAGACATAAAAATATTTGAATTTCGCGGGCTACCCTGGAGCATCCACCTTAACACTTCTTTTTATTCATTACTACTCCGTACTGTCCCACGAGCAAAGGCAGCAAGCAACTCTTTGGAAGACTTCTATTTACTTATGGAAAATCTTGACGCTTTACTTACTTCGTTATTAATAAACCAATGGCGGTTTCATCATCATCATCATCACAACAGCCGAAAGACGTCCACTGCTGGACATAGGCCTCCCTCAAAGGGAGAGGTCGCCATAATCGTCACGCTTGGTAGGCGGGTTGGCGATCGCATCGTAGTCTATAGTGTTGCGTTTTACAGAGAAACGCTGCTGCCCGTTCGCTGGCGAGTCCCTTAGTCGACTCTCACGACACCCACGGGAAGTGATGGGATGGTATTATTGTTTTACGGCAACATACGGTACCGGCCGACACCATACGGCAATGGCCGTTTAGGGGGTGTTTAAAGGTTGCCTCGAAGAATCTTAACACGACCTCGCCCGCTGTCGTTGAATCTGGCTGAAAAACTCTGATTAAAAAATAAATATGTTATGGATTTTCCGAAAATATGCCTATAGATTTGCATAAAATCTCCGCTCCGTGTCTTTATGCAATTCCATTGGTTAATATCTCTCCATTCCAGAGGGCAGCCTTGGGGAAATGATATTTCTTTTTTTTTACTATTGATAGGCACGTGTTTGTCCACTATCTCATCTGAAGGTAAGGGAATGATGATTTTCTCTGCGGAAAAAATCATCCGCAAACAACTTCATGCCGCCTTTGCGTATATTTCGCTCCTGTTTCTGATTGCTTTAACTAACTCGACCATTGGTTAAACCAATCTAAACTTGTATTAAGTCCCCATTATGAAACAATAGTTAAATCAAACCATAAAACATTACATTCGGATGATTAATTTTTCCTAAACAAACCCTTAAAGTTCAACCAAAGTCGACATAGCTCACAGAATAAGCAAGCTGAAGTGCCGGGCCGGACATATTAGCCGTAGAACCTTCTTAAGCGGAGATAACGAATCAGCAAACGTAAGGTAGGACCCCCTCAGGCTAGGTGGAGTGACGATCGTTGCAGGGTGGCTGGTAGCAGCTGGATGAGAGTTGCTGGAATTCGAGTTGAATTGCGATCACTAGGAGAGACCTGTGTCCAGTAGCAAAATGACAATGGCATCGTGTTGGAATGACGAATTTATAAAAATTAGCAGACTAGGGGCCCAGTAGTGGACTGCTAAAAGCTGATGATAATGATGGTGAACCCTTGAAGAAGGAAACGAAAGTACGAAATCCGGACGAAGCAGCGGGCGAACTGCTAGTAATATTATAATTATTCTTTCAACAACTTCTTGACTTTAACGTTCGGCATTTGGCATAGCATGATAACTGCGAGCTTCCGTAATTCTCGGACTATCAAGAAATAAAAACATCATCACATATAAAACTATTAGTTACTCGTATTATAATGTAAGCCACCTGGAATAATAAAATTATCTAAAACTGCATCTAAATCAAGTTTATTTAGACATCTCATAGCTGCTGGAACGAGAGGAGCTCGTGGCTTAACAATAACAGCCGCAGGGGTCGAAAAGCAACGCTTGTCAAGATTGGTCTGTGGATGGGTGACCATCTTAACATATCGAATTTCCTCCGTGCCTCGGAAAGCACGTTCAGCCGTTGGTCCCGGCTGTCATTTGAAGATCTTGGGCAGTCGTTACGGATTTTCAGAAGCCAGTAAAACTGAATCCAGTCTTGCCAAGAAATACTGTGTTACAGTGTTACCCAGTTAATGGGTGGTGTAGGTCTGGTAGGCAGCCGCTCCGCGTAAAATACTGGTATTCAACTAAATCCGGTTTGACTGGAAACCGACCCCAATATAGTTGGGAAAAGGCACATGACGAACTGCTGGAACGGGTTTTCTGAAATGACGTAGGAACACAAGAGGCTCTGGACAATTAACATTATGTCAGCAGTAGCTTAGGGAAGCGACTGTCAAAACGACAAAAATGTATGTGCGTTTCTAACGGCCCAACTACATACGCCTATGCTTTTGACAGCTGTCATCGGAGATTCCAGAAGCTCGAAAGTCTGACAACCAGACTCCCCAAGAAGTTTTGTCGTATTACCTAAGCCTAACTTAATTGTGGAGGGCAGATAGGGGGTCGCTTCATATAAAAATTCAAGTTTTAAGCTGTATCCGGATAGACTAATTCCGCCGAGCCCGTTCCATCATCGGACCACAAGACGAACGGCGATGCGCCACCGGTACATGGTGGACATCCCACCCACACGCACAAAACGTTTTGGGAACACATTCATTGTGCGTACAGCTAAAGAGTGGGATTCCCTGCCAGAGTCTGTGTTTCCCGATAGCTACAACCTGGGAGTCTTTAAGTCAAGAGTGAATAGGATACTTCTAGGCAAGCGTGTTCCATCTTTGACCACATCATCCCTTACCATCAGCAGAAATAGTGGTCAAACCTGTGTCTATCAATAGTTAAAAAAAAGAATAGAAGCGCACCAGATGATGCTCGACCTGTCCGACATTTTCGTCATAATGTTTCAACAAATCTAACATCTGGGCCAAAAGCATCCAAACAAAAATCTCTAGAAGCGTTTCCCAGCGCGAATTGTCACTATCAACTAGCTCTGGAATTTGGACACATCGAGTATCTACACACCTTGATACGTAGGTAGGGTTGCCATCACCTAAATTGATATTTTGGGGAAATTGATCCCGGACAAAAAAATAGTGTTAGCTCGTTTTAAATGAAAATATCGTTAAGATTTTCATTTATGGCAGTTTTACAGCTTGTTTGCGATATAAAGCTTTGTCTCTCAAATAAAAAAATAAAAAACCGATCAAGAGCCGAGTCGGAAACGCGCACCGAAGGTAGTCATCATCTGCCTAGCCTTTTCCCAACTATATTGGGGTCGGCTTCCAGTCCAACCGGATTCAGCTGAATACCAGTGTTTTACGTGGAGCGGCTGCCTACCAGACCTCCACAACACATTAACTGGGTAACAAGGTACTTCTTGGAAAGACTGGAGTCAGATTTACTGGCTTCTGACTATCCGTAACGACTGCCAAAGATCTACAAATGACAGCCGGGACCAACGGGTTAACGTGCTTTCCGAGGCACGGAGGAAACTCGATATGTTAAGATGGTCACCCATCCACATCCACAAGATCGACCCGTGCGGCTGTTATTATCTAGCCACGAGCTCCTTAAACGATTACAAGTACTTATATATAAATAAATAAATACATTCAAAGAATTACGAGAACATTGGCACAGTTGCAAGTAACGTCAAATAAATGCCGAAACCAATTTTAATAATGGGAAACGTATGAAATTATGATTTCATGAAAGATTATTATGAATGAGGTACCTACGGAGTATTGGTCTATTCTGTCAACATCTCACAGTGTAGGTACATTTAGGGGGAGTGAATGACAACTGAACAGTCATTCGATCTTGTTTATGTAATTTGACAGCTCACTTGTCGTTCATTTCGCCTAAGTTTTCACTTGGACATGTTTACAGCAGTACTACCCAAATAATTAGCGAATTCGATTGTCGAAATGCCTCGTAGGTGTTGCGCACGTGACAATGACATTTCGACAACGTTTGTCAGATCCATATTGACGTTTTGACAATCGCCCTCGACAAGTTGCCACTGACAGAATGTAATTTGTTTAGATCCTCGGTACTCAGTAGGTACGTAATTTCACTCACTCTGCTCTCTATTTACTTTTCGACAGAATAGCACTGGAGGGAGGGCCGCCGCTTAGCAATGTTTTTTTTTTGTTTTTTTTTACTATTGATAGGCACGCGTTTGACTATCTCACCTGATGGTAAGCGATGATGTGGTCGAAGATGGAGCACGCTTGCCTAGAAATAACCTATTCACTCTTGATTTAAAGACTCCCAGGTTGTAGCTATCAGGAAACACAGACTCCGGCAGAGAATTCCACTCCTTAGCTGTACGCATTATGAATGTGTTCCCAAAACGTTTTGTGCGTATGAGTGGGATGTCCAACATGTACCGGTGGCGCATCGCCGTTCGTCTTGTGGTCCGATGATGGAACCCGCTTGGTGGAATTAAATTATGCAATTCCGTCGCACATTCCCCAAAATGCAACCGGTAAAAAACCGACAGGCTAGCAACTCGTCGTCGATGTTCAAGACTTTGGAGCTTCGAAGCGACGAGCCTCTCATTGCCGATGATCCTCTTGGCTCGTTTCTCAATTGTCTCAAGGGCATCAAGCTGGTATCTGGCAGATCCATCCCAAAGATGAGAGCAGTACTCCATACACGATCGAACTTGCGCTTGATAGAGTTTGAGCAGCTGTTCCGGCGTGAAGTACCGTCTCACCTTAGCTAGAATCCCCAACTTCTTTGCAGCCACTTGAGCTTTTGCCTCTATGTAAGGGTCAATTGAGAGTAGGTGATAATGTAACCCCAAGAAGCTCAAGATGGTCGGTTATCGGCACGGTTTCACCGCGGAAAGATAGAGCTGGGCGGAATTGGCTCCTTTTGGCGGAAAATAGACACGCTTGGGTCTTAGCAGCATTGAACTTGACCAGATTGGCATCGCCCCATTCAGAGATAGCCTGTAAGGACACGTTCAAGCGCTCAACCATTGCCTCCCGGAGAGACCGGATCTGCGACCCACCAGCTCGTGCGTCGGACACGTATCTCTCAGTAACAGTGCTGTCGTCTGCATACCCAAAGGTACCGGGTTTAAGCAGATCATTAATATGCAGCAAGAGCAGTGTTGCCGAAAGCACCGACCCCTGAGGAACCCCGGCATTCGACCACTCGGATAGACCGATCCCTCAGGAAATCTGCGATCCAATCACACAAACCGGCGAGCAGACCGAAGGAAGGAAACTTACTAATAAGGCTATCGTGCCAGACCCTGTTGAAGACCTTCGAGATGTCAAGGGAGACCGCCAGTGCCTCCCCGTGCTTCTCTATGGCCTCACTCCAGATGTGAATGGCATACGCTAGAAGATCCCCAGTTGACCGATTTCGGCGGAACCCGTATTGTCGGTCACTAAGGATATCATTCGCTTCTAGGTACGCCAGGAGCTTATATGATTCAGCACGCGTTCCATAGTCTTACAGAGTATGGACGTTACTGAGATGGGTCTATAATTCGACGGGTCAGCTCGACTACCCTTCTTGGGCCCCCCCTTTTTGACATATATATGTATTGCAATACTTATTTGAATTGGATACTATATTCATATTTATTGTATGATACAAATTGTGTATGTCGCAGAAAATTAAACTAAACAAAATAATATGGGATTGTATTTTTTTATGATCAAAATTCAATGAATTTGGATAACTTCTTAGCGGGAAAAAAATTCAATACCCGAGAGGCAGTACAAAATGCCTTTGAAGAATTTGTTGCCTCCCGTCCAGCTGATTTATTTAAGAAGGGCATCAATAAACTGCCACTGCGTTGGCAAAGATGCATTGATTGCATTGGTGATTACTTCGATTAATACAAATAAAAAATACATGAAAAAAATTCGTTTAATTTTTTTCATACAAAACGGCAATTTCATAGGTAAAGACCTAATATAACGTTACTTACTAGGTATAAGTATTATTACGTCAAATAATAATCGTTTCGTTTATTTCTCCTCCACAAATAAAACAAATAAATAACTTAATAAGTAGGTACTAACCAAATGAAGGAACTTATCTCCGATCACGATGACTTAACTAGGTAGGTAAGTATTTTATAGAAATGTCATAGTGTAGTTATTTAAACAATATTTTATTTGTTGGAGACTAAGGAGCTCATGGCTAAATAATAACAGCCGCACGGGTCGATCTTTAAGGTTAAGCAACGCTTGCCAAGGTTGGTCTGTGGATGGGTGACCATCTTAACAAAAACGAGTTTCCTCCGTGCCTCGGAAAGCACGTTAAGCCGTTGGACCCGGCTGTCATTTATAGATCTTTGGCAGTCGTTACGGGTTGTCAGAAGCCATTAAATCTGACTCCAGTCTTGCCAAGAAGTACCTACCGTGTTACCCAGTTAGTGGGTTGTGGAGGTCTGGCAGGCAGCCGCTCCGCGTAAAACACTGGTATTCAGCTAAATCTGGTTTAACTGGAAGCCGACCCCAATATAGTTGGAAAAAGGCTAGGCAGATGATGATTATTTGTTGGAGACTGGTGCCTAAACTAAGCCGAGGCCTGTATTTTACGACACCAGAGAAAACATTCGGGCTCTCTTATTCCAAATATTTCACGAATTGAAGCCATCGTAGGTGAGTATGTATGAATCATCTCTGTATCAAAAGAAAAACATAAACAAACTCACGCGTTCATAAATTAAATAAATGTTCTGAAAATGTGATAGTTTTAAATCATAGGATTTTAAGCTAGCATTAGAAATGTATCGTTCGTAAAAGAAATAATTTTCTTGTCTACGTGTTTAAAATAGAAATAAATTATTTATAATATTAACATGAGAAATACTGATTACAGTTCGTCTTACGTATCTATCTGTAATTTTCTCACATTTTTTTTGTACGTTTATGTATAATCAATGTCCAATTTTTATTTATTTATTTAAACACTTTCAGCACAAAAATGTTTAGAGGCGGACCCTCTCGGCTGGCTTGTGGATCCCCTCGGATCCACTACACAATACCGTCAACAGTCAGGTGGGTCCCTGTGGCTCCACCCGACCTACGGATTTAAAACTAAATTTTAGTAATTTTTACGGTTAATTTTCTTTTCTCAACGATTGAACTCTATGGTATATAATATTTTTCATATGGGAACACAGTCGGAAAAAAAAAATACGCTTGACAAGATAAGAAATGTCACAAAATACATTTGTCAAATCAAACAAACATTCGTTCAACTTGTGCGCGAGAATTTTCGATTTTTACGTGTTTTTCTGTGGAAAGTAAGCCAAGTATTGATAGAAATTCATAATTTACTTTATTTTCGTTAAATTTCAACTAATATTCAACGTCAAAAGTGTAAATTATCTGGTGAAAATTACGAAACAAAACTAGTTACCGGATTTCTTCCCGTACGTAAGTAATTTGATATTTCAGAATTATAGTGGCATATTGTAACGATATACAATTAAAAATGAGTTCGTGAATACATGGCTAGTAATCTAGAAACATTTCTTATTGGAATCTTATTGGAATATTCTTGATGTTTGTTTACAAAAATACAAATTACGGAAATCAAAATGTCTGCTCCGCGTACTATGAAGTTTGAGCTTAAATATTGCGGCAGTCGATTTTTATCTCGTAAAATAACATCATCACTAGATTACTTGTCTTTTTATGACCTTAATTCCAAAATTTTGTGTAAATTGATCCAACATTTGTGTCAGAAATCAACATTATAATACAACAAAATAGCTTTCAGCAAGTACTCTCGTATCTATCCAAAATGTTTATATTTCGGTTTGTTATAAGAATATTGTTTACATTCTAATACATAGTGACATAATTAAAGAACCCATAACAGTTTCAAGTGTGTGAATAGCTGCTTTGTGAGCGGAGAGATAAGGTTTTTTGTGCTGCGGGTCATATTACGCTTGCGATAAGCGGGCGCCCGCGATACGCAACGGAGTATGACGAAAACATGACATTTGAAATTTGCCAGCCGTGCCAGCCGAGAGGTGCCATAAGCATTCTCTACCAGTCAACCTTTGGGTAATGCAGAGAATAGTCGTAGGTGCAATAAAGAAAATTTAAAGCGATTCAAATACAATAATGAACAATATACAAATATAAACCATACATACAATATAAATATATAATAAATATACAAATCAACAAGATAAATATACAAACGAAATACTAAAACAATTAAGGCGAATAAGCTAACAAGAAACATTAGCGCTGTGATGATACAACTGCCAACCTCTTACGAATGTGTTCACGAACTTTAACTTTGAAGGATAATCGGTTGGTGGCCATCCTGATCTCTTGGGGGAGCGCATTCCAAAGAGAAATAGACTGAACGAAGAAAGAAGAGTGAATAAAGTCAGTACGGTGAGAGGGACATTGAAGGAGACGGTTGTTTGATGAGCGTAGATTTAGATTGTGGCTGGCGCAAATGTATTGAAAGCGAGGGGCTAGATAACGTCTTCCATTTTTTAGTTTGCTACTAAAAAATGGAAGACGCTTTTGTCTATGCTTGTAGTTACGTCTGTCAACCCAGTGGACGCAACATATTTTGAATCTTATTAATTATTATTTTGGTAGTGGGTTTTTGCTGGTGGAAATTAGATTTCAACTCACAAACGATCCTTGGTTAGAACACCGACCTTTCAAATACCATAGCATCAACATGAAAGTTTTTGCGGACAAAACGTAAATTGATTGTTATTTTTGGATATTATATTAGAGTATATTCTTAGCTTTTGGCTTTTCGCTGTGCTGACGCACTGAACTAAATTATTAGGTCTTTAAAATTCAGTTTTAGCTGCAAGGACCATGCACGATGACGCGTTTCCCGAAAAAAGTATTAATCAACACTAATCGACGACAAATTCGACCATAAAATAGTCCAGCGACATTTGCGAGGGAATTAATTATCTATGGCGTAACGCATAGATAATAAAAATCTGTAATAAACCACAAAATTCCCGCCATTTTAATGTTTTTGTTTGTGTGACGTTGGATTTTACAATAAAGGTTAATTTTAAAGAGATTTTTGTTTTAGAAACCAATTAAGGTGGATGCTCCAGGGTAGCCCGCGAAATTCAAATATTTTTATGTTTTTTGCAATTTGCCGGTCAGTGTGAAGCTGTATGTGGACCAAATGCGATCCGCGACCGTAACGCGTATTTATCTAAAGAATTATAACCATTTTAATCATCAATATAGCCCTCTAAGTTCATGTAGTTCGAAAGAATGAATATATTTCAGAAATAATCATTCTTTCGAACTACATGAACTTATGCTAATGCCTTTAAATGTGCCCATATTCAGTCTCAAGGCTGCCTGTCGATCGACGCGGACTCTTGGGATATCAGTTCTCTTTGCATTGTACGCTGCAAACGATTAATCTCTTCGGTCTTTCGCTCGATCTTTTTCCTATATAATACTAACTGACACGTGCCCACTTTGTTGGATGGTATTTTTTGGGGCTTTCTATTGGTAAAAGAATTTTCAAAATCGGTTTAGTAGATCCAGATATTACCCCCTACAACTTATCTCTTTATAATATTATTTAAAAAATAAAAACGATTTGATTTCCAAAATATAACTGCTGCAAGTTATATAAGATCGATTGGCAAAGCTTTCAATGTATAGGAGTTGAAGACTGGTTTATCTCCATAGCATTGGATGAAATCATTTCAATACGGTGCCAAAACGTTTCAGTTTCAGCAAATATAAACGGTTTCTTATCAAACGCGACAGGAACTAGTCTTGACCGCAGACTTCGCTAAACGTTTGAGGTTTGAGCAACATGATGACATAAATTGCATCTGCTTCCTGCTAATCTACACCTACACTTCTACACTAATATTATAAAGAGGAAAGATTTGTATGTTTGTATTTTTATGTAACGAATAAACTTAAAAACTACTGGACCGATTTCAAAAAATCTTTTACCTTTAGAAAGCTTCATTACCATTGAGTAACATAGGTTATAGAATATTTTCAAAAGAGTTAGGGGTTTGTATGAAAACTTCGATAATGTAACCCAAGGTGACAAAAAAAATCAAAAAAGATCCTTATACCGCGAACGCTGCGGAAACTATTGACAATAGAGCAAAATGATGTACTACAGTTTTATCTATCTTATTATATGTATTTTATTATATCTATTATATCTAACTATTATGACCACTTTTTGTTCAAATATTTAATTCAAAACTCGGGTGAAGTGGAATAATGGTGATTTTAGTATCGTGATATTAATCCTTATCTATTTAAATTGTTTACTAATTAAGCTTGGTTATGTATATCGGACCTTTCGTTTAAAAGTTACGACGGGTATAAAAATACTCTAAGTAAGAAAAAAGTAACGGTTTGAGCGATCTGCCCTACGTTTAGTCTATAAATAAGTAGGTAAGGGAGATGAAGTTCGTGGAGTACCAACTAAATTGTACCTATTTTTCTGATTCTTTCTTCTTATCTTCTTAAATAAATTGTTAAATAAATAATAAATAAATACGCAGTCGCGGGCGAAGAGGTAGCTACTACATAATTATTATAAAACATAGTACTTTACTTATCCCTGCCACGTCTGATTGAATATGCGATGCATTACTCTTCCATATATTATGAGTGTCAAATGGAACTGTCGTTTTGAATTTAAGTTTTTTTTTTACTATTGATAGGCACGCGCTTGACCACCATCTCACCTGATGGTAAGCGATGATGTGGTCGAAGATGGAGCACGCTTGCCTAGAAATAACATATTCACTCTTGACTTAAAGACTCCCAGGTATCAGGAAACACAGACTCAGGCAGAGAATTCCACTCCTTAGCTGTACGCATTATGAATGTGTTCCCAAAACGTTTTTTTAGATGGATGGATTATGTTAATTTACACTTTGGTCAAGTATGTTTTTATGTCACTAACTTTTAGCCAAGTATCCGTTTTCATTGTTTATTCTTTTGTCAGATAAAATACTTAGTGGGCCCACTTAATGCTACATAGGTAAGTGGATGTCTTGTGTTCAGAGCAGTGACAAAGTTGACATTTCTCATTAGCCCGCAAAACATCGGAACTATGAATGTTTTCATTTCAACATTTTCTAACAGCTAGCAGCTGTAATCTCAGACTATGATATGCCAAAAACATAAATATTTCCACAAAAAAAATTAACGCGTGCTCTATGAAGAAAAATATTGAACAATATTTTCTTTTCGTAACATTCGGAAGACGCTACTTCTCAGTAATTTTGTATGAAACCTACTTTCTATTTTACGCCAATATTTATGTAAAAGAATGTGTGAGACATTTTTTATACGCAAGTTTGAGAATAGAAATATATTTCTGTAAATTATCTCGTAAAATGATTGTGATATAATATAACCACAATGTGAATTTGAAAGTGCAAATAGATCTGAGTACTGGCACTGTACAATTGCGTAGGACTAGGAATCTTTACGTATATAAACTAAAAAAAATAGTAAGAGCTTTGTTTGTTAGGCACGCGTATATTAAACCAAATATTGCAAAATGCGCTGCCCTAAGGGAAGCGGGAAAAATCTGGTTCTATGCTGGATTGAACCTTAAATAAAAACGCGCACTATCAATCAATCAATCTTCTTTCAATTCAGAAGGTTTCTTGCAAGTTTCCATTCTTTGCAA
Organism: Lacanobia oleracea; assembly: GCA_950371165.1. Lineage (NCBI taxonomy): Eukaryota > Metazoa > Arthropoda > Insecta > Lepidoptera > Noctuidae > Lacanobia > Lacanobia oleracea. The sequence goes on along the minus strand of OX493415.1, from coordinate 11,315,757 downwards.
GTCACGTATAATCCAAAACGGCGTGAAATCTAAATTTTATTTTGCGCTGACGGCGCCCTACACAGTTTCTATGATTTAAAACTTTGCATCTCCCAGATTTTTTACTATTATTCAGATTTCTCAAAATTTACATCAATTTACATAATATTACACAAAAATCAACTTCAAAGACTGTTCCACATGCATCACGTCCCACGTGGCCATATATTTCAGATTCAGCGATACACGCAATCGCTACAGAGAATACGGAATCGACAAGACACGCCATTATCTATTAACACGTTAACTGTCCCCATACATATTTTTTCGATAACCCCAAATGTCCAAATTATTTTTTGTAATATTCTGTCTCAAATCAATACAAAATAACTAGTTTTGGATAAATATGCCTAATTAATAACAAATCACTCGGTTTATCACACCTTTTAATCGTGTACCGTATTAGGTACACGGACTTGTCGAGTTGAAGCAGCGTGTACACTTAGCGTGTACCGCGGACTTGTGAACGGTTAATTATTTAAAAGCACCTATTTTTTATTAATATTCCTGTTTATGGTCACTAATTGACATTGAGAGAAAGTAAAAAAGACTTTTGAATTCTGTCAACTGTCATATGACTAAGTGACAACTCACATTCAAAACTTTTTGCCCGTTTGAGCACAGATGAGCACTTCACGTTCACCCGTAAGACAAAGCCTGTCTTCATCATCCTCAAGTACTCTAGTAGGGACTAATAAGATTTCACATGTTTTAGAATATATTGGCAAAGTAAGGGGCATATCTGTACGAAGACGATGTGTTGGGTGTTATAAAAAACTTATCGATCAGGGAAGTGTTCCAAAAATTGCGAGAGCTAAAGCTAAAAGAGTGACGACGCACTGTAATAAATGTAAAAAGACGTACCTACTGTCTTGAATGTTATTCTGAAGTGCCTTTGCATAAATAAAGCCTTTTTTTACTAATAAACAGTTGTTTTTTTTTCCACTACCCACATTCAGAAAGAAAAAAAAAAATATATCATGTTTTCCAATTTTTCTATTCATTGGTGTCCTGTTGACAAGTCCTGATAAATAGAGCAACTTAACACACAAGTCTATGAAGTTAGAGCGCATAGAAAGTTACAGGGGCCAGTGTACCATTTACGGTACATGGACGTGATGGACCCACGCGGCGTGTACCGTATTCGGTACATTGGACAGCTAACGTGTTAATAATATTGTTCCCGCGCAATCTCGCGAGCATATAAGATCGGCTGTCATAACAATAGACAAAATAGTGACGGCCTGTCAATTTCAATTATATAAACCATAGACGAGTCGTGCACCAACGTGACAAATTAAAAAAAAACAGTGCATGCACTATCAGTACTAATCGGTAATCGGTATCTAGATGGTATCGTAAACGAGGTTGTTAGGTACCTTCTTTTAATATTCTTTTTTCAGAGTGCGGGCAACGCATCTATATCATAGGAGTATGGCGAATTTACCAACAAATATGTCGGCAACGTGGCACTTTAGCGCATCATCAACATTTTTTGCTTGTTTAAGTGTCCTCTACCCATATTATGCCATTCATGAGATTGTCGGCGGGGGGGGGGGGGGGGAATCCCTTCCTATATGAAATTAACATGTCCTAAATAAACGTTTTTTATTATTTTTCTTACCCATATGAATATTTTTGACTTTGACTTCGCCAACTGCATCCGTGGTCGGATTAAGGCGTTTTACCATGACCCGGTGGTCGTGAGATCGATGCCCACGGGAAAGCATACTTTTTAAGTTGTTTTCCAGTTTGTCTAAGACGTTGCTGGCTTGAATCATCTGATTGTATGATAAAAAAGATGACTCCGTGCTTCGGAAGGTACATATAAGCCAGTGGTCCCGGCCACCAAATGGCGGTCGTCAAATAAAACCATGTCAGAGGCCCTTGAGGCGGTTTTGAAACTCTGACATTAGGGTGTTTGGGGGTCGTTAGACCTTACTGGACCACGCGAGAAGAAGAAGAACTTTGACTTCGCCGACTTGAGTAGTTGCCGCTGCGTTTTCTTGTAGCTCTACGTCCTACATCTATACGTTCTATGTGAACTATTTTAGATTATTTTCGAAGGTGACAAAATTATCTACGATTCCAGCGCGAATTGGCACAGATAGGTGTTATTGGACGGTTTTATAGGCAGGTAGGAAACTTCAATGGAATTGAAGATATTTTTCTATTAAAATTTTTTCATGCTGACTGCCTGAACGGTTTGATTGTCGAGCCATTGCTAAACTTCTGGTCTATTCTTTAGAAATCTTGCACTGATCAAAGCTAATACAAGTCTGTCATTCTAAAACAAATACATTCCTGTATTAGGTTTTTACTATGTTTATAATTTTGAAACTTCTCAGTTGCCTGAATTCGTGTGGTTAAGCCAAATAATAAAATTATGTAGGAGCAAGAGCAAATTCATCTCAAATAAAAAAAATGTGAGCCGGAAATATGCTTTGGGTGCACTTACAACATGCAGAACTCTGAAGCTATCCAATTTCTAGTGTTAAGACACTGGCTAGACTTTTTGTTGTTTACTTTAAAAAATAATCTGTTACACAATTCGCATTAAAACCTAATGGAACTGAGATCAAAAGACAAATTGAAACATTCGAGCTACGATTGATCTAACAATATCAAAAGATCTTTTAATCAGCGAAAAATGTAAACAAAAATGCACTGAAAATGGACAAAGTTCAAAAAAATAAGGTCGCAGACGAGATCTGTTTGTATTTTTAGATAATTGGATACATGCATAGTGTAATTATAGTATCTTGAGATTTCTGAAAGACTATACATACTTGGTTTTAGGCCCGACTCCATCCAGTCCAGTTTAATAATTTCCAAAAAATATATTTTGTTTACTTACCTTTTTTTGGAAATCATCAAGTGGCTCCTCCCGGCCTGGGCGGGGCAAAAGGGAGTGTGAGACTCTTACTGACTAAACCCCATTCGTGCTCCTCCTAATACCCTTCGCGTTCCAGCGCCGCGGTGACTTCTTCTTCCACCTGGCGTTAATCCCGGCCATTGCCAGAGTCCGCCTTCCTGCTGAGCTTCCTCCACTTTGCCTTGAACGTCCTTCTCAGTTAGGCCATTGGCTCTCATGTCGAACTTGACGACATCCAGCCAGCGCTTGCGAGGGCGACCACGGGACCTAGCCCCAAGTACAGCCATATTCATGCATCTTCGACCAACGTACTCCATAGGGCGGCGCATGATGTGGCCATAACATCGCCTCAGCATCTTCATCTCCGTGACGCAAAGCTCCCGGGTGTGTCTGCTTAGTGCTGGCCAACACTCGCCGCCGTACAATAGGACAGGCCGTATGCATTTATACAGGGTTATTTGTAAAACACCAGCAACCTCTTAGGCAGTGAAAGTACACATGGTTATAAGACACTTTTACTTTGGGAAAACTCCGAAAGCTCAAGAAAAATATCAGCTGTTCCATACATTTTTATTGGCTAAATATTGCATTTTGTATGAAACAGCTGATTTATTTTTCGAGATTTCGGAGTTTACCCAAAGCAAAAAGTTGCTTATAATCATGTGTACTTTCACTGCCTAAGAGGTTGCTGGTGTTTTACAAATAACCCTGTATATCTGCCCCTTGAGCTTCGGAGGCATTTTGCGGTCGCATACAACGCCCGTTACCTCGCGCCGCTTCTACTACTCTGTCAAGAAAGTACCGGGAAAAGATCAATAATACACAAAATGTCTGTTATTCATCCAAATTTATTTTATCACCTTCAAAGTATGCTCCTTTAGAAACGATACACTTGCGCCAACGAATAATCCATTCATCAAAACATTTTTTAAACGCTGCTTCCGGAATTGAGTTGAGTTCTCGCCGCGAATTCTCCTTTATGTCTTCTATCGTTTGAAAACGGTTCAGTTGGAAGGCGCCACTCCGAAGCTTGTTGACTAGTTTGCATGTCAAACTCGTAAACCCACGTCTCGTCACCAGTAACAATGCGTTTCATGAATGTTGGGTCCGAACTGACTCGTTCTAGCATGTCCTCAGCGACTATCATGCGATTGAGTTTTTGGAGAAAATTCAAATCTTTTGGGACTAGCCGAGCAGCAACATGTTTCATACCCAAATGATTAGTTAAAATGGTACGGATCGACTCGTGAGATACAGAAAGTTCGGCGGCTATCTCTCTCAGAGTTGAATGGGGATTTTCAGTCACTATTTCCTTCACTTTTGCGATGTTAACTTCAGTTGCAGACGTTGACGGCCTACCAGAGCGAGGCAAATCTTCCATCACATCTCGACCACTTTTGAACGCTTTGAACCACTCATAAGCACGAGTTTTTGATAAAGTCGATTCACCGCCCGTAAGCCTTCTGTAACATTTTCAGTGACTCCGAACACGAAATTCCATTGGCGATGCAAAATTTAAGACAAACTCTTTGTTCGCTATTTTTGTCCATTATGAAATTCTCAATACACACTATATATGATATTACTAAAACCAGCACTGTATTTAATATAAATAACAGATGCAACTCAAACTCCGCGCCAAAATGGAAAACAGTTGTGCCAATCTAACAACTACAAAAAAACAAAAATTTGAATTTGGAACCATAAACAAACCATCCATTCCCGATACTTTTTTGACTGAATGTACCAAGCCGCGCCAATACGTGCTTGGACATCGTGGTACACGTTGCCAGACTCGTGCAGCATGGATCCAAGGTACTTGAACGTATCGGACTTTCTGATCAGGTCCGAACCTATTCGGACTAATTCCGCAACCCTGGCAAAATACGCAACTCTGGTATTGGCCCTTTACACACGGCGTCTTTTTAACGCGCCGACGATGTGCAGGTGACGCGCGCTAACGCGCTTCTGATGCAGACGCGCTGAAAGCGCGCGTTCGTAAAACGTGTGTCGTCGGCGCGTTAAAAATACGCCGTGTGCATAGCGTCTAAGGAAGGATGTATAAGAAAAGGGTATCCGATGTCCGTCAGATACTTGACTGGATGTAATGAATGAGAAAACGTGCTGCGCTGACCCCAAGTAACACGGAAAAGGAGTACGAAGATTTTGATGGTGAGGTACTGTAGTGTCCATAGACAATTAGAAAGTTTATTTAGCCCAACACTATGGTATTTGTGTGTACCAACTTACAAACCAACAAACGCGCTATCCTCAGGGACATCCCTCAGAATAGCGAGTTTGTTGAAGGGAGGAATAATAACAGACCATGGCTATAAGAAAATATTGTTTTTACTAGGTCTGATAGAATCTTTAAATTCCTGGAGCATTACTCTGAATAAGACTCCTGGCTGAACCAAAACACGATAGGTATTTTTTTTAAATTGGTTCGTACAAAAGAAAAGCGATATTACTGTTGCAAACCCTATAATGTTGCAATACCGGATGTTTTCAGGAAAAAAACATGTTTTTCTGAAGTCTCCGTCTTAAAATCCATTTATTGACGAGACCTCGAAATCGTCAATTTCCAGCCGCATTATCAGAAATATACATGTTTTAACAACGTACGGACAAGCAGCCATTACAATTTTCTAATAGCGAACATATATTATCGCTCGCTTCTGGCATTTGTCCAACCCAAACTTTCATACGAACATTATCGAGTGGTAGGTTATCGTTTATTGGCTGTATGAATTATAATACCTGTGCGTAATATTTATAAAAGCTAATATAGAGCGCTGTCAAGGTTATGGTTTATAAAAAAATGGCGAGTGGCGGGAAAATAATTATATTTCGGAATATGAAATGAATCAGATGTTATTTTGAGATAGTTTTTCTTGTAAATTGACGTACGTACGATACAAAGTTTGTCTGTTGAATCGTCTGAGATTCCCGACACACAAGGAGACATAGTGTGTGTGGACTAGGCTTTGGCCGAGAAGACAGCTTTTTAAGCTTTTCTTTCGGACTTCCGATTTTTAGCACAAATTGGCATACTTAGATGTCACTTATTTTTTGTTTGAAGAGAAGACAGTAATCCGCACTTTTTTGTTATTGTTGAAAGGATTGCGTTTGCCCACAATCTCATCTGATGGAAAGCGATGGCGAATAGCTCATCCATTCTTCAAACTAATGTTAGATTATCTAACATTAGTTTGAAGAATGGATATACTTAATGCGACATAAACTGTGTCTGTCAATCTGGCTGTTTCTTACCTCACCACGTCTAAACGGCTAAATTGATTTGAATGAAACATGGCACACAGTCTAGAACTTTTATCCTGGAAATATGTCCCTTGGGAAAATTGTTGAAAGTCAGGTGTTCAAAGCCGCGGGCAGAAGCTAGCTCGGAATAAAAAAAGTAAGAAAGAAAAGATTATGAATACCTGCAGTAATCTACAGGATGTTCCAGAAGTGCGGTCATATTTAAGGATGATCTTGTGTAGCTGTAGAAATTCATTAAGGAAAAAAAATAATAGCGAAACAAAAAGCTGACTTTTTATTACAAAAAAATCGACCTCAAAAAAACGACTAAAAAGTTCCGAACAAATGACCTTAAACACCCTGTACCTATTTAAAATTCACAAGAATATAATTTGAAAAACGTTTCAAAATATCATCTCAATGAGGGCTACCGTTTTTGTACTTAGCTGTTGGCGCAGGTTCTTAATCATAGCATTAAAGTGTTTATTACAAGAATGTGAACAAAGTTAGAAGGAAAATAAAATCAAAACAAATTAGTAACTAAACTCGCGTCAATAGTCAACCAACAGTGAAAAGACATTTAAAACCTCACGCTACACTAGCGCCTCTAGCGGCAAATTGAAATGCGATAGCCCTCATTTTCCCAGTTTGGCATACATAATTATGCATATCGATTTAACCATAGACGAAAATCGATGACGAACAATCTATTTCTGTATGTTTATTTGTTCTGTTTGTTTGGGCGGAATAAACTATTGTTCTTTCTTCTTTACTGACATAAAGAAAATGAAGGGCGCTGATCAAACTCAAAGTTACCACGTTCTGTCAGTCAATGCCAAAAATGAAAGTGTTTACTAGGGCAATGCACTCATCATTCTGCCAAGATCAAAAAGTACAAAACAATGAACTAGTAGGTATAGTGTAAGGTGTGTAAGTAATTAAGTATGTTTGGATATTGTCAATCTAATTTCACGTTCATTGGACACCGAATACAGCGACAGTATTCGGTTAAGTTGTCGGTTTACCGGATTCGGGGACCACGTTCAGCCGAACGATGAGTCGAAAACGGTCTTCGGCCGAATACGGCTAACCGAAAACCTGTTTGCACCTGTTTTAGTCGGTGACCTAACAAGGCTGCAACCGAATCGGTCCAAACGAACTAATATAAATGAGCCATAACGCCACACAAGCCGACTGGGTTTTTTAATACTTTTGATAGGCACGCGTTTGACCACTATCTCACCTGATGATGGTTAGCGATGATGTGGTCGAAGATGGAGCACGCTTGCTTAGACGTAACTTATTTTAATTAAATGAAACACGAATAGAGCCCGGGACAGAGAATATCCCAATACGACTCATAAGGTGATGAAGATCAGCCATCACTCGATGGCACTGACGTAAACGTCAATATGTCTCGCGCCGTCTGGTTACAGATATAACTTAACGACCTGTACCCAGGAGTGGACCTCATCTGGCTATAATTATGAGTAATTCCAGAATGGTTTTTAGAGTTCCGTAACCAAAGGGTACCTAACGGAACCCTATTACTAAGCCTCCGCTGTCCATCCGTCTGTCCTTTTGTCTATCTGTGACCTGTATCTCAAAAACCGTAATAGATAGTGAATTGAAATTTTCACAGATTGTGTATTTCTATTGCCGCTATAACAACAAATAATAAGCATGTAGGTTTATGGTACGGAACCCTTCGTGTGCGAGTCTGTCTCGCATTTGGCCGGGTTTTTTACTTTCATTCAGACAAAGACGCTGATAAACTCTAATGCAGTCGTAAATCTAGGGAGCCAAAACAACTGACTACGCTGGCAAAGTAACAATGATAACTATTTATTGTAATTGTACGTAGGTACTTTCACTCATCACATCGTTAGCGTCACGAGAATTATGAGTCTATTGTCTCAGTGGAGTAGGTCATGTTTTTATTGTCAGTTAAGATCGTCACGTCTTTTGTGAGTTTTCACGAACACTGGGCTGCTCTTTTAAATGTCTACTTGATTGAAAGCGCGATACCTACTCTGATATCGCAGTTTCAGTTAGACATAAGACATTCAGCGCTGAAAGTTGTAATTCCTCGCGCTTTTTTTTAAACACAAGTTTCTGCCTGAAGCATCGTCCACAGAAAAGTGCCGAAACGATTAAAATTTTCCATAAAAATCACTTTTCAAGCAGTTTTATCATGGATTCAATTGCAGCAAAAAATATCCCCAATCAAAAAAAACCTCACGTTAATATTAATTAAAGAAGTAAAGCAAATTATTTCAGCTTGTTAACTCATATTCATTTATGAATAGAAAGCCGCTAATGATCGCACCTTTACTTCCACTCCATCCGTAACATGGCAGTGAGCCGAGAACTGAACGAAAAAGATGACAGATGGCGCTCCCTACCTACACACTCTTTATTTAAGGTGCAGACACCCCTTCTGATTTTAAAATAGTGCAGGAACATAAAAAAAAAACAGAGTGAATAATTCGTGTAGTTTTGAAAATTGAAGAAGAAGAAGAAGAAAAGACGTTTATTTCCCCAAAAACGACGCACAAAACACAAAATAATTAGGGAATAAATAAAAACTTAACTAAAAACTAAATAACCTAAACTAAATACTAAATTACTTACACTAAACTAAACTACTACCAACTATTACTTATACTAAATTGGTACATAATGTATAGAAAATCAAATGTAGATAATTTATGTAGAAATGAGCAAGAAGATATTTTTAATGGTTTTGGAGAAACAAGCAAAAAACTGTGAAAAGGTACCTTTCCTCCCCTCCCCCACCCCCGGTTCACCTCCCTCCCTCAGGGATTTTTAGTATGTTCATTTGGGCACCTCAAAGAACAACTGTACCACTTTTCAAAACTACACGAATTATTCGCTCACATCTGACTTTTTTTTTTTTTAAGGATGGGAAATCATCAAATGACTCCTCCCGCTCTGGGCGAAGCAAGAGGGAGTGTCAGACTCTTACTGACTAAAACCCATCCGTGTTCCTCCTGGTGCCCTTTGCGTTTCAAGGCTACGGCACCTCTTTCGAACAGATTTCGCAGCCCCAGCAGCCACCTGCCCTAGCAGGCCCCGTCTTCCACACTGACATCTCTTTGAGGCGCGCTGGGATCGCAGCGCGCCGCCGACCCGGGCCTAGTTCTGATCAGACGGCGAGCCACCCACTGCTCGCCGTCCGCAGGCCCGCGCCTACGGCGTCCGGGAATCGTCCTGCGACTCCCGACGCCTGGGTCGTTTTCTTCTGTTGCGGCGACTGGGACGTGAGGTTTCCCTCTCTCTCACACGTTCGGCCTCCTCCTTTGCTAGCATTACTGCTTCGCAGAAGGAGGTGATCGCTTCCCATGCCTCCTCGCTCCGGACCAAAGATTGAACCAAGGCCGGTCGCGAGAGGTCGCCGCCGCCGATGCTCTCATCTGCCTAGCTTTTTGTTTCAATTGTCTAGAGCCTCTGGTGTTCCTACGTCATTTCCGAAAACCCGTTCCAGCAGTTCATCATCTGCCTTTTCCCAACTATATTGGGGGCTTCCAGTAAACCGGATTTAGCTGAATACCAGTATTTTACGCGGAGCGGCTGCCTACCAGACCTCTACAACCCATTAACAGGGTAACACGTACCTCATGGCAAGACTGGAGTCCGATTTACTGGCTTCTGACAATCCATAACGACTGCCAAAGTTCTACAAATGACAGCCGGGACCAACGGCTTAACGTGCTTTCCGAGGCATGGAGGAAACTCGTTATGTTAAGATGGTCACCCATCCACAGACCACCCTTGGCAAGCGTTGCTTAACCTTGAAGATCGACCTGTGCGGCTGTTATTGTTTAGCTACGAGCTCCTCGATCCTCCACGAAGTATTCGCTCTGATCGCCAATAATTGAGCTAATTTTCCTGCACTAAAATAAGAATCACGTCTAAACGGCTAGTCGAATTTTATTGGAAAAAATATATGTTATAAATAGCACTACTTTTCAGGTAATTTGATTTCTGAAAACTTTTAATTTTATTCGTTCAACATAGTGTAATTAATTTGTTAGATTAGTTTCACGGACATAATAACAACAATCGGACCAAATCAGCCGGTCGTCTTTAAGTAGAATTTAGACAATTTAATTATCTACATTTTGATATACGGCTATTTATACTAAAGTCAGAGAATAATAAGGAAAGTACAAAAAAACCGGCCAAGTGCGAGTCGGACTCGCACACGAAGGGTTCCGTACCGTAAACCTTAATTTTTATTATTTGTAGTTATAGCGGCATTAGAAATACACAATCTGTGAAAATTTCAGCTGTCTACCTATTACGGTTCTTGAGATACAGCCCGCTGACAGACAGACGGACGTACGGACAGCGGAGGCTTAGTAATTAGGGTTCCGTTGGTTACCCTTTAGGTACGGAACCCTAAAACTACTGACTTTTGGGTCGAATGAATCGTGGGTGTCAAACGAGTGCGCGTTTTGTTCCCTCAAGGTCGATGGAGTATGTCGTCGTCTTAAAACACTAACGCTTTGAAAATACTACTTCCTCAATTTTCTCTTTGAAGACAATGATGAATAGCGAACATGCACGTTGAAAAATTATTCAACGGCTCTCAAACACTTAAAAACGTTAAAATCTAGAAAGCAGAAGAATAGTCATAACAAATAAAACCTATTTAAAAAAAAAAATGTCTATGGTTTGTACGTATGTATGATAGCTTTGGCTCAACTCTTGCTCGTTAGAAAATAATGTGTTGCCACCTGTCTGTAATATTTTCTACTAATGTTGCATTCTTCCAGAAATATTTATTTTTTTATAATTTCTTATTCTAATAATTTTAATGTTACATCGTCGTTGTGGACACATTCGATGTAAATGTAGAAATTTTATTTGAAGAGAATAATTATACTTTTTGAACAGTTTGTTTTGTCATGTAATGAACATTAAATAACCCGCAAATAGCCAATAGGTACAAGAGTACTAAAACATGTTGTATTTTGCAAAAAGAAACAACTTTTCTGACTCATTTTTCCGCAAAAAACTGGCCAAACGCGTGTCGAACCACGCATAGCAAAGGGTTCCGTAGTTGAGATTAGAGTTGCCAGGTCTTCTAGCCGAAAATCCGGACAAACTAGCCAGTTAAGCCGGACATTTGGGTAATTTTTTAGTATTTTACACGACAATTGTTTTAAAATAAGATAAGGCTTTTCATCAGTATATTAATTTCTATAACTATTGCAAGTTTAGTAGTACAAAAATCTTATTTATTTATTTTATTGACACACCAACGACTTATTCACTAAATCGTTACAATTGACATATTATAATAAAAGTTTAGCGGTGAATTTGTCACTTATAGGTGTGCACAGCACTTGTACATAATTATAATCTATTACGAAAATTAAATGATAATAACATATCTTCGAAAAGAAACTATGAAGCACAAGTTATTGATCCGGTTGTACCTTTAGTTCACACATTTCAGCAAATATGACACTTATGAGAGCGAGGAGCTCGTGGCTAGATAAAAACAGCCGCACGGGTCGATCTTCAAGGTTAAGCAACGCTTGCCAAGGTTGTTCTGTGGATGGGTGACCATCTTAACATACCGAGTTTCCTCCGTGCCTCGGAAAGCACGCTAAGCCGTTGGTCCCGGCTGTCATTTGTAGATCTTTGGCAGTCGTTACGGATAGCCAGAAGCCAGTCTTGCCATGAAGTACCGTGTTACCAAGTTAATGGGTTGTGTAGGTCTGTCTGGTAGGCAGCCGCTCCGCGTAAAATTCAGCTAAATCCGGTTTGACTGTAAGCCGAACTTAATATAGTTGGGAAAAGGCTAGGCAGATGACGATGAAACTTATGAGAATAAGTTGTAACAAAAATGTCACTCAAAAATATCATATTTTGATTTTTTAATGTAAGTTTCTCAATGCTCATTAAATTACATATATGTGCATTCATTTTAGTTTTTCAATCCTGGGTTAGGTACATATTATAATAGTGCAGGAAGTGCCTCGCAGTTTCGTATTTTTTATTTTATATTTCTTCTGGCGGTGCACAGAATACATTCAAATTCATTGAAAGAGTAGCAATAATTTCAGGATTAAACAGTAGTTAACATTTGGACAGACATACAGCACCAACTTGTTGACTAATTTGCTTCGTTTTTGCTATTTGACTACGGAACCCTAAAAAACGTAAAAATTAAAAATAGACAGGTATTCAAAATTATAAACAAGACCGTGAATCACGTTAACCTCTACAACCGACAAAAGAATACCAACGCAAAAAGCGAGTGCGCTAAAAATAAACAAAAACATACTAAAATAGATAACGTGTTTATTCTATAAAGAACAAAAGAAACCACACATTTTTTTACTATGTATTTCTACACTTGAACTACTAGCATTTGCCTGGGACTTCGCCCGCCTAAATTTCGGAAACAGGGGCGGATCCAGGAGTGCCGCTTGGGGGGCCCGATGAGGTTGGGTTTTATTTTAGCAAAGTAAACTCTAAAAATTCGGGCAGGAAGTAAGTATTACTGACCATAAACCTTAAATTTTATTATTTTTTGTTATAGCGGCAATAGAAATCTACAATCTGTGAAAATTTCAACAATTTCAATTTCTACCTATTACGGTTCTTAAGATATAGCCCGCTGACAGACAGACGGACGGACAGACAGCGGAGGCTTAGTAATAGGTTTCCGTTGGTTACCCTTTGGTTATGGAACCCTAAAAAAGAAGTAGGAATTTAGGGACAAATTATACATTATACAACCTTCCTCTTGAATCTCTCTGTCTATTGATAAAAACTGCACCAGTCGCGTAATTAAAAAAAAATTGGTTATCTGTAAAGTCGGTTTACGGACGACAGTTTAACGTGACAACGTCATAGCAAAACATTGATGAAATGATTGCATACTTTTTCTCCGATCGTAACGTTACAATGAGCGTTACAGTTTTTGGTGCGTGCAGCCGGCGTTCAACGATTTATTAGAAGTTGTCACGTCTATAACGTACAAAAAGAAAGAGAGACTTCGTTTTAAATGTACTGAAGAAGTAAGATTTTACTCTTTCATCTTTACGTAATCATACAGTCGTTTACATTTTAACTGTTTACAATTCAAAGCTTAAACTACGGAAACATTTAGAGTATGTTTGGTTTTTGGCGCTCATGAATGAGTGACATATTATGAACAACATCCTTATTAGTTTGCTAATGAGATGTTTTTGAAGTCACACGTGCTTTGAAAACCTAAAATAAATGGTACCTACCTAAGTTGCTGGGTAGGTATATTCTGTAAGGATTCTAGAACTAAAATCAGCGATGCGTCAAAACTATACAATACAAAAAAATACAAAATAGTTTATTGTGACAAATAGAAATTACATCACATTTGAACGTGTTCGGAGCCTCCAGTTAAGCAAACAATGCCTGTATTAGAAGGCTCCGCTCTTTCATATCACTGTAGTACACTTATACTAACTAGAGTTATAGTGGACTGTGACCTTAAGGGTAATTATGCAATGTAAGTACATTTCCATTTATTGAGCCTATATATTTTTACTAACTAATCTTAAGATAACTAATAAACAAAATGTAAATATTTTAGTTAAATTGCACTTTAAATTATTTACAGTAGTGAGTGTAGGGCGTCGTGGGAATTGCGTACGATGTGGTGCGATGAAGGGCGTGTGGTGTGATGTAATGGGATGTGGTGTGGTGTGGTGTGGTGTGATGTGATGTGATGTGACGTGACGTGACGTGATGTGATGTGATGTGATGTGATGTGATGTGATATAATATGATGTGATGTGATGTGATGTGATGTGATGAATGTGATGTGATGTGATGTGATGGGGTGTGGTGTGGTGTGTGTGTTGAGTTGCGTGGTGTGGTGTGGTGTTTTAATTAATAGTATATATACAGCGTGTATCTGACATCGACGCACAAACGATTTCCAGGGGTCCAGGACATGATTCTGGACACCCCTGCTTTGGAATTTTTCGTCGGCTTTTTCCTCATTTTTTCATTTTTTTCAGGAGTTTTTTTTACTTTAGACTGCTCATAATCGTAATTCTGACCTAACCCAATAAGATTTTTAATTAAAAAGTCATTAATTCACTATTTTCACAAAAAAAAGCAATGTAAATAAAACTTCAAATTAGGTAGCTATCAGCTGTGCAAAGTTCAAACGAAAGGTCAACGCAAGCCAAGTAGGTACCTGCGAGTGAGCAAGTCAAAGGCACCGCTTAAAAATACCGTCTAAAGACTGCCGTCATTAGAAAATAATACGTATCACAACAAAATAAAGTAAGCGATTTCCAACATTAAAATAATTGCTTAAAGACGCAAATCGGTTATTTTGTTGTGTGTCGCCAAATCGTATTTTCTTATAGCGGCAATACGTAGCGCGCTCTTTGACATGCCGACAATCGAGCCGATCTAGGTATTCTGTTGAACAGAGAGTAAGGGGCGGTTCAGTGTCTCGCTTAGTGGTGATGGTGACACCTGACCGAGATTTTTTTTTTTAAGTGGAAGCTTCTTTAGCGACGTTGTGCACTTTTTTTGTGATGGGTAAAAAAATGTTAAGCTCGCGTCAAGACACGTGACCCTGGTGAAAATGCGTGAGATGGTGACCTGATCGAAAATTCGTAAGACGGAGGGAATGAAGCACGTATTCAAGTTTTCACTTCTGCTGGCACTCCCGGAGTTTTTACTATTAATAGGCACACGTTTCACAAATCATAATAAGGCTTAAATTAAAATAAAGTAATGTTACGCTTATCTCAATTGGTTCGGTTTCTTGCAGCTTCTTTTAGATCTTAATCTATTTTTAAGGCGATCAAGTAACTACATGGTTACGTATTTCAACAAAAAAAAAACATTTAATAAATAAATAGCCACCCATGATAGTTCCGCCACTGTACTGCACGTAGGTATGTCGGCGAAATCAAAAGAGAGTTCGAAAAGAACATTTCGTGAATGGATTTTTGCCAGTTTCTTGTTGACGTTGATCGCGAACGAGTGTGCTTTTTGTGAAAGTCTGTTTTCGGAACGTTAGAGAAGATAAGTTTTAGTTTGATCCCAAAACTAATTTTCTCTCTCTGTTTGTGTGTCTGATTTAAAAATGTCATCTGGACTTGAGGAATCGGTGGATCGGTAGATTGGGCCCGGAGCCATTGCCAGCTCACTCACCAGACTCGACCCCATTCGATTTTTTCTTTGGGGTTACATCAAGGACAAAGTGTTTGTGTCCGAGTGCGCTTCCGCAGCCGAGATGAGGAATCGCGTCGTGCATGTGTTTGCGACGTTGCGTGAGGAGTGTGCTCAGGACCCAAAGTTTCTGCTCCGTGTCCACGTTGAAACTCTGGGCCGTGCTCAGATATGCGAGCGTGCTGGCGGCGGCCACTTCGAACCCAGGGGTGAGCGACCTTAAGGTGAGTTAGTAGTAGGTACTTACATTATCGGATCTCAATGTAGGTAGGCCGAAGCGTAACCAAC
Source organism: Lacanobia oleracea (assembly GCA_950371165.1). Lineage (NCBI taxonomy): Eukaryota > Metazoa > Arthropoda > Insecta > Lepidoptera > Noctuidae > Lacanobia > Lacanobia oleracea. The sequence goes on along the minus strand of OX493415.1, from coordinate 11,300,075 downwards.
GAAACCCTATCACTAAGCCTCCGCTGTCCGTCCGTCCATAGGACTAGGTAATTTACGGGGGCTCGCATACAAGAAACGTGTTTTTTGAGTTAAGATACTTACAGAACCCTTTGTTTGAGAGTCCGACTCGAACATGGCCGGCTTTGTTATCAATTCTTATCAGAATCGCGTTCGTGATTTTAAGAGAGCATGTTCCACAAGGATGTATTCCAGCGACCCATCCAAGATGACCTTGTTTGGGTGAATTCATAGGTACAAAATTCGCGGATGGAAACCAAGCTCCAACCAAGGTCACCTTGGATTGGACATTGGATTCGGTAAGTACATCATTGTGGAACATGCTTAAGCTTATGACTCCTTAACTTCTGCGTAAACATGTCAGTTGTTGTCGGCTACGGGTGTTATTCGTCGGTACTTAGGTACTTTTTAAGTGAGTGAGGCGGTTCGGTAGTTACCTACGATACCGGAGCTCAATGTAGGTACTTCAAGCTTATTTTTTGTAATCAATCCTTATCTGAATCATTATTTTAAGAGATTAATCTTATGGCTCCCTTCTCTTATTTCTTCAAAAACAAGTTCTTACCATCAGCAGGTTAGTATTTCTGAGTGATAAAAATGATTCATTTTATGAGATAGGTATTATTGTTGTCGGCGAAAGGCGATATTGGTAGATATAATCAAAGTGACTTAGATAGTTCATTAGTTTATACCTACGTGAACGGATCTCAATGTAGGTACCTACTTACAAGTTTTCTTTTTTATTATCTTATCAATCCTTATCGGAATCGTGATTTTATGAGACTAAAGACATAGCTTGTCGATGCTTTTCTTCTCTTGAATTCTGCATAAACATGTTCCTACCATCATTAGATACCGTAGGTATTTCTGAGTGATTAAAAATGATTTTATGTGATATTGTGGTCGGCGATAGGTAGGCGATATTCTTAGGTAAGTACATTTAACGACAGAAGCTCGCGCGGCGTCGCAGCTTTGAGTGTGTTCAAGAAGTGTAGGTACGTACTCCGTACAACGCTCTCGCGCGTTTGGATCGCGTTGTTCACAATACATTGCGCGCTCGAAAATGACAATTTCTGTAACCGATCATTAGCGAGATTAATGACTTCCACAATTTGATTAGTCGCATCAGGTGTAGCCTTTTCGCGAAGTTTGCGTTACGATGTCCCGGACACCCTGTATATGTCATTTATTTCGACTATTTAACGTGTTCCAGGAGTGCCTCGGTTTCCTCATAGGTTAGTGTAAAAAAAAGGCCCTATAAGGGCTAAAGGCACTATAGTCCTTCAGCCGGTCGATTCTATAAATATGTCGAAGCGAAGGCATGAATGAAGTTCACGAAGTGAGCTGTCATTCCATGTTGATTCTTATTCTTCTCGTGCGGGCAGTAAGGTCCTCACACACCCTAGTGTCAGAGTTTCTAAACCGCCTCAAGGGCACGTTTTATTTAACGACCGCCATTTGGCGGCTGAGACCACCGGCTTATAATAGGTACGTGCCTTCCGAAGCACGGAATCATCTTTTTATCAGACAATCAGGTGATTTAAACCTGCAATGTCCTAGCCAAACTGGAAACAACTTTACAAAGTATACTTCCGGTGGGAATCGAACCAAAGACCACCGGGTCACAAGGCAAACGCCTGAACCACTTGACCATGGAGGCAGTTTTCAGATTACATCTTGATTACTATAATTTCTTTACTCTTTTAAGTTAGTTATATATTTCAAAATAACTGATAAAAATAACTATATACATTATGAATATAAAAAACCAAATACAATCAGGCGTCGAAAAATTCCTCCGCATCGCCGTCATCCGGAAACGTGCCCAGAAGACTGATTGCCACGTTGAATGGCAATGCTAATTCTTTGAGCAAAGAACGAGCCAGCCCTCTGGTCACGCAAAGTGTCGACCAGTCGGCGAGAAATGTCCTTAAAAAGGAGACGCGCACTCGGACCCAGTGACCCTAGCGTTTCGACCCCAAACGGCTCAAAACTGTAATTACCAATAAGGTTACAGTATTTGCGCCGCTTGAGGGCCTCAGCAGCCGCAGCAGCAGCGCCGGCACAGCTCGCCGTACTTGGAACATGTGATGGCGCAAGGGTGTCGACACATGTTGCATCCCGCACCAGAGACCTACCCACCTTCCACGGCACCGACGTCATACCTGGTCTCTTCCCATCTTGATTACTTGGATTGACAGGTCACATCGTGATCACCTCACCCAAGCCATAGACTAATATTATATATAACTGGTAACCCAAGCCTTCACTTCGACGAAACTCAAAACTTGTGTCAACGGAGCCTACCATAGACTAGCATCGGCGCACTGTCTCTTCCACCCCGCTTTATTCCGATGGGAGAGATCTGAGGGTCTACTCTTTAAGCCCGAAGTCGCTAGTTGATGGCGTTTTCAACTCCGTATCACCTACGGACTTACGATTAGTCCCGAACCCGAACTAAGAATGAATCGCAACACGGTTTGAATGTAACTTACAAATCGTGTTGTCAAAATTACCGTTTCATTTAATGTGAATTTATAGACAGTCGAATAAATCTACAATTTTGTTTATTTATTCTTAGCCTGTTCTAGCGAAATAGTCCTCTGTGAATGTCGTAAATAACCGCGCTCAGGGCCAAAGTAAGCCTTGCATCTACCAACTATTAAAGTCGAATTAACTGACTTCGCAATTAGTTCTAAAACACGTTTGTCGTAAAGGTTATGGGTTAACTATCAATAAAATTATTAGGAGCAGTTAAACTTGTTAGAACGATCGATTAAACACGATCGTATTGTGTTTGCTACGCTATTTGAGCACAAATGACAACAAATGCTCAAGCGCAAGCACAAGGTTGACTGGTAGAAAATGCCTTGTTGCATTAAGTCCGTCTATGTACCACTATTGTACATAATCATCTGCCTAGCCTTTTCCCAACTATATTGGGGTCGGCTTCCAGTCAAACCGGACTTAGCTGAATACCAGTATTTTACGCGGAGCGGCTGCCTACCAGACCTCCACAACCCAGTAACTGGGTAACACGGTACTTCATGGCAAGACTGGAGTCAGATTTACTGGCTTCTGACTATCCGTAACGACTGCCAAAGATCTACAAATGACAGCCGGGACCAACGGCTTAACGTGCTTTCCGAGGCACGAAGGAAACTCGCTATGTTAAGATGGTCACCCATCCACAGACCAACCTTGGCAAGCGTTGCTTAACCTTGAAGATCGACCCGTGCGGCTGTTATTATTTACATGAAATTTAAATAAATAAATGCTCTCAAATTCGTTTCGAACCTCAACTTACGACATGGGCGCCGGCAGGACCATTTTTAGAGAGGTGCATCTTCAAAACCTCGCCTCAAATAGGACAAGTTTTCTTTTGCCCAGAACTAAAGAAGACGGATACAAGGCAGAACGTGAGGGAGCTCGAAGTACCTCGCCTCGGATTTGTTAGGTCTCTTTTATACATTCCATTTGTTTTTCTTCTTCTTTTCGTGTATTTTCTATCTTCTTGTTTTCGTGTATTTTATTGAAAGCCAGGGAGGCGCAAGTTCCCTTGCACCCCCCTCCCGGCCCCCATGACTTGCGATAAACAGAATAAGTTTTCTTGTAAAGAGTATAATTTCTGTGTACAATGATCAGTGTCGTAGCCAGGGGGTGTTAAGATGTTTTTAATAACTGGCCTGGTACCTACCTACTTGAGCTGCGTTTAAAAATTCTACCAAATTCCCATCGTGACAGATGAACATTGAATAGGTTAGAATACTAAAAAAATCGAATTAGTATTGTAACCTAGATAGATTTCCAAAAAAAAACATTGGATGCGTATTTTTTTTTTATGCAAACAAAAAATGCAGACGATACAATGCGTTGAAAAGTCGTGTGATATCACATTTGAATACATTTTTTACTCAACGTAACATTTGAGTAAAAAGTGTATTCAAATGTGACCAGCTGTCACTCCTGAGGGCCTAGCACGAATATTTTTGACGTTACATAGTAACGTAAAATTTTACCATAACTATAATTCTCGTTTCGCACAAGATACTTATTTGAATTGGATACTATATTTATTTTTTTGAATCATATAAATTGTGTACCTTGCATAGAATTAAACCAAAATACTATGGGGTAGAAGTTCTACCCACCAGAGGCCTACCCACCTTCTACGGCACCAACATCTGGTCTCTTCCCATCTTGATTACTTGGATTGTCAGCTCACTTCGTGATCACCTCACCCAAGCCTTCACTTCGATGAAACTCAAAACTTATGTCAACGGAGCATAGACTAGTATCGGCGCGGAACATATTAGTACTAGTGCACCCACGCAACTTCGTCTACGTCACAATTTTCATTACTGCTCCGCTCCTTTTGGTCTTAGCGTGATGATGTATAGCCTATAGCCTTCCTCGATAAATGGGCTATCTAACACTGAAAGAATTTTTCAAATCAGACCAGTAGTTCCTGAGATTAGCGCGTTCAAGCAAACAAACAAACAAACTCTTCAGCTTTATATATTTAGTGGACCCGCTCAACTTCGTCTGCGTCACAATTTTCATTACTGCTCCGTCTTAGCGTGGTGGCTATATATCAAATATTATAAAACAGTAAAACATAAAAAAATTAAAATATTATAAATAAGAAAGATAAAATATTATAAAAAAGTTAACAGACTTCCAAACAAAACACTACAAAGTATAAAATAACAAAGCAAAAACACCGACTTTGTTATTTTAACTTTTTTGTAAAAAGTTTTTGATAAATCAAAACTATCTCCAATATTTTTTTGTAAATCAAACGGATGGATTAATAGAATAAGGGTTTTCTGAAATATCGAGCACCAGGTGGCAGCACAGAGGCTTCAGTCTCAAACACCTATCAAATCGCTAATTTTCTGACATTTGTTAAGTTGACGTCGATGTCATATTAATGTCAAAGTCACTTTTTTCAATGAAGAGGTCCTCTCACCTGCGTGGCGCCAACTGGTGGAGGAAATTTTCCTGAAAACACTCATTGTTATTTTTCTATTTAGGAAAGTAGGTTCTCAATTAACATCTCTCTACAATAAACGTCTAAAACACCGTAAACACTCACTAATCAATGTATGTTTACAGATGAACGAGGGAGCCGCGCTGGTGTTCGCAGACGAACTCAAACAGACGCTCGACAGATATCTCTTTGGGATCTGCCCGACGAGCTTTAAGGTAAGATTTGTTTGTAAATATAGGCGCCATTAACGTTAGTCTTTGAGATCGGTGATTGATTGAGAGTTTGATTATTATTACGCTTGCCTATAAGTAACCTATTCACTCTTGACTTAAAGACTCCCAGGTTTTAGCTATCAGAAAACGCAGACTCTGGCAGGGAATTCCAATCCATAGCTGTACACACAATGAATGTGTTCCTAAAACGTTTTGTGCGTGTGAGTGAGATGTCCACCATACTCCTCGGTTTCTGGAAAAAAAATACCGACTCTTCACAAATGATAATATGCACCTCAAGTGATGGTATTGGCATTGGTTTAATAACGGGCATTAGACAATATTATGGCGGCCCGCACCGGGTGACACCCCATTTGGAGGTGATACTCGACCATTCGTTGACTGTTGTTTGTCTCAGTCGGGTGTCACCTCTCTAAACGGTTGACGCAAGAAACTTGTCGGAACTAGGGTGCAAAATTTTTGAGACTACTGTCACTATATTGAATGTCACAACCCATATTATTTCGAGGGGGGTCACCATAGAGCAACACAGGCCACCGGCGAACCGGTTCGCCGGTGGCCTGTGTTACTCTATGGGGGTCACCCATGCTAACTACGCCACTGAACTGAGCCAAAGGGCGAGTCTAAGAACGTGTCAAATCTTAATTTAGTGCTAATTTACGATAGATTTTCATGCTAAAGTAAAGTTTGACAAATGCTCAACATCAAAAGCTTTAATTAATTCAGAAATCAGAGGTACTCACATGATTAAAAGGTCAAGTAGGTAATTTTTTTTTAAAGATGGGAAATCATCAAATTGTAACTCCTCCCGCTCTGTTCGCAGAGGAGGTGTCAGACTTACTGACTAAAACCGATCCGTGTTCCTCATGCCCACCCTTTGCGTTTCAGGGCCGCGGTGTCTCTTTCGAACAATTTCCACGATATTTTTTTTTATTTGTAATGGCAATGGGTTTGTTCTTGACTCTAGTCTATGTCAGAGATGACAGAGACAAAGTCTACGATGTAGACGAGTATATTAGGTATCAGAAACGGGTCAATGGTCCTCTTCTGATATTTTATTAGTTAGCTACAGTGCTGACCCAATAAATAAATAAGTAATAGGTCAATCCGAGCTCAGAATAAATCATAAACACTGAGTTAACATGCTCGACTAATAAAATATGGGTTAACACATTCTGCGTGTACACTAGCTTATGCAGCGACTTCGTACGCTCATATCCCGTTTATTGTTTATTCCCGTTCCCCTTGGAATTTCGGGAAATCTTCTCTAAGTGCTCCCCTACACTCCCCAAGGAATACTCCTCACCGTCTTATTTATTATATTTTACCCTTATGTACTTATTTTTTCTGTTTACTTATCACGTTTTAATTACTTTTATGCCGCTCCGATCGACGTCATATTTAACGCCGGCTGTCGCTGAAAACCAGCGCTGTAGCTCTGTCTCGCACACGAGTCCCAGCATTATGCTGAGCGATGGCCGTTTTGCGCGAATATGACGCATATCGTCCCAATTTTTAAAATTTAGTTTTATTTAATCTCTATTTTATTTGTTTGGTAATTGGTATGCGTCACGCTTGGCGCAAATAAACGCTTTTTCTTTCTTTAACTAAAATATGGCGTCAAAAAATTCGTCCGTATCGCTCTGGACTAAAAGAGAGAACAAATTCAAATACTTAGTTTTTTCATTATATTGACGTTGAGTTAGACGTTTGCCAATCCGTTGAAGGATTACAGGCGTCATATTATTTATTTATTTACCCAAGAACTGGCCCAGCACACACAGTTACATAACATAAACATAAACACCAAACCATTAACTCAAAACCTAAATATAACTCCGCAAATTGTTTTCACTCCGCAGTTAGAGAAACTGAAATTATAAACGGGGAGTGCCGAGTAGGGTTGCCACTTGTACCATACAACATGTTATCATCATCATCTGCCTAGCCTTTTTCCAACTATATTGGGCTCGGCTTCCAGTCAAACCGGATTTAGCTGAATACCAGTATTTTACGCGGAGCGGCTGCCTACCAGACCTCCACAACCCAGTAACTGGGTAACACGGTACTTCATGGCAAGACTGGAGTCAGATTAACTGGCTTCTGACTATCCGTAACGACTGCCAGAGATCTACAAATGACAGCAGGGACCAACGGCTTAACGTGCTTTCCGAGGCACGGAGTGAACTCGGTATATTAAGATGGTCACCGATAGAATAGAATAGAATAGAATAGAATAGAATAGAATAGAATAGAATAGAATAGAATAGAATAGAATAGAATAGAATAGAATAGAATAGAATAGAATAGAATAGAATAGAATAGAATAGAATAGAATAGAATAGAATAGAATAGAATAGAATAGAATAGAATAGAATAGAATAGAATAGAATAGAATAGAATAGAATAGAATAGAATAGAATAGAATAGAATAGAATAGAATAGAATAGAATAGAATAGAATAGAATAGAATAGAATAGAATAGAATAGAATAGAATAGAATAGAATAGAATAGAATAGAATAGAATAGAATAGAATAGAATAGAATAGAATAGAATAGAATAGAATAGAATAGAATAGAATAGAATAGAATAGAATAGAATAGAATAGAATAGAATAGAATAGAATAGAATAGAATAGAATAGAATAGAATAGAATAGAATAGAATAGAATAGAATAGAATAGAACAGAATAGAATAGAATAGTGTGGAATTAGTCCACAGACCAACCTTGGCAAGCGTTGCTTAATCTTAAAGATCGACCCGTGCGTTTGTTATTATTTAGCCACGAGCTCCTCCACTGCTGAACGTAAAGCCTCCCCCAAAGAGCGCCAACCATCCCGGTCCTGGGGGGCTACTCTCAAAGCCTGAAGTCCGTAGTTTCGTGCTTAGTTGCGGGCGTAGGTATTCTACTTCGTATCTCGAATTCTATACACCCAGAAACCCCGAGCATTGCTCTCTCCATTGCACGCTGAGCAACCTTGAATTTGTGGACCAGGCCTATGGTGAGTGTCCACGTTTCGGTTCCGTAAGTCACTACGGGTAGAACGCACTGGTTATAGATCCTGGTCTTAAGGTGGTCAAACGTGTAACTGAATAAACTGAATACTTCTTAAAGGGTCATTGTACTCATCGTGAATATCTTTTACTATGGGAACAACTCCGAAATCGCGAAAACAAATCAGCTGTTCAGTAAATTTTGTCGAGTTATGCGTACCGTAAATGTATGGGGCAGTTGTTTTTTTTTCGTCTTGGTCCCATAGTGAAAGTCGTTTATAATGATGAGTACAATGAACCCTTAAGAGAAAAATAATATACTACTCACGCAAAATACTACTTATTTTATCGCTAATTCAAATATTCTCTCTACCGAGGAATTTTTTTTATAAAATTCCTTATAAGCCGGAAATATGTAGGTTAATAAAAAGCAGATTGGAAGGGTATCCGTTGCGAGGCAGTTAGGAATAGAATATTCGCTCTCGCATCGCTCGCTCTACCATTTAATTTTTCGTAAGCTTTTTGTTTTTTTTTTTTTTTTTTACGTAAGCTTAGTTTTTTTATTTTTCTCAGCTTTAAGGGACTGTAGACCTGAATATATGGTTTCAATTTCAACTCGATACCTCCACGCGTTCCCGAGATAAAGCGTCTTGACAGACAGACAGACGGATGGACTACAAAGACACTACTTGAGATTTGAGATGCCGATGCACTCCACCAGCTTCTACGACAAATCTTTTACGGTTCAAGCGGTGCGGTTATGGAATGCTTTGCCCGTATCAGTAAGACGTGCTCAATCTTTGTCCATTTTCAAAACAATGGTCAAAAATCACTACCTTTCTGTTTGATCGTTATCACTCGATTCCTATGCTTTTTATTTATTTGTAACATAATTATAATTGTATATATTTATCTATTATGTATTTATTTATATAATTCGTACACCTAAGACTACCTGCAGTACTGTATTTCCGTTATCGTTGAAATCCATCCAAAGGTTGTCTTGAAAAGATCGCTTTTAGCGATAAGGCCGCCCATTGTGTCACCCTATGTAATGTTTTCTTCATCTATCTTTTCTGTAACTTATATGGTGTACATAATAAAGAGTATTCTATTCTACAAAGTGATCCTATAAGGGTTTCGTTTTTCCTTTTGAGGTACGGAACCTTAAAAAAACTATCTTTCTCCCAAAAAAGAGGTGCCAACTGGCAACCCTCAAGCAGAGTGCGTCAGACCGTCAAATGTTCGTAAATATGTTTGCGTTAGCATTTCTGTAAATTGTTTATGTACACTTGCGGCTAAATTCAGTCAGCTTAAATTAGCTGTTGTTTTTAGGGTTTTTAATTAACACGTTCGTTCGTGTTTTCTTGTCAATCAATGCTAATAATTCGTATTGTAATGTAAGTAGCTGTCACCGGAAAATAGATTGTAAAATATCGCGTGAAATTGTAAATATTTTTTTTTAATAAGACTCGTATTGGAAACTATTGAATTTGGTAGGGATTTATTGTATGCAAAGCGATTTTACAGAGTCTGCAATTTTCTGGTGACATAGATACTATGACCAGAATTGAGTAGATGCTATAGTTAAAGGCAGACAAAGAATTAACAAAACCTTTTATAAGATAACTTTTATTTATTACTAACTCGTGCCCGCAACTTCGTACGCGTGCCTACCAATATCCCATCTTTTCCCGTTAACTTAGGAATTCCGGGAAATATTCTCTTAGTTCTCTCCCCTCCACTCGACTCGAGGCTTTTTTAAAATACGGCCGCCGCTGGCAAGTCCTTTTAAGCAGAGGACAATATCCTCAGTTGACCAGCGAGGGACCACTGAGAATAATTAATCTGCTATTTTAAGTTCCGAATATCTATAATAACGCAAACGAAGTGGTGGGCAAAAACAATCAATAACAAAAAAAACCGGCCAAGTGCGAGTTGGACCCGCACACGAAGGGTTCCGTACCATAAACCTTAATTTTTATTATTAGTTGTTATAGTGGCAATAGAAATACACAATCTGTGAAAATTTTAACTCTCTATCTATTAGATACGGTTCTTGAGATACAGCCCGCTGACAGACAGACGGATGGACGGACATCGGAGGCTTAGTAATAGGGTTCCGTTGGTAACCCTTTACGGAATCCTTAAAACCGGCCAAGTGCGAGTCGGACTCGCGCATGAAGTTGTCCGTACCATCGTATTTTTTTTTTGTTACAGAAATAACAATCCGTGAAAATTACGGTTCATGAGATACAGCCACGGACGGACAGACGGACAGCGGAGGCTTAGTAATAGGGTTCCGTTGGTTACTCTTTGGGTACGGAACCCTTAAATAAAATCTAAAAAGTTAAAAACTCAATCATCCCACTTCCGTATATTTGTGTGCGTAAATAAATAAATCGCCTCACTTAGTTTTACAGTCTGTTTTTTAAGCTCAGAGACTAAATTGACAAGTGAAAATGGCAAACTGACATAGATTTCAATAGCATTTAAGTCAGTTTTGACATTTGAAGTTGTCAATTTAGTCTCCGAGATTAAAAAACAGACATTAGTGTCCACTCTCGAAAGCGAATAGAAGTGCTAGAAATCACAATATTATCACCCAGTCTCGTTGGTTCCAGCTGCCGCTGAAGGGCAAGAACATCACCGCTGTGCCATGTGACCTGGACACCGATCAGCAGGACTTAGCTGGCAGGTGAGCATCTACCTCTATCATCATCATCATCATATCAGCCGAAAGACGTCCACTGCTGGGCATAGACCTCCCCCAAGTGCCGCCACTACAACCGGTCCTGTGCGTCTCGCATCCATCAGCTACCCGCGAACCTCCCCAGGTCATCGGTCCACCTTGTGGGAGGCCGCGCCAGTTCCAGAACTTTTCAGCCCCATCGACCATTCGTTTTGCGAGCAATGTGCCCTGCCCACTGCCACTTCAGTTGGCGATCCTTCGGGCTATGTTCATTCCTGATTCGATCAAGCAAGATAGCCATACTCAACTCATTTTAGAGATTGCCCTGCAATGGGACATACTGGGCTAATCCAAGCAATAAAATCGTTTGTGATAGTAGCTTTTTTAATTTTCCAGACTGGCAACACTGGCTTTGCGCGCACATACTGCCGCACGGTCTGACTGCGCTCGCCTCGGCGCCGCGCTTGCCAACACGCTCGGAGATCTCGCGCGCACTGCTGCTAACAGACAGCTTTTAGCTGCAGGTTTGTTTCCATATCTTAAGGCGCCTTCAAATTAGTCGCTAAGATCCGCGCGGCAGCAGCTGTCGCGCTGCTTTGTTAATCCATACAAATAACAAACGTACGGCAGCCGCGCTGCTGTCGCGATTTTTTTTACTATTAATAGGCACGCGCTTGACCACCATCTCACCTGATGGCACGCTTGCCTAGAAGTAACCTATTCACTCTTGACTTAAAGACTCCCAGGTTGTAGCTATCGGGAAACACAGACTCCGGCAGGGAATTCCACTCCTTAGCTGTACGCATTATGAATGTGTTCCCAAAACGTTTTGTGCGTGTGAACGGCGATGATGGAAAGGGCTTGGCGGAATTAAATTATGCAATTCCGTCGCACATTCCCCAAAATGCAACCGGTAGAAAACCGACAGGCTAGCAACTCGTCGTCGATGCTCAAGACTCTGGAGCTTCGTCGCGACGAGCCTCTCATTGCCCATGATCCTCTTGGCTTGTTTCTCAATTGACTCAACGCGCTGCTGTCGCTTTGCAGCCGCGCGGCAATTTGCGTTTATTCATTGTATGGATTAACAAAGCAGCGTGACAGCCACGCTGCTACCGCGCGGCACTTAGCGACTAATTTGAATGCGCCCTTACTACTACTAATAAATGCTAAAGTTTGGATTGGTCAATAAATGTTAGTTACTCAATCACGCCAGAACGGCTGATTAGAATAGAATTGGAAATTTTACAAAGTTAGATTTAAAAAGAAATATACTAAAACACTATTTTTTTATATCTCGAGAGTATATTTCTTTCATATCTTTTGATATTCACGCGGGCGAACGGCCACACAGAAGCCCCCTCCCCCAGGTCCAGAATTCTTTGGCAGTCTATAACGAAGTTGTTGAGGAATTTACAAAAAGTAATCCAAGGAGGCTTGTTCAACGCTAATCTGTTGGAACCACAACAAAGTGCAAAAACGAGGTGAAACGAATGGCTATAACGTTCAGCCGGTGAACGACCAATAATTTACGGTTGGCCGCCAGAACGTTAACATGAAAACGATTCGTTAGGCTTGAAGTTTCTGAGAACTGGTAGGAACGATTGCAAAGTGTTCCAAATACTTAAAAGTTATTGTGGTGGGGTGTTGGACAATATTTTGTCATGCATATAGAGGTCTGCGCAGAAACGGATACGTTCTACGTGGAAGCGATCGTATTCGTATGCGTCGACATCCTGCCGGATGCGATTGGATCCGTTCGTATCCTTTCCGATCCAATACGATGCGAGCCGTTTGGAGGCAAGTTATTATATAACTTCTGATTTAACATTTCTTTATTCTCCCCACAGCTGCAAGCAACGAGCAAAAGAAACGGAAACTATCAAAAAGCCAAAAGATGAAGATTCAAGCAAAGCAGAGGACAGCCCTCGCCGTCAAGAAGAAGGCCGCCGCCGCCGCAGCTGCCGCTGCCGCCAAAATGACCACTTAATTAACATAAATTATGTATGTCATTCCTATTATGTTGTGTATTTTATGTCGAGCTTCGTTCTATCGAAAGTTATTGTTAACCTTGCATTATTATTAAGTACAAACCTTGTGTCTGTTGGGGTTTCCCTATCCTATTGTTTCACCTTTTCAGGTTTTTAAAGTCTGTTCAGTCCTCACCTTTGTCATCATCAGGCTAGCCTTTTCCCAACTATATTGGGGTCGGCTTCCAGTCAAAATGGATTCAGCTGAATACCAGTGTTTTACGTGGAGCGGAACACGGTATTTCTTGACAAGTCAGTCCTCACCTTTGTATTAGAAAAAAAGAAAATATATGGGATTTTTATAATCCTTTTTGGAATTGTCTTTTGTATAAATTGTGTCTAAATACATTTTCATTCATGGATTTCTTTTTGGATGATGATGAAAAATCAAAAGGTACGAACGTAACTCGCATGCCAACGTTTTACAATTCTAGTGATGCAGCAGTTTATTCTGTGCATTTGCATGCTGGGGAGTTCAAGATTGTTTGTTTAGTCGATAATGTGTAGTCAGTTTCGTGAAACTTAAAGTATAGGGGGGGTGAGAATTGTAATATATTTTTTGTAAGACTACTGCGAATAAATACATGGAACTACCAACGCGCCCCGGCTTCGTCCGGCAGCAAATTCTATTCTCAATCCTTCATCATTCGTCGCTGTTTCTATTAATGAAAAAACCTAAGTGGTTTACAAGAAATAGGCGGAGACACAGACAGAGACAAACAGCGACTTTGTTTTATATTATTTAGATATTCTATACTATTCCTAATATTACTAGTAATCAGTGCTAGGTTGGTTAGAAACTTATTAATAATAAAAATTAAACTATGCACTGTAAATGTGAGAAAATGTTGCACAAAATTAACCACTTATGGATGTAATTTTATGTACTTGCTAAGTATTATAATTTTAAGTTATTTATTAATTAATGTAAAGATTACTTAATGTAATGTAATTTGTAATTATTTTGAAATAAAGATATTTTCATAAAATTTTTTTTTTTTTTTTTAAACATTATGTAATACATAACATTAAAAAATACTCATTTCGTCTATTCGCTCCTCGTTAAAGATATTCGTATTTTTTTTACCCGACTGCTCCAGGTGTGGGGTTATGGTTTTGCTACTGACCATTAAATGACTGCCATACCACTACACTATTTAGACGATGTAAACACGCAGCCACGCTGTTGCTTTTAGAAGCATAATTGACCCATCGATTTACTACTAACGTCTTATGATGATCACGTGGGTCATTTGACCATCACCACCATGATGGTCAAACGATTTCAAGATTATTTATTAGATAGGTATAGAAAATGCGTAGACGGAGCATTACCAATAAACCACTCACTAAATAATTCGTATTTCAGAAAAAATATTCTAAATACAGCACTCAAAGTAAACAACAAAAATAACAAAGGAGTGAACACTGACGAGGAACAGAGCTCTCACCTCTTTCTTGCCTTAATCGGCCGGTCTGAGTGGGAATTCGCAAGAGCAAACGTGCTCGGGAGAAGGATGTATAATTGCGAAATTGCTGATAACTTTTTCACTCCTCTAGCACCTCTGCGGGGCTATTGGCTATCTTTTTCAAGGTCAGTGACTAACTGGCTTCAGTTGTACACCGAACTTTGATGACAACTGAGAATTTCATAACATTGGTATTACGTATCACACTGAGTGGATTTCATGTTACGGTGACTTATAGACAGGGAACGGTGCTCTTCGTAACCGCACTTGACGCCTCTATTTTTTATCGACTATTATGCTGCTGAGTTGAAGAACGTCTTTTGAGCATTACAATACTACATTTTAGAGAACATTTTATTTAAGCGGTTTATAAAATACTCTTGACCTATTTTTACGTCGCTAACTCAAACAAAAACAAACTGGGTTCATTCTTTCGTAATTGCTTAAAACTTGCGAGTTGTGCAGATTTAAATAATAAAATACTGTGTTTACTAGTGTTTTGTGAAAATAAATCCTTAAATTAAAGGTAAGTAAAACCACTAAATACATAAGTAGGCTCGCGATAGATCGAGTAAGTTTATTACTTACTTATTCTAAATTTTGTATGAGTGTTTGTTTCGATAGGAGACCAATTTCTAAGCATTAAAACTTCAACTTATTAAAACAACTATCATTTATATTAAATATGGTGTTATAAAAAAAATATATGGTGTTTATATCCAAGTGAGCAATTTTAGATACCTACCTCTACCTATACTTTATTGATGTAGAATATTTGATTTAAGATGCCTGCACGCTGAAGTTTCCATAAGGCAAATGGAATTATTTGTGGAGTTTGCGGAGTCCAATCCCGATACTGCATTGGGCCGCTTTCCGGGAGGGCCACAGGCTGTTAGAGTCACCCGAGATGTATGGGACACTATAGCAGTCCAACTAAACTCAGTGGCAGAGGGAACCACTAAAACACCAGACCAATGGCGAAGAGTAAGTTTACATTTTAATATATCCTCTGAAAATACACTACCTAAATACCTATTAATACATTTTCCATTATCTTCATCATTACTTTTAATGCTGAATTCTTTTGCATTTTTGTCACATTATACGTGGTCCCTTTTGCCCCACTTATGAAGTCTCTCCACTCAAGACTCACAAAACGCTCAAGTACCTCTGATAAAAAATGACTCTTAAAAACAGCTTGCATTTTAAGTTTGTTGTGTTGTTTATGTTCTTAGAAGTAGCTTGGTTAAGGATAGTATTTAATATCTGACGAAGGTATATTGTTCTAACATAGTTACAAAATATTTTTTTTATTTTTTTTTAACAAGTACAGAGTTTAAGGCCAAGACAAAGGACAAAGCTGCAGACTCAAGGAGGAATGCATCACACAAAGACCTCTGTCTACTGAGTTACACCCGCCGAGCCGCAGCCCTCGACTCGAGAGATGCGAAAGAAATTTTTAAAATTTCAGTAACAGTTATAATTTTATTTTTAGGGTATGCTCAGCGCTCCACTGCACCAGCCAGAAAAATGAGATCACACAGACAAAGTTAGTACCTACATCGTATTATAAAGTAGTTCATGATCTTTTTAAAAACTGAAATCAATATAAAATTTTATAAATTACAGTTCATAGAGATGAGAGGACGCCACGCTGGGCCTACAAAATAGAATCTCGAAGCATTGCTGCTGAAGAGCGTTATTCAGCCTCAATGGAAGCGCTCGTGATGTACATATCTAGTTATTTAAATAGATCTCAATAGTTAGTTAGTTTGTTGGTTCTCAATAGTTGGTTGCAGGTCCAATGTTTTCTTCATCTATCTTTTCTGTAACTTATATGGTGTACATAATAAAGAGTATTGTATATTAGCATAGATTAAATGAAATTAAAAATAAAAGACTGATAATATTATTCATGTTATTATATTCAGTGTGTAAGTCACCATGTATAAAATATGTTACTAAAGGGGCTTTTATACTTAGGTACAGTTATGGACCCTGTTAGGTTACAGCAACAATATAGGTTCTTATTGAAATAAAAATGTAACAGTACCTAAAATTAAGACAATTATGTTAATAAAACTTGTACTTATAAAAAAAAAAATATTCGAATAAAGAAATAAGAATAAAATTAAAAATACACAATTCTTATTAATATTAGTAACCTATATATTATATTATTACCTCTAGAATTATTAAATAAATTATTAAGATCTAAAATTAATACAAGAAAATATCTTACAATATTATTAACAATTTTACACATACTTAATCAATTTGAATATGAAGTCCAAAGATTAATGAATACTAGATATCTCTAGCATTCCATAATCTTTCAAATCCAGCTTTACTCAAACGAAAATTCGCAATAAACTCTCTGTCTGGCAACTGCAAGGGATTACTAGCGTCACGCAAGCGGCGCCTCTCAATTCGCAAATGGTTTTGTTTTCGCTGTTCTTCAGCATATTCCATCAATATTAGACGTGTCATTCCTCTTTACTAACACGTATCACAATAATTTAACACTTACTAAACACAAAAAAAACTTTTAACTCTACTTTACCCAACACTCGGCTTCGGTGTTAATCACTAGAATTCTTAAAACACTACATACGAGTAGTGTCTTTCACGAGAATTGTGACAAGTTACGTGATTATCACTTTGATGTCCACTCTAAGCATTAAAAGCTTACACAATCGCAATCTTACAAGTATCGATACGTTAACATCTGTCAAAATATGTTACGGTGGCTATCAGCGAAACTGGGTGCTCATGACGTCATCCTTGTTAGCCACTGAAGATAGCCAATACGAAACTAGCTGTTTGACAGTTAATCGTTGAACACTTTGCCAAGTGATCTTCACTATGAGCTGTCAACTGAGATACGCAATAGCACCGCAGGTCATTCCCGGGCACTAAATCCATGTATATTGTCAGTGATCAGTAGTGGACGGTAATTAGTCAACTGAACCACCCAAACCCATAGCCTCTCATCTTTTGTTTCCATATTCTGCAATAAATAAAAAAGAAATACTATATTTGGAAAATATTATCCAACTACTTGATATAGTACCTACCAATTTTCAAGTGACTGTCAGTCTGCCAAACTCATAACGTAGACGTAGGCAGTCAAACATTGATAGTATCAAAAAAAGAATGGTCAAAATCGAACTTGTCAGTAAAAAGTATATACATAATCAAAATATATACGCGTCGACATGAGAACCTCCTCCGTTTTTTCCTTGGGTTAAAAATACCGATACTACTACTAAAATAGTAGAAAAAAAAAGAACCTATCACACTGAACTGTCATTTTCTCGTACGTCAGAGTTGACATTGACAACTTAATCAAAATAATTTTCTGCAACCTGCACGAATTGCATTTTTGCAATGTCAACAGTGGTAAATAAAGTTTATTATACGCGTGATTTATTGCGGTAAGAACTGATTACGACTTTCAATACAGCAGAGGTAAGTAAAAGCTACATTTACGTCAACAAACTCAGCGATTATTTATTGTTATTGTAAATAATTTGAATTTTTATCTGGAAAGTGTGAAAATGAAAAACTAAAACATTGCACCAGAAATAACTATAATATATGTGCCTAAATATCATCAACAATAACGACTCAGCCTTATTACTTGCCTATAAAGTTATTGTAACCCATTTTCCAAACATTTTATGTAATATAACTTTTCTAAGCTGACCGCTCTTTCTACGTTAAGAAAATCGGTCGATGTGGCTATTTTCTTATCCAACCATAGTCACATAACACCTTATTACATGCGAGTACCAAGTTAAAATTTGACTGCAGATAAAATGTCAACTTTAAATTTTTTTGGAGGATTTGAGGTTACTTACGACAAAAATGTGCCATGCTCTATCTATGACTAGATTCTTACTAGATCTCGAATGTTTAGGTCACAAAAAAATAATAATATAAACCATAAACTGTGCTTATAAAAAAATATGAAAATCTACATTTTTAAGTTTTACATAACACAGGCTGTATAATTATTACTCTAAAATATTTAAATAACTGAACACATTTTCAAGATTTCTAGAAATCTTTGTTACTGTAAGAAAAATATTATGGCAGTTTTCAATTAGGTATCAAAAAGTTCACCATTCCTGCAAAAGTATTCTAAAATATGAGTACCATTATTAAATATATATATATTAAAATATTAAATAATTAATAAATCCCTTCAAATAATTCCAGAAGTTTGCCCTGCCAGAGTGTTTGGTGAAATATCTACAAAACATAGACAAGACACTCAAAGATGGACAAACTCAGAGAAGAAGTTATAACAAAAAGCAATGAAAGCAATGCAGTCGAAGATATTGTGAGAGAACACTGTTACTTCGAAGTTAATACGAAGACAGTGCTTTTCTGTCATTTAATTGACCATAATTATTTGTAAGTATTTCATTTGTCTTGAAAATAAGCAATAATTATATATGGACTAGCTTGTGCCAGCGCCTTCGCCCGCGTCATCCCTAGGGAGCATACTCCCGGGATAAAAAGTAGCCTATGTCCTTTCTTAGGCTCTAGACTATCAGTCTGTATACCAAATTTTATTTAAATCAGTTCCCTGTTTGTTTGTTTGTTTACTTGAACGCGCTAATCTCAGGAACTACAGGTCCGATTTAAAAAATTCTTTCAGTGTTAGATAGCCCATTTATCGACGAAGGCTATAGGCTATATATCATCACGCTAAGACCAATAGTAGCGGAGCAGTAATAAAAATTGAGACACAGACGAAGTTGCGCGGGTCAACTAGTTTATAATATTCAACTTCAAATTAATTCTGAGAATTGTCCTATGGAACTTGGGGTTGGTGTCACATGTCTTCATGTATTATCATAACTAGTAGATACCAGATCCTTAATGCTGCGGTTCCACCAGATTCCTCCAAATTCCCTTTAAATTCCAGTGTTTGTTAAGAAACTGGTGCTAAGTGAGGTTAGATAAATGATGCGATTCTATTGGTTCTTATGAAACACATCCCTTGCTACAAATCCTCATACATCTGTGGTGGAAATGTAGCAGAAATGCTCTTATGACCACATGATTTTCAGCATAAATTCGTATTTCTAATCTACCACATTTAATTCCAGTGAGACCGAAAGCCCAAAGTCAAAGAAAAAACCAGCAAAGAAAACAAAACGTAAACGGACCATCAAAATAACAGAACTACGAGCCGTTTACAACTGCAAGAATTGTGGCTACCGCACAATGGATCGGGAACTCTCAGCGAAGCACAACTGTGATAGAAAACCAGCCAGATATGTTCCATGCACAAAATGTGACAGAAACAAGGCACCAGAAGGTTACCAACAGTGTACTAAATGTTCCTATTTTACGAAAAACAAAGGTAGTTTGAAAATTCATATGCGGATACATGCCAAAGGGACACCGTATAAATGTACGGAGTGTGATTTTTCTGGAAGAGATCTGAAGGACTTAATCGCTCACTTCGGTAAGGTTAGGGATTTAAAGTGTGAGTGTGGTTTCACGACGCATGTTAAAACGCAGATGGTGGCTCATAAGCGGTCTCATACGGGGGAAAAGCCGTTTTTATGTGGGATATGTAATTATTCTACGGCTGATAGAGCATGTCTTCATAGGCATTTGAAGAAACATGAAGTGTAGTTTAGTTATTTTATATAATGTGATATTTTTATTTACTTCCAATGTTTGTTTTTTGTACAGAACAATAAAATATTAAATAATGTTAATCAAACAGTTTTTCATTTCATTTGTGTATACATGCCTAAAGTATATTTATGAGCTCAGGAACAAATTGGAAGGAGATGAAAAATCACGCTGTTGCGTCAAATTAATAAGCGCATTATTGCTTCGTGATGGGGTATCTTTATCACGTTGCGTTTGCCAACTTTCTAATAAAACTGGGAAACGCATTTTAAATGGAGCAACTGCCTATAGGGACTGTGCACGGCATTGACTATGCCCTATTGGCATAGGGCATAGTCATATTCGAAGTCTAGTGTCGCATATTCGAAGTTGAAGTTGAAGTGTCAGAATACTTGACAGTGACGCTTCTGTGCTGCCACCTGTGGTTCCTGCACGCTCAGTTTAGGGGAACGTGCGCGAAGAAGACTGTCATGCCAATCCACCTATCGTAGCTATTTCGATTTTTTCACTTGAAACATACTTGACAGTGACCAGTGACATTTCTGTGCCTATAGTTTCTGCACGCTCCCTATATGACCTACAGAACCCAATAACTGAGTCAGACGAAAGTGCTATCAGATTTTTTGATGCCGTCAAATCTGCGGGCCCGTATATCGCAATACTGGAGCGCTGACACAGCGACTACTAGGCCGCGTTAACTTTACACCTGGCTCGAAGCTCGTTACTCACCCTCAAACCCCGCGCGGCGCCCCGCCATTATAACACCACCGTTTCATCGAAATCGAATTGTTCAATTAAAAAAAAAAACTTTTTTACGAACAAAAAAACTTGAGCAAATTCCAAACAAAACACTACTCTTTATTTTTTTAACCGACTTCTGAATTTAAGGTTAATTTCGGAAGTCGGTGTTAAAAAAGAAATTGGTTGCCTGTAAAGTCGGTATACGGGCGAAAGTTTTACGTGACAACGACTTTTTATGTCTGTCTCTCTCGCTCTTAGGCGGGCTAACCATGCCCGAGTGGAAGGGACGCGTGCCTCTCACTCGCTCTCATTGTGAGCGCATAACGTGAGCGGAGCGTAACGCAGTTTCTTGAAGTGTCACCCGGCAAACCAATTTATAAGACGTTGTCACGTCAACAAAGAATTTACTTTTAAGTGGTGATATTTGGACGGCGGAGTTCACGGCATATTCGTCTACGCAGAAAAGCAAAAATGCTCATAGAATAATTAAAACTACTGCACCAAACTGAATTAAATTTTTACGGGACCAAATGGCAAGTATGCCGATCGAACTAAAAAATAATCACATAAATCGGATCAGGGTGGCGACTCCCTAAGCTCGAAGTCCGTAGTTTCGGGCTTAGTTGCGGGCGTATTCTACTCCGTATCACCAAACCACTAAGAATTAATGACAACAGAAAGTGTTGGTTACTGTCAAATCGTGATGTCATTTATTCTTAGTTCGGGTTTGGGACTATTCGTTATTCCGTAAGTGATACGAAGTAAAATACGCCAGAAACTACGGACTTCGGGCTTAGAGAGTAGCCCCCCAGAAACCTCAGAGTAATCGGTATGCAAGCAGCTAACTTGCAACTACTGACAATGTTGCGAGTGTGCTGAGTAGACAATGATTGTACAACACACTCGTAAGTATGTCAAAAGCATAAACAATTGTAATGCACAGATTAGAAATAAACATTGGCAGTGCTGTGGATTTTTTTTTTTTTTTTTTTCTGTAATGGGTTTGCTCTTGAGTCTAGTCTATGTCAGAAATGACAGAGACAAAGTCTACGATGGAGCGAGCCTAACCTACCTACAGCCTTTTGCCTGTAGGTATACCGAATAGCTTTGTTGACTGCAAATACATAAAAAAATACCCACCGAATTGAGAACCTCCTCCTTTTTTGGAAGTCGGTTAATTATAAATGTCATTCGACCAAGGTGTCAAGTTCACTCGGCTGAGTAGTAGACGGGGTCGTGACAGGCCGAAGAGAAGGCGGCGGGAAGAAAATAATATAATTATCGATATCTACCCATTATGTCTACAGAGTTTCGGTAAATTAGATGGCCCAGCGGCCTTAAAAAGGTCACTTTAGTAGAATCATAATATTAATCACGCAACAATCACTCAAATTTCTTATCTTTATCGCTAACGCATTAGGTTCAAGGTTGATTGGGAAAATTTGATAGTGACGAGTAGCGTGATGTGCTTTCCGATTCTCCTAAAGCGGCCTTTAGACCCGCAGTATTTGGGTCTGATAAAAATGATAGTTTTAAACTTGAAATCTGTAGATATTAGTTACATGAATTCAATTTCCTGGTGTCCAATTCGAAGCATTTTCTGATGGTATTGAAAATTATACTTTATGACGAGTGTTTTAAAGTTGAAAATTATTTACGCAGACATCAAATGGCTTATTTGAACTTTTAAGTCAATGAGAATAAGGCATATTATTTAAGTCCGTCCTTATAACTATTCGGGAAGGACTTATAGCAATAATAATGTGACTAGTCCTGCCCTTGTAAATTTACATTCAGGGTACCTACCTATTTATTGATATTTCACTGTGTACTACTCTGTCAAGAAAGTACCGGGAAAAGATCAATAATACACAAAATGTCTGTTATTCATCCAAAATTTTATCATCTTCAAAGTATGCTCCTTTAGAAACGATACACTTGCGCCAACGAATAATCCATTCATCAAAACATTTTTTAAACGCTGCTTCCGGAATTGAGTTCAGTTCTCGCCGCGAATTCTCCTTTATGCCTTCTATCGATTGAAAACGGGTGCCACGAAGTGGTAATTTGAGTTTAGGAAAAAGAAAAAAGTCAGCAGGAGCCATATCTGGTGAATATGGTGGTTGCTGGATGGTATTTGTTGAGTGTTTGGTTAAAAATTCGTTCACAATGATAGCCTTGTGCGAAGGCGCATTGTCGTGGTGCAAAATCCAAGAATTTTCTTTCCACAAATCTGGCCTTTTTCGTCGAATTTGCTCTCTTAAACGCCGCATAACGCTCAAATAATATTCTTTATTTACCGTTAGACCTTCCGGTAAGAATTCAGAGTGCACAACACCGCGATAGTCAAAGAAAACAGTCAACATGACTTTGACTTTTGATCGACTTTGGCGTGGTTTTTTCGGTTTCGGTTCAGTTGGAAGGCGCCACTCCGAAGCTTGTTGACTAGTTTGCATGACAAACTCGTATACCCACGTCTCGTCACCAGTAACAATGCGTTTCATGAATGTTGGGTCCGAACTGACTCGTTCTAGCATGTCCTCAGCGACTTTCATGCGATTGAGTTTTTGGAGAAAATTCAGATCTTTTGGGACTAGCCGAGCAGCAACATGTTTCATACCCAAATGATTAGTTAAAATGGTACGGATCGACTTGTGAGATACAGAAAGTTCGGCGGCTATCTCTCTCAGAGTTTAATGGGGATTTTCAGTCACTATTTCCTTCACTTTTGCGATGTTAACTTCAGTTGTAGACGTTGACGGCCTACCAGAGCGAGGCAAATCTTCCATCACATCTCGACCGCTTTTGAACGCTTTGAACCATTCATAAGCACGAGTTTTTGATAAAGTCGATTCACCGTAAGCCTTCTGTAACATTTTCAGTGACTCCGAACACGAAATTCCATTGGCGATGCAAAATTTAAGACAAACTCTTTGTTCGATATTTTTGTCCATTATGAAATTCGCAATACACACTATATATATATGATATTACTAAAACCAGCACTGTATTTAATATAAATAACAGATGCAACTCAAACTCCGCGCCAAAATGGAAAACAGTTGTGCCAATCTAACAACTACAAAAAACAAAAATTTGAATTTGGAACGATAAACAAATCATCCATTCCCGATACTTTTTTGACTGAATGTATATGCAAAATTGTTATGTAGTACCTAAAGATTTCGGCTAGGTGTAAAGTGCGAATTTGTAAAATAAATGGATAGTAATGTTCATGTTGTTTAATTATATTAGACTACCCTTTTTTTTCGAGCGAAGAAAATGCCTAACGCATACCACATCATCCGGGGAGACGACGTGATTATGTGGGACTTACACCCACTAAAAACTTCATCTGTGCACCTACTTTCGCCTCGATGTGTGGGTAGCGAGAACTGCTACGCATGACATTCGCGACGCGACCCATCCAGCGAGGCCTACTTCTGGACCCCTCCCTCTTCTTTCAGCGATGTCCGGGTGCACTGGGACATCACCACGAATCCAGGGACCTTACAGCAGTTACAGCGTGGACGATAGAATCCCCGATCTATCGTCTGGTCGAAGGCGCATTGTCGTGGTGCAAAATCCAAGAATTTTCTTTCCACAAATCTGGCCTTTTTCGTCGAATTTGCTCTCTTAAACGCCGCATAACGCTCAAATAATATTCTTTATTTACCGTTAGACCTTCCGGTAAGAATTCAGAGTGCACAACACCGCGATAGTCAAAGAAAACAGTCAACATGACTTTGACTTTTGATCGACTTTGGCGTGGTTTTTTCGGTTTCGGTTCAGTTGGAAGGCGCCACTCCGAAGCTTGTTGACTAGTTTGCATGACAAACTCGTATACCCACGTCTCGTCACCAGTAACAATGCGTTTCATGAATGTTGGGTCCGAACTGACTCGTTCTAGCATGTCCTCAGCGACTTTCATGCGATTGAGTTTTTGGAGAAAATTCAGATCTTTTGGGACTAGCCGAGCAGCAACATGTTTCATACCCAAATGATTAGTTAAAATGGTACGGATCGACTTGTGAGATACAGAAAGTTCGGCGGCTATCTCTCTCAGAGTTTAATGGGGATTTTCAGTCACTATTTCCTTCACTTTTGCGATGTTAACTTCAGTTGTAGACGTTGACGGCCTACCAGAGCGAGGCAAATCTTCCATCACATCTCGACCGCTTTTGAACGCTTTGAACCATTCATAAGCACGAGTTTTTGATAAAGTCGATTCACCGTAAGCCTTCTGTAACATTTTCAGTGACTCCGAACACGAAATTCCATTGGCGATGCAAAATTTAAGACAAACTCTTTGTTCGATATTTTTGTCCATTATGAAATTCGCAATACACACTATATATATATGATATTACTAAAACCAGCACTGTATTTAATATAAATAACAGATGCAACTCAAACTCCGCGCCAAAATGGAAAACAGTTGTGCCAATCTAACAACTACAAAAAACAAAAATTTGAATTTGGAACGATAAACAAATCATCCATTCCCGATACTTTTTTGACTGAATGTATATGCAAAATTGTTATGTAGTACCTAAAGATTTCGGCTAGGTGTAAAGTGCGAATTTGTAAAATAAATGGATAGTAATGTTCATGTTGTTTAATTATATTAGACTACCCTTTTTTTTCGAGCGAAGAAAATGCCTAACGCATACCACATCATCCGGGGAGACGACGTGGTTATGTGGGACTTACACCCACTAAAAACTTCGTCTGTGCACCTACTTTCGCCTCGATGTGTGGGTAGCGAGAACTGCTACGCATGACATTCGCGACGCGACCCATCCAGCGAGGCCTACTTCTGGACCCCTCCCTCTTCTTTCAGCGATGTCCGGGTGCACTGGGACATCACCACGAATCCAGGGACCTTACAGCAGTTACAGCGTGGACGATAGAATCCCCGATCTATCGTCTGGTCGAAGGCGCATTGTCGTGGTGCAAAATCCAAGAATTTTCTTTCCACAAATCTGGCCTTTTTCGTCGAATTTGCTCTCTTAAACGCCGCATAACGCTCAAATAATATTCTTTATTTACCGTTAGACCTTCCGGTAAGAATTCAGAGTGCACAACACCGCGATAGTCAAAGAAAACAGTCAACATGACTTTGACTTTTGATCGACTTTGGCGTGGTTTTTTCGGTTTCGGTTCAGTTGGAAGGCGCCACTCCGAAGCTTGTTGACTAGTTTGCATGACAAACTCGTATACCCACGTCTCGTCACCAGTAACAATGCGTTTCATGAATGTTGGGTCCGAACTGACTCGTTCTAGCATGTCCTCAGCGACTTTCATGCGATTGAGTTTTTGGAGAAAATTCAGATCTTTTGGGACTAGCCGAGCAGCAACATGTTTCATACCCAAATGATTAGTTAAAATGGTACGGATCGACTTGTGAGATACAGAAAGTTCGGCGGCTATCTCTCTCAGAGTTTAATGGGGATTTTCAGTCACTATTTCCTTCACTTTTGCGATGTTAACTTCAGTTGTAGACGTTGACGGCCTACCAGAGCGAGGCAAATCTTCCATCACATCTCGACCGCTTTTGAACGCTTTGAACCATTCATAAGCACGAGTTTTTGATAAAGTCGATTCACCGTAAGCCTTCTGTAACATTTTCAGTGACTCCGAACACGAAATTCCATTGGCGATGCAAAATTTAAGACAAACTCTTTGTTCGATATTTTTGTCCATTATGAAATTCGCAATACACACTATATATATATGATATTACTAAAACCAGCACTGTATTTAATATAAATAACAGATGCAACTCAAACTCCGCGCCAAAATGGAAAACAGTTGTGCCAATCTAACAACTACAAAAAACAAAAATTTGAATTTGGAACGATAAACAAATCATCCATTCCCGATACTTTTTTGACTGAATGTATATGCAAAATTGTTATGTAGTACCTAAAGATTTCGGCTAGGTGTAAAGTGCGAATTTGTAAAATAAATGGATAGTAATGTTCATGTTGTTTAATTATATTAGACTACCCTTTTTTTTCGAGCGAAGAAAATGCCTAACGCATACCACATCATCCGGGGAGACGACGTGGTTATGTGGGACTTACACCCACTAAAAACTTCGTCTGTGCACCTACTTTCGCCTCGATGTGTGGGTAGCGAGAACTGCTACGCATGACATTCGCGACGCGACCCATCCAGCGAGGCCTACTTCTGGACCCCTCCCTCTTCTTTCAGCGATGTCCGGGTGCACTGGGACATCACCACGAATCCAGGGACCTTACAGCAGTTACAGCGTGGACGATAGAATCCCCGATCTATCGTCTGCAGACCCCTCTTATGGCGGCATCAGTCAACGAGAGAGTCTTCCTCCCTGACCCGCTCCGCCGCTTACTTCGGCGAGTTTACGCCCGCGCAAAAAGACGCAACCGCCTCCCATACCGTTTCACTGCCGACCATACCCCTAACAACGACCGGCAGCGAAAGATCTCCAATTTCTGCCACCGAATACGGTGCTGCGCTTCCCAAGCAGGGCACTGCTCGAGAGTGTGCAGAGCCGTGTCTTGGCTGCAGCCGCACTGGTGACACACGGGAGTCGCCTCCCGCCTTGCCAGTGGCAGGTATTTGCCAAAACAACCGAACATCGTGGAAGGACATCGTGTCGCCTTCGTGCCCACTGCTCTAGGATTGGCTGGATAGCCCCAACAGTCCAGTGACCGGCACTAGGCGTCGCCAGCCTCGCCGCCTATTGCCTCATGATGGCAAGCTCTCTGCGCCATCTCATCACCACTTCAAGTGGCGGACCACGGCCGCTCTCCGCCCGATCTTGCACACTTTGTTGATAAACTTCGGCAAGCACTCGTGCCTCCAGAACCCTCGGGGGTGTTCCTGCTAATGCGAACGCCGCTTCAGCTGAGATTGTGCGGTGTGCTACCTTATATCAACGTGATCTAAGTCGAAACCAGTTCAATGATGGACACAGACCTCCCCTAACCATCGCTAAATGGACCGGACATCATCTGTCTAGCATTTTCTATTTGTCGGCTTCCAGTCAAACCGGATTCAGCTGAATACCAGTATTTAACGTGGAGCGACTGTCTACCAGACCTCCACAACCCATTAACTGGGTAACACGGTACTTCATGGCAAGACTGGTGTCAGATTTACTGGCTTCTGACAATCCGTAACGACTGCCAAAGATCTACAAATGACAGCCAGGACCAACGACTTTTAACGTGCTTTCCGAGGCACGGAGGAGTCTCGGTATGTTAAAATGGTCACTCATCCACAGACCGACCTCGCCAAGCGTTGCTTAACTTTTTTCTTCTCTTCGATATTCAGACGTAGCTACGAGATGGCGCAGGGTGGCGCCACTTGTCTTGGTTACACGAAAGAGGAAAGGCCATTTGCAGGAAAGGAAAGGGGATAGGGTTATTTTTTTCAGACAATCACGGAAGGGAGTGTCAGACTCTTACTGACTAAAAACCCATTTGTGTTCTGCCTCACCCTTAGGACAGTGATCCCTCATCTATGGTCCGCAAGGGTCGAAATATGATCAGCGAAAGGTTAAAAATTTCGAATATAATATTGATGCTAACTAATTATACGTTTTTATCGATCCTTTTTCTTTTGGTTTCAAGAATAGCTATGCAGTTTAAATATCTACTATATAAAAATAAGTCGGGTTTTCCTTCCTGCCGCTATAACTCCAGAACGCACGAACCGATTTCCACGGTTTTGCATTCGTTGGAAAGGTCTCGGGCTCCGTGAGGTTTATAGCAAAGAAAATTCAGGAGTAGGGTAGGTAGGTATAGTAGCCAGTTGACAGGAGCGAAGCCGCGTGGGTCAGCTAGTCTTGGTATAAGTTTAATTTTAGATTCAGTTTTATTTTATTCTTTATCCCTGCTAGATACATAAAAATAAATATCAGTCTCGCGTCGAATAAACTTATGAAACCAATGCCTGAAGGATTACGAGGATGTTGTTGTTAGGTATATCCTAATCTATAAAACTGAAGAGTTTGTTTGTTTGTTTACTTGAACGCGCTAATCTCAGGAATAATTTTTCAAATCGGACCAATAGCGATTTGAAAAATTATTTCAGTGTTAGATAGCCCATTCATCGAGGAAGACTATAGGCTATATATCATCACGCTAAGACCAATAGGAGCGGAGCAGTAATGAACATTGTGACGCAGACGAAGTTGCGCGGGTCAAATAGTATGTATATAAAATTCTTCCGTACTGGTGGTTGAGTGACTGACAGAAACGCACAGCCGAAAATCCTGGTCGTACCATCGTAGAAAGCTGTAAGTCGGCCATGTAGGTTCCTGCCGTATGGTTTCGGCCGGTGCCGTATGGTGCCGTAAAAGAACAACACCATCCCATCACTTCCCGTGGGTGTCGTAAGAGGCGACTAAGGGACTCACCAGAGAATGGGCAGCAGAGTTCTCTGTAAAACGCAACACCATACACTGCGATCGCCAACCCGCCTGCCAAGCGTGACGATTATGGCGAACCCCCCCATCTTGGGGGAGGCCTATCTCCAGCAGTGGACGTCTTTCAGCTGAAATGATGAGGTTCTTTGGAGATTTCCTGCAATTCCTACGGGAATGGGAAAAACGGGACATGCGCATACAAGGTTGTGGACAAAAGCAAATATGTAAATGTTATCTTCTACCGTATAAAAATAAGTCGGGTTTTCCTTCCTGACGCTATAACTCCAGAACGCACGAACCGATTTCCACGGTTTTGCATTCGTTGGAAAGGTCTCGGGCTCCGTGAGGTTTATAGCAAAGAAAATTCAGGAGTAGGGTAGGTAGGTATAGTAGCCAGTTGACGGGAGCGAAGCCGCGTGGGTCAGCTAGTCTATATATATAAAAATGAATTGCTGTTCGTTAGTCTCGCTATAACTCGAGAACGGCGGGGCCGATTTAAATAATTCTTTTTTTGTTAGTTTCGCCAGAATACAGGGAAGGTTTAAAAACAAAAAAAGTAGGTAGGGTAGGTAGGGTAGGTAGGGTAGGTAGGGTAGGTAGGGTAGGTAGGGTAGGTAGGGTAGCTAGGGTAGGTAGGGTAGGTAGGGTAGCCAGTTGACGGGAGCGAAGCCGCGCGGGTCAGCTAGTTTGTATATAAAAATGAATTGCTGTTCGTTAGTCTCGCTAAAACTCGAGAAAGGTGGGGCCGATTTAAATAATTCTTTTTTTGTTAGTTTCGCCAGAATACAGGAAAGGTTTAAAAACAAAAAAAGGGTAAGTAGGTAGGGTAGGTAGGGTAGCCAGTTGACGGTAGCAAAGCCGCGCGGGTCAACTAGTGCAAAAATAAAACAATAAGTTTTATATAAAAAATGCAATTTATTTACAGAAAATCACTTGTACAAAATTCATTATTCATTTTTCATTTCGTATATTTTTACAAATTAAAAATCTTATAATTAAAATCGGAGTATTTTAACACCCGTACAATATAAGTCTAACATAGTTTTTTTTTTTTGTCAAAAATACTATTTTTTCAGTGGGATTATTATTACATATAGTTCTATTTTATTATACTTTCTAAAAGATTACGCATTTCTAATTAATACAGTTTTCATATGGAGATCGTTAAGTTACGGTGTGTGATGTCTACCAACCGATCATGAAAATTGGACAAATGGGAGGACAATAATTGTCTCTGATCGTAACCGGAAGGCCAATTTAATTGAATAATAAAAATTACAATCAATCAAATAATTTTGTTTTTTTTTTTAATCTCTAATCTCCTCACATTTTACGATAAAATTGCGAATTTTATTTTTAAAAAATAGTAGAACTGGCCAGCAGACGGACAATGCTCGTATGTTATGTATTCGAATTCGCGTCACAGTCACAAGTCAAATTTCCGTAAGGTACGAGTAATTAAGAGTTGTTGTATCATTGTCCCAATCAACCTTGAACCTAATACGTTAGCGATAAAGATGAATATGAAAGTTGACAGATTGTTGTGTCGTTAACATTATGGTTCTAATAAGATTTATTTATTTAAACTTCATGTACAATAATGGTCCATAGGCGGACTTAATGCAACGGGGCATTCTCTACGAATCAACCTTGGGGTTAAAAAGAAATACACTGTGATTCCTAAAGGGGCCTTTTTAGACCCGCTGAATCCGAACGCTTTTGAAGTTCAAGAAATTGGCCTTCACACCAATTTTCTTATCTTGAGAATTGAGATGGCTCTTGACTCTAGTCTTGGTCAGAGATGACAGAGACAAAGTCTACGATGGAGCGAGCTTACCCAGAAGGTTTTCTGATAAATTCACGATATTTATGATTGATAGTTGTCCAATTAATTTAATCGGTTAGTCGACAATAGGACCCATCTTTCAGTTGTACATTCAGGGAACTAAATTGATGAGCAGATTATCACTCCACATAGAACTACCCTATATTTCTTCTGATAAATTATAAGGGTAATTTACGCTGATGTAAATGTTATCTACTAAACAAACAATTCGATTCCCTGACTGAACATACTCATTTCAAAAATGTCTGACTGCATTCTTTGCAATAGGGTATTTTACTAAAAAAATCTAATTAGTCCGTCTGATACATTTACAAAAAATATTCGACACGTATTTTTTCTTTTTTCACGTAAACAAATAATAAAGAGGATACAGCGAGATGAAGACACGCATGACGTCATTTCGCTTGGTAAATTTGGTACATTTTTACCAAGCGAAATGACGTCACGCGTGTCTTCAACTCGCTGTATCTCCTTTATTTTCAGTGTACGTGAAAAAAGAAAAAATACGTGTCGAATATTTTTAGAAAATCTATCAGACGGACTAATTAGATTTTTTTAGTAAAATACCCCATTACATATAACGTTACAAAATAGCGTCGTGTTCACTTCTATGTTCATATTGTTATAATCTATTGGCATACTAAGTTTACTTACATGAAAATACTGTTCAGTAACTATATAACTGTTTTTATAATCGCAGAAGAGGAAGGTCCAGCAATTTTTCAGTTACATGTCTTTCAGTAATAATTTATCTACAATCTATCTGTGCTAATATTATATAGAGGTAAAGATTGTGAGTTTGTAGGTGGTAATCTCTGGATCTGCTAAACCGATTTTGAAAATTCTTCTACCAATAGAAAGCCACGTTATTTGTGAGTGTCATAGGCTATTATATTGACCCACCCAAAGAAGTGGGCACAGGAGAGTTTTAATATATATTTTTTTTTTTTTTACTTTTTCGGGTCCCTAGAGACCCGGTCCTTTGGTAGGCGTACGAGGGGCCGAAGCCAATTCGCAGAGGCCTCTTTAGACATTTCAAATGGAATGGGACACCAACCGACGATTATCCCTGTATGCACTGTGAAAGTATACCCAAGGACAATCCCCGGTTGGAGCACGACTATTGCAGAATATGGAAACAAAAGATGAAACGCTATGGGTTTGGCTGGTTTAGTGGACTAATAATCGTTTACTATGGAAGAACTATTGGCCCCTGCCAGACCATTGACAATTAAAACGGCTTTTTTTTAATTATTATAATAAAGCTGAGTTTATTTGTTTGTTTGAACGCACTAATCTCGAAAACTGTCAGTCGGATTTGGAAAATTCTTTTTGTATATGATAGCCACATTCATAGAGAAGCATACAGGCTAACAAGGTGGAATAACAGTTCACTTCATACTCACTCCACGTTAGTTTACCGGGTGAGATGTTGACATTCAGACCGGCTGTACTTTTGTTTACCTATTCAGTGGCGTAGCTAGTCTCAAAGGGGGGGTTTCAAATATTTTTGGGGCCCTTTTTTTAGGGGTATCTATTGCTTATTTAAAGGAAATAGGCCCCCAAAAAGACTTAGACAAAGGTCTTGGCAAGCCACGAAGGAGATGACAGGACTAAACATATAACTTTGCGTCCACACGTCGGGGCTCTTGTAGTCATGGGGCCCCGTATCTTTAATACGGCGATAGGTACGCCCCTGGTTGTACAAATAAAAAAAATATTTGAGTTTGAATGTACGTAACATTTTCACCTTCATTGCTGAACCTTTTCTGTCCGCGACTGTACATAACTAACCAGCATATTTTGTTCATCAGTGACACAGTTTAGAATAAATATATCATATTCTCTAGCCTGTGTAAGCACTAATCTATTTCTGATCATAAGTATGTTGTGACTTGTGAATAAAGGCATAAAAAGGCTATTAAACTTGAATTTTTCGGTGCAACATTTTCACCTTACTTGCTGAACCTTTTCTGTCCGCGACTGTACATAACCAACCAGAATATTATTTTGTTCATCAATGAAACAGTTTAGAACACATATATATCATATTCTCTAGCCTGTATAAGCACTAATCATTTTCTGATCATAAGTATGTTGTGAATGAAGGCATAAAAAGGCTATTAACCTTGAATTTTCGGTGCAACATTTTCACCTTACTTGCTGAACCTTTTCTGTCCGCGACTGTACATAACCAACCAGAATATTATTTTGTTCTTCAATGAAACAGTTTAGAACACATATATATCATATTCTCTAGCCTGTAAAAGCACTAATCTATTTCAGTTCATAAGTATGTTGTGAACAAAGTCTCGAAAGGCTACTTCAAAGGCATTGTCTTAAACACTAAAGCCCAGTTCCTGAAACGAAAATTATCGTAAAATATTTATCAAACGCGATATTGCTACTGCCGTTGTTTGAATCAATTTTTAACGGCAGCAGATGTCTTGCGTTTTGGTATGTGAGGCGTCGATAATTTCGTTCCGGGAGCCGGGCGTAAGAGGCACATGCACGAACTACTGAGTTACAAGACCTAGGGCGCTTAGGAATTCTAGGAACGCTGTATAGCAAGGTTGTTTTCCGGCTAAATCTATCAATGACATTTCTTTTGATATTATTGCTTACATTAAAATTGTATAATACCTTATGTACACAAAATATAGTCTTAAATCTACCCGCTTTTTGTTTCAACCACATTTGGTAGTAAATTAAGGAAAAATTAAATTAAATACTCAGACAAACAGCGAGAATTTTATGTATACACCGTGAACAGAAATAACGCAATCCCTGATAAAGGGTCACTGTACTCATCATTAGGCACTTGTCTCATCTACTATTTGCTCGCTGAGGAAAGGGACAAAAGATTTAAATCTCGTGTGAGTAAAAGAGACACATACATTCATAGCCGATAGCTGGCTGTTCACACTGCCGGCAAGCGGCTCTTACCTCAAGTTGATCGCAGCGACAAGAGCTATCAAAGATTGTACTCGCTCAGCGACACTCGCTCGGCGATGCTCGCTTGGCGGTCAGAACTCACCATCATCATAATCATCATCTGCCTAGCCTTTTCCCAACTATATATTGGTGTCGGCTTCCAGTCAAACCGGGTTCAGCTGAATACCAGTGTTTTACGTGGAGCGGCTGCCTACCAGACCTCCATAACCCATTAACTGGGTAACACGGTACCTCTTGGCAAGACTGGAGTCAGATTTACTGGCTTCTGACAATCCGTAACGACTGCCAAAGATGTACAAATGACAGCCGGGACCAACGGCTTAGCGTGCTTTCCGAGGCACGGAGGAAACTCGTTACGTTAAGATGGTGGTTAACCTTGATGATTGACCCGTGCGGCTGTTATTATTTAGCCACGAACTCCTCCAATGAAAATTAAACTCACCAAACAGCGGTAATTTCTACCTATAGTGTGGGCCGGAGCGAGTGTTACGAGTAAAAGGCCGACGCACTAAAGCACTCGCTGAAAGCCTTCAAGCTTTACTCGATTAATGAATTCAATAAATGTATGTGGGTTTATTGCACATTTATCTGGCGCCTACCATATGTATGTTTTATTAGTTTTTACTACCAAATGTGGTTTTATATGGATATACTTGTATTATTTGTTGTCATTTTGTTAAGTCATTTCAAAATTAGTCGTTTTGAATTATTTTTTTGCCTCTCACAGAGTTAATATTCATGAAGCAAATATTGTCAAAAGCATTTTTTATGCGATGTTATCTTTAGTACAAACTTGAAAGTATTTAGTACCGAGGAGTAACGAAACTTCTGGTTGGAATTGAAAAAATCCTTTAGCGTTAGATAGCCCATTTGTCGAGGAAGGCTATAGGCTATATAACATCACGCTACGACTAATAGGAGCGGAGCAGTAATGAAAAATGTGACGCAGACGATGTTGCGCGGATCAACTAGTACTAAAAATAACATTGCAAGAATACTTCAACATCAAAGCTTTGTAACGCTCAACAAAAAATACATTCCGCACATCATTCTAAGACCTTCAAAGCATACACAATCCTTTATAATTCCTACATACGGTCACCCATCCTTTTCTATACCTTGCTTAACTTTTGACACATGACAAAGAATGTACATTTTACATCTAGGTTCTAACTTAAAGTTCTAATACTGTTATTATTTTGGTCTGTATTGTGATACGGGCAATTCGGGAAGCCTAAATAGTATGTGATAAGAGTAATTCTATATTTTGGAAGCAGATTTTTCTAGAATAAATCTTTTTTATACGATTTTAGGCTTAATAGTGGCGTGGGTTTACGATTTTTACATCCATCTGGGATATACAACGTAACAGAATTAACGCAAACACAATTATGAACATCTTTCACTATGGGACCAAACCCGAAATCAAGAAAAAAAAAAATCTGCTGTTCAGTACATTTGGCGAGTTATGCGCACAGAAATGTATGGGACAGTCGATTATTTTTAGCGATTTTAGTGTTGGTTCCATAGTGAAAGTTGTTCACAAATTATTATGAACATCTTTCACTATGGGATCAAACCCGAAATCAAGAAAAAAAAAAAAATCTGCTGTTCAGTACATTTGGCGAGTTATGCGCACAGAAATGTATGGGACAGTCGATTATTTTTCGCGATTTCAGTGTTGGTTCCATAGTGAAAGTTGTTCACAAATTATTATGAACATCTTTCACTATGGGATCAAACCCGAAATCAAGAAAAAAAAAATCTGCTGTTCAGTACATTTGGCGAGTTATGCGCACAGAAATGTATGGGACAGTCGATTATTTTTAGCGATTTTAGTGTTGCTTCCATAGTGAAAGTTGTTAATAATTATGAGTACAATCACCCCTTAAGAGGTAATGCGTTCATTCTGTTTCACGTTGTATAATTCTCTACGCGGAGGTACATGACATTGAATAATGAACTTTATTTTCAAAGCTTTAAAGTGCAAATAACTCTGCTAAAATAATAACAGGTCTTACAGAGGAGACGAGACTGCGATAACTCTTTTTAAGAGAAACGGTTGTCGCGTTGTAATGTTGCGCCTGTCTGTAAGGGCCTTAAGTTATACTGTTATTATACAGGGTTTTTAAAACCTAAAATTTAACTTAACTTGACACCCTATTGACATACATGGTGTTTTATAGCAACACTCTACAACATTAGAATTGTCACCCTGTATAACATGTATGTTCGTATCTCCCACGCCACCTCCCGAACTAAACTAAACATGATTATGTTGCCTACACTAATAAATGCGTTTGGCGTGTTTCCTTCGAGCGGGCATTTTTATTGAAGAGTGGAAATAGCTCATTCGAGTCCACGAGATATCACAAAAATAGAAAAAGAATCGCTAATCTCTACAAATATTATAAAGAGGTAAAGTTTGTGAGGTTGTAGGTGGTAATCTCTGGATCTACTGAACCGATTTTGAAAATTCTTATACCAATAGAAATCCACGTTATTTGTGAGGGTCATAAACCCGTAGTACTATATATACGTATATTGGTATTATATAAAGCTGAAGAGTTTGTTTGGTTGATCGCGCTAATCTCAGAAACTACTGGTTCGAAGTGAAAAATGATTTTAGTGCTGGATAGCCCATTTATCTAGGCAGGCTATAGGTTATATAACATCACGCTACGACCAATAGGAGCGGAGCATTAATGAAAATTGTGACGCAGACAAAGTTGCGCGGGTCAACTAGTTTTATATAAAATTATCTTCTGACGAAATAACACCGAAATAAATTGGATCTTAAATCTTTGTTGTCATATTTCCATTTATCTATAGTAATATAAAGAGGTATTGTTTGTGAGGTTGTAGGTGGTAATCTCTGGATCTACTGAACTGATTTTGAAAATTCTTTTACCAATAGAAAGCCACGTTATTTGTGAGGGTCATAGGCTATATATATATTATTAATCCGAAAAATACCGCACAACGAAGTTGCGCGGGTCAACTAGTTATTACATAAATTTCTCTTGTGACGGAATGAGACGAAATAATTTGAATCCGTAATCTTTGTTGGCGAATTGTGATATCACCATTGTTTTCAATAAATGCCCACACGATTAAAACAGACCATATAGCTAGAAAAATACTAATATTTTGTACAATTTGTTTATTTTTATTTTTAATATAAAAATACAGTGATGTGCTACTATCACGCTTATTCTAAAAAGTGTGAACAGGCGGGTAGGGTGTAAGACCCTATTGTCAAAAGTATACCTAACTCATTGGCATTGTGGATTTTACTGAGTCAAATGAAATGGAATATACGGTGTTCCAGAATTAGGGTTTTCTGAATATTTTTGATATATAACGTAAAATTTTACCATAACAATACTCGTTTCGCACATAATTTTTATTTGAATTAAATAATCTATATTGCTACTTAATATATAAAGCTGAAGAGTTTCTTTGCTTGAACGCGCTAATCTCAGGAACTTCTGGACCGATTTGAAAAATTCATTCAGTGTTAGGTAGCCCATTTATCGAGGAAGGTTATAGGGTATATTATCACACTTAGACCAATGGGAGCGGAGCAGTATAATTGTGACGCAGACGAAGTTGCGCGGGTCAACTAGTACTAATATATATAAAGCTGAGGAGTTTGTTTGAAAAATTCATTCGGTGTTAGACAGCCCATTTATCGAGAAGGCTATAGGCTATATATCATCACGCTACGACCAATAGGAGCGGAGCAGACGAAGTTGCGAGGGTCAACTAGTAGCTCCATAAAGATCTCTTCAACTGAAACTTATAAGTATTTGGGTATGTCTTAAGCGTTAGGTATCAATGCTATGACATGAAGCAATAATTGAAGGAGCGCTTCTTTGGCCGCCTGAAGAAGGTATTCAATAGCTTTCTATCAGACGGAAATGAGAGGCGCTGCGCACATAATATTTATTTGAATTAAATAATAGATTCATATTTTTAAATGATACGAGTATAAACTGTACTACAAATTTAACCAAAATACTATGTATTACAATACAACTCGTATTGTAGTTTCTCAGAGTCGAAATTGACTTACGTTAACGTTACTATACGTCAAAATATTCAGGTCACCCTGTCTAGGGACCGTGCACGGCGTTGCCTATGCCATCTAGTGTCGCATATTCGAAGTTTTAAGGGTCAGAATACTTGACAGTGACGCTTCTGTGCTGCCACCTGTGGTTCCTGCACGCTCAGTTTAGGGGAACGTGCGCGAAGAAGACTGTGCCATCTAGCGTAGATATTCCGAATTTTTCACTTGAAACATATTTGACACTGACAGTGACATTTCTGCACGATAGACGTCATATTTTATCAAAGATATCTTCATTAGGTAGACTTTGGCAATTTCAACTAAAATGTATTTATTTAGCCATTCTTCGAAGGCACTAAATATTATGATAGAGTGGAAATACCAATTGCTGTCCTAATATATAAAATTCTTCCGTAAGTGACTGACAGACAACACACAGCCGAAACTACTGATCGTAGAAAGCTGAAATTTGGCTTGTAGGTTCCTTGGGGAGTGTAGGGGAGCACTAAGAGAGGATCCTCTCCTAAAAAACGGTATATGCGCTTACAAAGTCACGAGCAAAAACTACTTGAAATATTATTTGTTTCTGATAATTTTCAAGGTTATTTAAGTGCTTGGATGATATTATGTATAAGGACAAAAATTGGTACTATTTTTGTTAATCACTTCAGCTGCCTAAGATTATTACAATGTATAATAAATGCATTATTTATGAGTAGTAACTTAGTTTACAGCGAGTATATGGATAAACACAGAGCCCGGATTATCCCCGATAGTACCAATTAGACACGTTTTCATCATCATCATCTGCCTAGCCTTTTGCCAACTATATTGGGGACGGCTTCCAGTCAAACCGGATTTGGCTGAATACCAGTATTTTACGTAGACCGGCTGCCTACCAGATCTCCACAGCCCATTAACTGGGTAACACGGTACTTCATGGCAAGACTGGAGTCAGATTTTCTGGCTTCGGGAAATCCGTAACGCTTGCCAAAGATCTACAAAAGACAGCCGGGACCAACAGCTTAACGTGCTTTCCGAGGCACGAAAGAGTCTCGAGTATGTGAAATGGTCACCCATCCACAGACTGACCGCGGCGCAATAATAATTGTGCTCACCACTGGGTTGTGGAAGTCAGTAAGGCAGTCGCTCCATGAAAAATACTGGTATTCAGTTGCATCCGTAAGACTGGTAGTCAACCCCGACTTGGCACTGGGTTCCTCGGTACTCTGTGATAAAATATGTCTTATACAAAATAATACTACATTTTTATTATGCATTAAAATTACTGGCCTTATGTTGGCAACATTTATTAAAAAAATATATTGTAAAAAGTTGCCAATATATAATAGATGAACACGTAGTGTTGCTAGTTAATTCCTAAAGACTTATTTTTAAAAGCTGCATTGAAGTCTTAAGTAAAATCATAATTAATAAATAAATTTTCTAAGTGAATTATTTTATTATAACTAAAAATGTTTCGCATGCATTAAATCAACGCTATTGTGACATTATTCGTCCTCAGTATTGGACTTCATTGGTAGTCCAAAATGCCTCTAAAAATCTTAAAAACTACGTTAAAATGTTGCCAACATTAATTAATGGGTTACCATATCACTTAAATTTGGAATATTACTTTTCGATCAATCACAAAATCCTACCAAACTAAAAGTATTGCCGTACTAACTTCTTAATCAATTAATTAGTCAAATCAAATTAATTTGAACGAAAAGGCTACCACTAAACAATCACAAAATACTTAACTTAAAAGTTGCCATAAGAATCACATAAAAAGAATACTACCAAAAACTTGCCAGCGTCGAAAAAAGAAACTACTAATCGATAAAAATACTGTGGGCTGCCAGCGTCAACTTCAAAAATACTACTAAAAATTATGTTACCTTATTCTATTAGCTATTAGGGGCGGCGTCTCGCCATGTACTGAACCAGCTGACGTTGAACATGCCAGAATAGGGGTGTTTCCTCTTCTTATGTAGGCGAAGGGACTCTTCTGAGGCGTACCAGAATTGTGGGAACTTATCGTAAGCGTACTTCACTGGCTCTTTCACGAAGGGTTCTGAAGGATCGTCTAAAAAGAAAAGAAACATGATTTTTAAGCAAAACATAATAATAAATAATTTATTTTCATACAACTTTGTAAACAATCATCATCAATATATTAATATTCTTCCGTTACTAAGTAAGTTACTGCCAGACAACTCACAGCCGAAACTACTGTTCGTAGGAAGCTGAAATTTGTCATGTAGGTTCCTTGGGGAGTGTAGGGGAGCACTAAGAGAGGATTTCCCGAAATTCTAACGGGAACAGGAAAAAACGGGATATGCGCGTACGAAGTCGCGGCCAAAAGCTAGTATATTATAAAAGCAGCTTGGATCGATCGATGGTTCAGCAACGCTTGAAGAGGCCGATATGTGGATGGGTGACCATTTTATATGTACACATTTTATATGTAGTGCTGTAGTGATAGTGATTTGTAATGCTGTTGTGATAGTGATATGTAGTGCTGTAGTGATAGTGACATGTTGTGCTGTAGTGATAGTGATATGTATTGTTATGTA
This sequence comes from Lacanobia oleracea, assembly GCA_950371165.1. NCBI lineage: Eukaryota > Metazoa > Arthropoda > Insecta > Lepidoptera > Noctuidae > Lacanobia > Lacanobia oleracea. Next base: position 11,259,374 of record OX493415.1, on the reverse strand, counting down.
GTTATAGAGGTATGTAGTAATAGTGACATGGTAGTGCGGCAGTGATAGTGACATGTTGTGCTGTAGTGATAGTGATATGTAGTGCTGTAGTGATAGTGATATGTAGTGCTGTAGTGATAGTGATATGTAGTGCTGTAGTGATAGTGATATGTAGTGCTGTAGTGATAGTGATATGTAGTGCTGTAGTGATAGTGATATTTAGTGCTGTAGTGATAGTGATATGTAGTGCTGTAGTGATAGTGATATGTAGTGCTGTAGTGATAGTGATATGTAGTGCTGTAGTGATAGTGATATGTAGTGCTGTAGTGATAGTGATATGTAGTGCTGTAGTGATAGTGGTATGTAGTGCTTTAGTGATAGTGATATGTAGTGCTGTAGTGATAGTGATATGTAGTGCTGTAGTGATAGTGATATTTAGTGCTGTAGTGATAGTGATATGTAGTGCTGTAGTGATAGTGATATGTAGTGCTGTAGTGATAGTGATATATGTATAGTGATAGTGAAATGTAGTAATACTCACAAGGGGGTAGGCAGTACAAGCAGAATATCCGATGCTTCCTACTCTCGTGGCTCTCGAGGTGTTTCTTGTGATGCTTGCGGCGTGTGGACACGTGCGGGCAGCACGGACACGGTATGGCCAGGTCCTTCGGCACGCAGCCATGCCGCTCGGCCGCGTGGGTGATTAGCGTTGAAGCTACGCGGTAACCCTAGAATAATAATAAGTTACGTTAGAAAATTACACATTTTAGGAGCTCCTGGATAAACGAAAACAGCCGCACAGGTCGATTTTCAAGGCTCAACAACGCTTGCCGAGGTCGGTTTGTAGGTGGGTTCTATACTTTATATAAAGCTGAAGATTTTGTTTGTTTGTTCGTTTGCTTGAACGCGCTAATCTAACTAAACTACTGTTCCGATTTGAAAAATTCTTTCAGTGTTAGATAGCTCATTTATCGAGGCAGGCTATAGGCTATATATCATTATGCTAAGACCAATAGGAGCGGAGCAGACGAAGTTGCGCGGGTCTACTAATAAATAATAGTAATAGACAAATTTACTTTCACTGGTCACATCACATCGATATTTTCATGTGAAATATAATAATACTAACTTTAAAGCAGTGTTCGCACTGATAGGGGAATTCCTTCCACTTGGGGTTCTTCTTCCGACTGAACACCATCTTGTAGGGCTCAGTAGGGAACCAGTCCTCAGGGTCCAGCAACAACTCTACCAGCTCCGTTCCTGGAAATAGTATAGGTTATGTTAGTCAAAACTCGTACTTATTTATGGACATTTAATGTTTACCAAAATAACCACCATTGTAGGGTGATGACTTGGGCATGACAGTCTGTGTGATCACTCCAATGAGGATCATACAGCCTGTGATGAAAGGAGACTGACAGTATCATGTTCGGATGATCATCATCCGACCACGATACTGTCAGACACCTTCAGGGAACTTGATCCGTGACAAGGGCTCTGGCTTGGGCAATACCGCAGGTTGTATGGTCACTCCAGTGATGGTTGTGTTTTTGGTAGCCAGGGGACTAGACAGTATCGTGTTCTGATAATGATACATACCTTCAGGGACCTTGATCTTTGGCACAGGCTCTGTCTTGGGCAGTATCGCAGGTTGTATGGTCACTCTGGTGTATGTTTGTGTTGTTGGCAGCCAGGAGACTAGACAGTATCGTGTTCTGATGATGATACATACCTTCAGGGCCCTTGATCTCTGGTACTGGCTCTGGCTTGGGCAGTATCGCAGGTTGTATGGTCACTCTGGTGATGTTAGTGTTGTTGGCAGCCAGGAGACTAGACAGTATCGTGTTCTGATGATGATACATACCTTCAGGGACCTTGATCTCTGGTACTGGCTCTGGCTTGGGCAGTATCGCAGGCTGTATGGTCACTCTGGTGATGGTAGTGTTGGTGGCGGCCAGGAGACTTGACACTCTTGCAATACTGTTGTGATGATGATACATACCTTCAGGGACCTTGATCTCTGGTACGGGCTCTGGTTTGGGCAGTATCGCAGGTTGTATGGTCACTCCGGTGATGGTAGTGTTGTTGGCAGCCAAGAGACTTGACAGTATTGTATTCTGCGTCTGTAAGGAGGTCTGGTTCTTTTAATTATAGATAGAACTTGCTTGCCTACTACAAAAATAAATAAATTGAAGCGACCAATTGATCCAGCTCATCTCCGTGACCAATTTTGATAGGACTTTCACTGGGAGTTTACTGATGTTATAAGGAGTAATAAAATTAAACATCAGCAAGCATCCAAAAGTAAAATATACAAATAAAAGATGACATCTTTTTTTTTTTGATGAAAAAATATGAAAGACATTATAAAATTTAGCAATAACATCAGCAAAGAAAGATACACAAATAAAAGATGGGGTGAAATCTTTTTTTTTTTTTTTCAGTAACTTCATCTTTTCCTTCAATATACTTTTCAATAACACTGGTGCTTTTTTTATTAAAAATATGAGACAGTAAAAAATTTAGCAATAACATCAGCAGTCTTCCAATAGACTTTACAAATAAAAGATAAGGTGAAATCTTTTTTCTTTTTCGATAACACCCGTGTTATTTTATTGTGTTTGTTTAATTGATAAATAAAGGGGAAAATATGAAAGACAATAAAAAAATTACCTGCAAAGAAACTCCATTAAAGCTCTGGGAAAGCTCTAGTTTCTCCGGCTTAGGTTTCCTCTTATACCCCTTAGGAGGCCCACGTTTCTTCGCTACCTCTCCATTCTTCTTATACCTCACAACTTCTCCATTCACAACAGGAGTTATCGTCAACTTTGCTGGCAATGAATACCTGTTATGAAGGTTCTTTACTATATTTTCCCCATTTGGGGGTTTAGTTGTGAACGCTAAAGGGTTTGCTAAATTTAATGGATTATTCACGAAGTTCGGGAGTGTATTTGTTGGGTATATTGATAGAGATTTTGGTGTGTTGAACGCAGGTATCTGGTATACTTGTAGGTTTAATGGGGAGTACTTGATACGTTTGGCTTCGGGCTCGTCATCCTCAGAGTCTGTTTGTGTGATGCTGAGGGGGTCTTTGTCTGAAGAGAACGTGGAAGCCCGTTCTTTCTCTTGGACGCAGAACATCTGGAATAGTGGATTATTAATTATTTTCATGAATATTATTATGTGAATATAATTATCAATCAATCCAGGTGATGGCAGGCACCATGCAGGTGCCTGCCATCACCTGGATGAAATTTGTAACATAGTTATGTTTATTTGGACTAGGAGCTCGTGGCTAAATAATAACAGCCATACGGATCAATCATGGTTAAGCAACGCTTGCCAAGGTTGGTCTGTGGTTGGGTGACCATCTTAACATACCGAGTTTTCTCCGTGCCTTGGAAAGCATGTTAAGCCATTGGTCCTGGCTGTCATTTGTAGATCTTTGGAAGTGGTTACGGATTGTCAGAAGCCAGTAAATCTGACTCCAGTCTTGCCAAGACGTACTGGCAGGCAGCCGTTCCGTGTAAAACATTGGTATTCAGCTGAATCCGGTTTGACTGGAAGCCGAACCCAATGTTGTTGGGAAAAGGTTAGGCAGATGATGATGATGATGGTTATGGTTGTTTGGACATCATTATAATATCAGCCGAAAGACATCCACTGCTAAACATAGGCCTCCCCACGAGGGTCTCCACAACCACCGGTTGTATGCGTTGCGCATCCATTGGCTACCTGCTCCAGTACATAGGATACTTCAATTTCAGGTAATTTATTGCAGTGGGATCATTTTTTTCATTACCATATTTACAGTTACTTAGTCAGTAATACATATGTTGTGAACCATGAGTGAGCAGTGAAATTATTGACTTGAAGCAAGGGAGAAGTAAAATTATTGACTCTATGAAGCAAATTAAAACATATTTTTAGACTCGACTGGTAGCATAGTAGGTACCTATTAACTGTCGACACTTTAAAGAGGCCATTTTATTGGTATTATTGTGTAGATATTTAGAGTTATAACAATTTATTTATGAACTCTGCTGATCCCATGTGATATTTATGTGTGAGGGAGCAGAAAAATTGTGTTCAAAGGTACTCTCATTACTTAAATTAAAAGCATAATTTTTAACTTTTCATAAATAAACAAAAGAGCATATTACAATATGTGCATTTGCGAGAATTACTTTTTTTGCGCGAAAAATCGTTCAGTGTCAAGTAATGATTCAATTTTTCAAGTGGTGAATGTCTAAAGTCTAAAACTATGGCAATGAAAGTAAGTACCTTAGATACCTGCTTTTGTTATAAATACGGTTATACAAATAATCACGAACGTTGAATAGCGGTTCACACCAAAAATGTTAGGTACGAAATTATGATTCATTCGCCTACCAATCTAGTTCCGTGTCATATTAATTTGATAATTATCTTACCAATGAAGATATTTATCAAAATAATCTAAAAAGAAAGCATATTGTATTGAATAAAACATTGTACAAACTTTTTTTATCAAATTCCGAAACGTAAGGAATCGACGCTACATGAAAAAAATCAACACACGATATTCAAAACACAGCACCACACTTTGATAGAAATAACACGAAATAACGCGAAAACATTACATAAATAACTCCTAAAGCTCACAAAATGGCGCAGTAATTCATAAATGCGAGAAACAATAAGACTTCTCATGAAATAACTGCACACTGGGTATACATCGAGTTGATCTAATTATATTATTATGTACTTATTTTGAATGAAACACTGACCTTTTACCAATTTTTCTCACAGTAAGAGCCAAAATAACGCTATTTGGATCACATTAATTGCGTTTTCCTTTGATTTGTATAGTTTCTTAGTTAAAATTATAGCGAAACATGAAAATAAAAGGTTAAGTACACCCGTATAATAATAACAAGTTCTTTTGTGTAGTGATGCGGCACGTCGAGTCAGTGAGTCACTCGACTGGGGTCTAACGTGATTATCGATTTTGTTAATTTAAATCTTGCATTTGAAATATCAACGTTTAATTTTATATTTGAACAAGATATAATAAAAGTAAAGTCAAGTATTAGAAACTTTGCATTTTTCAAGCGTTCTTGAAAGAATATCGCAAAGTGTGTAAATAAATTGGATTATTCTAGTCATTCACATGAGCTGCAAATTTTAAATCCGATGGTTTTGTTAATCATAATAAAAATCCTTATATTTTAGTTTATTTTTTTACGATAAATAAGCATGTTCATTTGAAATACAAAAATTAAATAGTGTATACAATAACACAGCAAGCAGAAAATGTGAATTAAATGTACTAGCATATTAAAAAGGGGAGGGGTAGAACTAGAACTCATATAGGGCATTTTATTTTAGTTCTTTCCAAATGCAATCGATTTTGAGCTGAAATCGTTTTTCGAATCGGAATGCGATTTCGCACATCACTATTCGAAGCTTCACGTTCGAGCATTCATAGTTGCATTGTAAATGTTTGTGAATGAAAATTAAGTCTTATACCATAACGATTGAGTTCAAATTAATATTTGTTATAACTTACTGTTTAACGTTCTGTGATTGGATCAATTTCAATGTAGAGCGTCATATTTATTTTTCGTTCGGAAAGATACATTTATGTTATAATTTACGTTTAAAAATTATCTTCTATAAATTCATATTTTTTTTTAATCTATTTTCAGTTCTAATTGATAAAATGAATCTTCTTATTATCTGTGTAATTAAAAGTAGATAAGACATTGTTTAGTTTTAAAAATGTTATGAATAAAAAAATGTTAATCTAAGTGTTGCTCTACATAGTTCAGGAAAGAATCAATAGATGCCGCCACACTACTAAAATCGTAGACACAAGTAGTCTGTCTACATGGAGGTAAGAATACTATAGGGACCGTGCACGGCGTTGACTATGCCATCTAGTGTCGCATATTCGAAATTTTCAGGGTCAGAATACTTGACATTGACGCTTCTGTGCTGCCATCTGTGGTTCCAGCACGCTCAGTTTAGGGGAACGTGCGCGAAGAAGACTGTGCCATCTAGCGTAGCTATGTCGAATTTTATACTTGAAACATACTTGACAGTGACATTTCTGTGCTGCCACCTATAGTTTCTGCACGTTCCCTATAGGGACCGTGCACGACGTTGAAAATGTCATCTAGTGTCGCATATTCGAAGTTTTAAGGGTCAGAATACTTGACATTGACGCTTCTGTGCTGCCACCTATAGTTTCTGCTCGCTCCCTATCTGCCTACGACTGAAATGGACTGAGCTGCCAGCGCTATTACATCAAAACTACTATTGCTTACTAAAATACTAATTCAGCGATGATTTTTAGTTGGTAACCCTTTCAATATGGCAGGCTCAACTTTACAGATGCTTTACAGTTTCTTCTCTAACTTTTTTAAATCTATATGATTGTTCTTCTGTCTATTTGTAGGTATAATGTAGAATAGACATCAGGGAGGCTTAAAAACCCACTTTAGGAGAATCATATTTAAATCACGCGACAATCTGTCAAATTTCATTTTCATGTTTATCGCTAACGAATTAGGTTCAAGGTTGATTGGGAAAATTTGACAGTGACGGGTAGCGTAATGTGCTTTCTGATTCTGCTAGTGGCCTTTTAAGACCCGTAGAATAGCTAGGTACTCATTTTACATTAGAATATAGGTTAAAAAAATACACAAAAATGTTCGATAACCATTTTTATTTCAAACTTAATCTAATCTCCAACGTCATTACAGTGCTTGATTTTCACAAAATAATAATAATAATAAAAAAAAGAAAAATAAATTACTAAAGACTAGATGACAATGCTGTACATGACCAAGTTCTGAAAAAAATATTAAAAAGAGACACGATATCACATACCACTTGGTCTTACCAATTAGTGTATGACTGAGAAATATACGATAAGTATAATAAGTTTTTAAAAAACATAATTTATTTCAACTATCTGTCTACCAGTATGGCATTAAAAAATTACGATCATACGTAATATTGCCGATTCGAATTACGAACGATAATTTGATCAAAAACATATAACAAAGTCCAATTTTTTCGGTATGTTCTGTCACAAACAGGTTACAATGTATTGTCTGTATTCATTTGAAACTACATTTATAATATAACTTTAAAACCAGTAACATGAAAATGTTTTTAAAAAAGCTGAAAAGTAAAGGTAGTTTTATTTTAAACATGGCTTTAAGCGCCGTCTGTACATAGGAATTACACCAGGTTCTAATTTTAACTTTTCATGAAATCTAAATCATTTGATAGGCTATTGCTATCCACCAATCACAAGAGATTATTCAACATTCTAGTTTTGAATGTGTGTCATTTTCTCAGTCCTACACTAACATTCCCATTCGCACATTTATATACATTTTTCCACTAAATACTACAAGATTTGGCTTGAATAGTCTGTTTATTTTTTTATCAAACTGGTCACCTCGTTTTGGTATTACATTATTATTATTATAAAAATGTCTTATGATTAAATAAATAAGGTCTAATTTGCGTTGCGTTCATTGTTACATTAGCCAACAGGAGATGGATAAAACAGGCCTACTTTGTTTTATGTTTACAAAGTCCAGTGATCTTTTCACTATTTTATTATTTTGTAAATCATGTCCCAACAAACGAAACGCACAGCACATAATACAAAGAACGTCAGATTACACAATTAAAGTTTATTTCATAAATTAAAGTTAAATTGAATGAAACTGGCTTAAACGTTTGGTTTATGTATTGGTAATCAATGAATGGTTATATTATTTAAAACAAAAAGGTCCAAGCTTAACTCGTGTTTAATCGTTCGTTACTGCTTAAGGGCAGTTAAAGTAAGCTTCAAACTTTGTGGCAACAGCACAGTACACCACTATCACATCAATGGATTACTGCACAGAACTTCGTGCTCTGAGCCGCCACCGATTAGTTTGAATCGTACAATACCTGCCTTGTTTCTTTACTCATTTTTACCAGCCAGATCTTGAATCTTGGTATCAAGATTTCAACGATGAGTATTTAACGTTGAAGACGGCAAATAAACATGAGATAAAAAGTATCCATTAATGAAATATTCAGTCCAAATAAACTGAAGTAAAAAAGATATGTTTTAGTTACAAATAAATGCATTATGTACTACAAGGGAGTTTTTCAGTCAAAATAATGTTGAGTAACTCGACTGAAAGAATACCAAGGAGACATGATTCACATAGAGGTCATTTAAGTCAAGAGTTTACGAAATAAAGGTGCAATTGTGTAGAAAAATGATATGTTCACAATTGCTTTGAAAAAGTTGAGCATTCAAGGAATGATAGATTAAGAATATAAAGAATCGGTGTCATTATCATCTACAAGTCAAATGTGATTTAAGTTGTCAATCGAAAGACATCACTTTTCAACCATGATTGACAAATGTTACTAAAAACAATTACTTTCTTCAATTACAGTACAGTATACACAATATTAAGAGATTTCGACTGTAACGATTCAACAATCTACAGTCACTAGCTAGGCGGGACTATTTCCGAAACCTGTAACTACTAAAGAAAAAAAATCTAAGATAAACCTTTTTTTTTTAAAGCTCAGCAATGCCTATTGTCGTTATGCGGTAAAAAAAAATGCGTCCTCACAACTTTCTACCATCGATCAGAAAAATTTAACACTGGCAACACAGCGTGGTAGCTTTGGTAGATCTACCGGCTTTATTAAAGCTAAATTTTCGATCGACGCACTCTGCTTTTGGAACGAATATGTTATACAATATTCGAGAAATATACGCGATGTGTTAAGAAAATTGTTTTGAGGCATTTTTAGGAACTCCCTTTGTTTAGAAATATCAAATAATGCTATATTATCCAGTTATGATAAGTAAGTGAACTGTCAAAGTACAAAGTTATATGATGACAGTTCTCGACATATAAGTTTGCCGTTTTGAAACCAGGCTTTGCAGATGCAAATAGCACGGGGTGCTCCAGTTTTAGTACTAGAATTAATACTGCGCAGTTTATCGTATTATCCAGTAAGTTTTTGGAGGTTAGGTCATAGGCCGTCGCTCCATGTCTAAAACTGGTACTTAGCTGCATTTTAGACTAAAAGCAGATTCCCAACATGGTTAGGAAAAGGCAGTTTGAGCCATTTGTACTTGACAGCAGTCAACTTATATGACGCGAACTCAAAACGCGATTTCCGATACAGTAGAAATAAGTTTAAAATACAACTTAGGTACTTCGACAGTTAGCCGTCTTTGGAGTTTTATAGTTTATGAGGCAGTGATGAAATGGTTTTACAAATTTCTAAAAACTATTGCATTTTTGTTAAAAGAAGTGGTAAAATATGTATTTATTCGAAAATTATTATGTCTGTTCCAGATGCCAAAGTCAAATAAAATCATCACTGTCTCCTAAACTATTCGAGTTAATAATTAAAGATTATGATATGATTATTATAATTAATAATTATTAAATGCTTATAATAGTGTCATGGACGTAAATTACAATCGTTTTCTTATTAATTTTACAAAAACTTTTGTGTCCTAAACAAAATTTAGAATAGCGCCATCTATCGGCAACTTCGCAAAATGTGATAATTGACGTTTACAAAAAAAAATGGCAACTGTAGAATGATCTTTTGGCGCGTAACCAAATCGGAACTTATTCCGCCATCTTCTTTTTTTTAAACTGTTCCAGAGTCACAGACAATTTGAAGTGCATAATGATCGTTGTGGCACTCTCTAAATACGGACAAAATACCTTTTAAAGGCAAATATTCAAGATAAAATCATGAGAAATAAGGACACAACACTTAAAGGCAGTGCTACACCGAAACGAAAGTTATTATGAGCTTTAGACAAAGCTGAATTCTATCAACAATAACGATTGTCAAAAGTACAAAACTTTAGGATTCGAATACTTGAAGATTCGGTAGCTCATGTCAATTCCATTATGGGGTTGCGGAGGTCAATTAGGCAGTGGCTTCATGTAAAATACTGGTATTTAGCACCCGATGAGATTGAAACCTGACCCCAAAATGGTAGCGAGAATGATGTCAATCCCATACAATTTACAAGTCGTTTTATCAATATAGAATGTCATTTTGTCTAACGCTAGCTATAAATATGTTTATCAACTAGGTACCTATTTCATACTCTAGCATACCTACAATATGTACATCGCATAGCCTCGCTTTAAAATTGGGGCTTAACTAAACATCTAGTTGAAAATAAAAAGGGGGCGAATCTATTTAACGTTCACCCCTTCTTATGTAGGGGCTTTTAAAATGTCATTGACTGTTTATTTTTGAGTTTATTCCGTTCTAAAGTCATAGTTATTTTTATCTCCATAAGGGGTTGTAATCAGGAGACATTTTAACAATTCCAACAAATATCTATCTTTTATTATGTGTGGTAACCGCACCGCAGTCAATCACCTTTTCACCCCTTTACAACCCCTTACGAAAAATGTCTTAAAATTGATTTTAAATGTCAAAAACGATGTCTAGTCATTATTAAGATTATTATCGTCGTATAAAACTTCAACCCATTTCAACCCGCTAAAATTTGGCTACTACCCCTTTTCTAAGAGATGACAGTTTAATGTGTTATTTTAAAGTTTAAAAAAAAAATAATACGAGGAAACACTTGCTCAGATGAGGACTGATTTACTAGATAAAGCAAAAATAGTACAGATAGATTATAAATATTGCCATATTTAGATTTTTATTTAAACTTTAAAATTATACATTGTACTGTCAATAAAAAAAAAAAAAATTGAATAAAGTAATTATTCTTCTATATAAAAATGTCACCACTCCATCCTTTATTGGCAACATTTATTAAAAAAATAACTATACGATTTACAGTCAACAGCATCAATATTTTCTGTATAAATGTTGCCAATCAAATAATTTATTTAACCAATCATAGCCATCTTACGTCACTCCGCCGCCATCTTGTTTTACATCATTCGAATAAATAACCGACTTACAAGCGAACCGTTTTTTTATATATTATTATTATTATTGATATATTATTAATTTCTAGTTATTTCTTTTGTACTGAAAATGAGTTTTAATGGATCAATTCTCATTAAGTATACCAACCCAACTGCCCAAAGGGGGTTGAAGCATTTATCATTTCACCCTATACAACTCTTTTACAGTACAAAAAATTCCTAACCTATCTACCAAATATATACAAAGATTTTTTTGGGATAACAAAACGAATTTGGCATCTAAACACATCAGGATTTATACGTACGGATCACATCTTTGATTTGTGCCCTACAGAGGGGGCATTGGCCACCCCCTTTACCCCTCCACTGTTGAACTGCACAGCGGTAGCACATACACATATGGCCACACATGTACAGAACTGAATCTATAGGATTCTCATAGCATATTGTGCATTCAGTTCCTGTGAGGTTCCCAGTCGTTGCTCCCTCGCCTATGACGGAGTAGATCGGCTGATGACGACTAGTTGAAGGTCCATTTTGCAGCCTATCAGCTAATCTCAAAGGTTCGGAGTGACCGTTGGGAAGCTGTGCTTGCTCGTTTAAGTTGTTCTGGCTGGTTGACGAACACTGGTTGTCAGTTCTCGGTCTGGGCGGTTGGTAGTTGCAGGTTGCTGGCTGGTTAATTGGTAGCCCGGTTAGACAGAGCTGTGAGGTTGTCTGGATCGGCTGGAAAAATTAAAAAAAACACGATAAGTTTATGGATGAATTTAATGCAAAAGGTATTGGAAATGTAAATCTAAGTTTGTGCCTTGTTTTAGCTATGAAGCTAAATAAATGTATTGTAAACTGGATAATTATGTTAGAACAAAAAAAAACCTTGTTTTGTTTACTATTTATGAGCAAAGAGACGTTATTTTAATATTCTGGAGATCTTCATCATCAGCTCAAAAACAAAATCAGATCGTCGATACCAACTCACCTCAATATAATGCGCACTGGCGAGTGTCAGGCTCTGTTGATTAGCAGCATTCTGTCCGTTCTGAGGAGGCAGACTAACCACCAGGACGGTACCACCAGCCCCGGCTGTGATAGGCCCCGCAGAACCTGTGAGCACCCTCAACTGCTGAGGAGGTGTCTGGGCTTGCTGAACCACTTGAGTACTGAGCATCCTGACTTTTTGAGTAGCCCCATAAATGTCCACAAACGCCCACAGTCTTAGAGTATGGTCTACGTGCATTACTGTCACAGGTGTCGAGCCATTCCTACTGACTCTGACTTCTCCATCTTGTGTTAACGTTACTGCTAGTTCGTCGCCTCTTCGGAGACCGTTTGCAGCGTCCCGTCTCACGACCCAGTATTCGGGACGGTCTAAAAGTAGCTCTGCATCATCAGGTAAATCGCAGGGTCTTAATGTAGCAGGATCGCAGGATGTAAGACCGATTGCTAAGCTGCCAGCGTAAGCTGCCTCTGTAGCTAGGATCTGGACGACTATAGTCTGTCCTGGACGCATAGGGCGTGCTGTAAAGACGTATCCCTGGCAGAATTCTGCGTCAGCTCTTGCAGCAACTCCCCTATCATTCACACACTGTACATTCCTTCCCTTAGTTCTGTGCAAGCTAAGTGGTACTAAAGGATTTTGGTATCGCGGCGGCGGGAGAGATTCTTCGACAGTCAACGACCTCATACTGCCAACAAGTCTATCCTCATCTAGAGGACTGTGCCGCCTCTGGCTTGGAGCTCGGGGGTCGGCGAACTGAACAGCTGTACAGTTGCCGTATACATCTACTAGGGCCCAGAGTGGGCTTCGAGTGTCTACACCAGAGAAGAAAAGGCCTTTGTCTTCTCCATTCACGCCAAAGTGGACGTCACCAGAAGAATTGACGTAGTAGTACAAAATATTGTCCTTCTCGCAGAACCTTTCGCCGAGAGCCTTGGCCCAGTTGCCTGGTTTGTTGGTCAGGTCTGGACAGGCGTATTTGGGGAGTGGATGCGCGAGGGTGGCAGGGTCATGGTTTGTGAAACCGAAGCGGATGACGCCGCTCCAGCTGTTTGAGATTTCGACGAAGCGAAGGCAGACCTGGAAGGAGAAATGAAGAGGTTAAATGTGTTTGAATTGGAATCACTTTTTTGAAGTAATTGGATTTTCTATGAGTTTTATGCCCGAGTATCTTTATTCTAATCAAATTGGAATTAACCTTAGATGTTATCATAAAACAGTATATTTTTTAAGGAAATTTTCATAAAAGACTCTTCTTGCAGAAAGACCCATCCAAAAAATACCCACCTTCTCATTAACCCTGACAGGCCGAGCGCTGAAGGCCATGCCCTTGCAGAAGGACTCCACGCGACGAGCCATGGATCCATCACGGGATACCCTGACATTCTCTCCATGCACGGAGTGGAAACCCAGGGGAGGCAGATTGTTCGGAGTACCACCGGTGCAAGACGTACGGGGGGCTGTAACAAGGGAAAGATGAGTTTAATAAAGAGGTTCATCTTTGGTACGCTCTAAGATTTGATAGGCCGTCGCTTCACGTTAAATATTGGTATTCCGCTGAAACCCATTTGACTGGAAGCCGACCCCAATGTAGTTGGGAAAAGGGTAGCAGATGATGACGCAAGTCGATCAGAGACAAAGCTGAAATATCTCTTGTTTCAGTCTATTCAGTGGCTGTGTTAAATAGTAACGGTAAAAGTACCGTTTGTATGTGTTTAAGTTCATCACGATGAATTATTGTTGTCCAAAAAATTGTCTTTGTTTCATTCTTTCTTTTGGTGAAAAAGAAATCCTGTAAGATATAACAATATAGTACGGTAAGATCATTTTATTGATTGAAATCAGTTGCCCATTGACATGAACGCCAGCCTCAACTACAGTCGTTGGGAAAGCGCTAGAAACTTCGCGAAAACTTATAAAGCGTAAACTTTTATTCGCGTCTTAACAACAGCAATTATTTCTTAAAAATTACAATCCAGTACCATGACAATACAAATATTCTTGCTCCCCTAAGAACGCTTTTGTAGTTCCCCCTCGGTAATGTTAATTCCAATATGGCGGCGACGCGTCACCTGCGCGGCAGATGTGCGCGAACGCAGCTTGCCTATGCGCAGCCGATGAGGGCAAGGATATTGCCTTTAATTATATTTTGGGGGCAAGTTTCTTTTAATTAAGAATAAGTAGGAGCTGGCTGTAAAATAGCACTATTTTGGGAACAAGTTCAGGTTTGACAAGCATAGTTTCTTTCAACTTACGTGACAGTTTTATTTCTAAAGCTGGATAGGTGTAGGTTTAGCTCGCGTACTGTTTTGTTTAGTTATAAATAGAACAATTGATTATCGTTAAGAACACAAGACGGTTGTCAAGTCTTGCAAGTCAAAAAGTTAGTACAAATTGGTTCCATCCGCCGATTTCGTTCGCGAATTTGATAACGGCATCAAAATAGATTTTAGGATAGCTAGGAAAAAATGCCTAGACAGCAAGCAGTGTTTAAGTTCGCACTTCGGCAGTTATGTAAGTGGATAGTGCCTGCCAGGCATTACTGAATCTTTGAAATAGTTACCGCGGCCCTGGAACGCGGCGGGCACTAGGAGGAACACGGATGGGTTTTAGTCAGTAAGAGTCTGACACTCCCTTCCGCCCCGCCCAGAGCGGGAGGAGTCATTTGATGATTTTACATATAAAAACCGACAAAGTGCGAGTCGGACTCGCACACGAAGGGTTCCGTACCATAAACCTTCGTTTTTATTATTTGTTGTGTTATAGCGATAGATATACACAATCTGTGAAAATTTCAACTGTCTACCTATTACAGTTCTTGGATACAGCCCGCTGACAGACGGACGGACAGCGGAGGCTTAGTAATGCCTGGCAGGCCCTTTAGCCCTTTTAGGGTTCCGTTGGATACCCTTTGGGTACGGAACCCTAAAAGGGCTCTTAACTACTCGTTAATTACCTGATATAACACTAAAATCAAGATTCTCCGTGCTTGAACAATACCACACAAGTTTCAGCCCCTATCAAATAAAGCTTTCACCCTCAACTAGGCAAGAGGGCCGCCATTGTGCAAGCACGTGTCACTTCCTCCTAAATAGGAAGTGACGTAACACGACACGCGCCGAGCTCAATTTGGCGAATAATTACGTTGGTGGACCCATTTGTTTTATGAGTTGGTAATGGCACACTTGAAATGAGGGGGCAAAATGGACTTTTAAATAGTTTAGTTTTACTTGCGCAAGTTTTCGTCAACACTGACTAATAAAAAACAAAGTTGAATCTATGGTTGGCGCCATACACATGTGCAATAAAGGTCGTTGATACACATACATTTATTGACCTTCTTAATATCATCATCTGTCTAGCCTTTTCCCAACTATATCGGGGTAGGCTTCCAGTCAAGCCGAATTTAGCTGAATACCAGTATTTACGAGGAGCAGCTGCCTACCAGACCTCCACAACCCATTAACTGGGTAACACGGTACTTCATGGCAAGACTGGAGTCAGATTTACTGGCTTCTGAATATCCGTAACGACTGCCAAAGATCTACAAATTACAGCCGAGACCAACGGCTTAACGTGCTTTCCGAGGCACGGAGGAAACTCGGTATGTTAAGATGGTCATCCACAGACCAACCTCGGCAAGCGTTGCTTAACCTTGAAGATCGACCCGTGCAGCTGTTATCATCTAGCTACGAGCTCCTCACTCCTCGACTTTCTTAATATCAAAAACAGAAATAAAGATATAAAGCTATCTTGAATCGACTTCTATCATGATCCTTTACTCTTTCTTATAATGAAAAACGGTTAATATTTTATTATTCGGATATCTACGTAGATATTACGGAAAGGTCAACCATACTTTTTTTTCTTTGGCTTCGCAAGTCGATGTACTTTATTGGTTCATCTGGCGCCTCCCACATCTAACCATAGAGTTGATTTGACTCCACAGACAAAATACCATAGTTAAACCCTGTTTTATAACAAGGGGCTGAAAGTTTAATATCATTGTAATTTTAACTCCGTCGAAAGCTGCTATTACTTCATTATTTATACACCGACCCTCTCGCTGTCATAAGAGGGATTACCACAACGCACTAAGGCCATGTATCCCTATTTTATTCATTAATACGCTGACCCAAATACCTACATCGTTGACTACCCTCTTCGTCACACATCTGTGTTTATTATCAAATATTCTCAAGGGGATGTAATGAAATGCCTATTGTTCGATTGTAGGGGGTGAAATATCTTAGGGGGTGAATTGGAACACTTGGCCAAGTGTTGTGTATAAGTAAGTCTTTACTTGCGAGATTATTCGGGCGATGAACGTGTTCTAAATTTAAAAACGTTACCTACCTAACTAAAATGTTTTTTATTTTTTTTTAGCTTGTTTCAAAAACCTCGCAATGTAATGATAGTTTACACCTGTACCGGTGTCTGTCTGTAATTAAATCTTAAATAAGGATAATTCCTGAATAAAAAAATATGATTCTATTTAGTCCGTCAGTTAGATGTATTTTTAGCTTCATAAAAAAAATTGACGAAGATAATACGCATCATTGATCAGGAGTACGCGAGAGGAAGTCATTCTTGAGGGAATTAGACTTAAACAAACTTGACGTGGGATTAATCCAATCGATTCTGTCTCAACCTACTTCAGAAGGTACCAAAAAGTTACGTAGATTAATAACAGTCCTTCATCATTGACTTACATCGATATCACAGTGTTGTCTAAAATATTGTATTGATAAGAGGTAAAGGGTACGATGGGGCTGGCATATCTGTTTAGACAAAAGCCCCAACAAAAAAAAATCAGGAGTGGGGGCTTGTGACTACACGGCATATTCACAAGATGTTAATTTTCAATTTTCATATGGCTTGGTAAAAATGCACCAAATTTACCAAGCCAGATGACGTCACGCGTGTCTTCAACTCGCTGTATCCTCTTTATTATTTGTTTACGTGAAAAAAAGAAAAAATACGTGTCGAATATTTTTTGTTGAAAATCTATCAGACGGAGTAATTTGATTTCTTTAGTAAAATACTCTATTCCACGGGTCGATCTTTAAGGTTAAGCAACGCTTGCCAAGGTTGTTCTGTGGATGGGTGACCATATTAACATAACGAGTTTCCTCCGTGCCTCGGAAAGCACGTTAAGCCGTAGGTCCCGGCTGTCATTTGTAGATCTTTGGCAGTCGTTACGGATTGTCAGAAGCCAGTAAATCTGAATCCAGTCTTGCCATGAAGTACCGTGTTACCCATTTAATGGGTTGTGGAGGTCTGGTAGGCAGCCGCTCCGCGTAAAACACTGGTATTCAGCTGAACCTGGTTTGACTGGAAGCCGACCCCAATATAGTTGGGAAAAGGCTAGGCAGATGAGTAAAATACCCTATTGTGACATCACACGAGTTTTCAATGCACTATATCGTGTCCACTTTTAGTTAACGAGAAAAAAGGAAAAAAATCGTGTCCAATATGTTTTGGAAATATATCTGACGTACAAATTAGATTGTTTTTAGTCAACATCCTAATTGAGCAAAATTTTAATTTATATTTCTTGAGTAATTAGTTACGTTGTAGTGATAAAATCAATTTTTCGAGCTGTTACGATCCCGTTTAACCATTTCAAAAACCACATGTAATAAATTCTCAAAGACTCAGCATTATGCTCTCGACACCCGATGTCTGAAGTATCCTATTTCCTACGAAATCCCCTAAAATCAAGATCGAATCGTAAGTTTCCGGCGGAAGTGATCCACTTATATCCACCCTCCGCTCAGTACTTTTTTTCTACTTCCGAATCAAAAACACCTGGTTTCTTGAAAAGCTTTGTTTCCCCCATTTTAAGGAAACATCTGTTTTTAGAATTCATTTAAAATCAATGTGTTTTGCGGCCACTTAAGTAAAATAATACTAGAATCATAATATTAATAATACTATCAAATTTATTTACTAAAGCTTTATGCACAAGTAAAACACTGTACAAAACGTTATTAAAAAAATACGAAACCAACGAATTATCGCTGTAGTGATTCTTCCAACATCTTGTGAATATGCTCACGAGCCTTCACCTTAAAAGACACAAAAATTGACATCTTTATCGCAAAAGCATTAGTTTCAACGAAAGAACGGGGGAAAACGAGATATGCGCATCCGAACCCGCGGGCAAAAGCCAGCAGAATAAACTATTACAGTTATTACACCGGAGACAACAAAGTACTAAGGCGACAGAAATAGGGGGTAAGTACGAATAGATCTTATCAGGCTTAACACCTTCCTCCATAGCCGAACAAAACCAAAACAAACTAGCCTAGGTTCTATTTTAAATCTAGACCAGGATTGACGTCAATGGACCTATAGTTAGCCTGAGATTGCACCAGGAAGATCTGATGACGCAAATTGTGACATTTGCGTTAGCGCATAGAGCGTTGCAGCGAATTTATTGGCTGTGGTCTCTTCTTTTTGTTTTTGGTGCTGGCAATGCCTTCGATCGACAGGTGTACGAAAAAACCAATATATATTATTAATACGAGTACTATAAAGCTGAAGAATTTGTTTGTTTGTTCGGTTGAACGCGCTAATTTCAGGAACTACTTTGGTGTTGGATAGCCCATTTATCGAGGAAGGCTATATGCTATATAACATCACGCTACG
The DNA here is from genome assembly GCA_950371165.1 of Lacanobia oleracea. Lineage (NCBI taxonomy): Eukaryota > Metazoa > Arthropoda > Insecta > Lepidoptera > Noctuidae > Lacanobia > Lacanobia oleracea. Next base: position 11,240,783 of record OX493415.1, on the reverse strand, counting down.
ACCAATAGGAGCGGAGCATTCATGAAAAATATGTCGCAGACGAAGTTGCACGGTCAGCTAATAATTAAATATGTGTAGCTACGGCGTGATCAAACAATTAAGCCTTTTTGGCCCACTAAACAAAATAAATTGCATGGCCACACACACATAGTACATGTCACAGGTCGCTTCATACAAAGGCAATGTTATAGAAGCCACTACAACAAGGCCATTACGTGTATTTATCCATAATCTATTCCTCTCTCTCTTTCTCTATCGCCATCCCACTCCCGTCAAGGTCCACTAACCATCCTAACATGGTCTAAAAAAGGAAAATCTAACAGCGTGACACCCCTGAACACGTAACAGCCCTAAGTGCGGAGATCCACGCCACTGCGTCTGCGCATCCGGTAGTAGAGGAAATCTAATACAATTACCAATGGGTAGTTAATTTTGTAAGATCCTTTCGTGAATACGACTTCTTATTTCCGTGGCTTTTGAGTACTGAATCAGCAGCGCAGCGGTACGTGAGGACCTTATGACTGTGTCAGCGGATGGTGTTACTGTTGCTGAAGACTGGGCCAAATATCAAAAATATAATAAAATTATATCTACTATCGACGCGCTAAGAAGACAGTGGTGCAATGCAGGACAGGCAGGAATGGTATATTGAAAATGTGTCTTAATGTCTAAGCCTAAGGCCTACCCTTCTGTCTTTTGCCGGGCTTTTTAAGCATCAAGGCCTTTTCTTTAAGGTCGCCACTGTTGATTCGCCCACAGGTATGGTTGGGAGAATATGGTGTCAGGCATATCCCAGCGAGTTCTATGCACCATTAAGCACAATAACGCCTACGTTAAGAGTTTCCTCTGAACATACCTACGTCAACCATCATGACGAATGCAGCCCGAATGTTCAACAATTTAAACACAACGTAGGTCCAATACCGCCATGACGTAAAATTTCGATTGTCTGACTGATTGAAGGAACGTGTGCCACAAACAATGCGTTCTATGGACTATGACGTTCTTAACGTCATTTCCTAGTGCTGCAACGCTGGAATGTGTCTCGGAAGTCATAGTGTTTATAAACGCAAGAATTTTGGCTGGTATTCCGGTCTGAATATTGTTACGAGTTCGTAAACCACAATGAGGGTGATTTTGACGTCAGTAGGTTAACTATGTTTTTGACGCCAAGAATTGCAAAAGAATGATACTACATATATGTTTTTTGAGTGTTATATGTTATGTAGGTACTAATTTTTTCTGCCTTCGTACGCGCATGTCCCGTTTTTTGCCCATTGCTATAGGAGTTTCGGGAAATCCTGTTACTGCTCCCCTACACTCGAGTCATCATCTGCCTAGCTAGCCTTTTCCCAACTATATTGGGGTCGGCTTCCAGTCAAGCCGGATTCAGCTGAATACCAGTGTTTTACGAGGAGCGACTGCCTACCAGACCTCCACAACCCATTAACTGGGTAACACGGTACTTCATGGCAAGACTGGAGTCAGATTAACTGGCTTCTGAATATCCGTAAGGACCAAAGGCTTAACGTACTTTCCGAGGCACGGAGGAAACTTGGTATGTTAAGATGGTCACCCATCCACAGACCAACCTTGGCAAGCGTTGCTTAACCTTTAAGATCGACCGATCGACCGTGCGGCTGTTATTATTTAGCCACGAGCTCCTCTCCAATTCAAACTAGACTGAAGGCAATTTAAATTAAGCGCGACGTACAGACTAGTTAGGGGATTTACAGCTCTCTTACGTTCATAACATAACATTCAGAGCCAAACTAATTGCACCAAACGTAGACGTCAGTGCATCTTGCCAGTACAATGAACTTATCCGATGCATCTTTTAATATCTGTGTTGCATCATTTTGTTTTAATAACAAGTCTATTCATAGACCTTTGGATTGGGCATCCATTTTTTCTTCAGTAGATTCAAGACGTTTTTTCTTTCGTGTTCAATCAAAGTGTGTGGCCTTTTTTGTGGCGTTTTTTTTAGTATTATTATTAGGCACGCGTTCGACCACTACCTATCTCACCTGATGGTAAGCGATGATGTGGTCGAAGATGGAGCACGCTTGCCCAGAAGTAACCTATTCACTCTTGACTTAAAGACTCCCAGGTTTTAGCTATCAGGAAACACAGACTCTGGCAGAAAATTCCACTCCTGAACAGCTAGTCTATTCTGTAAGTAACCATTTCGATATCGAGCTTCACCTGAGTGACAAAGCTCACAAACTGAACTTTATTGCGCACAACATAAAGGTCTTATTTTTATACTCACCTCGGATTTCGCTGTCCAGACTCGAAAATGTTGTTACAGAATAGCACTACTGTACGCACTATGAATGTGTTACCAAAACGGATTTATTTATTTAATACTTCATTTCATGCACTGAAATGTAAAGAGGCGGATTAAGTGCTTTGGGTGACGCAGAGACAATTAGTGGTAGGTACAATGAATCAAGCGTCCAGTCTTGCCTTGAAGTACCGTGTTACCCAGTTAATGGGTTGTGGAGGGCTGGTAGGCAGCCGCTCCACGTAAAATACTGGTATTCAGCTGAATCCGGTTTGACTGGAAGCCGACCCCAATATAGTTGGGAAAAGGCTAGGCAGATGATGATGATGAATCGAGCGTCAACAATCTGTGAAATTTCATTAATAGATTTTCAACTTTATCGTTAAAGCTAATTCAAGGTTGATTAGGAAAATACAGTTTAGGGTGCTGGCGTCATGATGGTCTATATCAAAATCGATTGGCCATAATGTCAAAATCCCGCGCAAAATTATCTTTTAAAAGGTTAAGGCCATAATTTCGTAATATCGGGACAAAATTGGATCAAAGATGGCCGCTCCTCCCTAGGGATCGTATTCGATTTATTTTTAATAAGGGGTGCAGATGCTGCGTTGTACGCCTACGCCCCCGCTGTTTGCGAAAATCCTATTATCTATGTATAATCTTGAGTTACGTTCTTTGAAGATCCAAATATGTATAACGCGTTTGCTATAGCTTTGAATTCGTGGTTAAATCTAGCCGGTAATATGGCTTCTTAATCCGATTTCCTGCACTTTTTTGTGCTCTGATACTCGTTGTACCGAAAAAATAGTGTGAAGTATAGAATCAGAGCGATTTGAACAGCAATTACATAAAAAAACGTTAACCATAGGCGCATAGTCCCTTAGCCATTAGCTGTCAAAAACAATTGAATAGCAAAATGGCGGCAATAAAAACACGTTCGAAAACTAAAACTCAATCAAACATTCCACAATTAAAAAGTATAAAATTAAAAACATCACATTCGAAATACGAAAATCAATTATATCACAATAAAATCGGGACCGTTTCCGAGTGGAACTAACTGAATAATGGAATTAAGAAAAAAAAATCGGAGCATGGAAATTGACGCTCCGGCTGGCCGTCATGCTGGATAAGCCTCTGGGTCTATGACCTGGCTGAGTTCCTTCATGCCTTTGCTTATTGCGATGTTTAGAAAAAAGAACATGACTTAGATTGTATGAAATTCCTTTGTGGGAAGAGATTATAGACTCGCGCGTTTTTTTGCGAATCATTTTAACTTGAAGGACTTGTTTTATGTTTTTTGACTGACCGATGATTGGCTGGCTGTGAAATAGTAATTGTTTCAGTGATTGCACGCACTTTTTATGTTGATTGCATTGATATTTTTTCTTTATTGCGAAATTAAATGCGTTTAAAAACGACCACTGTGGTTGATACCTTTAAACCTTCTAGATTCTACATTTTACAAACCATGGGTTAGTCAGAGGGGCAAAAGTCAGCCATTAAATCTTCATACTGCTCTACGAAGCCTACTTACATAACATACAACCTGTTTTCCCCACTGGTATAAGCAGAGATATCCAGTTCACCAACATACATGTCTCTGGTTATGTTTGAACCCCACGTAACAGGGGACGAGTCTACTACTATCAACCGGGCACAAGCCAATCACCATAATATTCCATATCGCTCTGAAAAACTTTCGTTACGACACTCCATCTCTGTCGCACACTAAACCCGTCTCTCTCTACCGTCACGCTACACTGCTAACCATGCGTTCACTTCGTCACGCTCCGTGATCATACCCGACACACGCGAATGAAATCTATGGCAATATACCACGTTGTAACTTCACAGTTAGACTATTACTTAAAATGTTCAACATAGACTAACGACATTCAGTTCAGATATATTGTAATCAACCTACAACGGTGTTCCTGCTGGGACCGGGGTAGTGGATGTCACATAATTTTGCATACACTGCAGTAAATATATGGCACATCCAGTTTTTTTTCTTCGCTCATATCTGTGTCAGACTTTTTCTTGAAGTCGATATGTCATACTCATGTCAGCGTCCCATTACAGTCTTGCAGATCCAAGAGGGGAAAAACAGCTCTATCAGATTCTTCTGAATGGATCTTTTCAACGATCACTCATGGAGTCATGACCTTACATCATCATCATCATCTGCCTAGCCTTTTCCCAACTATATTGGGGTCGGCTTCCAGTCAAACCAGATTCAGCTGAATACCAGTGTTTTACGTGGAGCGGCTGCCTACCAGACCTCCACAACCCATTAACTGGGTAACACGGTACTTCTTGGCAAGACTGGAGTCAGATTTACTGGCTTCTGACAACCCGTAACGACTGCCAAAGATCTACAAATGACAGCCGGGACCAACGGCTTAACGTGCTTTCCGAGGCACGGACGAAACTCGTTATGTTAAGATGGTCACCCATCCACAGACCAACCTTGGCAAGCGTTGCTTAACCTTAAAGATCGACCTGTGCGGCTGTTATTATTTAGCCACGAGCTCCTCATGGAGTCATGACCTTACAATGACGCAACAATCATACTTTACAAATGAATTGGTCATTGCAGACTCACAGTACATTATTTTTATTAAGTAGTTAGTTTATTAATCTGTCATGGCATCATACAGAAATAATAACGGTCGTCTTGCCTAGATTAAAAACTGCACAGAAAAAAAAAAAAAATACATTGACATTTTTCTTTACAAACTTTTAGCGCGAAAACCGGCATTGCTAAGACAAAAACACTTACTTATAGTTTCAATTTGAAAGACCCAGAGAGACATACCTACAAATCTCCAAGAATACATCTTGTTAATACACAAACAGTGAAACTAAATAACCTCATGATAAAATAACCACTTCATAAGCACTTTCCCTCCAATTTTAAACAACGCGGGGGCGGCCATCTTTCAAAATAAACAAAGTCTACGTGGGGCATAGACTAAAGAGTACAGGCGATGCTGCGTAAGTAACAAATGTGGTACAGATGGCTTCGTACCACGGGGATTTCTTGCGGTCCCTTTATTTAGTATTGAATTTATGTGGTTATATGTGTCACCAGTCCCCCATGGGCAGTTCAAGTGCATTATAGTGCGCTTTAAAGATACGTCACAGTTTGACACATGGCGGTTTTGTTTTGATCTATTTTTGAACTTGGAAGGTGATATTTATGTTAGAAAATTGGTGTGTAATAATGGGGGAAAATTGATAATACGAGTAAATCAATTGTATTCTTTCTCGTTCCTGGCAGATTGGCTGGAGAAGCAAAGTACAAAGAACGTTGGAAAGCTATGGGGGAGACCTTTGCCAAGCAGTGGCACAATATATGTAACTAAAGAAAATCATATTTTCTTCAAGAACAGCTTAAAAAAAAACAATTCGTCTTGTCTATAGAACTACTCAATTAGAAATAAAACATCAAAACAGCATCCCACAAAAAAGATAAACGCCACAGCCTAACTAAAAACAGTTACCTAACCTGTCACTTCCGATTTGACAAGAGGACACACAAGACCACAGAGTAAAAAATGAGCTTTCCCAACCGTATCGAGTAACGGATGAGGTGTGGTTGGTTATGGTAGGCAGGATGACCATCGACAACGCCGGATGGTCATGGGTTTGTCGGTAGTATAACTTGATATTAAAACCACATAAAAGATGTTGAAATGTTTAAATAATGGTCCTTGATATGAAGCTGTCATTAATACTAGGGTTTGTGGTTAATAAAAATCGAAAGTAAAGAAGATTAATTTTTTTCCATTTAATAATTATGCGTCAAAACTAATAAAAATTGGATGGTAAACAACTTGATAGAGAAATAATGAAACTGGAACGGTGCAGTCAATAAAAATACTGACCTATTAAAGATCAAAACTGGGAAACCGACAAAGATTTCTAAGAAATCAAAAACACAAGAAACACTATCAGCAATAATGATTGACAAAAGTCAGAAATGAGAATATCACACGGACCAGCCCAAAAACCAAAAATAAATTTGGGTTTCGAATATAACTTTTTTTTTCGTCATTTTGTCCTGGATGGCTGGGAACTGATAGAAGATGATAGGAACGTGGGGATTGGCACAAGAAAAGAGAGGTCTATGCTCAGCAGTGGGGGAAGTCGGGCTGAGGATGATGATAATGGCACTATCTAGGCCCTTTGGGTAAAGATCATTCAGTCTTTGTTTATGCACCAAAACCAAATTAGTACTACAGACAGACCTCAAATAATTACAGTTAAAAACCTAACTTGACAAGCACATTTCGTAATCCCTTAACGATGCTGACAGAATTTACCAACTTTCTAACCTTAAAATACTAATCATAATAAATTACAATTAATAGTATAATAATTCATAGATCAATTGGGCAGTAATGTAATGGTTACTAACAATGCGCACGCACAACATTTTCCCACGGGTAATGATCTATAGATCATTTTAATCATCACGGTTTAAGTACTGATGGAGTAGGAGTAGATGGTGTTCTTAATTGACTTCTTGAAGATTTTGTACAATAAAAGACCGGGTAGCCAGTAGCTCGAAATCTGATAACCATTATTGAGTTATTCAGTTACAGGGTTGCAGAGGTCAGAAAGGATTTCGCACCATGTAAAATATAGGTTCTGTTGCAGACGATGAGAGTGGAAGCGAACCCCAAAATAGTAGGGAAAAGGCTAGGCTGATGATGAAGGAGTCTAGAAGACGTAAAGGTAATCGTAGAGCAACAATTACAGATGTTATTGACATACAGGCAAAAACAAAGCCGCGATAGATAAGTTTTATAAAAGACAATGGCCCAATATTGATCACTGTGGACAGCACAGTGGCAGTGGCAGAACTGGACAGCGTGTGAATCATCAAAAAAGTCACATCAGTTACCGAGAATAAGACCACACAAACGAGTTTTTAACAATTCCATTGAGAACTCGAAGTTATCTTACTTAATAGAATTTCTTACATTCAAAATTAAACTCTATTCATGTGAGATAAGACTGGTTCCACATTAAATGATCAGTTTCTCATGGATCTACTATACGAGTTGTTTTTTTTTTAAGTGTAATTGTAACCTAGTGTGTATACGTCAAGCGCGAACCGATTAAATCGCGAGGTTCTTGAGATAACATCAATCAAACGAGAAAGAAAGTAAATATTAGGAAAGACAAAGAGATACAGCCATTTTCGAGAAATACTTCTTTAGCAGAACGTGAGTAAACAAACGCGGTACAAAGAGAAAACAATTAATGAATAACTGCTGATATTCAGATGACAAACTAGTTTAAGACATGACACACTGCGTGCAAGCAGTGAAAATAATAAGCATTACTGCACCTAACAAGGCTGAAAGAAATTTCGTCTTAAATAAAAAAATCAAAGACTTGGTGGACTATGGTTTTTAGCATACTCCTCACATAGAAGAGACTTAAGTCGCAGCAGTAGGATTATTATTGGCTTATACTGATAGAGTTTAAGAGGACAATGGAAGATGAAAAGGTGTGGCACAGATACAAGCAGCATGGTACAAGGGAAAGAAGACGAGGATGGTGATAACATCAAAGACATCGATCAAACCTCACTGTGAGCTGATGGTGGTCAGGTCTAGTCAAACAGAGAAGACATCAGTACCAGAAGTGGCAATATTATAGAATAGCTACAACTAGGCTTAGACAGGCTGACGTTTGACCAGTAATTAACCTGGTGGTAAGCAAAGACATTGTGCGTACAGCTAAGGAGTGGAATTCCCTGCCAGATTCTGTGTTTCTTGATATTTACAACCTGGGAGTCTTTAAGTCAAAAGTGAATAGGTTACTTTTAGGCAAGCATGCTTCGACCACATCATCGCTTACCATCAGGCGAGATTGTGGTCAAACGCAAGCCTATCAATATAATAAACCTTGGCCAATGATGAAGCAGTATATAGCAAAACGTTTTATAATCCCGTAAGGATCTCTAAAACAGGACAGGACGACGTCTATTATAACTGTAAAGCGTCCTTTTTCCCACGCCCGTGACTTTTATTTTCAAGAGCCATCTTTGTTTTGTTTCTTTTCTTCAGTTTTATTACTTTTAATTTTGCTTTCAATAGGAGTAATGATATGCTGTGGGAAGTTAATTGAAGTTTGATTACGTTTAGTGTTATGATTGGGTCGTGTTCTGTTATTTTAATTTTTATTAATGACCGTCTGGTTTTGTATCTTGGCGAGAAATATTGAATGATAGTCGCGTTCTTAAGAGATTAAGTCGTGGTGAATATTTATATTATTATTTTATTTATTTCCAAAATGCTTAATCTATAATTACAATTGATTTTTGTGATACAACGTAAACCACCCGGGTCATAGGGTATATTTGGCAGTCAGCATGGTGGTATCAAGACAGATTGGCCATGTCATAGAACATGATTCTGGGTTAAGCTGACCTTTGTAGATTAGCTGTCCTTTGCTTTGGTGTTTGTGTGTTGTGGTGTGTGCAATAAAAAATAAGAATATAAGGTTTTGCCACTCTTTGGGTTGTTTCTTAATGAAATTGTGAAATTAATGAATTTTACTTATGTACTAGTCTATCAGACTAACCAAAAATTTTCTAGTCACTTATTCATGCTAGTTTAGGCAAAATTCGTGCTACATAAAATTAAATACCTGTAAGTGTATCATTAAAAACATCAAGGAAATAACTACTGAACATTTGAGAAGAGTAACTTGTACATATTTCAAATCTTGTTGGATTTGTCAACATCCGTGGCATTATTTTCTACCAGCCCTAATTGGATGACTATATTTTATAACAGTGATTCTATTTTTAAACCAAGCCAACAGGCCCCATTGTGTGCAACTTACACAGCCATTACAGCCATCTAGTTGCAGGTTGTCCCGTGTGACAGGATATATTCTTTTTTAATTCTTTTTTTCACTACGCGTGGGAAGCTCACTTGTTCTGCCTATTTTCTTTTTTAGCTTTACCGTTAAGTGAACCTTAATTATTGAGTCTGGGTGTACAGTTTTGCAATGTTTTGCTTTTTTTAAGGTCTGGTTTTCTAGTGGGTAATTTTAGTGGCCAGTATCTTAAGTTGTCATTAACTTTACAGGAGACAGCGTTTAATTTGATTTTTACTTTTTGGTTCTAGTTACTGTTTTTTTTAAAGTAGGGACTAAATTAGCTTTTACTGGGACTAAATTACCCTATTACTAAGCCTCCGCTGTCCGTCTGTCTGTCAGCGGGTTGTATCTCAAGAATGGTAAAAGGTAGAGAGCTGAAATTTTCACAGACTGTGTATTTTGTTGCCGCTATAACAACAAATAAAAATTAAGGTTTATGGTACGGAACCCTTCGTGTGCGAGTTCGACTCGCACTTGGCCGGTTTTTTTTTAGATTTTTTTTTATTTGTGATGGGTTTGCTCTTGACTCTAGTCTAGGTCACAGATGACAGAGACAAAGTCTACGATGGAGCGAGCTTACCCAGAAGAAGCCTGTAATTCGATAGGCTCGCGTTTGATCACTATCTCACTGAATAGTAAGCAATGATGTGGTCGATGTTGGAGCAGACTTGCCTAGAGGCTAGATGTAACCTAATCATTCTCGAGTTAGTGTAAATCTATCGCTCTAAAAATAGTTTCCAGTTCCTGTTTATACAAAAGCACTGCAGCAGTCAACAAAATCAGTCAAACTGCTATCTAAAAGTTTACGCCGTTACTCTACGCTATAGCAGTACATGTCACATTAGATTAAAAACCAGTCTAAATAATACCTCCAAAATCAAACAAGGAATATGACGTACAAGACAGGTCAGTCCCTAATCTACTTTCACCGAAAACAATATCAATATATCGATACGAATGACAGATCGATGCGAACGAAAGGTGAGGTTCCCACGGATCGTGTGACTGTGCGAGCGAGAAGCACTAATAGAGCGAGACCGAAGATGTTGCGACACACAACGAGATAGTAATGCCGTGAATTCTGTAAGATGCGTAAAGTTGGGCAACCTTGTTGAAGGTGCTTAGATTAGGGATGGAAGAAAAGAGGAAGGAAACGAAACGATGGGTTATGTGAAAGATGATTTTAAAGGCTAATAAGAGGTTGTATTTGGATGGATATACGAAGGACTGCCAGGGATGCGTTGAATTTGTTCGAAAGAGTCACCCGGCCCTGGAACGCAAAGGGCACTAGGAGGAACACAGATGAGTTTTAATCAGTAACGAGTCTGACACTCTCTACTGCTCCGCTCAGAGCGGGAAGAGTAAATTGGTGATTTCCCAAAGCCATAGTAGAAGAGATGATATAGTTAGAAAGAAGTTGAATACTGCTACAAGATTGGCCCACACATTTCAAGGGGAAAGGGGGCGACTACTGAGATAAAAGCAGATATAGATGTATTTACAGAAGAAGAAGACTTTGACAGCAACATATCGATTAGTATATGGCCTGGAGCTGGTAGATATTGATATGAGACGGGGAACTGCAATGACCTTGCTTTTAAAATCACCACCACAATAAATGCCCAAGACATAGTACTAGGCAAAGTAGACTATAATAATAACCACAACAAAAATATATGTGAGAAAAATATATTCACATCCATTGACGATTTTCAGTAAAACAAACGGACGGTACATAACAAGAAGGCGACAATGAACGCTAAGCGGCTTAAATGACTCATTGTCGTTACTCATCGGTCAACAGAATAAATACATGTTTTGCTTTGTTGTAAGCGTGTGAACTTGGTAATAGCAGCTGGGAGTAATTAGGAAGGGTCTGACATTGAAATACATACAAAATAGCAGGTAGACTGAAGTGATGACAAAAAATGGAAGATAATAGAGATGGTAGAAGTTAAATTTTGAAGAAACGCAAAAGAAAGAAATGAAAGTGTGGATTTTTGGCAAGCTTCTAGGAAGTTGGTTATAAAACAGAGGAATAAAATCGATTTTGAGACTAAAACGTTGTATACGGGAAGTTTCAGCTTGAAAAAGCTTTGGGTGGTCAAAGAACTTGAGAGGAAGGTCGGAGATATTACATCATTCGGAGATATTAAACAACGAAGGATTGAAAAGAACTAAATAGAAGAATGTGTCTCAATTATTTTAACATCAAGAGTCTTTACAAGATTAAATTTCGAATTAGATTTACAGGGTAGATGAAAAAGACATAGCAACGGATAATAGTTGAAACCTTATTTCAACATAAAAGGTTACATATTTCTGACTCTTTCCCAAGTACCAAAAGTATTTTTTCCCAAATCATCTCACGTATAGATCTCGCTATAGATCACTGCGTGTCGTAGATCATTAGCTGCGGCCGCGCCGCTCGTGATCTGAATAAAACACGAAGATGAACGAACGATGCGCTTGCGCCGAAATTTTGATGCTTCTTGGTAATTTGTTATACATGTTTATTGGTGTGAACTTGTTGGTATGCGGTTTTGGAATTGAATTTGTGTAAAATGTTCTTTTTCTTTTCGAGACTTCTCCGGGTTTAGTTGCGCATGTTTTCTTCTTACACAAATTAGGTATAATTATTTCCTAACTCAATAATCACCTTCTACACAATAATATCATCTTTCATACAGCCCATCTATCGTTCATTTGGTGGGTGTGAAACTTTTCTTAAGTCATTTAAAAAAGTGTCCCTATAAAGAAGTCGAACCATAAAGTTGTTATACCTATCTTCAACATAAATACAGATAATTGTACCAGGACTATTACTTTCAATAGTCCTTTTACATCGCCTCCATGATAAACTTTATGCCAACTTTACAGCTACACTTTTACGCTTATCCACCTGTCGCGTTTAAAGATCACTATTCACTACAATAGTGCAGTGAAAGGTGGATCTTTACACCTGAATAACTCGTTTCCTTGACTTACACCTTGCGTGGGAAGCAAGCTGATACTTCAAAATAGGCTGTTTGAAAGACCAACCCTTTGCCGATAAAAAAATAATTGACGTTTGACGTACTGCATGCGAATACTCTGTGGCAAATTTTAAAAGAAGGTAACCCTTCTGCTCCAAAAAAAAAAGAAACAAAAATTTCAAATTTCGGTTTTCGACCGTGGGAATGGAAACGTCAAATGAAAATGCATTCTGATTTTTGCTTTTGAGGAAAACGTGTACGAACAATTTTGTGCTTTATCTTTATGGACACAAAGTTCGTGTTTTGTTTTTGTAACTGCATTTATTTTTTGGTAACATTACCAAATTCTATTTGCGTTACGTCAAGGCGAATGTTACCTTACTAGGAAATTATACAGTACACTTTTGAATATCGTAAGTGAATTCACAGTTTTGTCGAATCACTACAGAGTATTTCACACACATTCTAATTACGTTCGAGAATATTGATTTTGGACTGTAACAGAAGACAAGAAGGTGCATAATTGAATAAGTTCGAGCATTCACAAGCTTGTTCAATGACTACAAAGTATGAATAGTAATAATAAATTGTTCCCGCGTATCCAACATGGCGTCGACGCTTCCGGGATATTAGAACTATATTATTGAATATTAAATTACTTATTTGTTCTATAAATGGTATTGCAACTGTAAAATAAATTAGCATATTTAAAAAAGATGTCCATTTTGGCCACGGCCATGCATTATAAAAAATAACAATGAATTGGTAAGTTTAAAGCAAGGATAAAAAGGAGACGGCCCAAAATTTTTCTTTCGACAAAAAACCCGACACATCAAAAAAGTCGAGTAATGATTTTACCACGCATGTATGTACGTGTGTGGTCTATCTACAAACTGTAGTAACAGTATAAAGGTTCTAGCGGGGTCACAGGTCGTGAGAGATGGTCGTGCTTGCCACAACTAAGCATGTACCTAGCTGATGTACCTTAGAAACTAGTTTAGAGTAAAGCCCATCTGTTACTCGACAACGGGAAAGTACAAAGAGTTATTGATTTTAACGCTACGTGCTTATGAAGTGTTAAACTTTTCATCGGATTTGGGCATCTTAAACTGTTACCATAATATTGAGCCAAGGTCATCATAGTTTTTGGATTATGGTCCCACTTTTTATGGGACGTAGACACAGGTGGGCCGTCTCTGTCTCTGCTTGAAGAATTCACGTCCGATTTAAAAGAAAGTTTTCATGGTAATTCACAATTTTTATAGAAGGGACATGGATCATAAAATCTTTAAAAACTTTCACTGCTGCAATACAGTATTAGATTGGTTCCAACTATTTCGTTTGTAAAACTGCAAATTCTAATACATTCATATTAGAATGAAGAAACCATGAAAATAAATATATATTGGAACTAGTGAACCCGCGCAACTTCGTCTGCGTCACAATTTCCATTACTGCTCCGCTCCTATTGGTCATAGCGTGATGATATATAGCCTATAGCCTTCCTCGATAAATGGGCTATCTAACACTGAAAGAATTTTTTAAATCGGACCGGTAGTTCCTGAGATTAGCGCGTCAAGCAAACAAACAAACAAACTCTTCAGCTTTATATATTAGTACAATACAATATAGGAACTATTACGGACGCAAGGACCAGGGAAACATAAAAAGAAGATGGTTCGATAACAATCAAAATCTTGAACTATGCGCTTCCGAATGCTAGCAAGGTTCTAAAAGCAAGGTTTCAGTGAAAAACTACTACTAGGTACTAGGACTGTATAACACGAAGGAGGTAGCATGAAATGGCAGTAGCTTACCAAACAATAGGTCAAGATCTTGTACTACTTTACATAGACTGCATTTGAACCAAGGTCTCTAGAGCAAAACTTATGAAAATATGGGTCTTCAGAAAGAAAAGAACTGATACCAATGTTTTGGAGTCGGCTTCCAGGCTGAACGAATGCGACTGAAGATAGAGCGACTGCCTATGTTACCTCCATAACCCAGTTACTGGGTAACACGGTACCCTTGACAAGGTCAGCATCAGATAAAAGTACCAGGGTCGCATAAATCAAAATGAGGTTGCATGGTACGAAATCACATTAAATACCAGTAGGTCGGCAGCCACGGTACTCGGTGGTGGTACAGTAACATTGCTTGCAAGCATCATCGATTAGTTGCACTTGAAAAATCCGTTACCTAACTGTTTCAAGTGTCTTAAGATTTTAATGAGATTTCTTATTTCATTAGAAATAGAGGCATATCGATAGCAACGATAAGTTTTTTTGTGAAACACAATGTAATGGAGAGTCGTTAGTCCTCCATATGCAACCGTAGCCTGGGATATATTCTATAACCTGGTGAAAGTAACTAAAATCCTCGGAATATGGACTGGAGAAGACCAATTGGCAATGCTTGGGAGGGGTATATGTCCAGCATTGAACGTCTTTGGACTGAATTATATTGATGATACCTTGAGTAATTCAGTCATTTAAGGAGCCGAGCGTGAGAAATAACGAACCCTTTTTAACATGAGAGACTAAATTGTTAAGATGGAATCTATCCGGAACATCTACAGTAGCGCCATCCTCACAAACATTAATATCAATAAATAAAACACAAACGTATCCAAACAAATTCGAATTTCAAATATTCCGAACGTTATTCGGAGCGGTTCGGCCGGGTAAACATTCCCGATGTTTTCTCACGATCATTAGTGGACGATTTCGGTTGCATTCGGCCGTTCTCGGCGTTCGCTCGGACACCTTCGTAAATTTTATGTTTAGAATACCGAATAGTAAATGAGGTTTTAATTGGATGTCATCATTTATGAATTGGAATTCGGACGAGATGGACGTTTATTGAATTTTGAGATTATCATTTATATACAGGGATTAGTATGGAATCAAATTCTTTCTGATCTTATGCATCAGTTGTACAGTGACATTGTCCAACAAAACGCTTTTCCCTTAATTTTTCAGGATTTTCTTTGCATGAATCACCTCTGCACTCAGTCCCCTCCATACTTTACAAGGCTCATCTTTACACCATTTTTTCTTTCATAACATACCCATTTTCCACAATAATTTACGCCTCATACGGGCAGCAGCTGATTCAGTATCTTTCTTCGCCAAAACATCACCTTTTCTACCCAGAAATGGGCATTCGGCTCGGGCCGGTCCCACAAAAACTCCGGACAATTCGGTACACCTTTACTTCTACAAAAACCCGCATATAATATCAGGACTCACCTGGATATATCATCTGTTATATACCTGTCCTTTTCTGACACACAAAGATGTGAATCTCTCATCTCGTTATCGTATCCAACGGTTACAAACCAGCTGTTTTTGAGTTTTTTTTCTGGCGTTTTATTGAGTATATTAGGATGTTATTGGAGTAAATAGACATATTGTATAAAGACGAATAAAAATTGTATACAAGACGAAAGAACCCAGACTTATTTAAAGTTTGATCAGAAACTCTATACAAATGAGTTTCGCAATGTGTTCCTTAGGGATCTTTTGTTCTATAATCTGAACTAAGGGATGCTTAGGGGCATGCATTTTTTTTTAATTCAACCTATACTGTTCCTGTACCACAAAGCTACCGATGCTGCAATTCACGTAGCCACCTATTGGGCCCAAACGAACTAGGCACTTATCCATCGATTCGAAAAGAAGAACTGCCCCACTGCTTGGCAAAGGGCTCCCCCAACTCTTATTTAACATTTGAAAATTGACAAAAGTGTAAATTCTCCTTTGTCATCTAATCCTTTCTTATACTTTGTAGGGGTTGGCTTCCGGTATTACGACATAATTCATCAGGATATTTCGTTGACTATCATCAAGACTTTTGCAACCCATATCACGGGTTTTAGACACTTTTAAATAGGTATTCATTCTATTAACTCGACTGCGTCAGGAGGGCTATGTCAACCAACTGCCAATCACAGGTCTGATACCACCAAATGCATCAGACTTGAAAACGACTTGTTTGGAACTTTTTAGTAGTATTTTGACTGTCATATTTTTATTAATTAACAAATGCAACAAAAATGCAATAATTCCAGTAGCTATACCTAATTTTTTCTTTATCGTTCGAGTTCGTGCAAAATTGCAATACACAAGTTTTTTCTAGATGCACAGCACACAAAGACCTTTGGAAGGTCGCCATTGAAAAAAAGGCATAAAAGAAACAGCTGGTCCCAAATGTCGTATTGAAAATGAAACGGTGTAGTAAGCAGCTGACAGCAAGCAGGGTTGCCAACCAATGAATGATAGATATAAATTCGAAAAAGGAACGAGGAGCAACGACTATTATTATTAATATTTTTTTCTATAAATGCGCTAAAACTTTTTGAATCCTTCAAGATTTCTATTTCGATTATCTAAAAACTGTTTTGTTTTTCAGAATAAGTGCTAAAGATAACCTATTGAAAATTTGGCACAAAACCCAAAAAAAAAACAAAGCAAGAAAACAATTGATAAAACCCATTGCTGATATATTTCTAAGTACTATTATCTAATACACAAGTAATCATAATTATTATCAAAGTTTGTTTATGAAGTTAATTTCGGGAATATCTAAATATACGCCCTTCTGACCCCGACTTCTAACCTCCCAATGTTTTACGGTATTCCCACATATTTATCGAACTCTCCGCTTCTTGTGCCAAAAATACCTTTTATCTATGTATTTCCCTCTCATTTAAGTTAATGCTTCTTGTCTCAAGAACACTTAAATCTATTTTACCTTCAAAGAAGCAAAAAATATTCCAAAAATAATTCTCTGCCACCCCTAACATCTGCGCCGGCGCACGCCACTGAGATCCCGTTGCGAAACAGCTGTTGGAGTTTGTAAATAAGTATGAAGGAGATGCAGGATACAATTTGTATGAGCAAGAGTGAGAAAGCAACAGGACATATGCTCCGAGCGATAACGAAAGCTTCCGAATGCTAGGTACATAATAACCAACTGAGCAAACTAAGTGATAATGTTTTTGGAAAATATTTGTAATACTAAGTGGGTGCAATACTTGGGTAAATGCAGCTTTTATTGTATTTTCCACCTGGATTTTAAAACGACTAACTTCTGCCAGCAGCTTCGCCCGCGTGGTCCCTAGGGAGCATACTCCCGGGATAAAATGTAGCCTTTTTCCTTTCTCAGGCTCTAGACTATCTGTGTACCTAATTTCATTTAAATCGGTTAAGTAGTTTTGGCGTGAAAGTGCGACAAACAGACAATCAGAGTTAATTTCGCATCTATCATATTAGTAAAGAATAAGGATTAAGAGTGACGTCATCTTTACTAGTATTTTCATGCGGTTTCTAGGCTGGATATTTTACCATGTCATGAACGAACAATTAACGAAAAGAAAATTATTTTAAAATTGTACTTACATTGGATCGTGCCCTCTATTGTGATCTCTCTAATTTCTATCACTCAAAGGTTTGCCGGAAGTAAACTCAACTTTGAGTAAAGCTCATATTTGTGGACTAGTTGACCCGCGCAACTTCGTCTGCTCCTGCTCCGCTCCTATTGGTCTTAGCGTGATGATATATAGCCTTCCTCGATAAATGGGCTATCTAAATATAATGAAATAATTTATCAAATCGGACCAGTAGTTCCTGAGATTAGCGCGTTCAAGTAAACAAACAAACTCTTCAGCTTTATATATTAGTATAAGATATAAGATAGATGAACTTTATTATCACTGTAAGTATTATAAGGTCATCATCATTTCAGCCGAAAGGAGGCTTAAGTCCACTACTGGACATATGCCTCCCCCAAGATGGGGGCGTTTGCCACAATATCCATGCTTGGCAGGCGGGTTGGCGATCGCAGTGTATGTGATTGCAGTGTTGCGATTTACAGAGAACGCTGCTGCCCATTCTCTGGTGAGTCCCTTAGTCGCAATTAAAGAAATGCCAGTTTGATTGTACTTTGATCGTGTCCGCAATGATAAGCTCTTAGGCACAGGATTTAGCTTTAATAAAACAACAATAAATAGATAATAAAATAAACCGCTGGGAAAATATATAAAACGGAAGGGATACGATAAGCTGTATCCGTTTTAAAGTAATTACAAAACAATTATGTTTTAGTTTTATTTAATTTCACAAGTCTTGCGCATCGAGTCTTTTGGGACATCAGTAAACTTGTCACAACGTGACCCGAGGCACCGAGATAGACACACGTTTGACCACTATCTCACCTGATGGTAAGCGATGGTGTGGTTGAAGATGGAGCACGCTTGCCTTAGAGTACCGTGTCTCCGCAAGTTGTGTAAACCAAATAGGCAGTCGCTCCATGTAGAATACTGGTATTCAGCTACTAGACTAGACTAGCAACCGATCCTAATACGCAAATCCCGCAGATTGATTTACGTCCAAAATCCACGAAGGGTTCCGTACCATACGCCGAATAAAAAACACGTTTCTTGTAGTGCCCCCTTCAATTTTGAATTTAATTTAATTTTTTTAATTTGTTGTTATAGCGGCAATAGAAATAAACACTGAAAATTTATTACGGTTCTTAAGATACAGCCCGCTGACAGACAGACGGAGGCTTAGCAATAGTGTTCCGTTGGTTACACTTTGGGTACAGAAACCTAAAAACCACTGCACATCGGTTTCCAGCTAACAGCACACAAAATAAATCATACTATTCTACCATAAAACATTACAAGTTACAACTGAAGGTAATTTCTTTAGGAAAAAAGGACTTATCGTCACGATCTCCACAGTGAGGTGTAATTTTGACCACACATAGTAATCACGATTCTCAAGCCGCATGCACGAGGCAATGAGGGCGGGTAGAACAAAGGCTTAGAAAAAAAAAACATGGCCGCCGCCCAATGTCAGTGTGAAAAAAGTATGGTATAGTGTTAGGTTGTTAGTGTCACGTTTTACACAGGGAAGGGTTATAATAGAAAATCTGGTCAAGAGCGAGTCGTGCTCGTACAATTAATCATAGATAAACGATAAGTGCACTAAACTTTTTAAAATGTATTTTTTTTACATGCGTCATGCTTGGCGCAAATAAACGCGTTTTCTTTTTTAATTACTTGCGACATGAGGTAAAAATGGCCGTATTTTTTGACCGCGTTTATTAAGAAGCTTGATTTTTTTACAGCTATAAGAGAACTGATTTCTAAGTATTTGATGTTAATTTCAACTCGATACTTCTATGTATTCTTGAGAAAACGGGTCACGGTAGATAGAGGGGACAATGTAGGATGCCTTTTTTTGCTTTAATGTTAAAACTAGTTCATGTTTTATGTGTGTTTAAAGCATTATTTGTTTTACTAACCCATGTGTTCGTCCTTTCAGCCTAACTAACATCTACCACGAAGTACAAAATTCAACGGCCTGCTTCTCTGCTGCCTTCAAGACGTGACACTGGCAGAATAGTCGATACCGAATCAGTTGCCACAATTAGAAAAAAAAAGGTTCGGCAATAGTCGCTGTCAATATTATAAACAAACGTTCAACAAAAAGACTTATTACTCAATCACAAATTTATTATGACAAATAAGTCCCTAAACAACATAAACTAACATCTGGGGTAACCAGCCTCAATTGTTTCAAATAATCTCAAGCATAGCCGAACGAAACACCACGTTCCAAACGGTAGAAAAAAAAAACAACATCTGGCGTGGCGAAAACTTAAGAACTAATACAAACTTCGTTGATACATCTGGTCTTTATGTTAAATTGCTCCTTTCCGGAAATAAGGGACCAGGTTTAGGCCGTAAGTCCGGAATAAGGTGTGGGACCGGGAAACATCTGGTACTATTGTTGTATGCTATTGTTTGGCAAATTGGTTTTGTTTAAACCTTTGAACATGTGCCTGTTTGAGCACACTTTGTGTCTTGGAATTAGGATGGTGTTCGGACCTCCTTTTACGGGTTAAGCGACATTTTTTTTCATCATCATCTGCCTAGCCTTTCCCCAACTATATTGGGGTCGGCTTCCAGTTAAACCAGATTCAGCTGAATACCAGTGTTTTACGTGGAGCGGCTGCCTACCAGACCTCCACAACCCATTAACTGGGTAACACGGTACTTCTTGGCAAGACTGGAATCAGATTTACTGGCTTCTGACAACCCGTAACGACTGCCAAAGATCTACCAAATGACAGCCGGGACCAACGGCTTAACGTGCTTTCCGAGGCACGGAGGAAACTCGTTATGTTAAGATGGTTACCCATCCACAGACCAACCTTGGCAAGTGTTGCTTAACCTTAAAGATCGACCCGTGCGGCTGTTATTATCTAGCCACGAGCCTTGATTTGAAAGAGTATTGATATGCTGCAATGAACCATATGATGTAATTATGGCTTGAATATTTTATAAATTAAATCCTATTATTTCAAACTTTTCGCGCGTGTGCGTTGTCTGTCAGTAGCTTCCTTGGGAAGTGTCGGGGAGCACTAAGAGAGGATTTCCCGATATTCCTACGGCAACGGGCAAAAACGGTATATGCGCGTACAATATCGCGGGCAAAAACTAATTGTATTCTAAACTAATCTGAGAAAAAAATGGGACCCTCGATACGACCAAGAATTTGTCCCACACAACAATAAAAATCTGTTCATTTTCAAAACATTATGAAATTCATTACGACAGAGTAAGACCATTCTATATTTTAATAGAGGTCACAAGAGTAGACATTGCGCTTACTCTCATTCGCTTTATATTACTCAATAGTTTTAGTAACAAGCCATCTTTAAATAATTTGAGAAAGTATTTTTACACGCGCAACTCAAAAAGGTACAAGCGACATTGTTCTATTTCGTCATAATTATCCTGTATCTTTTTCAATTTACTTGGTTAGTCATCCTCATTATCATGTTTTATTGTGGACAGTTAAGAACTAAGGTATCTTTAGTTAAAAATCGTCTTCCTGCCTTGGTCCCGTGCTACTCGGGGTTGGTGCGACACGATTACTGATAATAATGATATCTAATACCTAATGATTTAATTCTCACCATAATATACACATACATAACACACATGCACACACACATCATACACACATACATACATTAGAGAGGTATCATTACAATATACGTTCTTACTCGTAACAGTGTTTCCGAACGCTTACAACCCTAATCTCTTCAAAGTTAGAGTGAACAGGCTCCTTCTGGGTAAGCTCGCTCCATCGTAGACTTTGTCTCAGCCATCGATCAAGAGCAACGAAAAAAAAAAACGGCTTTAAATTATACTGTGGGAGACGTTGCCAAAACTAGACTTGAGGCCTGTATTTCTATCTCCATACAGCACCGTCAACAGTCACGGTATTGTTCAATGTCCTTTTCTTTCCCAAAATACCATCAACGATAGATGCTAAAATCCCCGACTGTAGATGCATTGTGTGAAATGCATTTATAGTAGGGGATGTAAGCATCAAAGTCCATTGGAATTTTGTAGCAAAAAATGGGGAATTATATAAGAAAAGGATACATGAAACCTGGTTAAGAACATGGCTACAATACATATATGTATAAAAAAAAATTGTAGCCCTATAGAGCTACAATTATTTTTTTACTGACATAGTATAAGCATAACTACTCGTATACTTCTATACTAATATTATAAAGAGGAAAGATTTGTATTTTTGTATATAACGATGAAACTTAAAAACTACTGGACCAATTTGAAAAATTCTTTCAGCAATGGATAGCTACGTTATCAGGGAGTAATATAGGCTATATTTTATCCCCGTACTACCACAGGAGCGGGAACTACGCGGGTGAAACCGAGTGACGTCCGAGTATTTTATACCTACGCTCATTTTTTCCTTAAGAAGTCTTATTTCCTTGCAAAGGAATGACGTAAGTAAGTTATTTTTTAATATTGCAACATATTTACGCATTGCCCATTCGCTTCTTCCCGTTAGTAACTCTTACTTCCTCTCATTGTTTTATAAATGTTTTTTTATTTTTTAAATTGTATTAATAATTATTTAAAAGAAATATTACTATTAAGGAAAATAATAATTAGCTGCTGTGTGGAACGATTATCGGGAAAATACCTGCAAATGTTTCGGGGCCAATGATTTGTATAGATACTGATAGTCATCTGCCTAGCCTTTTCCCAACTATACTGGGGTCGGCTTCCAGTCAAACCGGATTCAGCTGAATACCAGTATTTTACGTGAAGCGGCTGCCTCCAGACCTCCACAACCCATGAAATGAGTAACACGGTATTTCTTGGCAAGCCTGGAGTCAGTTTTACTGGCTTCTGACAATCCGTAACGACTGCCAAAGTTCTACAAATGACAGCCGGGACCAACGGCTTAACGTGCTTTCTGAGGCACGGAGGAAAATCGGTATATTAAGATGGTCACCCATCCACTGACCAAAAAAAAAATACAACATAATGTAAAAATACTTTAAACTTAGTGACAGAAAACAATAGCCATGTTGTTCCAAAAAAACTATATGTAATCAGCATTAATATCTAGACCAAATTAGTCAAGGTGCAAAGGCAGGTGGGCAATAAGTTGTATTGCAGAAATAAAAAACTTTAATAAAAAAGTCGATCATCGCTGCTATAACACGCAAAGGCAGATGGCACGCGCAGTACAAGATTTTTTTTTTTTGAAAAAAAAAAAATAAACATTTTTAGCAAAACTATGGTATTAGCATTTTTGTTGTTACCATGATAATATGATTTTTGGTTAAAAAAAAAAACTTATCAAATGACAGCTGTCACACGTTTTTTTTTTTTTTTTCGTAATTGTGATTATGAATACAATTAATAATGACTGACTTATTAGTTTGATAACAGGAACAAGCAGATGGTACCTACAATAAACGAACTAAATTTTAGTCAACGTTTTGAGCGAAAATATTATAGCAAAAACTTTTTTGTTCGTTCGTTTTTTACCTATCTAAGTTGAGATTAGAGTTGATATAACATGATATATGGTTACAGACTTTATAGCTTTATCGCAGATGTTAGAAAAAAGTTTTTATAGGTCATGTACCTTTACGATCTTTTGAGCAATTTACGCCTAGATAAAACATGGGCCCGAACGCCTACATATAATTCAAACTAAAGCCAATGTAATGTGTTTTAAAGACCACATTTTGGACCGGCGAAAATGTTTTTGTTTTTTAATTATAATAAAAATAAAAGAAAACAAGTGGACACTTTTCTACAACGACTTACCTGTCCGATACATTGCTAGATTATTTGCCATAAAGTCCTTATATCAAACACCCAATTATACGAATTAACAAGATCGCATTGTACACAGCCCGTAAAAAATTACGAAGAAAAAAAGTGACTCGAATGACTTAACTAAAGCTACATACTTACTCGTACCTTCAATTTAGTAAGTAACAGTTTGCTATTTAATGTCGGTACACTGATAAAATCTTTTAGCATGTAAACGGCCATTACTCGACTAGAAGTCCATTCGACCACTTTTTTATTTAGACTAGTAAGTAAAACTTACTGTAGACAACAAAAAAAAAATATATCTATGGTTATAACAAAAAAAAAACCGTTAAAAACTTACCCAAGCCAATTTTTCTCTTAATTTTCTTCAGAACCTTCATTTTAGATCCTTTTTTATCCTTAACGGGGGTAATTTCGGGCTCGAGAGCCATTGGGGGGAGTACAAGCGTCTGCGGAGGCATCTGCACCCCATGGCCTGAAGACCTAGGGCACGCGGGGCAGTGGCACGAGCCCCTAGCCTGCCTCACGCTCATACAACCACTTACGCCCATCATTGAAACGGAAAATCCAAAAAAACCGTTTACAAAAACGAAAAACAAATAAACTTCTATATCATAACTGTCACTCCGAAAATTAAAACACGACTAATTAGTTTGTTTAATTGCAAACGACGATTACCGAATAATTTTTTACGAACTCACGATATCCATAACGCACTTACGATTGTTTTGACGAACGCGAGACAACCGCACGCGACGCGGTCTTGCGGCGGAGTGAGCGATGTACTCGCGCTAGCAAGGGCTTCGGGAAAGCTGCGTGCGCATCCAATAGCCCTTTTTCTCTCTCTTTCTTCCTAACCACATTACAACGAGACGGGAATTAAAGTGGAGGGGGAATGTCAACATTGTTTAGGTATTTTCAGCTTAGCAGATGCGTAGTGTAGTACAAAGGGATGGTGCAGAAAAGTTATTTGAAGTGACATTTAGAAGTCTTTGTTCAGGAGTTCGCATAAAGGTGTTAATGTGGAATTGAGAGGCGAATAATAGGGCCAAAGGGTTCGTGGCACGTGCTTAAAATATTCAAGACCGTCAACGAGATCAAAGGAGATGATAGCATTTGAGATAAGAATACCTATTTGGGTTAACTAAGGAGTAACTTTAAAGGTCTAAGATTACGCTTTTAGATAGTAAGGAAACTTGTGTCCTGAAGATATTAATGTTCTTATTTTGGTAATTTTTGTCGAATCGTTGAACCTTTTCTAAGTTGACTTTGGTTGGCATAATGTAGTGTGCTAGCTCACATGTGCCATTTAATTTAACTTAATGTAATTTTCTATGTATGTCTATCATATTTTTTTTTAATTAATAGCTTCTACCA
Organism: Lacanobia oleracea; assembly: GCA_950371165.1. Classification (NCBI taxonomy): domain Eukaryota; kingdom Metazoa; phylum Arthropoda; class Insecta; order Lepidoptera; family Noctuidae; genus Lacanobia; species Lacanobia oleracea. Next base: position 11,216,041 of record OX493415.1, on the reverse strand, counting down.
GCGACTTCGCCCGCGTGGGCCCTAGGGAACATACTCCCGGGATAAAAAGTAGCCTATGTCCTTTTTCAGGCTCTAGACTATCTGTGTATCAAAATTTAATTTAAATCGGTTCAGTAGTTTTGGCGTGAAAGCGCGACAGACAGACAGACCGACAGACGGAGTTACTTCCGCATCTACTCGTATACTAATATATAAGGCTGTAGAGTTTGTTTGTTTGTTTACTTGAACGCGCTAATCTCAGGAACTAGGTACTGGTCCGATTTGATAGGGATAGCCCATTTATCGAGGAAAGCTATAATCATCACGCTAAGACCAACAGGAGCGGAGCAGTAATGAAAATTGTGACGCAGACGAAGTTGCGCGGGTCAACTAGTACTAATATATACAGTCATATAAAGCTGAAGAGTTTGTTTGTTTGTTTACTTGAACGCGATAATCTCAGGAACTACTGGTCCGATGTGAAAAATTCTTTCAGTGTTGGATAGCCCATTTATCGAGGAAGGCTATATGCTATATATCATCACGCTAAGACCAATAGGAGCGGAGCAGTAATGAAGATTGTGACGCAAACGAAGATGCGCGGGTCAACTAGTTTATTAGTAAGAAAGTAAGGATAACTACATGCAAGTTAACGGACAGTTGTGTTGCTGGGGAGTTTGTTGGCCACTTCTTCCTAGCTAAAACACTAGGAAGTGGTGATGGGAAAGGGGGGGTTTGAGGGACTGTCTTCATGTAAATTTTGACGTTCAAAATGCGCTGATTTTCAGCCTTGTTTGAATAAATGTCTTCTGATTTGATTACGTCATGATCATTGATAAAATGCTTGTACTGTCTGAACAGCGGTTCTAAAAAGGACACTAGTAGAATTAAAATTTACAGGGGGCTCACATACAAGAAACGTTTTTTTTTTTGTTTTGGTACGGAACCCTTTGCGTGAGAGTCGGACTCGCACATGGCCGGTTTTTTTTTTTGGTTTATGATACGGATCCCTTCGTGTGAGAGTCTGACTCGCACTTGGCCGGTTTAAATTTAATCCTATAAACCAGTTGCATAGTTTATTTGCTTGGAAGACCTAAGTAAATAAATGCTCATTTATTTTGCAAATAGTTTAAAAATAACTCTTTTTTTCTCTCTCTCTCTAAGTTATTTAGTCTCCGTTTAAATTGTGTCAAGTTAAGATCTTTAATATAATTTGGTATTTTATTGAATATTTTCGTGGCCATACATAACAGAGGATGCTTTTGTGCATAAGAGCGGAACTTTAGAAAGAGGCTTTGATTTTATTTCTTCTCAGCTAGGAAAAGACAGCATCAGTATTTTGAAAAAAAAAAAAAAAAAATATATGAAAGAGTTATTTTTAAACTATTTGCAAAATAAATAAGCATTTATTACTCAAGTCTTCCAAGCAAAGAAAATATGCAACTGGTTTATAGGATTAAAATTAAACCGGCCAAGTGCGAGTCGGACTCTCACACGAAGGGTTCCGTACGATAAACTGAAAAATATCGGCAATGTGCGAGTCGGAGTCTCACACGAAGGGTTCCGTACCACAGTCCACAACCCAAAAAAAATACGTTTATTGTATGTTTTATGCATTGTATTTTAATCTAATTTTTATTATTTGTTGTTATAGCAATAAACCACTCTGTGAACCTGTCTACCTATTACGATTTTTGAGATACAATACAACCACTGACAGACCGACAGACAGACGGACATACAGCGAAGGCTTAGTAACAGGGTTCCATTCGTTACCCAACGGTTCCTAAAAAACCCGGCCAAGTGTGAGTCGGACTCGCACACGAAGGGTTCCGTACCATAAGTCTAAAAATTTGTTGTTATAGCGGCAATAGTAATACACAATCACTGAAAATTTCAACTCGTTACCTATTACGGTTCTTGAGATACACCCCGCTGACAGACAGACGGACGGACGGCAAACGGACGTACAGCGAAGGGTACTAATAGGGTTCCATTGTTTACCCTTCGGTTACGCAATTACAAGTAAAGACGACCTATTTCTTACCCATTAAGTAATTACTTCACTAGAACATGTACTAAACTAATGACCACTGTTCAAAGAGATTAAGGGCCCCTTTTCCCGACAGCACCTTTTCCCTTTTCCCGGCAGGACACTAGCGCGGTGCGCGCGAGCCGTTTTTCACGTATTTATTTAATATAATAAAAAATAAGTGCCGTATTATAAATCTATCCAATAATATCCCTGTCAAACCCGATTAGTAAATTAAATGTTAAATTTTCATAAAAATTGCGTTCCCACAAGTCTCATACAACTTAAAATACTTTCAAAATCGACTTTACTTCCTGATTTTTTTGTATCGATCAAAATGTTAAATATCGTGTTTTTAACCAAAAAAGTCACTAGATCTCACATGTATCTATACTATATATTTTTTTACGAATTTATATATGGTGTTTTCTCTGAAAACAACTCGATCTAGAAACGTAAATTTCGGATAAGGGGCCCTTAATTTCAGTACTAACAGTAAGTGTTCCTACTAGTTTCTTGGTAAGTCCCACGCAGTAACACTTTACTAATTACTTTCACTAATAGTATTCTTTTGTTCCTTCGAAAACCGACGATGATTCAACAGTTGCTGGAAGGTCATTGCTGACTAATATTTTTATCACAGCTCGAGCTATTTAGTTTTATCGAAGGGTAAGTCAGCCGTATAGTGTCGGTCGGTGCCGTAAAAGAATAATACCATCCCATCACTTCCTGTGGTTGTCGTAAGAGGCGACTAAGGGACTCGCCAGAGAATGGGTAGCAGCGTTCTCTGTGAAACGCAAAACCATACACTGCGATCGCCAAGCCGGGCAAGCGTGGCGATTATGGCCAACCCCTTCCTTTGGGGGAGACCTATGTCCAGCAGTGGACGTCTTTCGGCTGTTATAATGATGATGATGAAGTCTTATCAAGAAATTAGCTGGCCCGCGCAACTTCGTTTCCGACACAATTTTCATTACTACTCCGCTCCTATTGGTCTTAGCGTCATAATATATAGCCTATAGCCTTCCTCGATAAATGGGCTATCAAACACTGAAAGAATTTTTCAAATCGGACCAGCAGTTCCTGAGATTAGCGCGTTCAAGCAAACAAACAAACTCTTCAGCTTTATATATTAGTATAGATTAGCTGGCCCGCGCAACTTCGTTTGCGTCACAATTTTTATTAATACTCCGCTCCTGTTGGTCTTAGCGTCATAATATATAGCCTATAGCCTTTCTCGATAAATGGGCTATCAAACACTGAAAGAATTTTTCAAATCGGACCAGCAGTTCCTGAGATTAGCGCGTTCAAGCAAACAAACAAACTCTTCAGCTTTATATATTAGTATAGATTAGCTGGCCCGCGCAACTTCGTTTGCGTCACAATTTTTATTAATACTCCGCTCCTGTTGGTCTTAGCGTCATAATATATAGCCTATAGCCTTTCTCGATAAATGGGCTATCAAACACTGAAAGAATTTTTCAAATCGGACCAGCAGTTCCTGAGATTAGCGCGTTCAAGCAAACAAACAAACTCTTCAGCTTTATATATTAGTATAGATATGGTTGGCGCCAGATAAATTAATAATAAAGCACAGTATTAACCTTTCTCTAATATCCCTTCGTGTATAGCCGAACAATAAATTATGAACCGTTTCTCATTACTAAAGAACTTATAGGATCACGATAGAAGTCGATTCAGTACAGCTTTTGTCTTTATTTCTATATCTATACTCATCATCATCACCTGCCTAGCCTTTTCCCAACTACATTGGGGTCGGCTTCCAGTCAAACCGGATTCAGCTGAATATCAGTATTTTACGTGGAGCGGCTGCCTACCAGACCTCCACAACCCAGTAACTGGGTAACATCATGGCAAGACTGGAGTCAGATTTTCTGGCTTCTGACTATCCGTAACGACTGCCAAAGATTTACAAATGACAGCCGGGACCAACGGCTTAACGTGCTTTCCGAGGCAAGGAGGAAACTCGCTATGATAGGTATGATGGTCACCCATCCACAGACCAAGCTTGGCAAGCGTTGCTTAAACTTGAAGATCGACCCGTGCGGCTGTTATTATCTAGCCATGAGCTCCTCCAATTTCTATATCTATACTAATCTATCTATACTAATATATAAAGCTGAAGAGTTTGTTTGTTTGTTTACTTGAACGCGCTAATTTCTGGAACTACTGGTCCGATTTGAAAAATTCTTTCAGTGTTAGATAGCCCATTTGTGATGAGCATGATCATTTGTTCTGTGTCTGGGTGTAGTTTATCTATAATATGTATGTATTTAGAAATATATAAGTATGTTTATCAGTTGTCTAGTACCCATAACACAAGCTCTGCTTAGCTTGGGACTAGATGGCGTTGTGTGATAGTTGTGTGGAATATTATTATTATTATTATTATATTATTATTTATCGAGGCTATGGGCTATATATCATCACGCTAAGATCAATGGGAGCGGAGCAGTAATGATAATTATTGTGACGCAGACGAAGGTGCGCGGGGCAACTACTTTGATATAAAGTCAATAAATGTATTTTTATTTCAGAATAGCTTCTGCCAGGGTCTTCGCCAGCGTGATCCCTAGGGAACAGGGTAGTCCGGACTATAATCTACCGCTGTGCCAAATTTCATGAAGATCCTTTCAGGCGTTCTGACGTGAAAGAGTAACAAACATCCATCCATCTTCACAAACTTTCGGATTTATAATATACTCGTAGTAGGAGTAGGAAGTAGGATAGGATAGGTAGTAGGATAGGTTTGCTCTTGACTCTAGTCTAGGTCAGAGATGACAGAGACAAAGTCTACGATGGAGCGAGCCTACCCGGAAGGAGCCTGTTCACTCTAACTTTGAAGAGATTAGGGTTGTAAGCGTTTGGAAACACAGACGCAGGCAGAAAGTTCCACTTCTTTGCTGTGCGCATTATAAAAGACGTTTGGAAACGCTTAGTGCGAATTGGGTGGAATAGCAACAAGGCTAATGAATTAATTAATATTGGTGTAAACCCTAAGTGCAGAGGTTGAAGTATCACAAAAACCGACGAGTACCCCTTTCGTGGAACATGAGGTGGTCTGCATTCCCAAGAGGCAAATATAAGGACTATAGAGCAAAGAGTATAATAATATAGGTCCGAGGCAGTCCAGGCGGAGTCAGGAGTCTTTAGAGAAGGCAACAGAGCTGGTAGAGAACGTAGACGCTTTAAGAAAGAAACTACATGTCATATCTATTTAAGAAGTTCAAAAACAGCCTGGCTGAACGGGAAATAAGAAAGAAAAACTGGCCAAGTGCGAGTCGGACTCGTGTGAAAAGGGTCTCGGACGAATTTCACTTTTGTAACAGGTAAATTTAACACAATAGACTTCTTATACATTTTCCTGTAATCCATGGTATAAAGAACCCATTGTCTGCAATTTTTTTTAAGTTTGATTAGTTTCGGAGTAAATTGGCTGTGCCAGACGGCAAACAGACAGACAGACAACCAAGTGAGTAAGGGTTCCGTTTCTTATGGATGTTCGGAACCCTAACAAAACGCGATCGACGCAATGACCTTTAAATAAAGAACGCTAGAAAAACCACCTTACGCACTAATCTCCTAACAGGACCTCAACAAAGGCTGAATAGCCACAATGCCATGATCCTAATCAACATTCTTAAAAAAAAACAACTTTGACAGATGCTAAAGAAATTAGAGGGAGGGCACGATGCATGCGCGACGCAAGGTGGCTTCGAGCATCTGGCATTTGGCAATGTGGCTCGCGACGACATATTTTAACGCGAGTAATAATAAGTGCACTTTCTACAAAACACGTCTAGTGCTTATTGGAAGCCATTTTGAATTCTCTTTGTCTATAGTAAAGGGTAAGCTGAGAAAAAATGTGTATGATGGGTCGTCGGCTCGCCTGCGATCGTTGCGCGTCATAAATTCTGGGATGAGAGAAATAATATTTGTTTTCTATTATGTTCAATGTTTATTGGAATGTATAATTTAGTTCAAGTTATAAGCTACATCATCATCTTCCTGCCCTTATCCCATGTTACTTGGGGTCGGCGCAACACGTTTTATTCTTCCATTCTGTTCTATCAGTCGTCACTCTATCACTAACTCCCTTTTCTTTCATATCGCTCCTCACACAATCCATCCATCTTTTCTTTGGCCTTTCTCTCCCTCTCCATCCATCCACATTTATGTTCATAACTTTTCTAGTTATATGCGTTTCATCCCTCCTCTTCACATGACCATACCAAGACAAGCGATTCCCTTTCAACTTTTCCGTCACTGGCGCCACTTTTAAAGTGCCTCTAATGTACTCATTTCTCACTTTATCCACTCTCGTTACTCCACACATCCATCTCAACAGTCTCATCTCCGCTACATGCAATCTATTTTCATCCGTCTTTTTCGCAGCCCAACATTCTGATCCATACATTACGACAGGTCTTATCACGGACTTATATATTTTCCCTTTTAATTTGAGGGGCATCCGAGGGTCACATGTTGTTCCAGTGACCTGTCGCCATTTCATCCATCCTGAGTTCATCCGCTGCGTTACGTCTCGGTCTATATCGCCATCTCCCTGTACAAAGCTACATGTACTGTAAATATATTACAAGTAACCCATTAACCGACTTCCAAAAAAGGAGGAGGTTCTCAATTCGGATGTTATTTTATTTTTGTCTGTATATTGTACACCGATTATTCCGAGGTTTCTGATCCGATTTCTGTGTTTCTTTTTTAATTCGATTCGGCATACTTGCCATTTGGTCCCGCAAAAAAAATAATTCAGTTTGTCTCAGTAGTTTTTATTTTTGAGAATTTTTGCTTATTTCAATTTCGCTGTGTGTCATTGAATCATCATCATCTGCATAGTCTATTCCCAACTACATTGGGGTCGGCTTCCAGTCAAACCGGATTCAGCTGAATACCAGTGTTTTACGTGGAGCGGCTGCCTACCAGACCTCCACAACCCGTTAACTGGATACATTTTCCTAGGTAGGAAGGAAAGAAAGAAAATCCGGCCGACCATAAACAGAATTAAAAGCACGTTTCTTGTATGGGAGACCCCTTTAATTTTTAATTTAACTCATCATCATCATCTGCCTAGCCTTTTCCCAACTACATTGGGGTCGGCTTCCAGTCAAACCGGATTCAGCTGAATACCAGTGTTTTACGTGGAGCGGCTGCCTACCAGACCTCCACAACCCGTTAACTGGATACATTTTCCTAGGTAGGAAGGAAAGAAAGAAAATCCGGCCGACCATAAACAGAATTAAAAGCACGTTTCTTGTATGGGAGACCCCTTTAATTTTTAATTTAACTCATCATCATCATCTGCCTAGCCTTTTCCCAACTATATTGGGGTCGGCTTACAGTCAAAACGGATTCAGCTGAATACCAGTGTTTTACGTGGAGCGGCTGCCTACCAGACCTCCACAACCCATTAACTGGGTAACACGGTACATCTTGGCAAGACTGGAGTCAGATTTACTGGCTTCTGACAATCTGTAAAAAGATCTACAAATGACAGCCGGGACCAACGGCTTGACGTGCTTTCCGAGGCACGGAGATATCTCGTTATGTTAAGATGGTCACCCATCCACAGACCAACCTTGGTAAGCGTTACTTAACCTTCAAGATCGACGAACGTGCCATTGAATGAATGAATGAATTTAATTATTTTATCAAGTTTATTATCAAAATATGGCCTGTGGGCGGCTATTTATCACCTCTGACTTCCTCTCCTAAGAACACAAGTACCATGTGGGTTTTTCGATTTTCTATACAAATAAATAAATTGAAGAGTCTGTTTGTAATATCAAAATAACAGTGTTTTTACTAAGAGCTTATGAACGTAGAAACGATCATAACAAATATATATATATACATATAGATTGTTTACTTTTAAATTTTTGTCTATCTGAGGGCTTAGTGTAAGTTTTTTATGTCAAATTGTATAGACAAAAAAAGGTTATCCGTTATTGTCACCAGACGGCGCTTATCCACTTTCAATACAAATCGACATTTACGCTAACGCGATCGAGAACGTTAAAAAACTCGCACTAAGGCCACTGTACTCTGTTTGTTCCGCCTAATCTCCGAAACGGCTGAACCGATTTTGACAAGATGTTTCAGTAAAAAACCAGCTAAGTGCGACTCGGATTCTTACACAACGGGATCCGTACCATAAACCGAAAAACACGTTGTTTGTATGGGAGCTCCCTTAATTTTTTAATTTATTTGTTGTTAAAGCGGCAATAGAAATACACACTGAAAATTTCAACGTCTTTTATTTTTTTTTATTTGTAATGGGTTTGCTCTTGACTCTAGTCTATGTCAGAGATGACAGAGACAAAGTCTACGATGGAGCGAGCTTACCCAGAAGGAGCCTGTTCACTCCAACTTTGAAGAGATTAGTGTTGTAAGCGTTTGGAAACACAGACGCAGACAGAGTGTTCCACTCCTTTGCTGTGCGCATTATAAAAGACGTTTGGAAACGCTTAGTGCGAAATGGTGGAATAGCTACAAGGTAGGGATGGTAAGATGCAGTGCGTCTGGATGTCCGATGGTAGAAGGGGGCCGGTGGGACTGTCAACTGTCTACCTAATACAGTTCTTGAGATACCTACAGACAAGACGGACGGATGGAGAGTTGAGGCTTTGTAATAGTCCTTAGGTTACCGTGCAAAAATTGAAAATCCATTAAAATACTTTTCAAGCGGCCAAAGCAACAGGCAGAATCTACTTTAAAAGTAAAGGTCAAAGCCCACCTGCTCTCAAAAGTCATACAGCCGACGACAATGATGTCACTCCATTGACAGAATTAATCGACGCCGCAAGAGCGGTTCATTTCTCCAATTAAATGTTTAGTGATGTCGTAAGGTTAAGTACTTCCTTTGGTCCTGCAGGGGATTGGCCTTTTGTTTGCAGTACTAGTTTTTTTTTTTTAAGGATGGGAAATCATCAAATGTCTCCTGGGAGTGTCAGACTCTTTACTGACTAAAACCCATCCGTGTTCCTCCTAGTGCCCTTTGCGTTCCACGACTACGGTACCTCTTTCGAACAGAATCCGCAGTCCCAGCAGGCACTTGGCCTAGCGGGCCCCGTCTCCCGTGCTGACATCTCTTTGAGGCGCGCTGGGATCGCAGCGCGCCGTGTAGTAATAGCTTGCGCCCCGGTTTTTGTTACTTCTAATCCTAATTTTCGGTTTATTCATTTTAAAAATATTTTTATATTAAGAATGCAAATGTGTTCTTTTATTCTTTGTTACGTTTTCAGGCCTACATATGGCTGAATCGGTTTTGGTGAATTTTTACCCGGGACGATTTTAAGCATTTTTTTTTGTGAAAATCTGTTAACGGGAGCAAAGCCGCAGGCAAAATCTATTCTTTTGTATTTCATTTTATTTGTTGTTTTTAGGGTTTTTTTTTCTAATAAATATGCAATTTTTTTCTTATTTTCTGAAATTCACGCGGGCGAAGCCGCTGGCAGATGCTTGTATCACATAAATATGTCCATTAGTTCATAGACAAGTCTTGTGCATTGTCCTTTATGCTTTATATGGAATTTGTTTTTTTTTTTTTTTACTAAAAATAGATATGACATGATACCAGTATACCACCTATCTAAATGTATTATGTAGGAGTTATCAAATGTGTTATTTATTCTGAATGATTATTTGGTATGTATAAAATACTTCCTGTATTTAATAAAATAATTTATTATCTTTGTTTAAGTCTCCCGCAGTTTTAGGTTATTTTGTACTGTTAATATCCGTAGAACATTTTTCAAATGCGTTGTCACTTTTTCGAGTCTTGCTTGTCTGAGAGAGTAGAGGTAGAATCAAAACTAATGACGCCTCGTAATTAGGGAATGCGAACCGGTTTCACCGAAAACTGAAAAACCGGGTTTTAGGCATATTTTTAGTGGTTAAAAACCCGGTCTTTTTTTAAGTTTCAAGTTTTTCATTATTTTCAAATGACAACATTGACAATTGAATGAAAACAATACTACACCACGTGGAAGTCAAAACGATGCATTTGATATCAGACATTTTCTTTTGCCAAACGGTTTAAAGTGAAAAGACGTGTTATTTATCGTAGTATTGGTAATAATTATGGTAACTTTTAACAAATGAGGAGCTCGTGGCTAGATAATAACAGCCGCATGGGTCGATCTTCAAGGTTAAGCAACGCTTGCCAAGATTGGCCTGTGGATGGGTGACCATCATACCGAGTTTCCTCCGTGCCTCGGAAAGCACGATAAGCCATTGGTCCCGGCTGTCATTTGTAGATCTTTGGCAGTCGTTACGGATAGTCAGAAGCCAGTAAATCTGACTCCAGTCTTGCCATGAGGTACTGTGTTACCCAGTTAATGGGTTGTGGAGGTCTGTAGGCAGCCGCTCCAAGTAAAATACTGGTATTCAGCTAAATCCAGCTTGACTGGAAGCTGACCCCAGTATAGTTGGGAAAAGACTAGGCAGATGACGACATGCATGCATGCGTAAATTCGTAACTGTCCTCGAGTCGCTGCGCAGTAGCAAATTCACTTCAGGGGGAAAAGGGGGGGGGGCATTCATCTGAAGTTAATTTGCTACTGCGGGGGTGATGAATGGGGTACTGCGCAGCGAAAAGCGAACTTCATAGATGACATTAAGTTTCAATCGATTAACAGCGAAGTCACAGCTACAATACATGTTCTTGCTGTGACTTCGAGTATAAGTCTATACTTACTCATAGAATGTCACAAAAACAATGCCTACCTACTAAATTATACTTTGGATGAAAAATGCACTATCTAGGTACCTAGATAACGCATTATTCATCCATTTCACCCACCCAAGTAGGTAGTTCATTACTTGGTCTTAAAATAGTCAACAGCAAAATAATAACTCTGCATACGAAATCGTCTTTTTTTCGACCATGGTAAAAACCTCGCAAATGTCAAAAAAAATCTACGAAAAAAAAACCACTCAAATTCGCAATATGGCGCTATAGAAAAACAGCGCGAAGCCTGCTGCTTTCCTATTGGCTGTCGCCACGCGCCGGCGCGTGCCTATATGACAGCTGGCGGAGCGTTCTTTTTTTTAAACAAACTTTTTTTCTTCGCTCGCGCTGCGTCCTTGTTCGGCCTTTTCGTAAGGAGTATGGTAGAAATGTGCCCGAAGCAGGTTTTGGGTCATGTGAAGTCAATGTCTTAGGGACCGGCTGTCGAACTCCGTGACAGTTGTGTTGAAAGTCTGACAGCTGGGTTTAAGTTTAGGATATTGATATTACCATGTTGTCTCTCGTGTAATGGCAGAAGTTTAGTAGTACCTTTTTGTTTTATTTTCAAAGACTCCTTCCGCTCTGGGCGGCGCAGAAGGGAGTGTCAGACTCTTACTGACTAAAACCCATCCGAGTTCCTCCTAATGCCCTTTGCATTGCGGAATTGGAACCAAGTCCGCAACCCTGGCAGGCACTGGCTCCAGCCAGCCCCGTCTGCTGACATCTCTTGAGGCGCGAGTGGAACACAAAGCACCGTCGACCCGTGCCTGGTTACAGGACGGCGAGCCATACCACAGCTAGTCTATTCTGTATCACCATTTCGAAATCGAGCTTAACCCGAGTGACAAACCAGACAAAGTGAGCTTTACTACACACAAAATAATAATAGTTTATTTCATAATGGGATTGCAAAGTTTACAAATGTTGTATTTACACATTTTTAGGTACACTAACAATATACAATAAAGACGGGTGAAGTACTGTTCTCCTAGCTAGGCTAAAATTTAGCCTGTGTTAAGGAGAGACAGTGCCGGCCGGAAAATAAATGTCCTACGTTTGACGTAATTTGATACCTCGTATTCCGCTGTCGAGACACACAGAATGTTGTTACAGAATAGCACTAGTAGTACCTACTTATATTCACATTTTCCCAAATTCACTTTCGTACTTGTCCGGTTTCGAATCCAGTAATTCTTGGATGAGAAGTGGGCGTTTAAAGCACTGGACCATCGCGACACTGTCGAGGCTGCTTGCTACTGTCAATATCATAATAGAAAATCCCAAGGAAACTTTGTCCAACCCTGCTATTTTTATCTTTATCATCTGCCTTACTCTTCAAGAACCACAAGCTTGATATTATAAATTTATTCTTAAAGGCAAGTCCAGAAGGGAACTTTAAACTAGTGGACAATACATACAATTAATAGCCATATCATAACTGCACTATTATATTTTTTAACAAACCAACCAAAGCCATTCAGCCAGTAATCATTACTCAAGGTGTACCAACCAAAAGGTGACAACATCAATTCAAATATCGAATGCACATCAATAGTAATGACAGATGCTAGCGCGCATATGTGCCGGAAGTTCACGAGATGTTCGAAATTCGAATTACGGCTTCTGTTTATAATCATCTGGTGGATCAGCTGTTTGTAGGAGGATAGGTTGAGGTCTTTCACCTTTGCACCTTCGGGTTTTAAATGCCTGGGCCCTTTATTAAGTATTCGTAGGCTTGAGGGGCTAGGTGACAATCAAAACTATTTCGGGCGAAAAGAGGTTTGCAGCTTCCTAGGTAGAAATAAATTTTCCTAGGTAGGAAGGAAATAAAGAAAAACCGGCCTCTCACACGAAGGGTTCCGTACCATAAACAGAATTAAAAGCACATTTCTTGTATGGGAGACCCCTTTAATTTTTAATTTAACTCAAAACCATCATCTGCCCAGCCTTTTCCCAACTACATTGGGGTAGGCTTCCAGTCAAACCGGATTCAGCTGAATACCAGTGTTTTACGTGGAGCGGCTGCCTACCAGACCTCCACAACCCATTAAATGGGTAACACAGTACTTCTTGGCAAGACTGGAGTCAAATTTACTGGCTTCTGACAATCCGTAACGACTGCCAAAGATCTACAAATGACAGCCGGGACCAACGGCTTAACGTGCTTTCTGAGGCACGGAGGAGACTCGGTATGTTAAGATGGTCACCCATCCACAGACCAACCTTGGCAAGCATTGCTTAACCTTCAAGATCGACCCGTGCGGCTGTTATTATTTAGCCACGACCTCTTCAATTTTTTATTTAACTAAATGTTTCTTATTAGTTGTTATTGCGGCAATAAAAATACACTCTGCAATAATTTCAACTGTCTATCTATTCGAATTCTTGAGATACAGCCGGACGGACGGACGGACAGCGGAGTCTTATTATTAGGGTTACGTTGGTTACCCTTTGGAACCCTAAAAAGTGACTGACGTAAACATGACGTTATTGTCAATTAAACAAATGTCAGAAAACATGATCGTCGTTATGACAGGTGCCTGGACCTGACGCCTCAGTCCTGCCACTCGGTGCTCATCATTTCAGGAAACCCTCGTTCAAATTAAATATTTCAATGCCAGATTCTGTGTTTCCTGATAGCTACAACCTGGAAGTCTTTAAGTCAAGAGTGAATAGGTTACTTCTAAGCAAGCGTGCTCCATCTTCGACCGCACCATTGTTAATGTCAGGTGTGAAAGTGGTAAAAAACCGGCCAATTGCGAGTCGGACTCGCCCAGTAGCTTTAAGGTGGATGCTCCAGGGTAGCCCGCGAAATTCAAATATTTTTATGTTTTTTGCAATTTGCCGGTCAGTGTGAAGCTGTATGTGGACCAAATGCGATCCGCGACCGTAACGCGTATTTATCTAAAGAATTATAACCATTTAAAAAAAAACTGCAAAAAACATAAAAATATTTGAATTTCGCGGGCTACCCTGGAGCATTCACCTTAAATTACTTTAAATAAAGACTTCAATTTTTATGATTTAATTACAAATGTATAGTTTTTAGACTTTTCCCCATACTTGTAGTATGAGACGGTATTACTTGCCAAATTTCATGGTTCTAGGTCAACGGGAAATACCCTATACATTTTGATTCCCTTGAGAGTGTTGAAATATACGTTTTTTACGGCTTAAACGGCTGTATCTTTTTTTACGTTAACTTAGAAGTTTGAGTTTCTTTTTTGAGTATATGGTTTTAATTTCACCTCGATACCTCAACGCGTTCACGAGATACAGACGGTCTTGACAGATTTTTCCTTTAGAGGTACGGAACGCTAAAAAAGAAAAACTTTCATTTGATTAGGAACGGTCGGTCTCAATCACATAACTCCAATTTTATGCAGATACAATGCGAGATAAGGGTAAGGTTACACTCGTGGGTAGCACCTACATTTTTCTAGTGTGAAAAACTCTTAAAACGTTATCTATGATCAAAGTGTTATTGGTTTTGAGAAGCGACTCAAGCGACGGCACTTAACGAAAAATCAATATTAAAATTTGATTTTTATCATAGTTATGTATGTCGCTGAGTAATGATACAATTGGGGCTTTAAAGAAATCCCTAAGATACATATCCCACCAAAAACATTATGTAAAAAAACTAGCCAAGTCTCGATGGAGCTGCTTGTTTATCTCTAAAAAGTAATTAAATCTAGACAAAGTCGTGCCAAGTCTAAGGTACCTTACTGCTATTTCTTTATTATTATAGTTAATGTTGTGTGACTTGGCCGTTGAACATTCTTTATACGTTAGTGGGTACAAGTCAATTTTGTTTACACGTAATGTTATATCTGTTTGTTTGTTAAGCGAGATAATAGCCCATACTGGTATTGGTAATTGGACGCTAGTGTCTCATTATAGGCTGTTGTTGATTGTGCAAAACATGCATTCAGCATTGACAATGCTGACTTCTGCTCTCTTCTTTTTGAAGCGTCAAATCGACCACCGATGTAACATAAAATAGACGTACAGACGGACTTCTATCAATGATTAGAAGTCCGTCTGTACTGGAAAAAAAAAATAACTGTTTGTTTCAGGCTCGCCTATACATAAGTATTATTGAAATACGCAGCTTTATCAAGCCTACAATTGACTGGTTATTGAATCAACGTTTTCCAAGTGGCAATTTTCCATCGTCAATGGGTAGCGGTTCTGGCGACAGATTGGTGCAAAGGTGACATGGAACACCTAGTTTTGTACCCTTGTGTACCCTTCAACGGCCAAGTCACACAACATTAAGTATAATAATAAAGAAATCGCAGTAAGGAACCTTAGACATGGCACGACTTTGTCTAGATTTCATTACTTTTTAGAGATAAACAAGCAGCTCTATTGAGACTTGGCTAGTTTTTTTACAGAATGTTTTTGGTGGGATTTCACTTCTTTTTGTAGAAACGATGACAGTCGATTTTTTTATGTACCAATAGTAGAAGGGGGCATCACCATATCTCTAATACAGCTGAGACCAGCATGCGGCCTACCAAGTTGAATATTTTTTGTAAAGGCGGTATGTCGATCTCTAATAGTTTGGTTGGGCTCTAGTGTTTTCTAATCAGGGTCACCAGGTACTTCAGATCTTCGATTATCCTAGTTTTTATAGATTTCCCTTTATGTGGCCATTAAACCCTAACTCTGTACCAAATTTCAGCTCTCTGAGTTTATGGGAAGTACTAGTTCTATTCTGATGATCGTGAGTGAGTGAGTGAGTGTCATAAATGCGAAAATTTGTTTCGCTTAACTTCGGAACTAAATGACCTAGAGACTTGAAATTTTGGATTTTAAGTATGTGATTATAGCTTACTGGATGACGAAAATATGGACTTTTGTGACCCAGACATACGTAAATAATTAAATTTTTAGTATGGGGGTCACTTTTGGGAAATAAACTAGAAAATTAAACAAAAAAAGTTTTTGAACAATATTGTGTGACATTTCAAATGAAAGGGCTTACTGTGAGGGTTTTCATTATACTTATATTTTTCATAATTTTAAAATAAATGGTTTTTAAGTTATTCAAGAAATGAGGCAAAAATTACCCCCCCCCCCCTATCTCCGAAACTACTGAGCCTAAATTTTGAAAAACAAAAAAGAGACAATTGATCTTCACCTAAAGATTACAGGAAAATCTATAAGAAGTCTATAGTGTAAAAATAAAATGTTAAAAACAGTTCGTTCGGAACCCTTTGCACCCGAGTCCGACTCGCACTTGGCCTATTTTTATTACAGTTTGAGAATGACATGCGAATGCGAACGTTGTTTAAAGATTAGTAGAATTGGCCTTAACCTTTTTAATCAAATTATTTGAAATACAAATATCTTTATTTCACTCTTCACAAGAACGTCTATGGCCCGCATAAAGTACCTCATAAACACATCACTCATCCTTTTCCCTAGCGCAGTCGGGTACGTCTGCATGTGTCTAACGGCACTGTAACGACCTTTTTAGACCGTGGGAGAGGCAAAGGGATCACAATCATACAGCTATTGAATAGGCCGCTTTAGCCGAGTAAGTAATGACGCGTGGGATGCTTTATTTGTTAGTTTTATTTCTTTTTTATTTTGAATTTGGAATCTGACATAATAATTACAGCTGTATGAGTTGATCTACAGGTTAAGCAGTCGCCGAGGTTTGTCTGTGGATGAGTGACCATCTAATCTAATACATGCCGAGACGGCTCCGTGCTTTGAAAAGCATGTTAAACTGTTGTTTCGGGCTGTAATATTTTTTCAGTCTGACACCAATCTTGCCAAGGGTCATCGTGGGCTGTGGAGGTCAAACAGCTTTTTCGGTTTTTATACTAGCCAGTTGTCTCGAACCTACCGATTTTTCGGTATTTATACCGATATGGGCTCTATTCTACCGAAATATAATGATATTTCTACGATTTCAGAGTATTAATGGAAATTCTCCCGAATTTTCTACCGATTTTACACTTTTAAGATGGCAACCCTTTTCATTTATGTTTAAGGTGGATGCTCCAGGGTAGCCCGCGAAATTCAAATAATTTTATGTCTTTTGCAATTTGCCGGTCAGTGTGAAGCTGTATGTGGACTAAATACGATCCGCGACCGTAACGCGTATTTATCTAAAGAATTATAACCATTTTGATCATCAATATAGCCCTCTAAGTTCATGTAGCTCGACAGAATGAATATTTAATAATCATTCTGTCGAGCTACATGAACTTCGGTCGCGGATCGTATTTGGTCCACATACAGCTTCACACTGACCGGCAAATTGCAAAAAACATAAAAATATTTGAATTTGACGGGCTACCCTGGAGCATTCACCTTAATGTTACGGGGAAGCCCTCAAATAGTAAGTAGGTATGGATGGAGGACCTAGTGCAGAATGTTCCGTATATTTTGGAGAATACCCTTATGTCCTACAACTCAATGTTTCTAAGGAGCTTCCCGCTTGGGAATGTAACTATCTAGTCTATTTAAACAGGAATTAGGTTTTATTCACACAGAAACACTGTCTCTTGAAATACAGGATAACCTAGTTTAAGAGGCACAGTTTAACTTATTGCGTACAGATTCCTATGTCATCCAAATGTTTATGTAAATGTTCTGGTCGATGTATTCAAAAATTGTTAACTATACTAAGACTTAACTGTACCACTATCTATATTATTGGGAAATAAAGATATTTATTATTATTATTCTTTTCATTAATTTTCTTAACTTTGAAGAGAACATTTTTGCCATTATGTGTCAATGAAAATTAATACGATCTAGCGGAACGAAAAATAAAAAAGTGCACATATCAGAGTTGACAAACGCACCTTAAAATTGGTAAAAAATTAAAATTAATTTGTACAAAGTAATTCTTTTGGTAACCGTACTTTTGAAGTGTCAGTTGACAGATGAAAACCATAGACACTCTCCTTCTTAGTTGGATCGCATTTATAAATATGATTGTTATAAATTAGTATATAAGTGTTTATTCAATAAAGAAACGAATCTGATTGGATATAGTACCTATTTTTTTTTTCAAATACCGATTTTGGGTACAAATATCCCGATTTTAGCTGGCAAGTCTACCGATCTCCTCTATGACGTTCGAGACCACTGATACTAGCAAACTCGCATAACTTCCGCCTGCGTCACATTTTTCATTAATGCTCTGCTCCTATCGGTCATAGCGTGTATGCCTATACAACACTAAAATATTGTTCCATTCGAACGAGTACTTCCTGTGATTAGCGCGTCCAACCAAACAAACAAAGAAAGAAAGAAAAGAAAGAAAACTGTTTATTTGGGACTCGCACAAAACAGACAGATTTAAATTTGATTAAAACTAACAGTATTACTTAGTCTATATACACATTTTTAGTCTGTGCGAGGCCAAAAAGGCCCCTATCTCAGCGTAGGCTGCGAAATTTAAAAATAAATATCACAGCGCTGTTTTATGATAGGGCCTGTGATGCCACGGACGCAGTTACGTAACACATACTAAATATAATAGATACAGATAAAATATTTAAATGATGAAAAAAAATAAAAAAAATACCAAACCAAATAAATTCTTTTTCGTATTCATCCGGGACTGACGAAATGTAGACGATTTAAAATTTCCTGCTCATTCCTTCGGGAATACAACCAGTTAATACAACCAGTTCGATACCAAACGCTCAGGTGCAAAATAAGGTCATACATAGTACTTTATAATTAGGACGAAAACTTAAAAGCCATTTAACGTATTGGACAACAGCTGATTACCAGCTGGAGCGAAAGAATGTCTACCTGAACTAAAAACACACAAAATTCAACCTTAACCCGCTCTACTTAAAGTCGAAATTACAATGTCTTGAATTTCGTTCATAGGAAATTGTACTTTAATATGAGAGCGATAAGGTTTCATATTAATTGCAAGGTAATTCTGCTTTGTGAGTTTGTACCTACTGTTGCTAGGCAATCGTTTACCTGTGACCACTTTCTGTTCGGAGGTTCCTGCCTACCCTTTTTCCTTATGTAGATGTGGTAGAACATCACGCCTGTATCCTTAGAGGAATAGGCAGATAGTATGTTTCCTGCCAGGGTCACGAAATTGTTCGAAAGAATCAACGCAGCCCTGGATCGCTAAGGGCATTAGGAGGAATGCGGATGTGTTTTAGTCAGTAAGAGTCTCACACTCCCGCATGCTCCGCCCAGAGCGGGAGGGGTCATTGGTTGATTTCCCATCCAAAAAAGGACCCTGGTTTAATGCTCATCAGTAGGTAAAGAGGCGGTCTTTCAAAACTACCATGACAATATAAAAGGTATTAAAAAGCAATTAGCAATTTTTTTTACCCGATTTTTTGAAAGGCCAAGTATCTGTGGTCAATCGCCCAATTGCAGAAAAAAAATTGTCATTGACGGTCAAAGACAATTTTTTTTTCCTTTTTTTCTTCAATTATGCAACTACTACCTGTTCGTGTGACAGTCAGCTGTTTCATTGCGTTTCTTTTTAAACCAGCTGTGATTTGTTACTGGCCAGTTACAATAGTTTCTTTACATTCGAATTAAAATAGGTGCTTGACCAAAAACTTTTCATGGAAAGCGGTCTTCATGGTAAGGGTATGTGATATAACCTACCAGGGTGGCGTATTTGTTCGAAAGAGTCACCGCGGTCCTGGAACGCAAAGGGCACCAGGAGGAACACGGATGGGTTTTAGTCAGTAAGAGTCTGACACTCCCTTCTGCTCCGCCCAGAGCGGGAGGAGTAAGAAAGGAACCTCGTTTGATCCTCAGCAGTAGATATCGTTTGCAAGAATAAGACCAATGAGGTGGTAATTCTAGACTACAATCCTATCCTAATCCAAAAACTTCGTCTGCTCCGCTCCTAATAGTCTTAGCGTGATGATATATAGCCTATATGCTTCCTCGATAAATGGGCTATCTAACACTGAAAGAATTTTTCAAATCGGACCAGTAGTTCCTGAGATTAGCGCGTTCAAGTAAACAAACTCTTCAGCTTTATATATTAGTACGTACGTAAATTGACTTGCGCAACTTCGTCTGCGTCACAATTTTCATTACTGCTCCGCTCTTGTTGGTCTTAGCGTGATGATGTATAGCCTATAGCCTTCCTCAATAAATGGGCTATCTAACACTGAAAGAATTTTTCAAATCGGACCAGTAGTTCCTGAGATTAGCGCGTTCAAGTAAGCAAACAAACAAACTCTTCAGCTTTATATATATTAGTATAGATATAGATTCTTCCGTTCCTGACTGATTGAGTGTCTGCCAGACAAGGCACAGCCGAAACTACTGGTGGTAGAAAGCTGGAATTTGGCATGAAGCTTCCTTAAGACTAAGAGAGGATTTCCCGAAATTCCTTCGGGAACGGGAAAAAACGGGATATGTGCGAAAAAAGTCGCGAGCAAAAGTTAGTCCTAAAATAAAATACGAAGACATTGTTAAGAAGAAAATGTTATTTCGATAAGTTATATCTCCCACCAGTTGACCCGCGCAACTTCGTCTGCGTCACAATTTTCATTACTGATCCGCTCCTATTGGTCTTAGCGTGATGATTTAGCCTTCCTCGATAAATGGGCTTACACTGAAATAATTTTTCAAATCGGACCAGCTAGTCTATTCTGTAAGCAACCATTTCGATATCGAGCTTCACCTGAGTGAGATAGCTCACAAAGTGAACTGTATTTCACACAACATAAAGGTCTCATGTTTATACTCACCTCGGATTCCGCTGTCGAGACACGAAAATGTTGTTAGCACTACAGTATAACACTACAGTAGTTCCTGAGATTAGCGCGTTCAAGTTAACAAATATACTCTTCATCTTTTATATAAGTATTGTAGAAGTCTACATGAGTCTTCGCATACATTTGAAGAACCTTTACGAGCCTTCAACAATGTATCTTTCAAGCAACAAAAGATAGTTTTTGTCAATCTATTACTTGTGCAAGACTACCTGTAGTCTTTATGATCAGCTGACGGGCGACATCCCGTGGGTTCCCATTCAGATCAGCTGAGTTGTGTCGTTTATTCAAATTCATAATACATAATTATATCCTACCAAAGAGGTATATAGCTGGCGATCTAACTAAGGCTGGTTGAAACTGTTTGATCAAAAAACAAGTGCGAGTCGGACTCGCGTGCAAAGGGTTCTGAACGAGTTTCTTTTTTTAACATGTAATTTTAATACAATTGAATTCTTATAGATTTTCCTGTAATCTATAGGTAAAGATCTATTATCTCCATTTTTTTCAAAATTTTAGGCTCATTAGTTTCGGAGATAAAGGGAGGGTCAATTTTCGTCTAATTTCTTGAATAATTTCAAAATTATTATTTTTTTCAATTACGTAAAAAATATAATTAAAACCGTCAAAATCGGCCCTTTCATTCGGAAATTTCAACAGAATCGGTCCAGTGGATCCGGAGAAAACTGGCTGTGACAGACGGACAGACAGACCGACAGACGGACAGACACCCGAGTGTTCCCAATTTTTATAATTAAGTGTTATTTAATTTCTATTTTATTTTTTTTCGTCATGCTTGGCGCAAATAAACGCTTTTTCTTTCTTTCTTTCTTTCTCCTATAAGTGTTCCGGTTTTTTAGACAGCAGAACCCTAAAAATACCATCAAAACCATAAATGTGAAAAAGGAAGCCAAACTTCAATGTTAATAATATCCGTGATTGACGACTTCAGCGAAAAAAGAATTGAGATCTAAATGGGCGTCAAGTTCTGTAGATAATCCTGAAATAAGGTAAATGAAGGTTCAAGATTAGACTTGATAGTTTTTAGGGTTCCGTATCCAAAGGGTAACCAACGGAACCCTATGACTAAGCCTCCGCTGTCCGTCTGTCCGTCTGTCTGTCTGTCAGTGGGCTGTATCTCAAGAACCGTAATAGAGAGTTGAAATTTTCTCACATTTGTTTTTCTATTGCCGCTATAACAACAAATAATAACAAAAACCGGCCAAGTGCGAGTCGGCCTCGCACACGAAGGGTTTCGTACCATAAACCTTACTTTTTAGGGTTCCGTACCCAAAGGGTAATCAACGGAACCCTATTACTAAGCCTCCGCTGTCCGTCCGTCTATCTGTCAGCGGGCTATCTAACACGGATAATTGGGCTATCTAACACGGAAGTAATTTTTATAATCGGACCAGAAGTTCCTGAGATTAGCGCGTTCAAGCAAACAAACCAGGGACTGAAAGCGGTTACGGTTAGAGGTTAAGATACCTCAAAAATATATCGGTACCAGATTAAAATAAAGGTAGAGCTATACCGATACCTTTATAAATAAAGGTTGGGCTATATTGTTATTTAACCTTTATATAATTTCAGTACCGAAAAACATGCGAGACGGCGACCCAACCACTCGTATGTTTGCATGTTCGCGACGCGACGTTGCCGTTCTTGCCGACTGAGTTACCTACATTTATAATAATAGAGGCATCTGAGCTTTCAGATGGCCCATCTGTGATGACATGTGCAACTGCAATTTAACAGTTTACTTGTAAATACTGTAACTGTACCTACTTAAGGGGCTGTGGGACGCAGAGCACATTCGAAAATCGCCATTTTTTTCTTCGCAAATATCTCCATAATGCCAATACATTTTCAAGCGAAAAAGACTATAACTACAACTTTGTGCACAGTCGCCAGCATATCAAGCTATAACAAGCTGTCAAATTTATTTAATAGATTTTCACAGTTATCGTTAAAGCATTAGGTTCAAAGTTGACTGTGTAAATTTGACACGGATAGCCTGATTTGCTGGCGTCTGTACCTATTCAATAGAAAATTTAATACACTTAAGCATTTTAGGAAAAAAAAATATACATTTTAATTTATTTATGATTTTATGACGGTTTTTAACCGAATTTGACTCATTTTTAGGATTCCGAACATACGTGAAAATCGGAACCCTTATATGTATAGGTTACTCGGGTGTACTTTCTATCTCTCCGTCTGTCTCAGCCAGTTTTCTCTGGATTTACAGGACTGATTCTGTTGGAATTTGGTACACATATGGACTTCTATGACCCAAACATGAACGCGTTACTTAAATACTCGTAAATACATTTTTAGTATGGGGGTCACTTTTGGGGGTGAAACAATAAAATTTAAAAATAGTTTTTCGACCTGAATTGTGTGACCAATCAAATAAAAGGGCTTACTGTGAGGGTTTAATCCTATTTTTTCATAATTTTAAATAATATTTTTTTAATATTTTTGATATTATTCAAAAAAATTTACCAAAAATGATCATTCCCTCCCCCTCTCCGAAACTGCTGAACCTATTTTTTTTTTTAAGTTCAGATAATAGTTTTTGTAGATTACAGGAAAACTTATAAGAAGTCTATAGTGTTAAAATAACATGTTAAAAAATTAAATTGGCTCGGAGCCCTTTGCACGCGAGTCCCACTCGCACTGGGACAGCTTTTGCGCTCAGATTACTCAGACTCCTGCGAGACTTGCTTGGAAGCAGCCCTGTGTCATTTAAAAAAATAGAAATATAAGAAGAACATAGGTATATAAATTACAAACAGCCCAAATAATTAAGATAAAATATATCTTAATTATTTTATTCATAATATTGATTGTGAAAATAAGATTTTTAATGCGGCATATTGACGTCTTGTTGTCATTTGACAATATGCTTATACACAATGTCAAATATATCGATAAAATAATGGTGCAAGTGCGAGTCCTAAATTATACAACCAAAGTAACATATTGTGAGCACTAAACTCTTCAAGACCTGTGCATCAACTGGTATAAAATCGAAAAAAAAAACGTTAAAAAAAATCTTATACTTAGTGCCGAAAATTCGTCGAGGTTTATCATCATCATATCAGCCAAAAGAAGTCCACTGCTGAACATAGGTCACCCGTATCCATCGGCTACCCGCACCTTGTGGGATGCCTCCCAACGCTGCATCTTGCAGTACGCGTTCGCCACTCCAGAACTTTTTTTTTTTCTAATGATGGGCACGCGTTTGACCACTATCTCACCTGATGGTAAGCGATGATGTGGTCAAAGATGGAGCACGCTAGCCTAGAAGTAACCTATTCACTCTTGACTTAAAGACTCCCAGGTTGTAGCTATCAGGAAACACAGACTCCGGCAGGGAATTCCACTCCTTAGCTGTACGCATTATGATTGTGTTACCAAAACGTGTGGGTGGGATGTCCACCATGTACCGGTGGCGCATCGCCGTTCGTCTTGTCGTCCGATGATGGAACGGGCTTGACGGCATTTAATTATACAATCCCGTCACATTCCCCAAAATGCAACCGGTAGAAAACCGAAAACAACTAGTCGTCGATGCTCAACACATTGGAGCTTCGTCGCGACGAGCCTCTCATTGCCGATGATCCTCTTGGCTCGTTTCTCAATTGACTCAAGGGCAACAAGCGGGTATCTGGCTGATCCGTCCCAAAGATGAGAGCAGTATTCCATACACGATCGAACTTGCGCTTGATAGTTTGAGCAGCTGTTCCGGCGTGAAGTACCGTCTCACCTTTGCTAGGATCCACAAATTTTTTGCAGCTACTTGAGCTTTACCCTCTATAAAAGGGCCAAAATTGAGAGTAGATGTTAATGTAACCCCAAGAAGCTCAAGTTGGTCGGTTATCGGCACGGTAGCACCTCGGAAAGATGGAGCTGGGTGGAATTGGCTCCTTTTGGCGGAAAAAAGACACGCTTGGGTCTTAGCAGCATTGAACTTGACCAGATTGGCATCGCCCCATTCAGAGACAGCCTGTAAGGACACATTCAAGCGCTCAACCATAGCCTCCCGGAGAGACCGGATCTGCGATCCACCAGCTCGTGCGTCGGACACGTATCTCTCAACAACAGTGCTGTCGTCTGCATACCCAAAGATACCGGGTTTAAGCAGATCATTAATATGCAGCAAGAACAGTGTTGCTGAAAGCACCGACCCCTGAGTAACCCCGGCATTAATATCCAGCAGTCCAGACGAGCAGCCATCTATGACCACTTGGATAGACCGATCCCTCAGGAAATCTGCGATCCAATCACACAAACCAGCGGGCAGACCGAAGGAAGGAAGCTTACTAATAAGGTTAGACCCTGCCGAAGGCCTTCGAGATGTCAAGGGAGACCGCTAGTGCCACCCCATGCTTCTCTATAGCCTCACTCCAGATATGAATGGCATACGCTAGAAGATCCCCAGTTGACCGATTTCGGCGGAACCCGTATTGTCGGTCACTAAGGATATAATTCGCTACTAGGTACGCCAGGAGCTGATGATTCAGCACGCGTTCCATAGTCTTATAGAGTATGGAAGTTACCGAGATGGGTCTATAATTCGACGGGTCAGCTCGACTACCCTACTTGCGCACAAGTCTTCAGAACAATTTCCGGTATCCCATCGGGGCCACTAGCCTTGTTCACGTCTAGGTTACGCAGCACCCTACGGACGTCATTCTGATGAATGCGAATGTTCGACATGCTCGACTCGCATCCACCAGGAGAAGCAGGGGGCCTCGCGCCATCAGGATCCAGACGTGAAGATTCCGCAAACAAGGAAGCAAACAAGTTCGATTTCTCCCCAGCGGAGTGGGCTAGCGTCCCGTCGGATCTCAGTAGTGATGGTAGTGAGAGGCGGCAGAAGTTCGATTCGACCGACTTATTCAGGGACCAAAAAGCCTTAATGCCTGCTGGGTATGAGGCAAGTTTGTTCCCTATTCGGCTAATGTGGTCAAATCATGCCCTCCGCAACACTTTCTTACAGGATTTGGCAGCCCTGTTGAAGGCTCGTCGACCCATGCCAGATAAGCCGCGTGCTTAAGCGCATCAGCGCGATTGCACTCGGCACCAAACCATGGACGAGCTTCGCCAGACATTGTTATGCCAGAGAACAGAATGTAGTACTCCATTCCCCTCCGCAACACATCCGTCACGGCGTCCGCGCACGACGAAGCATCAGTCGAAGAAAGGCAAGAAGGCTGCCAAGGATAACATGCGAAGAAAGATCGCATGCCATCCCAATCTGCTGACCTGTATCGCCATACCCGCCGGGTGCCTCTTGGGTTAGAATCGGGCGGGGAGTAAACGGACACAGACTTCACCAGACAGTGGTCGGAACTACCCAGTGGAGAAGAAATCGACACCGAATAGCGGTAACACCAATTGGGCAGAAAGGTACCGCTGCTGAGCCGCATCCGCCGCCTCACTTAGGTGCTGTGTGAACTTCCCGAAGGCCTATCGATCATCTGTTCCACAAGCAATGTGGGCTGCCCTCTGCCACTTCAGATTGGCGATCCTTTGGGCTATGTCGGTAAAGTTGGTTCTCTTGCGGATATCATCATCCGTGATTCGATCACGCAAGGAAACTGCGAGCATTGCCCTCTCCAATTCCATTTGGCTCATTGTGAGCGACCGGGTCTCAGATACATAAGTCACCACTCAAATTCAAATTCAAATTCAAAGTATTTTATTTCAAATAAACCATTCACAGGCACTTTTGAAACGTCAAGGTCGGTCAGTCAAAAACATGGAAGCTATTTGCACGTTCCAAAGCGTAGATCTCTATGGAGAAGAACGTGCAAGAAACTCCACGGACACTCTTTTAAATCATGTTCTGGATTTACAAAATTTCAAGTTACATATACTTGTTGCTTCTGCATGTGAGGACAATGCAAAGGAAAAAAAAAAGGGCTTATTATAAGAATTTTAAATATAAAGATTAAAATAAGCCAATGGCAGTTAAGAGATGACCAGTCTCAACCGACGGCGCCTGTTCACGAACATGACGCGTGTATCGGCACCCTTCAGCTCAACCATTTCGAAGGGAACCGAATGATCAAACCCACGCGCCGCCATCAGCGAGACATTTGAGTGAGCATGACATGCTCTCAACCACCATGCTCGTTCATGTCCAACAAGTAAAACTATAACTACTCACATAAAATGTAAATGGTTTCATGGTACTCACATTTACAAAATTTGAAAAATATGCTTCTACTTTACACAAAACTATGGTTGTCAATGACCAAATAATGAAAAATAAATTAATAAAGAGAACGATTAAGTTCTTACATCAAAAAGAATAAATAAGTAATTAATATAATAATATAATTTGTATGTATATAAGAATAAATAAACGAAATAATGTAAGAACCTCTGAAAGGAGCGAGCATCTCTTCCAAATATAAAAACATAAAAACCTAAAAAGTGGACCTAAGCAGCTGTGACTGTGGAGCAGGACCAGCATTTAGCCAAGCGTTTTTATCGAGGATATAATCTTCCAGTTTATAATACGCTTGTCTACATAGTGTGCGTTTTATGCATGCTTTAAATTTTCTCTCATTCAGTTCGAGAATATCAACTGGTATTTTATTATAAAATTTAATACAGTACCCCAAAAAAATAAAAGAAGTGTGTACTTTGGCCAATCTGAATCGGGGTTGATCTAATTTGTTCCTATTTCTAGTATTAAAATTATGCCTGTCACTAATCTTGCTAAAGAGATGAAGATTTTTCCGAACATACATAATATTTTCGTAAATGTATTGACAAGGTACCGTCATGATGTTGATATCCTTAAACAGTTATCTTAGGGAATCACGCCGACGGAGATTGTAAATGGCTCTGATGGCTCTTTTCTGCAGGATAAATATAGACTCGATGTCTGCAGCACGTCCCCATAATAAGATACCGTAAGACATGATACTATGAAAGTAACTAAAATAGACCAGCCTCGCGGTATCTATATCGTTAAATTGACGGATTTTTCTGACAGCGTATGCTGCTGAATTTAGCGTCCCGCAAGAGATGTTAAATGAGGACCCCATTGTAGCCTTGAGTCAAGCGTAATCCCCAGGAAAACCGTGTTTTCGACGAATTCAAGTTTCTCCTTGTTCAATACTATGTCGCAATCATTTCTTTTAACGTTCGGTAAGGCAAATCTGATGCATTTAGTTTTTTTCCCATTTAATACTAAATTATTAGCAGTAAACCAATTTTGGACCTGCTGTAGGGCGTTATTTACGTCGTCAAGATTTATGGAACGTCTATCTATCTTAAAAATTAAGGACGTATCGTCAGCAAATAATACCATATGAGGTTGATTTTTTAAAAGACCACTGGCAACAAGCACTGGTCATAGACTTTCGGCTTGAGACACTGTGGTATGTGAGATGAAAAGATAACACGCCATCACGCAACTTCCCGAACGCCGCCCAGCCAGTTTGTCCCAGGTCACAATTTCGTGGATCTCTGATTTTAATAGTGATTGCAACATGCTTGGTTTTGACCATTTTCATTTTAAGACCCACTTTTTCGAAAGCTCTTCTGAGGTCCTCCATAGTTTCAGCGATGACGACTGACGACTATATCGTCGGCAAATAAAAGGTGAGTGATTTACTCGCCATTGACATTAATGCCTTGCCTGCTCTAGTCCAAAACCTTGAAGACGTCCTCCATTGCGGCCGTGAACAGGTTCGAAGAAATAACATCTCCCTGCTTCACAACCGCTGCAGGAAGTTCGGTTTCGAGGTCTGATCCTAAAGTCGGACTGGCATTCTTACAAACACTTCAGTACCTTGATAATATACCGAATTACAGAAAGTCGCTTTTGAGGAGCTCGTGGCTAGATAATAACAGCCGCACGGGTCGATCTTCAAGGTTAAGCAACGCTTGCCAAGGTTGGTCTGTGTATGGGTGACCATCTAAACATAGCGAGTTTCCTCCGTGCCTCGGAAAGCACGTTAAGCCGTTGGTCCCGGCTGTCATTTGTAGATCTTTGGCAGTCGTTACGGATAGTCAGAAGCCAGTTAATCTGACTCCAATCTTGCCATGAAGTACCGTGTTACCCAGTTACTGGGTTGTGGAGGTCTGGTAGGCAGCCGCTCCGCGTAAAATACTGGTATTCAGCTAAATCCGGTTTGACTGGAAGCCGACCCCAATATAGTTGGGAAAAGGCTAGGCAGATGATGACAGAAACTCGCTTTTCAATTATTTGATCACTGTAGCTCAATAGATGGATCTCCCATCTATTGAGCTACAGTGTATTTGCACGCATCGTCTGAAGACTGCAGAATTATCTCCCGCCTCTCCTACGAGATCTTCAGAGTAGGATCAGAGAGCCTCTTGTTCTTATCTGTACGGTGAGTCTTGAAGAACTTAAACCCGACGGTAAGGACAGCTCCCTAGTTCCTAGAGAGCTCCGTGGACGAAATGATTCTGAAGTTCGGGCTGAAAACATTCGAAGTTTTGATTTGGATCTGTGCAAGCCGGAGCGTAGATTTCATCGGTCGAGATCTTTCCAGCTTAATATTTAGGTTCAATTTGCCTCTTACCATGCTGTGATCACTTCCGTTGTTCACTGCGTTGATCACAGAGACATCATTGAATATCTGCTTCTTCGTTGACATGATGAGTTCAATCTCATTTTTTGTTCCACAGTCTCTGCCACGTCCACTTCCTGTGCTTTGAGTTCATCGTGTAAAGGCCTTCCTTCTCCATAAAACTGGCCAGTAGGTGTTCCCGGTGGTTCCGACGTCCTAATCTGAATTGCCCCACTCACAGCTCATCACTGTCTCCTTTGCCCAACGAAAAGTGATGAGATGGTGGTGGCCCTGATTGCACATTATTAAATAATGTGCAATCAGGGCCTCTCAACTGAACGACAGAGTGGCGTGGCGGTGCGTCAAAGAAAACCCCTATATTAAGGTTTAGCTACTGCTACCGATAGATTTATAAAGGTTAAGGTACTGCTACCGAAAAATATATAAAGGTTATAGGTCTTCTACCGAAATATAACCGGTATGCATTTCCATGCATACCGGTACTCTTAAAATTCCGCTACTGAAAATTATAACGATATCGAAATATTTCGGTAACCTTTATTTAACGGTATGACGTCATACCGAAATTTAAAGGTACCTTAATTTTTGGGTAATTCAGTCCCTGAAACAAACAAACTCTTCAGCTTTATTTATATACATTTTAGTAGTATAGATTCTAATAAGTTATTGATTTTTTAATTTCATAATTTTGATATTTAATATGTTTAAATTAATTTTATTGTTAAAGTGGTCGAAGCGGGCGTGGCTTTCGCAGTCAGAGTACCTGTTTTCAGTGGTATTTTCACCCCTTTGGGAAAGTTATAAATATTGGTCCTACAGTCCCGAGAGTTATGACTTTTTCCAAGGAAATTTCCTCCGCTTTTCGAATCTCTTTTTAGATTTCAAAATCTTAATTGAATTTTGAGATATTTGAAAAAAAAAAAAAACAAATCTCTTTTTCTTTTTTTCAGTAAATCTATGTATCAATACTAATATATAAAGCTGAAGAGTTTGTTTGTTTGTCCTTTTAACCTTTTAAGAATAGCTCTTGAAGTAAAACATCCCATATTTATCTATCTATACTAATATTTAAAGATGAAGAGTTTGTTTGTTTGCTTGAACGCGCTAATCTCAGGAACTACTGGGTCGATTTGAAAAATTATTTCAGTGTTAGACAGCCCATTTATCGAGGAAGGCTATAGGCTATATAATTATCATCACGCTAAGACCAATAGGAGCGGAGCAGGCGAAGTTGCGCGGGACAACTAGTTGTTAAAACTTTTACAGCTTTTTCGAGCGGTACTTTAGTTTTTTTTTTAAATCATCTACAAGTCGCTCTTCCGAATCGAATGATATCATTCATATGTATTTTTCCGAGACTGCTGATTAAAATTGAACAAAAAGCACTTGATAACTAGACTATTAGTGTAAAGTCTGTTTTTTAATCTCAGAGACTAAATTGACAAGTGAAAATGGCAAACTGACATAGATTTCAATAGCATTTAAATCAGTTTTGACATTTGAAGTTGTCAATTTAGTCTCCGAGATTAAAAAACAGACATTAGATGGAGATGAATAAACCACCTTTTTGAGGCGCAAAATCCTGCTTAATACAAGTATAGGTAATATGTATAATAATATAGCATTTTCGTCTTCATCGCTAGAATAGGCTTCCCAGATAATTTTTAGCAAAATTTCGTAAGATACATTCTGCAAATATTTCTTTTATTACTCCATCACCCTGCAATTCAAGCAATTTTTATGCAATCCCGCGACCCATCCCAATACCGTCCGCGATCCGAGGTTAAGAAACGCTGGGTTAGGCTCTTGTTTCATATTGACTGGGGACTCTATCGTCCACGCTGTAAGGTCCCTGGAGTCGTGGTGATGTCCCAGTGCACCCGGACTCGCTGAAAGAAGAGGGAGCCCGGAGGCGGGCTTAGAAGAGGAAGCCCAGAAGTGGGCCACGCTGGATGGGTCGCGAATCTCATGCGTAGCAGTCCTCGCGACCCACCCATCAGGGCGAAAGTAGGTGCACAGGCGAAGTTTTTAGTGGGTGCAAGTCCCACATATCCACGTCGACTCCCCGGATGATGTGGTATGCGTTAGGCATTTTCTTCACACGAAAAAAAAAAGCTCTTTTCGGATTTTTTTATTTGTTACATAATTATAATTGTATAGATTTATCTATTATGTATTTATTTATATAAATTGTACACCTACGACTACCTGCAGTACTGTATTTCCATTATCTTTGCAATCCATCCAAAGGTTGTCTTGAAAAGATCGCTTTTAGCGATAAGGCCGCCCATTGTGTCACCCTATGTAATGTTTTCTTCATCTATCTTTTCTGTAACTTACGAGTATATGGTGTACATAATAAAGAGTATTCTATTCTATTCTCTTGTTTCGTATTGACTGGGGACTCTATCGTCCACGCTGTAAGGTCCCTGGAGTCGTGGTGATGTCCCAGTGCACCCGGACTCGCTGAAAGAAGAGGGAGCCCGGAGGCAGGCATAGAAGAGGGAGCCCAGAAGTAAGTCACCCTGGATAGGTCGCGAATGTCATGCGTAGCAGTCCTCGCGACCCACACGTCAAGGCGAATGTAGTAGCACAGGCGAAGTTTTTAGTGGGTGCAAGTCCCACATAACCACGTCGTCTCCCCGGATGATGTGGTACGAGTCAGCCATTTTCCTCGCTCGAAAAAAAAAAGGCTCTTGTTTCATCTCTCCATGATGCGAACGACGATGGGGCTTTGGGGATGGCGACTCCCAGATTCTAGCTATTCGAAAACTCCAGCAAGGATTTTCACTAGATACAATAAAAGGCGTGAAAAAACGAGGTAAGAACCTCTGCTCGGTGCTCCAGAACCAAACAAAACGTCATTTGTCATTGCACAATTCATACAAAGGAGATTTTTTCTAACCGTTTCTTGCAGTACCTGTACATCTTTAGAATCAGCTGATTCGATGCATGCTTTCTTTGATGTCAGCTGATGGGTACAGTTCATATAGCTTTCTATTCAAATCAGCTGAGCTGTATTATTGTAACGAATTGTCTACCTTTGAGGTGTAGCGTTACGGAACCCATTTGAGACATTAAAGCAGCAATAGAGGCTGTGGGAAGGTAGGAACTATCCCATCAAAAATATTAATGTGAAAATGACAGCTAAGTTCAATACTAATAATAGCGAAAAAAGAATTGAGATATAAATGGGTGCCAAGTTCTGTAGATAATTCTGAAATAAATTAAGGTTCTAGATTCGACTTTAATAAATGAGGAGCTCGTGGCTAGATAATAACAGCCGCACCGGTCGATCTTCAAGGTTTAGCAAGGCTTGCCAAGGTTGGTCTGTGGATGGGTGACCATCTTAACATTGCGAGTTTCCTCCATGCCTCGGAAAGCACGTTAAGCCGTTGGTCCCGGCTGTCATTTGTAGATCTTTGGCAGTCGTTACGGACAGTCAGAAGCCAGTTAATCTGACTCCAGTCTTGCCAAGAAGTACCGTGTTACCCAGTTAATGGGTTGTGGAGGTCTGGTAGGCAGCCGCTCCACGTAAAATACTGGTATACAGCTGATTCCAGTTCAAAAATTAAAGCTATTTTACACTTTGTAGAGTTTTGTTTTCGGAAGTCGGTTGTATTTTTTTGTAAAAAGATTATTACTGTAACATTCTTCGTGCATACTCCCGAAAAGTCTCATTATCTAGCTCACCAATGCATCTGTGTCACATTGCTCCGCTCCTATAGGTCTTAGCGTGACGATATAACTCTTCAGCTTTATATCTTAGAGTTTGTTTGTTTGCTTGAACGTGCTAATCTCAGGAACTACTGGTCCGATTAGAAAAAATCTTTAGTGTTAGATAGCCCTTTTATCGAGGAAGGCTATAGGCTGTGAGGCTGTTATTATCTAGCCACGAGCTCCTCAATATTTAAATAAATGTTTATACCACCTCTATGTACATAATATGGAATGCAATAAAGTATTGAGTATTTATTTTCAAGTTCCATGTAGTAGAGACGAGCCTATTCACAATGACCGAAAATCGGGAAGGTTTTTTTTTGGATGGGTAATCATCGGAGCGGGAGGAGTCCTTAGATGAATAAAGCTATAGTTTGTTTGGTTGAACGCGCTAATTTCAGGAACTACTTACTGGTTAGAATTGGAAAATGAAATTGCTTATTTTGCTTTCCTACGACTGCGATTAAAAAAATCTAAAAAGAACCTTCAAGACATCTATCTATACTAATACTAGTTGACCCGCGCAACTTCGTCTGCGTCACAATTTTCATTACTGCTCCGCTCCTATTGGTCTTAGCTTGATGATATATAGCCTATAGCCTTCCTCGATAAATGGGCTATCTAACACTGAAATAATTTTCCATACCGGACCAGTAGTTCCTGAGATTAGCGCGTTCAAGCAAACAAACAAACAAACAACAAACTCTTCAGCTTTAAATATTAGTACTAGTTGACCTGCGCAACTTCGTCTGCGTCACAATTTTCATCACTGCTCCGCTCCTATTGGTCTTAGCGTGATGATATATAGCCTATAGCCTTCCTCGATAAATGGGCTATCTAACACTGAAAGAATTTTTCAATTCGGAACAGTAGTTCCTAAGATTAGAGCGTTCAAGTAAACAAACAAACTCTTCAGCTTTATATACTAGTACTAGTTGACCTGCGCAACTTCGTTTGCGTCACAATTTTCATTACTGCTCCGCTCCTATTGGTCTTAGCGTGATGATATATAGCCTATAGCCTTCCTCGATAAATGGGCTATCTAACACTGAAATAATTTTTCATACCGGAACAGTAGTTCCTGAGATTAGCGCGTTCAAGTAAACAAAAAAACTCTTCAGCTTTATATATATTATAGTATAGATTAGTATGGATATAGATTCTTCCGTTCCTGCCAGATTGAGTGTCTGACAGACAACGTACAGCCGAAACTGCTGGTCGTAGAATGCTGAAATTTGGCATGTAGGTTCCCTATACTCCGTAGCGTAGCACTTAGAGAGGATTTCCCGAAATTCCTACGGGAACGGGAAAAAACGAGATATGCGCGTACGTAGTCGCCGGCAGAAGCTAGTTAATATATAATTCCTTTATAACAGGGTCTACAAGGCAAATATATTCTGTAGCTTCGATTTTTGCAACGTCTGATAGTCTGTCCGTCTGTTTGTCTGTCCGTCTCTTTGACAAAAGGTTCTCACAAATGCAACTCAGCTGATTTGAAAAGAACTCTTCGTTCGGATCAGATCAGCTGATTGTTAACAGGGCACAGGTAGTTGCATGCGTTTGCAATAATGTTAGAAGAAAAAAAAACGTTTTATGCAAAATCTTTCTAAAGATTTTGTAGTTGAAAATAGCAGAGGAATATTGAATATGTCTTGAAGATCGATAAACAAGATTTAAATATGAGGAGCTCGTGGTTAGATAATAACAGCCGCACCGGTCGATGTTTAAGGTTAAGCGACGCTTGCCAAGGTTGGTCTGTGGATGGGTGACCATATTTACATACCGAGTTTCCTCCGTGCCTCGGAAAGCACGTTAAGCCGTTGTCCCGGCTGTCATTTGTAGATCTTTGGCAGTCGTTACGGATAATCAGAAGCCAGTTAATCTGACTCCAGTCTTGCCATGAAGTACCGTGTTACCCTGTTACTGGGTTGTGGAGGTCTGGTAGGCAGCCGCGTAAAATACTAGTATTCAGCTAAATCCGGCTTGACTGGAAGCCGACCCCAATATAGTTGGGAAAAGGCTAGGCAGATGAGCTATGCTGTATGAAATCTTTTGGTGCACTAAATAAAAGTCTGTTTTTTAATCTCAGAGACTAAATTGACAAGTGAAAATGGCAAACTGACATAGATTTCAATAGCATTTAAGTCAGTTTTGACATTTGAAGTTGTCAATTTAGTCTCCGAGATTAAAAAAAACAGACATTAGTGCAATAAAAATAAAAATCTATCAAATTCTTTTTGAACTTTATTTGTTTTCGTTGTCGATTCGGACAAAGAGGCATGCATATCGAGCGATTTACGTCAAGGTATTTAGTTTGTATGAAAAATAATAAATAATAAGCATTGATTGATGTGTCCATAATGAAAAATACTTATTTCCATGTTCAAAACATTCGGCTGAAGGTCTGGTACACGTGTATATAAAATTATTTCGTGACTGAGTGACTGTGATTGAGTGAGTGATAGACAACGCAGAGCCGAAACTAAAATAACTGATATTTGGCACGTAGGTTTCTTGGGGAGTGTAGGGAAGCACTAAGAGAGGATTTCCCGAAATTCCTACGGGAATGAGATGAAACTGGATAGGCATGTACGTACTCGCGGGCAAAAGCTACTATATTATAAAGCTGAAGAGTTTGTTTGTTTGTTTGTTTGAACGCGCTTGTCTCAGGAACCACTGGTTCGAATTAAAAAACTCTTAGTTTTGGATAACCCATTTATCGAGGTAAGCAATAGGTTATATAACATCACGCTAAGACCAATAGGAGCGGAGCAGTAATGAAAATTGTGACGCAAACGAAGTTGCGCAAGTCAACTAGTTTTATACATTAGGATATTCCCGAAAGATTTCGTTGAGATGTAAAGACTATGTACAGTAAACTAGTTTTGGATAGCTCATTTATCGAGGAAAGCAATCTATACTAATATATAAAACTGAAGAGTTTGTTTGTTTACTTGAACGCGCTAATCTCAGGAACTGCTGGTCCGATTTGAAAAATTCTTTCAGTGTTAGATAGCCCATTTATCGAGGAAGGCTATAGGCTATATATCATCACGCTAAGACCAATAGGAGCGGAGCTTTAATGAAAATTGTGACGCGGACGAAGCTGCGCGGGTCAGCTTGTTGCAACTTCTGATCAATATTCCTCCAAGCGCTCTTGGTACGCAATGCTGTACCAAGTTTGACGTATTTTTGGGTTCCGTACCCGAAGGGTAACCAGCACAACCCTATTACTAAGTCTCCGTTGTCTGTCCGTCCATCTGTCTGTCAGCGGGTTGTATCTCAAGAACCGTAATAAGAATGAAAAGAAAGAAAACTGGTTAATAGGTAGACAGTTGAAAATTTCACAGAGTATGTATTTCTAGTGCCGCTATAATAATAATAATTAATATTTATTGCAGACCATACAGGAACAACAAATAATTAATAAACCTTAAAACAAATTAAAAATTAAAGGAAACAAAAACGTGATTTTTCGGTTAACTATACGGAACCCATCGTGTCAGATTCAGACTCGAACCTGGCCGGTTTTTTTTAACTGAATGTACGCTCAGCTGAA
Source organism: Lacanobia oleracea (assembly GCA_950371165.1). Classification (NCBI taxonomy): domain Eukaryota; kingdom Metazoa; phylum Arthropoda; class Insecta; order Lepidoptera; family Noctuidae; genus Lacanobia; species Lacanobia oleracea. The sequence goes on along the minus strand of OX493415.1, from coordinate 11,179,644 downwards.
TCAAGAAGGATCCTTTCCCATCAGCTGATCGATACAGGTAGCTTGCATAAGTTGCGGTTTTAGAAAAAATACTCTTTGTGCAATGGTCGTCTTGAATTATTTACATTTGGAGATGTTAATGGCATAGAATAATGCCTTTGGGTTCTGTACACATTAATGGCATAGGTTCTTTGATTTTTGGCTTTGGGTTCTGTACAAAACGTCGCGAGGCTAGCCTCGGAACGTGCACGGCGTTGAATATGCCATCTTCTTTTTTTTTTTTAAGGATGTGAAATCATCAAATGACTCCTCCCGCTTTGGGTGAAGCAGAAGGGAGTGTCAGACTCTTACTGACTAAAACCCATCCGTGTTCCTCCTAGTGCCCTTTGCGTTCCAGGGTACGGTGCCTCTTTCTAACGAAGTCCGCAGCCCCAGCAGGCACTGGCCCTAGTGGGCCCCGTCTTTTGAATATGCCGTCTAGTGTCGCATATTCGAAACTTTAAGGCTTGTATATTTGCCAATGACCTTGTGCATACAAACGGAGCTAACTACACCTCGGCGCGCCACTCCGCTACCCATGTTTTTAATTTTTTATAATAAAACAAATACATATTTTTAATAAGTAACAAAACCAAGTTATTTACGTTTGTATTGCACATCAGTAGATATTTTTTTTTTTGTCTTTTGTTAAAAAATGAAGGAGTAAAATGGTTTCCACTCAACGATTTGGAGGTGATTTGGTGATTTTTTTTCCTATTATGTGATACCGATATATAAATTTTTAAAACCAAGTTACGTGCAATATCATGTAGATTACTACCTATTTTTTTCAGATGTAATTTCTCAGTAAATGCCGACGAAAAACTGCTTCATCTGCACGCTATTTTTAAGCCTTTTCGAGAGACCACCCTTAAGCCTTTTCGAGAGAGCACCCTTAAGGTTAAAAATACTTGACAGGGTAGCCCGCGAAATTCAATTTTCTTACGTTTTTTGCAAGTCAATATTAGGTTGAATGTAGATTAAAGCATGATTCGCGCGCGTAAGAATTATGTATTTTCAGAATTATAACCATTTAAGTCAGCAATAAAACCCCATTGGGCTGACTATTTCATGAAATCTTGACATTTAAGGATTATACCGAACTTATGGAGTTATTTCACTGATTTTAATGGTTAATTTTTTGATTTCACGGGCTTTGACGAGATATGCGAATGTTGAGATGGATGTGTGGAGTAACGAGAGTGGATAAAGTGAGAAATGAGTACATTAGAGGCACTTTAAAAGTGGCGCCAGTGACGGAAAAGTTGAAAGGGAATCGCTTGTCTTGGTTTGGTCATGTGAAGAGGAGGAATGAAACGCATATAACTAGAAGAGTTATGAACATAAATGTGGATGGATGGAGAGGGAGAGGAAGGCCAAAGAAAAGATGGATGGACTGTGTGAGGAGCGATATGAAAGAAAAGGGAGTTAGTGATAGAGTGACGACTGATAGAACAGAATGGAAGAATAAAACGTGTTGCGCCGACCCCAAGTAACATGGGATAAGGGCAGGAAGATGATGAGGGGTTTTGATGAGATTTATCTGTGTCAATATTCATTGATTTACAAAAACAAAAAATACGTGTACATTATTTTTCAATAGTCTAACGGGCTAAATAGATTTGCAATTTATTGATGGTGGAAACTAGCCTATTGCGCCAACCACTTATAACTTACTAGTTAACCCGCGCCACTTTGTCTACGTCACAATTTTCATTACTGCTCCTCTCCTATTGGTCTTAGCGTGATAATATATACCCTATAGCCTTCCCCGATAAATGGGCTATCTAACACTGAAATAGTTTTTCAAATCGGACCAGTAGTTCCTGAGATTAGCGCGTTCAAGCAAACAAACAAACTCTTCAGCTTTATATATTAGTATAGATACATTGGAATAATGGCAAAGAATGATAATCTCACTATACCTGTTGAGGCTACGAGAAAAGAACTACATACAACATTACTAATCCGAGCTTTTTTCTTCCTAGCGTGTCAAAGATAAAAAAAAAATATGTTTAGCCCAGTATTCAGCAACGGTAACAGCATTCGGTGACGCAGCCATAAGGTCTTCACATGTACAGGTGGCAGGGCATGCGGGCAAGACGAAAGATGGGTCACTGATCGATGACTGCGGAGAGACGCCACACAGACACTGAAGATCGGAGCCATCCGAGAACCCCCACCTGAGGAGGTTACCCATACTGCGGCCGACCCGAGTACGGAGTCTATTAAAGCCTCCACTACACTACTCGCGAAGTTACTTCGACGAAGTACTCTACGAAGTTGACCGAAGTCCGAAGTACGTGACTACACACTCGTGCAACCTCGCGAGGAGCTCAGTCGCCCGGTGCCCGCACGATAGGCATCATGATAAAGTTCAAGTGGCAGCTGCCGTTGCAATTTGTACTCTCGCATAATATAAATACGTGCTTATTTATTACGACTCGACGCGAACTGAAGTGAGCTGAGTAGTGTAGTCAGACGCTTCGTGGACGCTTCGAGTCACTTCCGAGTCCTTTGACTCTGGCGCAAAAACCGACAACGACTGGAAGTCGCCCGAGGCGAGACGAAGTTGCACGAGGCGAAGCGAAGTGCCCCTCTACACTATCGTATTCGCTCAACTTCGATCAACTTCGCGAGTAATGTGCGGCTCTCCGAAGGCTCGATAAAATAATTAGGAGGTTTGAGCAAATCCGAGCCTTGATTGAGCTTTTTAAAAGTTGTTTGAAATGTCAACTACATTTGACCATAATATGTTCATAAACACCGTATGCATATGGCCGCCAATATTTTCATTGTTTTGCTTCACATCCACCTTTCGTTTCTTTTTATTTCTTACTGAACCCCAATTTATTTTATCATACATAGTCGACGTATGATATATCATTCAAAAATGACTCCTAAGTCGAATCCGTGAAGTACAAATTCGATTAACACAATTATCGAATGAAAAATGTAGTCGAAAATTAACCTTAGAGTAGTTTAACATAGAGTACAATTTTCCTTGCAGGTTATGTAAGTCCATTTTGCAATATTGACAATGAAAATATGCACGTGCGCTTACACGGAGCGGAATTAAAAAAAAAACATACAGGTATACAATTTTACAGCTGAGAGTCAGCTGTTTTGCGTCGGAAGTTGGATATTTTGTCTTATCCCCTTGAAGTAAGGTCGATTTTTGTGTGGCGTGGAAATCTTTTATTATTATTTAGAAGTATCGAGTACCAATGGTATATGCAATAATAATTATGTTCTTTGGAAGTACATACTAGGGCTTTGTTTGGACCTTAGTTTTCTTTGTTTCTATGTTTCATATGATCAGGGGGGCTACTCTCTAAGCCCCGTCCGTAGTTTCGGCCTTAGTTGCGGGCGTATTAAACTCCGTATCACCTACAGACTTACGATTAGTCCCGAACATGAACTGAGAACGAATGACAACACGATTTAACAGTAACTGTCAAATCGTGTTATCATTAATTCTTAGTGGTTAGGTGATACGGAGTAGAATACACCCGAAACTACGGAATTCGGGCTTAGAGAGTAGCCCCCCTGATGTGGTTATCCATAAATTAGGTAAACACGTTAAGAGTTACGCCGTACGTTAAACGCTCGCAAAAGTGACAATGTTAAGGTGAATGCTCCAGGATAGCCCGCGAAATTCAAATAACTTTATGTTTTTTGCAATTTGCCGGTCAGTGTGAAGCTGTATGTGGACCACATGCGATCCGCGACCGTAACGCGTATTTATCTAAAGAATTATAACCATTTTAATCATCAATATAGCCCTCTAAGTTCATGTAGTTCGAAAGAATGAATATTTCAGAAATAATCATTCTTTCACACTGACCGGCAAATTGCAAAAAACAAAAAAAATATTTGAATTTCGCGGGCTACCCTGGAGCATCCACCTTAAGTATTTATTTATATAGTAAACTAGCACTTCGCCCGCGACTTCAATTTTTTTTAGGATCCCTAAATTCTTCTAGATAAATTCCTCGAGAACCACTCTATACATTGGTAAAAACAGCATGAAAATCGGTGCAGTCGTTTTTGAGGTGTTCGCGAACAAACAGACAGACAGCCGCGGCGGAGGGCTTTGCTTTATAATATATAGTGATAGTGAAGTTACGAATTTGCTAGATGACACGGTTTACACCGTGCACACCACCTCTACCTACCACCTTTAAGGAACACAGGGTTGAAGATATGGTAAGCACTATTATCTAAACCTGCCGTTCAAGCACCTGTGTTTATCAATATTAATATGTAATAAGGAGCTGATAATGCCTGATAACACTATCATTGACCTACTTGTTTCTATTATTGAATAATTTAGATTCTTTAATCAATTTATAAATAGTACTGTGTCATTATCATCTGCCTAGGCTTTTCCCAACTATATTTGGGGTAGGCTTTGATTCATCTGAATACCAGTATTTTATGCGGAATTGCGGATTGACTGCCTATCTGGCCTCCACTACCCAGTAATTGTGTAACACGGTACTTCTTGGCAAGTACTGGTACTGGTGTCAGATTTTCTACCCTTTGACTCATCATCATCATATCAGCCGAAAGATGTCCACTGCTGGACATAGGCCTCTCCCAAGCGTCGTCACAACGACCGGTCCTGCGCGTCTCGCATCCATCGGCTACCATTGCGTCTTCCGGTACGCGGTTCCCACTCCAGAACTTTTCGGCCCCATCAACCATCTGATCTGCGAGCAATGTGCCCTGCCCTCTGCCACTTTAGTTTGGCGATCCTTCAGACTATATCGGTAGCCTTGGTTCTCTTGCAGATATCATCATTCCTGATTCAACCACGCAAGGAACCTCCATAATTATAATTTTTAACTTAATTTAACTTATTATTTGTTGTTACAGCAGCAATAGAAATACACACTCCGTGTAAATTTAAACTGCCTACTTATAGTCAGTCTGTCAGCAAGCTGTATCTCAAGAACCATTCTTGAGATACAGCTTGCTGACAGACTGACAACGGATTTTAAGTAATAGCATTCCGTTAGAAACCTTTCAGTTATGGAACTCTAAAAATTACCTACCAGATGATGGCTTGTGTAAAATTATTTGCAAATATACCACACAGCCACCAAAAACGTATTTACTTCTTGTCGATGGAATAGAACAATGAAGGTAAACATTCATAAATTGTTATCTTTCAGTTTAACATTAAATGTTTTTTTCCATGATTACATAATTTACAATTCAAGGCATCAGTGTGGGATTGAAAACAAATCCAATTTGAAATGGGATGTTCAGAAATTATTCCTTATTTGTTTTTTGATATCTTAATGTCCTTCTTATTGTGAGGGCAGTAAGGTCTAATGACCCCACAAACCCTAGTGTCAGAGTTTCTAAACCGCCTCAAGGGTCTTAATGTCCTAAAAGTACCGAATTTAGTCATGTGCATTTCAAATGTCTGATTTTTAAGTTCCCATAAGTAAATTTTAGGTCTCAATGCAATTTGGGTTTGGTCATGTATGACAAGGTTTGTTGTTTCAAAATATGTTAATCATCTTGAATTCTTAACATGGACACAATGGTACATGATGGTGGATAGATAACAGTGGTGGCTTTTTAATGTAGTTCCATTGGGTACAGAACCTTAACAATCTATCGAGAATTTTGCTAGTCAGTGGTTAGATAATTATTAAACAGTTTATGATTATTTTTTTTATGAATAAGACTGAATATTTCAGGGCTCATCTATGATAGCTTAAAACCATCATGATTTTGACATGAATCAGTTTCATTCATCATCTTATTCGAAAGACTTCCCCTCCGGGATAATATTTTGTAAGTCCTGACCATGAGTATCAAATGCTGAGTAGTGAATCGTTTGAAGTTGTTTTTCTTTTATAAATATATTTATATATTGGTTTTGTATATTTTTTCCGTAACTAAATTGTATTTTAAATCTTATTTATTTGCTGTGTGTGTGTTTGTTTGTTTGTGTATTTCTTTTCAACCCAAAGGTTGACTGGTAGATAATGCCCCGTTGCATTAAGTCTGCCTATGTACCACTATTGTACATGAAGTTTAAATAAATAAATATAAATTATGTGAAAGTAATTCTGTCTGTCTGTTTTATGCACTTTCACGCCAAAACTATTGAACTGAAAATAAATGAAATTTGGTACACAGATAGTCCAGCCTGAGAAAGGGCATAGGCTACTTTCTATCCCGGGGGAATGCTAGTAATAAATATATAGAAGGAAAGATAAACTTAATCAACATTACATTTTTTTTTTTAAATCAGTAGGTAAGTGATAGGTCTATGAATAAAATTCTTATTAGAACATGAGTCAAGGAATATGATGATTCTTATTAGATCATTGACATTTCAAAACCATGTTTTCGTACTTAGAATGACAAAAAACACTGGCATGTTCGTTAATAAGCTGAGCATTGCAAAAGTTTTACACAGAGGTTATAATCAGGAAACCCCATTTATTCCAGTTAGATACCAATTAGAACATTCTGGTGCATATTTAGAGAGTAATTAACAACACTTACCGGGCACGGTACTGCCTGTCTGACCCATTTTTCGAAGTATTCCACGATCTTCCGCTCGTCAATTATCACAGGTCAATCGCTATTTGTACAACGTTTATGTCCTTTTAACACATTTAGGGACTCTAAATGTCTCACAACACACACAAACTTGACCTATGAACCGCACGCACGCATGTTTACTATATTTATTTAAATAAAACACGATTGTTGAACTACGGTTCGCGACTAATCCAATTTAATTGGGATTCGCGGAACTTATGCCCTATATTCGCTTAGGATTAACTTATACTGTGATACTATTAATATTGCACTCGTTATCGTATCATTATTGCGAATTATTAAATTATTTATATAAATTAAACATTACGGCCACTGTGTCCACTTTGACAACTACATTTATTGCGATAAATATCGCCGTTCGGATACTAATTACTTACGTCATTTGCGAATAAATTAGAATGACGTGTAAAAATCAAACCAATCATATTTTGTATGCTTATGTTCGAATTATATGCTTCTTCTTTTTTAAAAGAAGAAAGCGGTTGTAGAATTAATTTCGTACAAGTTATCTTATCTCCCATGTGAATTATTACTACTTTTTGGACATGTATCCAAATACAGTAAATGTCAATGTGTTAAGAGTAGTACACACTTTATTTTTGCACCTACTTTGGTCGTCATCGGTACGGTCTTTTTCTTCGCAATTTTCAACTAGTCCCATAGAGGGAACGGAGGGAAAGATCAGGCCGTACGTGTATCCAATACAATCTAGTTACAAATTCGAAACTTTTACTTTAAAAATACTTGACATTATTTTGCTGCTTCTGTGCCGCCAGCTGTAGTTCCTGCACGTTCGCTGCAGTTATGCGAATGAATGCTAACCTCAATGCTAATGCTATGTTTACACGCTTGCCATGGTTTGGCAAGCGTCCACAAACTCCAAGTCTTTACAAACGTTTGGATGCCATTTACACGCTTGCGAGTGCGTCATTGTGTTCCGGACAGGCAAGCATGACAGACGTAGACGTTAAAGTTGTGAGGCCTCGAGTAAAGTCATAATCTCGTCGTAAGACTAATTACTACTCACTCTACTCAGTACCTGGATGATGGTCTTTTTTACGACGTTTTCTTAAAACTGGCCAAGTGTGAGTCGGACTCGCGTGCAAAGGGTTCCGAACGAATTTCATTATTTTGAACATATTTTTTTAACACTATAGACTTCTTATAGGTTTTCCTGTAATCTATAGGTAAGATAATTCGGGGGAATGTTCATTTTTCGTCTATTTTCGTGAATAACTTCAAAACCATTTATTCTAAAATTATTAAAAAAAATTAAAACCCTCACAGAAAGCCCTTTCATTTGATATGTCACACGGTATTGTTAAAAATCTATTTTTTTTTTTACTGACAGACAGACACCATTTTTTGTTTGGAACCCTAAAAATTAAACTTAGCTAACTAGATCGATTTATAGCTCCCGAAACCCCCTGCATACTAAATTTCATGAAAATTGATGGAGCCGTTTCCAAGATTCCATATATACAATAATAGGACATTTGCATGAAAAAAGTATATTCTCATCTATACAGTTTATCTAAAAATATAGAAAAATATAACAACAGTGAAAATAGAATCAAAATTACTCGAAAAACGAAGGAGATATAATTATTTTAAACAAATATATCTGTCCCTCTCATGAAAACGCTGTTTTCTATGGCAGCTGTATAGGCGTGATCTCATGGCGGTATGGAGATAGCGACTGTCGCAACCCAGCGCTGGGCATGCTACAGTCCAGGCGATTAGTCTCTTCTTTGAGGAGTGGCTGGAGCGGCGTCACGGCGTCCTTACCTTCCGCCTGACGTAGGTACTTATCGGACACGGTTGTTTCGGGAGATACCTATTTCGGATTCGGCGGGAGGATACGCCCGGTGTCATTACTGCGAGGATCGCCCGGAGGACACGGTGGAGCATACGGTGGAGGTCTGCCCTGCTAAGGCGGAGAGCCGCCGGGTTCTCGTTGAGGCGATCGGCGGCAGCGACCTCTTGCGACCGAGGAGCGAGAGGCATGGGAAGCAGTCACCTCCTTCCGCGAAGCAGACACCTCCTTCTGCGAAGCAGTCACTTCCTTCTGCGAAGCAGTAATGCTAGCCAAGGAGGATGCCGAACGTGTGAGAGAGAGGGAAACCTCACGACCCAGCCGCCGCAACAGAAGAACACGTCCCGGGCGTCGGGGGTCGCAGGGCGATATCCGGCCACCGTAGGCGTGGGCCTGTGGACGGCGAGCTTTGGGTGGCTCACCGTTCGATCAGAACAAGGACCGGGTTGGCGGCGCGCTGTGTTCTACGCGCGCCTCAAGGAGCTGTCAGCAAGGGAGACGGGGCTCGCTAGGGCCAGTGCCTGCCGGGGTGCGGAATCCGTTCGAAAGAGACGCCGCGGCCCTGGAACGCAAAGAGCACTAGGAGGAACACGGATGGGTTTTAGTCTGTAAGAGTCTGACAATCCCTTCCGCTCCGCCCAGAGCGGAAGGAGTCATTGGATGATTGCCCATACTTAAAAAAAAAAAAAGAAAAAGCTGTATAGGCGTCATAGACGTTGACGTCAAAGTTTACATCGGACTTCAACGCTGAGGTATTTAAAAAATAATTTCATGATTGTTTATTAGAGCTAATAAGTATTTCATTTTGCAAATAAAAAAATTGCATGCATATTCCCTTTTGCTCGTTTAAAGGTATTAGATGATCGTAGCATAGAACTAAAGACGTCCGTTCGGTGCGAGCTTGTGACCGAAACTAAACACGCGCCAACGTGTAAATGCGTTCCAAACGGTGGCCGCAAATTTCCTTTGATCTGTGTTCAAAACCCGACACTAGTCCGGATCGGAGGCAAGCTAACGCAAACTCACGCAAGCTATGCCAAACACCCCGTTTACACGCTTGCGATGGTGGACGCTGGCCAAGCCACGGCAAGCGTGTAAACGTAGCATTTCATTTTTATGAACATGTTATTTAACAATATAGACTTATAGTGTTAAAATAACATGTTCAGAAAAATGAAATTCATTCGGAACCCTTTGCACGCTAGTCCTACTCGCACTTGACCAGTTTTTAGAAAACGTCTAAAAAAAGACCATTATCCAGGTACTGAGTAGTAATTGGTCTTACGACGAGATTATGACCTTACTCGAGGCCTCACAACTTTGACGTCTACGGCCGTCATGCTTGCCTGTCCGGAACACACTGACGCACTCGCAAGCGAGTAGATGGCATCCACACGTTTGTAAAGACTTGGAGTTTGTGGACGCTTGCCAAACCATGGCAAGCGTGTAAACGTAGCATAAGAGAAATCTTTTTAGTCTGCTTTTCCGCTGGATTTTTGTCATACTTGTGTGAAAAATATTGTAGTTCTCTCTAGCTGAAAATACCAAACAAAACTCGCCAAATAGTAGAAATCATTTAGTAGAATGTTTTTTACATATCTGGTAACATTCAATTAAAAAATAAACGAATTATTTTGAAAATCTCCGTTGAATGCTTGTTGATTGTTTTGAATTGCTTTTTATGAAGAAAATTAGTGAAAATGCCTACTAACAATGGGATAAGCGAAAAGAAAAAGGCTTTGCTAGCTTACAAGGAGAAGATTCTAAACGAGATCAAGTATTGTGAGAGGAGTATTGACGACTTGCGCGCCAATCTTAAAAAAAACAATTTTTATAATGAACAGGCCGAGAGGTAAGTGCAATTATTAGAAGACAAGTGTCTACTGTATTAACCTTCAAGCGGTCGCGCGGCGTCGAATCGACCGCGCTCGATAAGTTTTCGCTGATTACATCGAGATTTCTCGCCACAAGTATTTCTCTTTACCAGTAGCTTTTCATTAATTCACTATGCATGAAATTGAATGCATACCACTCTTCTCCGAGCCTTTGTAGTTGAATAGAATGCATTTGTTAAAGTCGCGGCGCAGGCGTCGAAACGACTACACGCGCCTGGCTGTTTCTTTTACCTTGACGAGATGACTAATTTCGAAGTAAAATACCTGAGTTGATAAAATAAACACTTTGATAGTAATTACTCGATTGCATAAAACTAATAAAAAATAAAAACATCTAAATAAAAATGAGAACACAAATCATTCTCCCAAGAGAAAAAACTTTGGTTTGGCGGGTCTGGCGTGCATAGCTGGTTTGTAATCGAACGATAGTGGGTTGTGGTTAATTTTAATTCCAAAAAATTGTTGCCTAGGTAAAAATTGATAATGTCTGAATATAGAACATAAATAATTATTATTTTACCAGTATTCTAAATTCCTGAAATCTCACATAGGTCTTTTAGGTTACGCGCGACCGCTGTCGCTACAAATACCCACGCGCCCGCTTGAAGGTTAATTATAAAAAAACAAACATTTATTTCTCCTAATTATTTTAAATTTTCAGAGTGTCCGACAGGGTCATTACATTGTTTGTCTTCAATAACATGTATGTGTACATTTTAAATAACGACTCGATCTACGGTCGGATCAACGATTTGAGATTTGAATAAAGTGGCCAGGTTCCTAAAACAACAAACACCACTTGGCACAATCCTTACCATACCCTTGCTGCATCGTAACTATCCATATCAATGAACATGTTGAACACATTACAGTTCGGACTCCGAAGATGACTTCCTATCGGTGGTCGACATGGGTCCCTCGGTGACCCAGCTGAAGCAGCAGGAAGCTATGTTGAAGACCTGTCTGCATGCCACTCAGGAGCTAACCGGCCTGACCATACTACAGTCAGAAGTCGATGTGCTGGTTGAAGAGCCTAAGTTTGAAGGGTAAGTACTGTAATGGAAGATAATAATAAATACTTTGTCTCTGCCATCTCTGACCTAGACTAGAGTCAAGAGCAAAGCCATTACAAAAAAACCTAGCCAAGTGCGAGTAGGACTTGTGTGCTGGACAGAGGCCTCCCCAAAGGGGGTTTGCCAAAATCGCTATGCTTGGCAGGCGGGTTGGCGATCACAATGTATGTTGTTACGTTTTACAGAGAACACTGCTGCCCATTCTCTGATGAATCCCTTAGTCGACTCTTACGACACCCACGAGAAGTGATGGGATGGTATTATTCTTTTACGGCAGCGGCCGACACCATATGCCATCACGTCAGAGTCACTATTATGAAAAAAATACAAAAACAAATCTTATTTTCAGAGAGAGTCTAGTAACTGAGCCGGGTACTTGGAGGGAAGTTATTGCTGAATGCAGAATAGATCTTATACCATTCACTATCACATTCTTCATGCATACTTCTGTAAGTATCATTGATTTGACACCTTTTTAATTTATTATTAGGATGGGAAATTATCTATTGACAGCTTCTGCTCTGGGTGGAGCTGAAAGGAGTGGCAGACTCTTACTGACTAAAGCCCACCCGTGTTTCTCCAAATGACCTTTGCGTTCCCGAGCTACAGTAACTCTTTCAAACAAATTCTGCAAAGCACGCTTGCCTAGAAGTCACCTATTCACTCTTGATTGATCCTGCAGGGAATTCCACTCCTTGTAGGGTTTTGGAATTGTTCAAAAGAGTTACTGTGGCCATGGGCACCGAGAGGGGGGTGCAATAGACAAGCGGAATTTAGTGAAAGAAACCTACCAAATACGAGGTGAGAGGTACTTCGAGCTCCCTCGCGTTCGGCCTTTTATCCATCTTCGATAGTTCTGGACAAAAGAAATCCTATCCTATTCGAAGCAGGGTTTTGAAGATGCACCCCTTGAAAATAGTTATGGGCGCCGATGACAGCAACCCTGGCACGCAAAGGGCAATTAAAGGGAAATGGGTTTTAGTCAGTAAGAGTCTGAGTTCTGACACTCCCTCCCGCTCCACCCTGAGGGGTAGGGGTCATGATTTTCCATCCAACAGAATTCCACTGTACACACAGTGTCAACATAACAGCCCCTAAATTAATATGCTTATGCTTCTAGGAGAGGAAGTTCGGCCCGCCTTCATACCGCGGTCTCCGCGTAGTGCCCGTTAAGCCAGCGCATGAGCTGGAGCTCTCCAAGTCAGTGCTGCACAGTCTGAAGCTCCCCAGTGACGCTGTAGAGGTAAGGTCACATGGTAAACTTTGATTTGAAAACATTAAACAAGGTATTATTCACCAAGATTTACGGTTGACCATATTATATTACAGTATGGCTGGAGGGTTCCCGTACCATCTTATTTTTATTAACATCTCCAAATGTAAATAATTCAAGACGACAATTGCTCAAAGAGTATTTTTTCTAAACCGCAACTTATGCAAGCTACATGTAACGATCAGGTGATGGGAAAGGATCCTTCTTGATTCAGCTGAGCGTACATTCACTTAAAAAACCGGCTAAGTGCGATTCGGACTTTTATACGAAGGGTTCCATACCGTTAACCGAAAAAAAAAAAAACACGTTTCTTGTATGGGAGCCCTCTTTCATTTTTTGTTAAAGCAGCAATAGAAATACACACTCAGTGAAAATTTTAACTGTCTACCTATTATGGTTAATGAGATACAGCCCGCTGACATAAAAACGGACGGACGGATAGCGGAGGCCTAAAAACGGTCAACGGTTCGATACAAAAATTTGTGCAAATTTTACAGCCTACAACTTTTAAAGTAGGTTCATCATTGTAGCTGAGATAATCGCGAAAAACGGATTTGACCAAAAACTACGACGACACAGACACGAGATTTCATGAGACTTTGATACAATATTTAGTACGCCAAAATGAAGGTGTATACAAGTTTCCAGTTTATTATCTCTATTCCGGGGTTGACCCATTTTTTATGCAATTTTTTAATTTTTTTGCTTGAGGTTTGCTATTGACTTAAGTCTATGTCAGAGATGACAGAGACAAAGTCTACGATGGAGCGAGCTTACCCAGAAGGAGCCTGTTCACTCCAACTTTGAAGAGATTAGGGGGGCTAAAAGGCTCTTCTCCATAAGAATATACCTCTCCAAATGGACAGTAGAGTCACTTTATTTTTTTATATTATTTGAAATGTGAATGGCGTTCAAAAGTGCCGTTTAATGGCCTAATTGGAATAAATGTTTTGACTTGACTTGAAAGGCCATATTAATCACGCAACAATCTGTAAAATTCTTCATTTTCATCTTATTTTATTATTATTTGAGGAGCTCGTGGCTAAATAATAACAGCCGCACGGGTCGATCTTGAAGGTTAAGCAACGCTTGCCAAGGTTGGTCTGTGGATGGGTGACCATCTGAACATGCCGAGTTTCCTCCGTGCCTCGGAAAGCACTTTAAGCCGTTGGTCCCGGCTCTCATTTGTAGATCTTTGGCAGTCGTTACGGATTGTCAGAAGCCAGTAAATCTGACTCCAGTCTTGCCAAGATGTACCGTGTTACCCAGTTAATGGGTTGTGGAGGTCTGGTAGGCAGCCGCTCCACGTAAAACACTGGTATTCAGCTGAATCCGGTTTGACTGGAAGCCGACTCCAATGTAGTTGGGAAAAGGCTAGGCAGATGATGATCTTATTTTATTATTTGTGTACACAAAGAAAAACAGTAGGTAGTTATTATCATTATAAATACGAGGAACTGCCTATTTCATCTTTATCGCTAACGCATTAGGTTCAAGATTGATTGGGAAAATTTAACAGTGACGGGTAACGTGATTTTTTTATAATTCTGCGAAAGTAGTATTTTGAGACCCGCTGACCTTATTTGATTGGACTAAAATTATTTTCAATACGTCCTCGTATTTCTGTGATCCTTGTATGGGGACGAATGTTATAGTCATGTATGTTTTCAGGTTATAAGAAGTTACGCAGTCGGCTACCGCTCCCGGCGTACCACGCTCGCCCGCTTGGCTAATAAATACGCGAATGCGTTGTTCTTGGAACCCCACGTAAGTTGAGTTCATATTTACAGTCGACAAAGCTATTGGGGATGCAGGCAGCTAACTTGCAACTACTTTTAAACAGTTTTGTGAGTGTGCTGAGTACACCACAGTCTTAAGTATGAGGAGGAGCTCGTGGCTAGATAATAACAGCCGCACGGGTCGATCTTCAAGGTTAAGCAACGCTTGCCAAGGTTGGTCTGTGGATGGGTGACCATCTTAACATAACGAGTTTCCTCCGTGCCTCGGAAAGCACGTTAAGCCGTTGGTCCCGGCTGTCACTTGTACATCTTTGGCAGTCGTTACGGAGAGTCAGAAGCCAGTAAATCTGACTCCAGTCTTGCCATGAACATGAAGTACCTACCGTGTTACCCAATTAATTGGTTATGGAGGTCTGGTAGGCAGCCGCTCCTCGTAAAAAACTGGTATTCAGCTAAATATCCGGCTTGACTGGAAGCCGACCCCAATATAGTTGGGAAAAGGCTAGGCAGATGATGACACTCGTATGTATGTCAAAAGCTTTAAAAATAGAATGCACACATTAGAAATAAACATTGCCAGTGCTATGAAAAAAATAATATTTTTGTCTGTATACCGAATATATATGTGTATTACTGCATTCGATTTGTTTTCAATCTGCGTAAATATCTCTCGTCTCTACGTATCGGTCGCTTTTAAAGTGGTTGCCTATACGCGAGCGCAGAGAGCTAAGGGCTCTAACTACCTTGTTTTCATTTCTTGTCTCTCCCAACTCTCCCAGTTATCTAGCCCTTCACTTTCAATACATTTGCGCCAGCCACAATCTAAATCTACGCTCATCAAACAACCGTCTTCTTCAATGTCCCTCTCACCGTACTGACTTTATTCACTCTTCTTTCTTCGTTCAGTCTATTTCTCTTTGGAATGCGCTCCCCCAAGAGATCAGGATGGCTACCAACCGATTATCCTTCAAAGTTAAGGTTCGTGAACACATTCATAAGAGGTTGGCAGTTGTATCATCACAGCGCTAATGTTTCTCGTTAGCTTATTCGCCTTAATTGTTTTAGTATTTCGTTTGTATATTTATCTTGTTGATTTGTATATTTATTATATATTTATATTGTATGTATGGTTTATATTTGTATATGGTTCATTATTGTATTTGAATCGCTTTAAATTTTCTTTATTGCACCTACGACTATTCTCTGCATTACCCAAAGGTTGACTGGTAGAGAATGCCTATGGCATTAAGTCCGCCTCTGTACATTTTTGTGCTGAAAGTGTTGAAATAAATAAATAAATAAATAGCTTTGTTGACTGTACCTCCGTTTCGATCGTCATCTTCTTATCGTGTGGGCAGTAAGGTCTAACGACCCCACACACCCTAGTGTCAGAGTTTCTAAACCGCCTCAAGGGCCTCTGACATGGTTTATTTGACGACCGCCATTTGGCGGCCGGGACCACCGGCTTATACGTGCCTTCCGAAGCACGGAATCATTCGATCGTCTTAACGGGTTGCGAAATTTGTTCGAAAGAGTCACCGCGACCCTGGAACGCGGCGGGCACTAGAAGGAACACGGATGGGTTTTAGTCAGTAAGAGTCTGACACTTCCTCCTGCTCCGCCCAGAGCGAGCGATTGATTTCCCGTCCTTGAAATAATCTATCTTACATTATTACAAAATTATACTTTGTGTACAGCTTCCGAAGTACGCCCTCTCTACTTGGTTACTCTTACAAAGTCGGATCTCAAAAAAATAACATTCAACAGAATTGTCTTTACAGCCAGAAGGAGGGTTCGTGATGAAATGCGCAGACCTTCTAGAAGTATCTTGGAGGCTTGAGAACAAGTGGTCACCAGTCGCGCCTTTCCATCACAGAATGAAGTTCGATTTGGAGTTCATGGGTAAGGTTAAGGTCACTCAATTCGTATGTAAACCTTACTGACCCGCGCTACATTTTTCATTAATGCTCCGCGTCTATCGGTCGTAGCGGTCACTTCCTCGATTAATAGGCTAACTAGCACTAAAAGAATTGTTCAATTCGAACCAGTAGTTATTGAGATTAGCGCTTTCAACCAAACAAACAATCCAACAAACTCTTCAGCTTTAAATGTTTACTAGTGGACGTCACGTGGTTTCACCCGCGTGGTTCCCGTTCCCGTGGGGGTACGGGGATAAAATATAGCCTATGTTACTCCCTGATAATGTAGCTATCCATTGCGCAAAGAATTTTTCAAATTGGTCCAGTAGTTTTTAAGTTTATTCGTAACATACAAAAATGCAAATTTTTCCTCTTTATAATATTGGTATAGATTAGTTGGTTTATACGATACACAAAGAATATTTTTAAGTATGTAATTTCAAACCGCTCAACTTTAATTAGTTTTTTTTTTTTTCAGAGGAATCCTACATAAAAATAATAACACAGGCTCACAAGCAACTTCTGGATCCTTCTATACAGACAGATGAACGCACTTTACTCCTAGCTAAAATTATAACGACCTGCCTCGAGGCGCGCGGTCCGATTGACCCAGAATCAGACCTAGAGTCCAAAACAACAGAAAGAGACAACGATATTGACAACCGAGAGTGCGAGAGTGAGAAGAGAGATAGCGAAGTTATGGCTCCACCGAAAAGTCTACCCAAAAAAGTGAAACAGAAGAATAAAGACTCGAATACTGCTCAAAAAAGAAGTTTAGATGATAATAATGGTGATTCTGGAGCTAAAAAGATGAAAAATGATGACCCTCAAGCTAAAAAAAGTACTGTTGAAGCTAATAATCCGAGGAAGAGTAAAATTAACGATGTTGCCACTGAAGGTGGTAAAAAAAGAAAATTAACTGTTGACAATAAAGTTGCCAGTGCAAAAAATGTTAAAGAGAGTGGTAACACTGAAAATGTAGACGTTAATTCTAAGGATAATAATGAAGAAGATAAAACTGGCAGCACTAGACCTAAGAATACTAAGCTGACGGAGAATAACGCTAAAACTAAGAATTTAAAAGAAAATGAAGAGAAAACTGCTGGTGCTAACACAAAACCTAAAAATATGAAAGAATCTGTGTCTAATAATGATAAAATTAGTAATAATAAGACTAAAAATAAAATAACAAAGGATGCAGGCGATACTGCAATTAAAGATACTAATGATAAACCTAAAACAAAAGAATTAATAGATCCTACGAATGTTTTAAAAGAGCCAGCTAAGGTAGATAGTACTGTTAAACCCAAGACTAAGATTATCAAAGAAAGTGGTAAAAATCAAGAAAATGATGAACTTAAAATAACAGAGGCAGCAGGCGATACTGCAACTAAAGATACTAATGTTAAACCTAAAACAAAAAAGTTAAAAGAACCTACGAATGTTATAAAAGAACCAACTAAGGTAGATAGTACTGCTAAACCCAAAACTAAGATTGTCAAAGATAGTGGTAAAAATCAAGAAAATAATGAACTTAAAATAACAGAGGCAGCAGGCGATACTGCAACTAAAGATACTATTGCTAAACCTAAAACAAAAAAAATAAAAGAACCAGCTAAGGTAGATAGTACTGCTAAAACTAAAATTGTCAAAGAAAGTGGTAAAAATCAAGAAAATGATGAACTTAAAATAACAGAGGCAGCAGGCGATACTGCAACTAAAGATACTAATGCTAAACTTAAAACAAAAAAATTAAAAGAACCAGCTAAGGTAGATAGTACTGCTAATCCCAAAACTAAAATTGTCAAAGATAGTGGTAAAAATCAAGACAATCATGGCAATGATGAACTTAAAGAGAATAAAACTAAAGCTGTTGACAATAATAAAGGTAGTGCAACCAAAGTAGAAACAAATAAGAAATCTAATACAGAAAGTGGTAAAAATGACGCAAATAAAGTTAAAAATGTGCCAACGAAAGAGGCTGGTCATTCTAATGAGAATCAGAATGACAATAATGTGAAAACCAAAGTTATTGACAAAAAAAATCTTAAAACCGTTGCTAATACAAAAAGCAAAGAAAATATAGATGCTAATAAAGATTCTGGGCGTCCCAAAAGCAAGATTACTGAAAAAACTACAAATAATGAGAATAATATTGATGCAAATACTAACAAAAATGACAATAAAACTAAAAATACTGACACAGCGAAACCCAAGAGTGCTGCCAACACGAAAACTGACAAACTAACTAAAAAAACTCCAGAAACTAAAAGCAATGTTGCCAACACAAAAAACGATGAACAACCCAAAAAGGTTCCTGAAAAAAAGAACACAAATAAAGAAAAACTTAGTGAAATTGCAAATAAAGGGGCCGATAAGAATATTAAAGAGAAAGTATCTAACGTCAAAAATGTCACACAAACAGTTAAAAAAGTTACAGAGAAGAATGCAACTAATACTAGAAATAAAGACAAAATATCACAAATAACTACAAAAGTACCCGTAAAAATATTTAATGAAAAACCTGTGACTATGAAAGAACTACCTGAAAAAGTATTAAATAATAAATTATCTACCAATAAAACTAAAGATTTGACTAAGAGTACTAAAAATATAATTAAAAAACCGATAATCGCAAAAATAGCATCGCACAGGAATTCTTTGAAACCGCAAAATCCTCCTAAAGTAATAAAAGCTGGTAAAATTAAAGCTATCACTACTGGCAACACTGAAAAAGAAAATGGCGTCAAAGGGTCAATGATCTGTCCATCGTCAGTGAAAGTTCTTCTAAGTAGTAAGTATTCAAATTTAAACTATCTTTAAACGTACATAAATAGTACAGTAGTACCCAACTGATAAGGCGCGTCGTGAATCTTCGTTCGCGCAGAAAAGAAAGTATGGCCCGAAGACTAACGAAAGAATGCTTAAAACTTACAATCAACCTTAGATCACTATTATAAGGTTCATAATACACTGCAGCTGTTAGTTCCGTCTCACTCGCAAGTCACGTGTATGCCACGCGGCGCGCGCTAACATGGCGGCGGCTGCCGACCAATAGCGGTACAGGAAAAAGCAGTGCGGTGCATGGAGCGTGCCGATTGGTCAATAGCTTTCCCGCGCTTTGAAAATTCATCTTCTGCGCAGGTACATCGGTAAGCCATATCAGTTTGGTACTACTGTACTATGGTAGGCGCCAGAAAAAGTTGCAATAAAGGACATTGACTTTTGACCTTTCCCTAATGTCCCTTCGTAAATTCCCGAACAAAAAATTATGAACCGTGTTTAGGGTTCCGTACCCAAAGGAACCATATCGCTGTCCGTCCGTCCGTCTGTCTGTCAGCGAGCTTTATCTCAAGAACCGTAAAAAGTAGACAGTTGAAATTTTCACAGATTGTGTATTTCTATTGCCGCTATAACAGCAAATAATAAAAACCGGCCAAGTGCGAGTCGGACTCGCACACGAAGGGTTCGGTACCCTAAACCTTAATTTTTATTATTTTTTGTTACAGCGGCAATAGAAATACACAATCTGTGAAAATTTCAGCTCTACCTATTACGGTTCTTGAGATACAGCCAGCTGACAGACGGACGGACGGACAGCGGAGGCTTTGGGTATGGAACGCTAAAAATTAAGGTTTATGCTACGGAACCCTTCGTGTGCGAGTCCGACTCGCTCTTGACCAGTTTTTGTTAATTACTAGGGAACGGAAAGGATCACGATAGAAGTCTAATCAGGACAGCTAAATGGCTTTATTTTTTGACTACTTGACCCGCGCATCTTCGGTGTTAGCGTGATGATATATAAACTATAGGGAGCGTGCAGAAACTATAGGTGGCAGCACAGAAATGTCACTGTCAAGTATGTTTCAAGTATAAAATTCGATATAGCTACGCTAGATGGCACAGTCTTCTTCGCGCACGTTCCCCTAAACTGAACGTGCAGGAACCACAGGTGGCAGCACAGAAGCGACAATGTCAAGTATTCTGACCCTTAAAACTTCGAATATGCGACACTAGATGGCATAGTCAACGCCGTGCACGGTCCCTATAGCCTTCCTCGAGAAATGGGCTATCTAACACTGAAAGAATTTTTCAAATCGGACTAGTAGTTCCTGAGATTAGCACGTTCAAGTAAACAAACAAACAAACAAACTCTTCAGCTTCATATATTAAGTATAGATATAGATATCAAGAAAGTGAATACTTGTATGTAGGTCAATGTCCGTTATAGCTATTTTCCTTTATTGAACTACCTAAACATTTGTATTAAAGTTACTAGTTTGCGAATGAGGTTCATAATTCGTCTAACAATCGGAAGGCAAAAGCCATTAGGAGGAACACGTATGGGTTTTAGTCAGTGACACTCCTTTCTGCTCCGCCCAGAGCGGGAGGAGACATCAGCACTTATATACATATACAACACAATCTCAAACACTTCAACACACCCTCAGTCTTACACACACACACACACACACACATATACACTCTCATTAAAAAAAAAAAACACTCAAAGTCGTTTCCAATATTTCTAAATAATACTTTACTTAATACCTTGTAACCTACAATGTCAATGACTAATTTAATAATTTAAGAACACAACACAAGCAGAACACTGACTCCTAAGTCACAGGATCACCTTGTTTAGGAGCCAGGGTTTACCTTATCCGTATGACCTTAAGGTGGATGCTCCAGGGTGGCCCGCGAAATTCAAATATTTTTATGTTTTTTGCAATTTGCCGGTCAGTGTGAAGCTGTATGTGGACCAAAAGCGATCTGCGACCGTAACGCGTATTTATCTAAAGAATTATAACCATTTTAATCATCAATATAGCCCTCTAAGTTCATGTAGTTCGAAAGAATGATTATTTCTGAAATATTTATATCGCATTTGGTCCACATACAGCTTCACACTGACCGGCAAATTGCAAAAAACATAAAAATATTTGAATTTCGCGGCCCACCCTGGAGCATCCACCTTAAGTTAACCAAGCTATACTGTATTACTAGTCTTAAGCCTCAAAGGTTTTTGCATCTACAAAGATTTTTATTTATTATTATTATTTGATGATCTCTAAACCTAAAAAATTGGTTGTCTGTAAAGTCGGTTTACGTACGATAATTTTACGTGATAACGTCATTTTCACAAAAACTTCACAAATATGACATAGACTAGAGTCAAGAGCAAACCCATTATTAATAAAAATAAAACTTGAGAGGTGTCAAGGGACACCCGGATGGAACGAAGTTCCTTTCGATTAATTAGTGAAGGACGTGTAATAAAATTTTACATGATATAAATAACGCTTAAACATAATATTATAATTAAGCCATTATTGCTTTCTATGAGAGAGAGAGAGAGAGAGAGAGTGAGAGAGACAGACAGACAGAGAAACACACGCACGCCGCACGGCTTATAACTATAGCAAAAAGTGTCGTTACAACTTTTGGTCTTAATTTTTTCCGTCTAGCCCCCTTACACAACGCGCGATAGGAACTTCGTTCTAAAAATATAAAAAATTGAATTCTTCACAAACAAGCTGAACGCTTAGGCCAATCGTGCCTCACTATCGCTGGATCCGCGCTCTCGCTTACATGCTGGGCTCAGCACTTTTTCGTGCGTGCAGCTGGCGTTCATCGATTTATAAAACGTTATCACGTCAAAAAATAATATTCTTCATTCTAATTCTCTTTAATTGTTAACAGGAAAACTCCCATCGACTTTGAAGACAATATCCCAAGAAAAGTTTAAGCAGAAGATGGTGAAATCTACTAATATACCACGTAAGTAGTAATTTTATAAACATTTCGTCCGGGAAAGTACTATTATAGTCGCCAGATATATTTTTTTTCTATTGGTAGGCATACTTTTGGCCACTATCTGAGAAGCTCGTGGCTAGATAAAAACAGCCGCAAGGGTCGATCTTCAAGGTTAAGCAACGCTTGCCAAGGTTGGTCTGTGGATGACCAACTTAACATACAGAGTTTCCTCCGTGTCTCGGAAAGCACGTTAAGCCGTTGGTCCCGGCTGTCATTTGTAAATCTTTGGCAGTCGTTACGGATAGTCAGAAGCCAATAAATCTGACTCCAGTCTTGCCATGAAGTACCGTGTTACCCAGTTAATGGGTTGTGGAGGTCTGGTAGGCAGCCGCTACTCATAAAATACTGGTATTCAGCTAAATCCGGCTTGACTGGAAGCCAACCCCAATATAGTTGGGAAAAGGCTAGGCAGATGATGACGTTTGACTACTATCTCACCTGATGGTAAGCGATGATGTGGTCGAACATGGAGCACACTTGCCTAGAAGTAACCTTTTCACTCTTAATAACTAACTTACTACTGATGGTTAATAGAAATAATGTAGTCGTTGGGAAACCGTCATTGCGTTTTATTATTCTCTACCAGTGGCGGTGGTTAAAAGACTTCACTGTGGCAAAGACTCCCAGGTTGTAGCTATCAGGAAACACAAGACACCAGCAGGGAATTCCACTCCTTAGCTGTACGCACTATGAATTGGGCGTGATAAATGTACAATAAGGTTCATTGAACTTAACGTTACATTACATGGAAATGCTTTGGAAACTGAGTTTTTGCTTATATTGTACCATTCGTAAGAACGTTACATTACACAGAAATGCTCCAGAAAATTTTGTAGTCTATACTCACCTTTACAGCCGGGATCGACCAGTTGGCCCATGAAGGTATAGATAAAAGTGGAGGCAACACTAAACATCTACGTGAAGCCGACTGTGGTCGGGCGATCCCTTTTTGAATACATACATAAGAACGAGACAGTAATATCTGTTTTCTTTATGTTATGTATGTATACAGAATGAGAGCGTCCGACCATAGATAGATGAATGTCTCTTATAATCCTTATTTTTGAAAGTCGGCTATTTTGTTTCAGGTTTATTGAAAAAGCCAGCCCCAAGGATGACATAATGGATAATGTAAATGTTAAATATAATCAAATTTTGTGCCTTTGCTATAAAATTAATTATCTTTTTAAGAGAAATCTGTCATGAACTAATAAAAATACATGTTTTTTTTTTACTTAAGAAATGTCTTTTATTTACTATAATTACATGATAGAAATGATTAACTACTAAGACCTCGTTCCTGCACAAAAATTAAACACAAGTGAAGCGATTCGTTGAATCTTTCATCCAATCAGTAGCTTTCGCTGTCGTCAAGCAAAAATGACGTATCTACATAAAACTGAAATAACCGATTTCCGACCTTAAGTTATTTCCTTAACGTCGGAAATCGGTTTGATTATTTTTTTGACGGCAGTACGCGTGTTTGACAAATTGTTACATGGTTCGTTCGTCTTTTCTATCGACAATCGGTCAGCATCGGACGAAGTCACGGTCGTAAGCTAGGAATAATTAAATGCTTTAATCAAATTTAAATACATTGCAATTACGACTGGGTGCTGCGCGCCGACCTCCCTAGTGGCGTCAGCGTGGTCTGCTACGCTGACGACACGCTGGTCCAGGCGCAAGGAGGGTCGCAGCAGGTGGCCGACGCTATGACACGCGGGGTTGCGATAGTCATTGAGAGGATCCGGCAGCTGGGTCTCGAGGTGCCCCTACTCAAGTCCGAAGCCATGTGCTTTCATGGTTCTCGGAACAGGCCAGCATCGGGATCCCAAATAATGGTAGGAGGGGTTCACATCGGCGCCGGATAGACGATGACGTACCAGGGTCTCGTCCTTGACAGCCGGTGGAACTTCGTCGAGCTGTTCGAGCGAGACTAGGGCGTGCCGGGGCTGCCTTCAAGCGGCTTTTGCCCAATTTAGGGGGTCCAAACGCCTCCTGCGGTCCATGGCCCTTTATGGGGCGCCGGTGTGGTTCCGTAGCCCTGGAACGCATAGGGCACTAGAAGGAACACGGATGGGTTTTAGTAAGTAAGATTCTGACACTCCCTCCTGCTTTACTCAGAGCGGGAGGAGGGATTTCCCATCCTAAAAAGAAGCCCAAAAGACTGGCGGCATTGCCACGTTATTTATTATTAAGTACATAATATATTTTCTTCTTTGGGGACAAGCGATTTTCGATAGAAATTGGAGAATGATCCTATATTAATTAGTGAGCTAGCATATAATCAAGATGGAGTATCAGCTCACTTCGATATGTTTTTAGAATCAACTGATTAATTCTGCCATAATTTTCATACCAGAAACGGGTCTTAGGACATGAAAGAATTATATCAAAACATTAAAAATAGATTTCGAAGACATCACAATGATAAAAATAATTTTAAAATCAATACAGTAATGTCAAAATTGTAAAATTAAAAAATTCAAAATGTAATAAATGTTTTCATAAAAGAAAACTATTTAAATTAATTTCGAAGTCATGACACAATTAATTATTCTTAAAATCTAACTTAATTATAAGATAAAAAAAATAAATTTAATAATGAACTTGAAATGTCATACGATTCTTTATAATTCATAATAGAAATTGATTTAAAAATTAATATCGAAGGCACTACAATGCTTAAAAATATTCATAAACATGTCAAGCTTATAATATGATAAAAAATCAAATTGAAATACATGAAGTCACAAAATAATGTGTTCATAAATTAAATTATGAATGGTTGGAAGTCACAATTAAATTTTCATAAAAGAAAATAAATTTAAAATGGTTCCAAAAACGGATAGTTCTCGTGAGTATCGCCCATTCTGAAAAAAAAATAAACAATATTTAGTAAAAAAAAATACAAAATAATCTAGGAGACGAGCGAGTTATCGAACGGTTAACTTGGTCGTCTTCGAATAGAAATTATACCACTTTTCCCTGCATTTTATTTTTTCTAGATCGTGATTTTACAGTAGTAGGGTTTTAATTTTAGAACTTCCATATAATTTTTATTAATTCAACATGAGGTGCAAATTATTTTTTATTTCAAAGAATTAAATATAATTAAATTAAATTTGCTCATTCGGAATGTGTGTAGCTAGTTAACGCGTACGGGATTTACAAAATTCGGTTTATGAAAAACTTTATTTCTCACTAGCGACCCGCCCCGGCTTCGCACGGGTGCTAAATATATACTAAAATCTTCCTAGAGAACCACTCTATCTATTAAAAAACCCGCATCAAAATCCGTTGCGCAGTTTTAAAGATCTAAGCATACATAGGGGCAGACAGACAGCGGAAGCGACTTTATTTTATATACTACGTAGAGATAAGAATTGCATACATAATTATTCGCTTACTGACAAACAATATCTAAAACTAAGAATAATAATTAGAGCGTGCCAGATGTACGTACTTATATAAAATTAGTTGACTCGCGCAACTTCGTCTGCGTCACAATTTTCATTACTGCTCCGCTCCTATTGGTTTTAGCGTGATGATATATAGCCTATAGCCTTCCTCGTTTTCCGGGTTGGTTTCAAAGTAAAAGTTGTTTATTATCATGGTGTACTTTCACGGTCACCTTTCACCCCCTAAGAGGTTGTTGGTGTTTTACAAATAACCCTGTTTATTTTGTATACTTGGTTTTTAACACAATTTGAGTAGGTATTGGATTTTATTTGTAGAGGACCTCGTGGCTAAATAAAAACAGCCGCACGGGTCGATCTTGAAGGTTAAGCAACGCTTGCCAAGGTTGGTCTGTGGATGGGTGACCGCCTTGCCATAACGAGTTTCCTCCGTGCCTCGAAAAGCACGTTAAGGGTCAAGTCACACCGAGATGGCAGCGAAGCGGCGAGCAGTTTCAGTGTCATATAATTTTAAACTTTATCTTCATTACTATAACACATATTATCGCGGGAGTCGTCGGAATGCTCGCGGCGCCGCTGGCGGCCGCGCGACCTTTTCAAGTTTCTCAAGCGATCAAGCGATACTATGTGTTACTGTGATAAGGATTAAGTTTAAAATTATATGATACTGAACCTGCTTGCCGCTTCGCTGCCATCTCGGTGTGACTTGAGCCTAAGCCGTTGGTCCCGGCTGTCATTATTAGATCTTTGGCAGTCGTTACGGATAGTCAGAAGCCAGTTAATCTGACTCCAGTCTTGCCATGAAGTACCATGTTACCCAGTTAATGGGTTGTGGAGGTCTGGTAGACAGCCGCTCCGCGTAAAATACTGGTATTCAGCTAAATCTGGTTTGACTGGAAGCCGACCCCAATATAATTGGTAAAAGGCTAGGCAGATGAAAATTGGATTTTATTTGTTCCAAAATAATTAACATACCCGTTAAATGTGAACGTGCGCTTGTTCTTGTCGAGCGCGTTGAGGGCGTTTAGCTGCACCTGGTCGATCTCAAGGCCCAAAGTTTGCAGGTTCTCCCACAGACGTGCAGCCGACGAGGCCTTCACGATAACGTTGCGGCCATTTTGAATTTGATACCTGTAGGTATTACATACAATATTACATTTAATAGTAGATTATACACCGAGGGGATAAAGCAGTATCTTATGTCACGGGCGTCATAATTGAATCAAAAGAGTTTAGATGTTAGGGAGTCAATACAAGGCAAAGACTGTATCGTAGGTAGTGAATTCCATTATAACCCGCCGGGAAATAACGTGATTTGAGTTTGGAGCCTCATTCATTTTGTATGCTCGACATGCACCTAGCAGATGAGGCTGACAGGCGCCGCTCGGGGGCTAATGACGTACTTTAGGTTAGAATTTAGGTGTTAAATTTTTTCATACCACCTGCAAGACAACGTCAGCCGGCCGATTGAGTGTTCACGAAGTGAGCCGAACAAAAACAAACTGTGCATCAAGTCTGCTATTACAATAGTGTCAGAATGGTCTATCATTGATTTCATAATTGTTGATTTTGACAAGTTTGGTAATCTACTAATATAAAAGTGTCATTATTACTTTCCAATGGTCAACCACTGACACTCCATTGAAATAAATGTCATATAATGGTAATCTCGTACATAATGACAAATGTATAAAAATAATATGTAAAAATATATATATAAGAAATCTGGCATAACTTAATCGTGGTAGAAAATGTCTTTCTACCATGATTCTATTATGAGACCATTGACCGACCAGTGATCGACTATTATGAATTAGCAAATTACGAACTTTTAGTAAAATGACAATGTGATCGTGTTGGAATGACGAATTTCTAATAGCAGACTTGGGGCCCTGGTCATCTACCAGCGCTAGGTGCGAAGCGCGCGGTTAAAGTTTTTAAACGAATTTTGCTTGTGGTTCCATAGTCAAATAATGAAATTCAGTACAATATTATTTCCCCGCAGCAAGGTACAACCCAGTACGGGTAATAATAACTGCATATTTCAGGTTAGGTTTGCATGACAATTACATCATTGACGGATCCACGGGAGGGGGGGCTAAGGGGCGCAAGTACACCCCCCCCAAAGACCCAGTTTTTTTTGTAGTTACCTAGTCTAACCTAACGAAGTCATTGAGGGATTTACGAAAATACATCTAAGGAGGCTTGTTATGTGTCAAGCAAAATAAAACATGATTGTATGCGTTTTTTTCGTGTTTACTTTGCTAAAACTCACCTTTAGCGGGGTCAAACGACAATCCTGAATCTGCCCCTGACTTATACTTTTTAGCATGATAGCAGGGTACCTATTATGACATCTTAAAACCTCCATGTTAACGGTGTGGGAGGGGGACGGATATACAAGACGTATAACACTATCCCTTTTTCACAGCTTAATCATGATGGAATTAGCACGTCATAATAGCCCTATTATGGGCAGGGCCGGACTGGGACTCGAAACCGGCTCGGGCATTTTAGAGGCGGCCGGCCCTCCTCACTCAAAGAGTGACAAAAACTACTCAGTGCCGAAAGCGCGGGGCCTGTGGCGAATATTACTAAGGACCCCCCCCCCCTAGGGCCCCTTATTTTTTTGAAGTAAAAACTTCTTTAAATTCGGCTTTGTGAACTTTTTGTGATGGGTAAAAAATTTTACGCGTCAGGACAAGTGACCTGATCGAAAATTCGAAGCACGTATTCAAGTTTTCCCTTCTGCCAGCACTCCCGGAGTGCAACCCGTTGTTTTTTTTTTAATAGCAAAAGAACGTCGACACTAATCGGCCACACCGGCCCACCGGGCATCCGGACCATCGGGCATTTGCCCGAATTGCCCTATGGCCAATGCGGGCCTGACTATGATCCCCCAGGTAAAAGTACCTACATAATATTATACTGTGTTTGTATGAAGTTCATATTTATAGTTACTTTATTAATAGTTGAGCAGGCGTCACATTCAGAGCGGTGGCTGCAACCTTAACCACACTGTCCTCAATAACAGGAGTCGTAGAGCTCTTGTACTCGGCAGGCGTTCCCTGCAAACGAGAAATAATAAATTACCTACAGGTCGCCCAGTGGTCGAATTCCGACCAACATCATCTCATCGCCATCATCATAACAGCCGAAAGACGTCCACTGCTGGACAAAGGCCTCCCCCAAAGAAGGGGGTTTGCTATAATCGCGCTTGGCATGTTGGCGATCGCAGTGTATGGTGTTGCGTTTTACTGAGAACGCTGCTGCCCATTCTCTAGTGTGTCCCTTTGTCGCCTCGTAAAACACCCACGGGAAGTGACGGGATGGTATTATTCTTTTACGGCACCATACGGCACCGGCCGACACCATACGGCATCTGCCTAGCCTTTTTCCAACTACCTATATTGGGGTCGGCTCCCAGTCAAACTGGATTTAGCTGAATACCAGTGTTTTACGTGGAGCGGCTGCCTACCAGACCTCCACAACCCATTAACTGGGTGACACGGTAATTTGTCCATAATCCATTTTTTATAAGAAAACTTAAGTTTTTATATATAAGATAGCTTTCTGCACTCCTTCTCCGTATAAACTTTAACTGTGCCAAAGGGCTTCGAACTTTTTTTTTATGCGATGGCCCCCAGTGACTTTACCTCGAAATATCTCGGCAGCGTGACACTTTAGAGCACCATGTTCCTAACGTTTTTTATTTGTTGAAGTGTCCTCTACCCATTTATGCATGTTAGAGCGTGCACCGCTACTTTGAAAAAACAAATTGAAACTAACTAAAATTACTAAAAACCAATCTAAAATAGTATGGCGTCGTAAAATTCCTCGGCATTGCTGACCACCTGGTAATGTGCCCATAAGGCTGACAGCATTGCCACGTTGTATGGCAATGCTTATCTTGTGTCCGAGGTAAAAGCCAGCCCTTGGGTCACGTGAAGTGTCAACCAAGCTTTTAAAGCTAGTTTTTATAAATGGAAAGAATAACTGAATTGAACTTGACATGTCAAGTGACGCACCATCTTACATGCATATATGGGTAAAGGACACTTCAACAAATAAAAAACGTTAGGAACATGATGCCCTAAAGTGTCACGCTGCCGAGATATTTCGAGGTAAAGTCACTGGGCCAACTCCCATAGAAAAAAGATCGAACGCCTATGGCATAGTACAAGTTTCTACGGAGGAGGGCAGAAAGCTATTTTTATTAAAAAAAGCTTAGCTTTACGAATTACCGTGTCACCCAGTTAATGGGTTGTGGAGGTCTGGTAGGCAGCCGTTCCACGTAAAATACTGTTTTACAGCTGAATCCGGTTTAACTGAGCCGACCCCAATATAGTTGGGAAAAGGCTACGGTTCATGTGAAGAGGAGGGAAGAAACGCAAGTAACTAAAAGAGTTAATAATATAAATGTGGATGGATGGAGAAGAAGACGAAGACTTAAGAAAAGACGAATGGATTATGTGAGGAGCGATATGCAAGAAAAGGGAGTTAGTGATAGCGTGACGGCTGATAGGACAAAATGGAAGAGAAAAAAACGTTGCACCGACCCCCAGGTAACATGGGATATGGGTAGGGAGATGATGGAGTCTTAAGGGGAACTTACCTTAGAGCCGAGAACTCCAAAGCAGCTGAGTTTGATGTCGCGTTCCTGGCAGAAATTTTGCAGTTTTCTTTGGGTTAAATACGGGTGGGATTCCACCTGCAAGAATTTTAAGTTAGTAGGTAATAAATTATTCTCCCGAGTACGGAGTCTTTAAGTCAAGAGTGAATAGGTTACTTCTAGGCAGGCGTGCTACATCTTCGACCACATCTTCGCTTACCAGCAGGTGACATAGTGGTCAAACGCGTGCCTAACAATAGTATCGGCAACTGTGGACAACATTGGCGGATCTTTTGGGCGCTAAGGGGCAGTGCCGTAAATAGGGCGGTGCCTCCGGTGTCCTGGCACAGGGCGTAGACTCAGGGGGGCGCATGAATGGCCAGACCCTGCAATTAGACTATTATTTTTTTGGTTTGCTCCTGATAAGTTCCCGCTGCGCCCCTAGTGCTCGATTCCAACGCATACTTACCAACATGCCAGTATCATTAAAATAGCACTTTGATGAAATTTTAATCATAAGCATCAGGGTGGGCAACGCATTTGCATAGCATTATAAGAATAATTTTATTTGTACAAAACATGGTACATTTTTAGGTCTTATTAAATATAGGGCGATCTGACATGTTTCGCCATTTACTGGCGTACAAATATTAGAACAATATGTAAATCGCTATTTTTGACAAAATGTTAAATGTAAGACTAACTCTAGCCAACATAATTAAGTACCTACATAAATTAAATTAAATTATTATATTTATTTTCAGGCGTAGCTAGGGTATGAAAAGACTATTTACGGCACTGCTAAGGGGCTCAAAGATCCACTTTTCTTTAGCTATTGTCTGTCAAGTCTGTATGTAAATTAGGTTGTCCCATCGAAGTCACTGCGGAATTTACCAAAAGTAATCTAAGGAGGCTTTATAAACGTTAACCAAATCAATGTTATGGTGCTTTTTTATTGTTTACTAGCGACCCACATTATATACTAAAACCTTCCTCGAAAATCACTATCTATTCAAAAAACCCGCATCAAAATGCGTTGCGTAGTTTTAAAGATCTAAGCGTATATAGGGACAGACAGACAGCAAAGGCGACTTTGTTTTATACTATGTAGTGACTTTGTCATTTAGGTACCTACGGAGCCCTAAAAAGATCTAACTTACCTGATTGACGACTGGTTTCACTGTCCCCTTGTCCAAAAGCGACTGAAGTTGCTTGGAGTTAAAGTTGCTAACTCCAATGCTTTTCACCAGACCTTTGGCAAGCAGGTTTTCCATGCCGCGCCAGGCGTCCAGGTAATCGTGCTGCGAGTACTGCACGACCGAGCCGTTCATCGGCACAGGATCAGGGCCTTCCTGTTAGGAAAATCAAGATATTAAGGCTTGGAAACATGCCAATGACCTTGTGCATACAAACGGAGCTAACTACACCTCTACGCGCCACTCGCCAGTCGCCAGTCGTTACGGATAGTCAGAAGCCAGTAAATCTGACTCCAGTCTTGCCATGAAGTACCGTGTTACCCAGTCAATGGGTTGTGGAGGTCTAGTAGGCAGCTGCTCCTCGTAAAATACTGGTATTTAGCTAAATCCAGCTTGACTGGAAACCGACCCCAATGTAGTTGGGAAAAGGCTAGGCAGATGATGATGAGGATAATAAAAATAATACACATTTTTAAAATGTAAGTAACAAGACCAAATTATTTTCGTTTGTATTGCAAAGTACTACTTAGATTATTTTTTTGGTCTTCTGTTAAAAAATGAAGGAGTAAAATGGTTTCATCTCAACGATTTGGAGGTGATTTGGTGTTTTTTTTTACATAAATTCTGGCTAAACCAAATTACGTATCATATCACGTAGATTAGTACATATTTTTTTCAAATAAAATTTCTCAGTAAATGCCGACGAAAAGATCCTTCATCTGCACGCTATTTTAAAGTTTTTTCGAGAGAGCGGTCTTAATCAGTTTTTAAAAACAAACTAATGATCTAACGAATTCGGCATGTAGGTTCCTTGGGGAGCACTAAGGAAGGAAATTCCCGAAATTCCCACAAAATCGGGAAAAAAGAAATATGCATACGAACTCGCGAGCAAAAGCTAGATTTATACAATAGGATTCCGAGGTTGACCCTCTTTTTTGGGCTTAATTGACTGGACAATATTCGTCTTTTCTTATCTTATTCCTTACTTAATCTATCCACTATTTCTTGCTTACCACGGCAACAAAAACCCGGCAAATGCAGACCGGACTCGCATACGAAGGGTCCGTACCATACACCTTAATTTTTATTATTACCTAGTTGTTATAGCGGCAATAGAAATATACAATCTGTAAAATTTCATCCGTCTAGGTACCTATTAAGCCGCGGACACGAAATCAGCGGGCAAGAAACGACACGGCGGCGGCGCGGGCAGTTACATTATACATAAATGCATTTGACGCGACCGCTGCAGCGAGCGGCGCGTTTAAATGCAGAGATGTCCCTTGCCCGCTGAGTTCGTGTCCGCGACCTTACGGTTCTTGAGACAGGTACAGCCCGCTGATAGACGGACGGACGGACGGGTAGCGGAGGCTTAGTAATACGGTTCCGTTGGTTATTATTTAGGTACGGAACCCTATAAAGGCGTTACTCCACTTACCTTAAACGACATGGGGTTGTGGATCAAGTAAAGGTCAAAGTATTTCAGTCCCATTTTCTCCAGCGAATCATTGCAGGCTACCTCGACCAAGTCTGTGCGGTGGAACGTACTCCAGAGCTTCGAGATGATGAACAGGTCTCCTCTGTGAATAAGGAAGATTTAAGGTAAGAATCAGAGGGGACTCTAGTCGGTAACTCTGGGCCATTCTCCATACCAACGCATTCCACTGTTTTCTTAGTGGATAATGCTGCTGGAGCAATGATTTAAAAAAAAATCTAGATCGAATTAATACGTGCATCTATCACTTTTTCTTTTTTCCCACACATAATTATTTATAACTTACTGTTTAATACTCATAACAATTCTCATAAAAAATACAACCGACTACCAAAACAAAACACTACAAGGTACAAAATAACTTCGGAAGAAAGAAACTTTAATTTCTGAAGTCAGTGTTTTTGGTTATTTTTTCGTTTTTTGACACCGACTTCCGAAATTAAAGTTTCTTTCTTTGGCTAAAGTATCGCTGAAAAAACATTTTTCATGGGATCTCATCATCAGATCCTAATTTATACCTTTCATCATCAGCTCAGCAACATGAGATGATGATTACCAGGCACAAATATCTGAATTGCGTTAGAAAGTTCATGAAAAACATTGTAAGTGCCTATAAAATTTGAGGGTTGCCCTCGATTTTCATGGGATCCCATCATCAGACTGACATGGTGACAATGAGACCAATCGAGAAGTATACCCTTTCAGATGAAACTGACGGAGTTATGAGGTAACAAAGATAAAAAAAATACAACCGAATTGAGAACCTCTTCCTTTTTTTGAAGTCGGTTAAAAATCAAGTTAGTAATCATAGTGTAGCTGTAGAACCTAGTAAGAGAAACGTGTTTTTTTTTCGGTCCACCCTTTGGGCGAGGCCACACCACTGCGTTGCGGCGTCGTAACGCAAAAACGACATCGCACGGCGATGACGCAACTCAAAATTTCATCGCATACGACATCGAAAAATTAAAATTCGAAATAATTCGAATTTCGAATTTTTTCGAAATTTTATCGTACGTTAAGACGTAACCTTCAATTCAATTTCATTTTCTAGTGAGACGTGAACCGCACTACACGGGTCTACTGCTGCTTGCGTTAAGTTAAGACGCATGAAGGAAAATAAACAGAAAATTAAGTTCTAGGAGCACCCATTTCTAACAATTATTAATCTTTCGTATCGTGTGTGCAGTAAGGTCTAACGACCCCACACACCCTAGTGTCAGAGTTTCTAAACCGCCTCAAGGGCGTCTGACATGGTATATTTGACGACCGCCATTTGGCGGCCGGGACCACCGGCTTATACGTGCCTTTGAAGCACATACATAATCAGCCTATATTGTTCCCACTGCTGGGACACAGGCTTCCTCTCTTTCGAGTGGGAGTGGAGCGTGGAGGATAATCCAGCACGCGGGCCCAGTGCGGGTTGGTAGATGTCACATGTCTTCGAATTTTTGGTTTTAGGATATGTCTGTTTCTTCACGATGTTTTTCTTCACCGCTTTGAGAGCAAAGAGTTTGTAACCGCCTCAAGGGCCTCTGACATGGTTTATTTGACGACCGCCATTTAACGGCCGGGATCACCGGCTTATACGTGCCTTCCGAAGCACGGAATCATCTTTTTATCAGACAATCAGGTGATTCAAGCCTGTTATGTCCTAACCAAACTAGAAACAACTTTACTAAGTATGCTTCCCGTGGGAATCGAACCCACGACCGAGTCACAAGAAAACCACCACACCTAAACCACTCGACCACGGAGGCAATTATTAATAATGATGGAAAACACTTCAAATTTGAACGTTGCGGTAGCGCATCGGAAATTTCCACGATGCGTTGTTCGGCGTCGTAGATTTTTGGGATGCGAGACGCCGCAACGCAGAGTTGTGGCCTCGCCCTTTGTGCGAGAGTCCAACTCGCACTTGGCCGTTTTATAACATAGCTTACCGTTGCACAGTGCCGTCGTCAATTTTATTTTTGATAGCTTCTCCAATTTCCTTTTCCATGCCGTAGATAAAAGCAGCGTCAAAAGCGCGGTAACCCAAGTCTATGGCTGCTTCAATGATGGGCTTTACTAAACGGGGGTCCATCTGAAAAAAGGTTATTAAAACGAATTGAATTAAAAGAATTTTTGATTTGCCGTATAGGGAGCGTGCAGAAACTATAGGTGGCAGCACAGAAATGTCACTGTCAAGTATGTTTCAAGTATGAAATTCGAAATAGCTACGCTAGATGGCACCGTCTTCTTCGCGCACGTTCCCCTAAACTGAGCGTGCAGGAACCACAGGTGGCAGCACAGAAGCGTTAATGTAAAGTTTTCTGACCCTGAAAAATTCGAATATACGACACTAGATGGCATAGTCAACGCCGTGCACGGTCCCTATGGTGTCGTATGGTGCCGTAAAAGAATAACACCATCCCATAACTTCCCGTGGGTGTCGTAAGAGGCGACTAAGGGACTCACCAGAGAATGAGCAGCAGCGTTCTCTGTAAAACGCAACACCATACACTGCGATCGCCAACCCGCCTGCCAAGCGTGGCGATTATGACAAACACCCCCCTTTGGGGGAGTCGACGTCTTCCAGCTGTTATGATGATGATGATGATGATGAATTAAAAGAAAGAAAGCATATACATTTATGACTGACCAGTTTTGCCTGCGACTTTAATACAAATATAAATTCTTTTATTTGCTTAAATAAGGTACAGAAAGTTCTTACGTTAATTTATTACAGATCTCTTATTCTGCCTTTAATTTCGGCGTGTAAATTAGTCATCTTCGTAAGCGCATAACCCGTTCTTTCCCGTTCCCATAGAGATTTCGGGAAATAAAGAAAGAAAGAATAGTATTTATTTAGCACATACATGAAACACACACGGTATAAATATAATAATGGTAGATAAGCCAAAAACTAAGTGTGTGTCTCACGGCTGCACTAAAAAGGTTCATTTCAGCGATATGTCAGACAGCCATAGACTGTCTGACGCTGGTTTTCCAATGAACCCAAAGCATGAGTGGCGGTTCATTCATATCATATATAAAAATATCATCAAAATAACGTACATAAAAAATAAACAGATATAATGAATATCGAGCAATTATACTAGAAATGAAGACAAAGTTAGGAAGATATTATAAGAATGTGTATGATAGTGCTTGTGTGTACGTGTATTACTCATAAATAAATACCTTGTTTACCACCGTTGGAAACAAAACAAACTATTTGTTATCTAACAATAACAATTCAATAACAAAAATCCTCTCTTAGTGCTTCCCTGCGGAGTTTAGGGAAGCTTCATGCCAGCTTTCTAAGACCAGTAGTTTCGGCTGTGCGTTGTCTGTCGTTCACTCAGTCACTCGGTCACTCGGTCACTCAATCACTCAGTCAGTACCAAACGGAAGAATGTTATATGTACTGATTGATGATTGATTGACTGGTCGCAGAAAGCTGAAAGACGACTAGGTTCCTTGGGAAGTGTAGGGAGCATTAAAATAGAATTTCCCGAAATTCCTACGGGAACGGGAAAAAACGGGTTGTGCGAGTACGAAGTGGCGGGCAAAAGCTAGCATTTAGTTTAAATAAACCTCTTGCGTTACTGACTGACTGATGCCAGATTTTTGAGGTTATTTTCGATCGTTTAGCTGTCCATTAACGCTCTTTCATACAAACTACGACAAGGAGGGCTAAAAAGGCCAGTTTAGGAGAATCATATTAGGATCATAATGTTAAATCACACCACAATCACTCAAATTTCATTTTCATCATTACCGCTAACGCATTAGGTTGAAGGTTGGTTGGGAAAATTTGACAGTGACGTTTAAGGTGGATGCTCCAGGGTAGCCCGCGAAATTCAAATATTTTTATGTTTTTTGCAATTTGCCGGTCAGTGTGAAGCTGTAGGTATGTGGACCAAATGCGATCCGCGACCGTAACGCGTATTTATCTAAAGAGTTATAACCATTTTAGAAAGAATATTTCAGAAATAATCATTCTTTCGAACTACATGAACTTAGAGGGCTATATTGATGATTAAAATGGTTATAATTCTTTAGATAAATACACGTTACGGTCGCGGATCGCATTTGGTCCACATACAGCTTCACACTGACCGGCAAATTGCAAAAAAACATAAAAATATTTGAATTTCGCGGGCTACCCTGGAGCATCCACCTTAACGTGATCTGGTTTCTGATTCTGCTAAAGTGGCCTTTTTAGCCACCCCGCAGTAGTTTCGGCTATACGTTGTCTGTCAGTCAGCCACTCATTCAGTAACGGAAGAATTGTATATGTGTAGCGGCATCAATGCCGCCACAAGAAAAACCAACGGAGCAAATCTACATCGCAACAAAAAGAACCGCGACGCCATCTATCCGACTAGCAGCGAACTACAACGTCGAAATCCTGCATCGCGCAAGCAGAGTTTACCGTGCGATTTGAACATATACATCAGCAAGAATATTAACTATCGGGCAGTAGCCCGCCTGGCACAACAGCCGCCTGGTTGGAGGATCCTTCCTTTTCAATGTATGCGGGACTTTACTCTCTGTACCGCTAACTCCAAATATGTATAATTAGGCTACTTACCAAAGCTGTTCCCAAAGCAATAACGGGCATCTTATGGCCATCAGACAATGTTAAATACTGCATATTTTTAAAGCTGCCATATCGGGTCTTCGCATTGGTAAATTCCTCGACCTTCATTTTGTATGCCTCTTCAGATGTCACTGGGATTGAACTTTTCTTCGTAGTGGTTGGTTGTGGGGTTGCTCTTGTGGTTGCTCCTATGGTTGTTGTTGCTCTTTTGGTTGTTATTGATGCTGTGGTTGCTCCTGAGGTTACTCCTTTGGTTGTTGTCTCGTACCGTGATTGGGCTGTCTTGCTCTATAAGAAGAAATTAGTTTTTTGGTTATGGCTGGAATTTATATAATGTATAGGAGAATAAACGTAAAAAACTTTCACTATGGGACTGAACGCACCGGGACTTGCAGCCTAGTACGGCCGCTATTCTAAATGACTCCGGCTTGATAACTTATTTATTACAATCGTTAACTTAATTATATACACTATTTATATGTGTGTTATGTGTGTATCGAGCTGATGATGCGAAGATCTCAGTAGGTCACTTCTTAGGGTATACTTCCGATATTGGCGACGGCGACGCGCGACCGCGACTAGACGAACAGGCGTAGATTAGGCAGGATCTAATGTGTAAAATCAAATGGACCGGCCCTCGAAAACAGCGGCGCGGGGGCGGGCAACGAGCGGTGCACTCCAGTCAAGCGGTGATCGCCCGCGCGTCTGCATTGCAGTGTTGTGCAATTTATTAACTTCTTTTGCCCACAATAAGTCGAGCGTTAGGAATTAATTTGAATAAAAAAAATGTTACCGCCTTTGTTCAGACATTTCGTTCGCGAATAAAAACAAATATCTAAACGACACAACAACGAACGCTACACTACGCCGCTACAGTGCCGCGCGATCTGCCCGCTAGTATCGAGAACGGGTGCGGTGCCCGCCCCGCTTCCGCGCCGATGCCGCCGCCGCCGCCCCGCTGCACGCAAAATTCGAGGCAGAGGCCTCATGGCCGCCTGTCGCTAAGCGACCCATAGCAAACGAATCCTCGCGACAGTGACGCGTGACGTAACACTAGTTCAGGCTCTTGCAGTTTCTTAGCTAGATAGTTAGTAGCGTTTTGGTCGGTAACGCGTTGGCCCTTGAGCATTGACATTGATTATGAAGCCATTTCATATAAAATTTTCATTTTTGGTTTCAAATATATTTTTTCACGATCATCATCTGCCTAGCCTTTTCCCAGCTATACTGGGGTCGGCTTCCAGTCAAACCGAATTCAGCTGATTACCAGTATTTTACGTGAAGCGGCTACCAGACCTCCACAACCCATTAAATGGGTAACACGGTATTTCTTGACAAAACTAGAGTCATATTTACTGGCTTCTGACAATCCGTAACGACCGCCTAAGTTTTACTAATGACAGCCGGGACCAACAGCTTAACATGATTTCCGAGGCATAGAGGAAACTCGCTATGTTAAGATGGTCACCCATCCACAGACCAACTTTAGCAAGCGTTGAAGATCGACCTGTGCGGCTGTTATTCTTAAGCCACGAGCTCCTCCCTTAGCCACGAGCTCTTCAAATATATTTTCTCACGATGTTTAATTTATTTGATTTAAGTCTTCCATCATACATACGTGGGTTTTTATTAACATATCATCCTCGTATGTAGGAAACGCTGCCATTTAATGTGCGGCAGCGTCGCGCGACCACACTGCTCGCGCAGTCGCTCGTAGGCCCCGCCCATTGGTCGCGCGACTCGGTCGCGTGCACCCGTAAGTGTCCTAAGTAATTCATACAAAGCAGTGGGTCGCGGTCGCACGTCACTGTCACCGGTCGCACGTCACTGTCACCGGTCGCGGTCGCCTGGATCGGAATTGCACCTTTAGCGCTGACGGTGTGCCGGCGCGTGGAGCGAATGTATGTCGCTCGTAACGTTGACGCTGTGATGCTGTTGCTGGCACGTGTAACTATGGCATGTTCATGGTTGAACAGGAACCAACACTGAAATCGTGAAACAAAATCTGGGAGTCGTTCTTTTTCTCGACAAAATGTACTGAACAGATGATTTGTTTTTCGCGATTTCTGGGTTGGTCCCATAGTACAAAAAAATGTTCATAATGATGAGTACAAGACCCCTTAAGAGGTTTTGCATTTATTCTTTTACAGAGGTTGTATATTGTAGGTATGTAAACAGTATACAACGTGCTCCTTTTGATATCCCATAACTTTAAGGTTTTGGAGTATGCATTTTTATTTTAAAGTGAAACTTTTATTAGATCGTCTCAAACTTTTTGGTCTGTGTGTTGCATGTCGCGTGACGGTCGGCCGCGGAGTAGGGATAAAGTGAAAGGCGCTCGCCAGAGCAGCCAAGGCCAATATGGCGGCGCCTATAGTTTGCAGCAACTGACCGTGTAGTGTATAGACTATTACTCATTTCTGCCAGTGATCCACGCTATTTTGTTTGTTTTTGTTTTTTTCTATAATGTGAAACAAAGTTTCACTTTTACCGTGGTTTCATAAAACCACACAATTTTTATTTAAATTGTTTAATTCAACTTCTAAAAGTAACTTTAGAGGATCGTCAGCAAAACGGTTTATGACGTCTTCCGTGAAAGAATCGCCCATACTGTTTACAAGTCATTTATGTACACTGAGCATTCAAAGTCCATTTAACCTGCCTTCGATCATGCATTTGGAGAGTGTCTACTGTAGTGCTATTCTGTAACAACATTATCGTGTCTCGACAGCGGAATCCGAGGAGAGTATAAACATAAGACCTTTATGTTGTGTGCAATAAAGCTCACTTTGTGAGGTTTGTCACTCAGGTGAAGCTCGATATCGAAATGGTTATTTACAGAATAGACTAGCTGCACGTTTTATTCAAAAGTTAGCGCATAAGGCCCCGTTAACACTTTGATTAGTGATTAGTGCGAGTTCATAAATTTTCTGCGAGATTTCCAGGGGGGGGCCAGCTCCCCCCCTGCCCTCCTGGGTACTTCCGTGTCTAAATAGGTTATATTATAGGTACTTATAACTTTAAAACATAAAATCATAAACAGATAAGAATGTGGTTAATCTGCATTTAATATCCAGCCAGCAAAACGAACAAATATTTGGAACACAAAATTAGTTGTCGCTTTAGTCCAGTAACCTTGTCGCCTGATAGTACGGGGTAATTTGCGTCAAATCCGGTAGTTCTGATTTTTTGCAGACTTGTTTATGATGTTGGCCCAATGAATAATCAAAGTTTGTGACCTCGAGCGCTGAACGTTGTATTGTTTAGATAGTTAGTACATTGAATATTTGTGCGTCTTCGTGTTTTTTAATCTGACGCATAGGTACCTCTTAATGAAAACGACGGTTATTTACATTATATATCTCTGCGAGCGCTGCAGTGGCGCGTTTAAATGCAGAGATGTATAATGTAAATAACCGCGCCGCCCGCCGCGCCGCTGACTTCGTGTCCGCGGCCTAACATCCGGCGCACAGGGCGCAGCGCAGAGCAATTTACACTGTTAATCTATAAAGACATTGTCCTAGTTTAAAACATATTTAAAATTAATTACCAAAACAAAATCAATGAGGACAATGCCGATAATAATAGTTTGGAAATGCTGTGCGCTGCGTTCCGCCCCGCCATTTGTGCGCTGCGCCCCGCCAATTGTGAGCCAGCTCTATGGTATAGGTACCCGTAGATACATAATTATATGATGCGTGTATTCGTAGTGGTCTGAAAAAAACCGTAATCGTGTTTATCAATAAGATTAAAAGCTTTCATATTCATGCATTTAAATAATGACACAAATAAATGGGCTGGAACCAGCGTGGCCAACATATTGTTTTTTTTTTTAATTGCGGCGTATGATGTATTCGTGGGTAGAGGATGCTTAAAAAAAAAAACAAAACAATTTAGCAACAGTCGCCAAGTGCGAACAATGACTGAAAGAATCATAAAAAAACTGGCCAAGTACGAGTCGAACTCGAGTGCAAAGGGTTCCTTCCGAACGAATTTCATTTTTGTTCCATCGCGCGGCGTGATTTAAAAAAAAAAAAAAACAAAATGCCGACAGATGGCCATGCCAGCTCCCATATAAAAATGTTCAAACCCCTTTTGAATCGAAACAGTGTAGGTATCTGTGTGTGTAATAAAGATTTATGTTATTATTATAATGATTAAACCATTGAATTTGGATGTTTGTTTAATTAAATTTGAAAAGAACAAGTTTAAATAATAATAATACCTTATATCCTCCTTTTTTCAGGCTCCAAAACTGCTATACTCGCGCGATACAAAAAATAAAATATGAAAGTTACAAAAATATTTTCAAAAAATAAAAGTACAATAATATTTTCACTTAGATATTTCGTAAAAAATGCAAGGATGTAACTCGTACAAAAATAAAAATGTGTTTATGTACCTCCCTATCGAAATATTTAACACCTTTTCATTTTGGGAGTGTTAAACAAATACTGATAAGCAAATCGTGTAAGATTGATTAAATCGAGAAAAATCATTGATAAGGAAGTTCTTGTATCATCTTATTATGTAAGATATAACCTTCAGTAGGTCAATGATCTCTGGCTACCATAGAGTGTGGCTTTGAAGTGGCCAGTAAAATTCCTATTTGGTACCAAACTTTACCGCCGTATGGTGCCATAAAAGAATAATACCACTCCATAACTTCCCGTGGGTGTAGTAAGAGGCCACTAAGGGACTCGCCAAAGAATGGGCAGCAGCGTTCTCTGTAAAACGCAACACCATACACTGCGATCGCCAACCCGCCTGCCAAGCGTGGCGATTATGGCAACCCCCCCCCCCCATTTTGGGGGAGGCGAATGCCCAGCGGTGGACGTTTTTCGGCTGATATGATTATATGACCAAATTTTACTTTTGGTACATTTTTTTCTGCGCAGCTTAGGTATTTTGTGTTTCTTCTCCGCCAATTCAAATGTAACAGAGCGTCTTTCAAATGCTACGCGAAACACTCATTCAAATCTAACGACACTACACTCGTGTAAATCTGATGGAAAGTTACGGAGCTACGAAGAAATAGATTAACATCCAGACGAACATACACCGATTGAAAATCTCATCATAACCCTACAAGTACCAAATCGGGTAAACATAAAGATTTCCACTAAAGCAGGATGTTTGAAAAACCTAAAAAAATCAGCTGAATACCTGTGTTTTACGTGGAGCGGCTTCCTACCAGACCTCCACAACGGTGTACCCTTGTTTCGCAGACAGAAATTTCATAGAATATCGTTTCGAAGAATATGTTTCACATAATATTTGGTTGTTGTAATTTTATGTCAAATATTATTATTTCAAAGACTATTTACTTGAATGAAACCTATTTCACAGAAACACAATTCAATGAATTTCATGATCACATTTTTTGATTTAACAAACTCATCAAACAGTAGAATTATGTTTTAACGAATATTGTTTGTCCGGTGTATTTTTCCACAGTATTTTATACTTCAGTGAAATGTAATTATAATTAAATATTATTGTTTTATAATATGTCCATGGCACACTTTTAAGATAGCAGAATTTTGTTCGGAATAATTTAACTACACATATTGTAATTTTTATAAAATAGCATTTAACCAAAATAAAATACTATCTTAAAAAATCAACACGTGCGCTAAAATATTTTTTGACAGTAATTAATCGCTGTAAAACCGACCCCACGTAGTCTTGTCTGCCCTACCCCTAGAGTGTAATTTAAGCCCGCGTAGGCGCGGAGGGGCGAGGCGGCCCGCGAGCCGAGGAGCAGCATCGGCTTGCTGGCCGGCAGAGCCGGCCAGCCTCAGCCGCGGTGGCGGGCGTTATAACCATCTGCGACGATAAGGTCGCGTGGGATCGCCGGAGCCCCGCAGCGCCGGAGCCGTGACAGAAACCATGCCTGCTGCATGTTGCCTGCTGCATGTTGTATGCTTGCCTGCATACTGTGTTGCTTGCTTGCATTCTGCATGTTGCCTGCTCGTTTTCGTGCTGCATGCTTGCTTGCTTGCTTGCATGCTGCAAGTTGCAAGCCGCATGCTTGCTGCATGTTGCATGCCGCATGCTTGCTGCATTCATGTTGCATGCTTGCTTGCATACTGCATGCTTGCTTGCATTATGCATGTTGCATGCTCGTTTATGTGCTGTATGCTTGCTTACTTACATGCTGCATGTCGTTTGCTTGCTGTATGCTTGCTGCATTAATGGTTATGCTTGATAGTTTTGTCTTTTATTCCCATCACCATTTGCCACCATTGCCGCTTCACGGGGTTCCGTCGAGTGGGCCCGAATGAAAAGTTTTGCTTGAGTAGAGTTTACCCGCATTTTTTTTTGTGACTGCGATGTTGTAATTTTATAGGAGGGTATGCATTTTGTCAAACGTTTAGAAACTGTCAGTTGATGAAAAGTTTTTCTTGGTAACAAGTTTTATGTTAACTACTCAATATGCGGATAACGAATATTTGATTTGTAATTCTAGGATATCATAAATATCGAAACAAAGTTTATTTGTAACAAAAATCTACGATTTTAAATTTATCCAAAGTAAGTATTCTGCGTATTGATTATTCTATGAAATGATAATACGAGAAAAATTTTATGTGAAACGAAATTCTATGAAACTATCTTCTATAAAACAACGTACAAAC
This sequence comes from Lacanobia oleracea, assembly GCA_950371165.1. Taxonomy (NCBI): domain Eukaryota; kingdom Metazoa; phylum Arthropoda; class Insecta; order Lepidoptera; family Noctuidae; genus Lacanobia; species Lacanobia oleracea. Next base: position 11,135,549 of record OX493415.1, on the reverse strand, counting down.
CTCCACAACCCATTAACTGGGTAACATGGTACTTCATGGCAAAGTAAGTATTCTGCGTATTGATTATTCTATGAAATGATAATACGAGAAAAATTTTATGTGAAACGAAATTCTGAAACATGGTACTTCATGGCAAGACTGGAGTCAGATTTACTGGCTTCTGACTATCCGTAACGACTCCCAAAGATCTACAAATGACAGCCGGGACCAACGGCTTATTTAACGTGCTTTCCGAGGCACGGAGGAAACTCGGTAAGTTAAGTTAAGATGGTCACCCATCCACAGACCAACCACGGTAAGCGTTGTTCAACCTTAAAGATCGACCCTGGTCGGCTGTTATTATTTAGCCACGAGCTTTAAACTAAAAAACGGTTATTAAAAATTTGATTACAGCATTCTAGAATTCGACGAAAAGCGATTTAAAAAATGACGATGCATTATTCGAATTTCCTAAAAAGACTTTTAATATGGCGGTCCAAAGGGTATTGCACAAAAATGTCACAGAAACACTGACATTAATTTACGATATGGCATGGCGGACCAACGTGTGTAATCTACTGAAATGATGACTTAAAGAGAATTATGGAAGAAAAGAAGACAGTTATATACATGTTACCTTACCACACTTATTACACTTAACACTTATTTTGATAAGGTCAACGAGGATCTTTCAACGAGAATTCTAATTAGACATACCGTGTAGGTACCACTTTACAGTTTTCATACAACGTGTGAACCCAATAAATTTGTAAATGTAGGTATTCAGCCTTATAATAAAAACATCGAACCTCGTGTCAAGTCTAAAATAGTACTGACTTTCAAATTCTCCATAGAAAAATGGAATAAAGAAATCGAAGTAAGCAAAAATACTCATAAAATGAAAACCATGGAGCCAAACTGAATTAATTTTTTACGGGACCAAACGGCAAGTAAAAAAATCACAGAAATCGGATCAGAAATCTTGGAGTAATCGGTGTACCTACATGCATAAAAAAATACCAACCGAATTGAGAACCTCCTCTTTTTTGGCAGTCGGTTACAAAGCGAATCAGTAATAAACCAAGCATGGGTTATAAATAAGGCTGTTTAGTTTTAAAAGAGGCAACAGATTGAACCATGACAAATAAAAAACTAGGAACAAATAATTCACTTACCACTGCAATACATATTACCAAAAATAGTAGCGTTAAAAATTTCATTTTAACTGCTTAATTTAATTCAAATTACTTATTCACAAAATCCACAGCTTTTTAACAATTTTATTTGAAATAAATAAACCGATTTTACAGCCAATTACGGATACGGATTTTTTAATATTTAAAACCAACAAAGGCGACCACTGGTGAGCAAATGATCTCTATTCTCGAAGCAAATATTGATAGTTTCTTGTTAATCAAACAGAACTACCCACATTTTTTAACAACTAGTCGACATTGACACACTTTTGAATTTTTTCCACTAAGGTAACATAAGGCCGGAGCCACACGTTTGCCAAAGCATCACAAATCTAAACGCAAAACGTTCATGCAAACGTCACTCAATTACAAAAGTCATGATTGATGGTGAGTGATGAAATTCAATCGACATTAGACGCTGTTTGTCAAATACGCGACGGTATATTATTATTGACTGTCAGACGGGATTCGTATAAGGCGGTGGTCCCGGCCGCCAAATGGCGGTCGTCAAATGTACCATGTCAGAGGCCTTTGGGGCGGTTTAGAAACTCTGACACTAGGGTGTGTGGGTTCGTTAGACCTTACTGCCCACACGATAAGAAGTGGTAATAGTTCAGGACAAGGACTGAACTATTATCCATTCCATAAACATTAAAAAATAGACTCATTCACTTAAAATTCTTGACTGCATATTCAGATTCTCGTCAATCAATTTCATGCCACCATCAGTCAGTCCATTACATGATAGGTTATTCGTCAGTCAGAGCCTTGACTGTAGTAAAACTGACAGTAAAACCTACCGTGTAATGGGCGCCTATCAATACGTGGGTATTTATGGCTGTTTGTTGAAGTTTGGCAAGCGTGTGATTCCGGCTTTAGGGCTCGACAGCTTACTTCAAATTCACTTCACCTTTGCTCCGGACCACTTCAAACACCATTCTGAGTGTATTTGTGAACAGGTTTGATTGTCAGTACATAAACCATTGTTATAGGTAGGAAGTACTCATTATTACCTACAAAAAAATCCGCGAAGGTATGTTTGTAACTAATATGGTTAAGCCGCAATTACCGCTTTTTAGGGTTCCGTAGTCCTGACAAGGAACCCTTACAGTTTCGTCATGTCCGTCCGTCTGTCTGTGGTCTGTCCGAGGTTTTGTTAAGAGACCGTTCGTACTAGAAAGCTGTTGTTTTGTAGGGGTTTTTATATCAATTACGCGGACAGAGTGGTACAATAAAATTTTGGAAATATTTTTTTTAGGGTAGCTCTCCTACATGGGGAGTTTCGTCGTCTACACCATCGTGTGGGGTATCATTGAATAGGTTTTTTAAAATGACTTAGGGGTTGCTAATAATATTTTTCGTTTTAATGCTCCATTTACGAAATCATCTGCCTAGCCTTTTCCCGACTATATTGGGGTCGGCTTCCAGTCAAACCGGATTTAGCTGAATACCAGTATTTTACGTAGAGCGGCTGTCTACCAGACCTTCACAACCCATTAACTGGGTAACACGGTACTTCATGGCAAGACTGGAGTCAGATTTACTGGCTTCTGAATCCCTAACGACTGCCAAAGATCTACAAATGACAGCCGGGACCAACGGCTTAACGTGCTTTCCGAGGCACGGAGGACACTCGGTATGTTAAGATGGTCACCCATCCACAGACCAACCTTGGCAAGCGTTGCTTAACCTTGAAGTTGGCCCGTGTGGCTATTATTATCAAGTCACGAGCTCCTCGCTCCATTTACGAAATATTAAACTTTAAAGTGCAAATTTTTGTTCCAGTAGTACTGGCTAGAGGCAAAACTGGCTTGAAAAATCTGGGAAAATTCATGATGATAGTGCATTGAACGACCTTAAAGGAAAATTATAGCGGTAAAGATAACTTTATTAGTTTAGCAGTAATAGTCGTTGAACTAGGGTGTTGGATAATTTTGTAACAAATACAAAATCCTTACAATAAAGTGACTAAGATGAAGTAGTTGTTTGTTTATAACAGGTAAAGACTTGCATTAAAAAACAAAATCTTATAAAAAAAAACCATAATAAATTATCATAAGTTTCACAAAGCTGCCGCTAGATGGCGCTGTACGAATGAAGGGCGAATACCACGACTGTCAATAGTAAATGGATTAAAATTCCCCTCCATCTCAGATGCTCTGAAAGAACTGATCCCAATGGATGAGAGATAAAATTAAGTCCCCGACATGTACTTTAAAAATATGTAATTACAAAAGGTCAAGCATTAGGATACCAACAGAATCGTTATATATTGTAATAACAGACAACGGAACCCTACACTGCGCGTGGCCCGACACGTATTTGGCTGGTTTTTTTGTTCAAAAAATTCAATCAAAACCCGGGTGGAATGGAATAGTGGGGATTTTGGTATTAATACTTATCCTTTAAAATGGATAATAATTAAGGTTGATTATGGAAATGTAAATAAAACTTTAAATTATTTATATCTGACCTTTCGTTTTAAAGTTACAACAAGTATAAATTGCTCTAAGTAAGAAAAATGTTGCGGTTAAGGCGAACTGCCTTACGTTGAGTCTATTAACAAGTACCTACATATTAATAAGTCGTGGAGTACCAATTAAACCCGCGCGAACGAAGTCGCGGGCGAATTGCTAGTTAGCTATAAGTTTTAAAACTTACCTCAAAAAGTGCGATCTTCTCCAAAACTGACATTTTTCTCGGCATCTCTTTGATGTTGATCTCCGTTTTCATACTCTCTCTCCTGCTAAAGTCTACGGACTTGATTCTCCCTACTATCCGTTTTACTTGCCCTTGAACTACATCTCCTAAATCTAACTCAGCCAACGATTTAGCCCTTTTCAATTCTTCTGTAGATCTCTTAAAGTCATCAGCACCGTATGCGCTTCTCGTTAGCGCGTTTCCAGCTCTAGGTATATCGAAATTGAATCCATTTTCATTTGTTACGTTTCTATTAAAATTGCTTTCAAAATCATCTAGGTCTTCTTTATAATCACTAGGAGATGTTATAAAGTTGTTTTCTGGTCGATCGCTTTTTGGTAATTTATTTTGAATTATATTGGAATCAGAAATAAGTTTATATTCAGTTGTAGAGTAAGTCTTGTCGTCATCTGTTGAATAACTGTAACTTTCTTCTATTGTTTCAGCTGTTATTTTATAAGTATTTTCTGTAGCTATACTGGTGAAAGCAGAAACAGTCTTAGCTTCATGAGTTTTAAGACCAATATCGCTTATAGAATAACTCTTAGTCTGTAATTCATCTACTCTCTTATCGTAGTCATTGTCACCCTCAGTTTCTACTGGAACAGGCGTGTTCATAGGAGTGTTTGTAGAATCTTGAACGTTACTCTTTTTAGTAATAAAGAACAATTTCCTTTTTATGTTTCCTATGACGGAATCGGTGTTTGTTTTAACCTCAACGGCCGGATCTTCTTCAAGTTCTGGGTCACTGAATCCTGGAGAGACAGGATTTGAATCTATGGGAATGTCAACCTTATAAACTTTATTTTTAGGGTCGTTACCTCCTTGTGCAGTTTCATTTCCAAGGACCTTGTTTTCCTGTGAATTGAGACGAATAAGCATTGGTAGAGGCTTAAAAAGAGGTGTATGTTTAAAAGGATCAATTTGGATTGCACCTGGCAGTATTTTAGTGACTTCTACCTCATTGCCAAATGCTTCTGCATCACCTTCAATTTCAGTAATTTCAACTTTATTTTCTTCTATTTTAGAGTCGGTTGGCGCCTGAAAAGTTTTCGGTTCTCCCACGTGAGTTTCATAAGTTACAAATTCTATTTTACCTGGTAATAATGTCTTTGCAATTTCTTCTAAATGTTCGCCTTTTACAACATCTATTTTATCAACCAGGGTTTTGTTTACTTCGACTTGATGTTCCCAAGCTTTTAAGTCCAATTTCCCTACTTTTTCAACGCTGTTCTGCGCTAAAAAAGGCGGGATGCTTTCAGTTTGATTTTCAGTCGAACTGAAGTAAATATTATCATGTATTGTTTCACTAATTTCAGCTTTGGATTCGTTGTTCACAAATTCCGTGTCTAAATCAATTTTACCTATTAAAATTTTGGGCTCTTCGACATTATTCTCTGTTGAACTGAAGTCAATTTTCGCTGGTAACGTTGTAGCCACTTCTGTCTGGCTACTAGGTATACTAAAATTTACCAATTCTGGTAAAGTCCTGATAGTTGCGAGTTGTTGAGTTTCGTTGCTGCTAAAATCTACGAAACCCAGTGCTGGTGTTGCTACTTCAGCATGATTTTCAGTAAAATCGAATTCTATTTTACCTGGTAATGTATGAGCATCTCCGTACGAGGACGTGGAAGTTTTAACAATTTCCTCTTTATGTTCTCTTCTATTGGGCACGTTAGTCCCTTGGACGGTCTCAGTAGCTCTCACTTGTTGACGTTCACGATTGAAGACGTTAGGTCTTCCGGAAAGCGCCTTTGTCATTTCAGCTTCTTTACTTTTTCTGATATCAGTTTTACCTACAAAGGTTTTGTTCGTTTCAACCTGGCTTTGCCATAAACCTAGGTTAATTTTTCCTGGTTTTGGTTTATTACTTATTACCTTTTGATTAGTTACAGCTTTTTTGTTATCTTTTGTGACTGAAGTATAACCGAAAGCGGTCAAAGTTTTGGTAATTTCAGTTTGATCTTCGATTTTTCCAGGTAGCGTTGTTGCGACTTCAGTTTGTATTTCGTATGATTTAAAGTCTATTTTTGCAGGTAAAGTTGTGATGTCATCAGCCAGGTAGCCTTGTGTCATTTCTGGTGAATTGGCATTTACCACATTTTGACTACCATCGATTTTACTATCAATTCTCCCTACTAGAGTTTGTGCGACTTCACCGTTTTCATGGGTTATTCTAGCAGGTAGAGTGTTGATACCTTCACTAACATTTTCTTCTTTTTTTAAGTCAATAAATCCTGGTAAGTCGCTGCTTACTGGGGCATGACTTTCATATGTTTTAAAATCAACTTTTCCTGGCAATGTCTGAGCAATTTCGTTAAGGCTTTCTTCTTTAAAAACATCAATTTTATCAACAGTACTTTTGTTAATTTCCACTTGAGTTGACCAAATATTTAGATTGATCTTCCCAGGTTTAGTTTTACCAATATCAGTTTCATAATTAATTTTAGCCGGGAAGATGGTCGGCATCTCAATTACACTAGGTTCTCTTTGAATTTGAGCTTTATCAGCCACAGTTTTAGTGAATTCGACTTGGCTTTCTTCAGGCTTATAATCTATTGTAGCTGGAAGTATTTTAGCCATTTCAAAATCATTTGTTTCTTGTTGAGAGTGTGAACTTGTAGCCTCAGTTAGAGTTGTCACTTGTGTTATATTTTTAACATTTGGTCCTTCAGTTGTCCAATACTCTGTAACAACCGCTGGTTCACTTGTATAGACAACTTCATTGTAATTCACACCAATTTCAACCTTGCTAGTATATGCTAAAGGTTCAGTTTGAGTTTGATCTTTTAGCACTTCATCGACTATTTTGGGCCTGTCTGCACTGTTTGTCCGGTTCAGGTTCGGCGGAACATATTTGCATTTTATTCTTCGTGTAGGTACCTCTATAATAGGTTCCTTTGTTTCTAGGCGCTGTAATAAAAAAAACTGTTATTAGAATCGTGTAAACACAATAGTATTGCCTTTCAGAAGTATATTGATTCATCATCTGCCAATCCTTTTCCTAACTACATTGGGGTCGGCTTCCAGTCAAACCGGATTCAGCTGAATACCAGTGTTTTACGTGGAGCGGCTGCCTACTCTACCTCCACAACCCATTAACTGGGTAACAAGGTACATCTTGGCAAAACTGAAGTCAGATTTATAGGTTTCTGACAATCCGTAATGACTGTGAAAGATCTGCAAATGACAGCCGGGAGCAACAGCTTAACGTGCTTTCCGATTCATGGAGGAAACTCGGTACGTTAAGATGGTCACCCATCCACAGACCAACCTTGGCAAGCGTTGCTTAACCTTCAAGATCGACCCGTGCGGCTGTTATTATTTAGCCACGAGCTCCTCTCAGAAGTATGTTGATTATAAAAAAAAAACAAACATAGATGAAATAAAAATGTGATTTTGGTCGTTAAGTCTCACTACTCTGTCATTTTAAGATAATTATATTTAAGAGGGCTATTACATTTTTTCTTGGATTTGAGCGTTTGACTCCAGTTTTGATGTGTGAGTATGATTTAGATATAGCCACAAATTTAAAAACTACTGAACCAAACCTAAAATAGCCAAGAAATTTTGATTCATTTTCTTGGATTGCTTTATATAAATATAATATGAATTTGTTTACAGAAATTAGTAAAAACCTCTGCAAAGGATGTTTCATAAAATTTTACTTATGGCATCTTCTGATGCTTTGTTACATCGAAGATATAATAATTTAATCATTAATAAAAATGTTTATGGTACAACTGTATCTTCTACTTCGGAGTGTTTTATTAACTTTATTATGTTTACTACACCAAAAATAATATATTTATCTATGAAAATATAATCCAAATTCAAACAAAAAGAAAAAAAATTGTCTATTAAAATTTCAAATAGTATTTTTAAACAATTGTTGTATGCAGCGCTACAATCACTATAAATCTCGGGAAACGCGATCTGCAGCGCCAAGCGCTCGATTTTGTAATAGCGCCTTTAATTTTTTTTAATAATTTTATGTTGTATCTCATCAGAAGAAGAAGAAAGAAATGAGACAAAAAATTCGTCCGTAAAACCTACTACTGCCTGTGTCAGGGACAAGTATTATAAGAAAAGTCATAACTGTCGCGGTCACATCATAGACAAACCATGATGGACAACATAAGTTACAGAAAGTCATTTATGATCATCTTAAAGATCATGAGATCGTTCGAGAATCGGGCGTACTAACGTAACTAAACGTTGGCAGTTCAAACATGTTATACTTACCTCAAAAATTGCAATTTTGGACAAAACTGACTTCTTTTTAGGAAGCTCTTCCTCTTGTTCTTTCTTAGAAATGGCCACAGTTTCTTTTGCCATCTTATCTTTCAGCCTGCTTACATTGCCTTTGAGAACTGTAACTTCTGCGATATCACTTTTCTTGTCTATCGTTGATAAATTACTATTTTCTATCTCACTATTTTCAGTTACAGTGCCCATGAAGACATTTCCTTTACTGACTTTATTGGAATCATTTTCTTGTTTGCTTTCGTCAAAACTCATTTGAGTGCCAATTTCTTTGGAAACCTTGAAATCTTTGTCAACTATTTTACCTACGACACTCATCTGCGTTCCAAATTCTCTAGAAGCCTTTGATTCTCCACCAATAGTTGAAACAACACTTTTTTGAATTACACTCATCTCTTTAGACGCCTCAGAATCTTCATCTATAGTTGAATTGACAGTTTTGCTTGCTAAATTCCTCTCTTTAGCTAGCTTTAAATCTCTATCAAATGGTGAATCTATAAATTTACCTTCTACACTCATTTGTGTACCAAATTCTTTGACAAACTTGAAATTTCTCTCAACTGGCTTACCATCAATACTCATCTGCGTTCCAATTTCTCTAGATGCCTTAAAATCTCTGTCTACAGTCAAATCTATATTACTACTGAGAGTATACGTAGTTTTCTCTACATTAGTGACTTGTTCTTCAGTTTTATATTCTGTAACCTTTTTAGTTGTTATTTTACCGGCGATATCTTTGACCGTATTCTTTATTTTGCTTTCTAAGACTGGGTCTTTTGGTGTAACATCATTTTTATCATCAGTTTGCACGTTAGGTTGATCATTTACATCCGTAACTTCGCTAATAGCGACTGGTACTTCATATTTCCATTTACCAGCATCTTTAAGCTCTTTCTTAGTAACTTTTTCACTCACACTTCTTGAGTAGTGTTTAGTTTTAACTTCATCAGCAGGTTTCCATTCAATAGTTCTACTCATTTCCACATTTTCTATTTTACCTTTAGAGAAACTCCGAGTAACTTTAGTATAAACTGGTATGCCTTTCACTTCTTTTTCTATCTGATCAGTTTTCATGGTTTCCTTGTTATGTATTTGTTTGCTGTCATCGATTTCTTTACTACTACTTCTTTGCTTTATATTGCCCATTTCTCTGCTAATGCCTCTGGTAAACCTTTCAGTTTTAACAGGAATTCCTGTAGCATTTTCTCTAACGTATGTAGTTATTTTCTTGCCGCCTTCATCTGTAATTTCTTCAATAGTGGTTACCCCTTTGACGCTATTGTTTTGACCATCAGTACTTATTTCACGACTGATATTGCGAATTATTTTTTCAGTTACTACTGGTGTTCCTATTTTAAAACTTTCCGTGGTTTTTGTGGTGATTGTTCGAGTTCCGCCATCATCTAGTTCTTCAACTGTCACAGTCTCAGTACTATTAATATTTTGACCATCTTCATTTATTTCTTTGGATATATCACGAATTATTCTTTCTGTTTTAACTGGGTTTGCTTCAGCTTTTTCTTTAACACTAGGTTTTGCGGTAATAACATGATTATCAAAGTTATTAAATTCTGGATCTATTCTTGAATCCTCAATCCTATTTCTAAACTCTCTTCTGACATCTTCTAAATTCTTACTTAATTCTCTGTTTAGGTTTCTCTCTCTAGTCTCTTTACTAACAGTGCGATTAAACCTTTTAGTTTTATTCATTGTACCATCTTTTTTGTCTAAATTTTCCGTTACAACAGATTGTGTATCTTCAAAATTTTGTGTGTTTTCAACCGTCCCAGATTTATTGTCCGCAACCACTCGTTTAGAGATATTACGAAATGTCCTCTCCGGTTTAGCAGGTGCAGTTTTAATAACAGTTTCTTTGACAAACACATCATTGTCTCCACTTTCTCTAATATCAATAGTTTCTGTCACTTCAATTTGCTGTTCACTACTTAAATCTCTGCTGTTACCTCTTGAAAATCTTTTCGTCCTTATAGTAGAAGCCGTCACTTTGAATCCACCATCTTTGAGTTTACTTTCTGTAATTGTACTCTTTTCTTTGGCTCTATCAATTAACGCTCCAAGTCTACTAGATCCCTCGTCATCTTTCCTTCTTAAAGCAGGTATTTTTGATACTCTAGAAACAGTTTGTTTTTCATGTTCATCTTCATCGTACGCGTGGATAATTTCTTCAAATTTAGTCTCGATCTTTTCTGGGTCTTCCATTGTTACTGACGGTAGTTTCTCCTCGATATCTTTCTGCTTATTGTCAACTATTTCCTCGTATAGTTTGTCAAATTCGTCGTCTACTTGTGGAGTGAAATTGAGGGAGGTGTCTCGTTTTACAGTGACTTTCTTAGCGTCTTTAGTTAGTCTAGGTATTGATGATCTGCGAGGCTGAAAAATATTAAAGACTGATTAAATAATTGTTTTTAAGAAATAGTATTACAAGTATGGCTTCGTATTTGCTGAAATTCTCAAGGGACTGCTGAGCATGGTGCAATCTAGGGTTCGAACTTAGGACAGAGGGATATTGTTTCTAGCAATTTCCTTTAACATTTACTCAGTAAACACCTGAAAATACTTCAGCCCATTTGATAGCAGTACCCTTGCCCCTATTTAGACAGGATTTAACCAGAAACGGGCGAAATAGGTCTGTATACAGCTGTCTACCTCTTCGAAATTACGGACATACTGTTATATTGTAAGATTTGATAGTAAAAGATACTCACTTGGTCTCCCCTCGCTTTTTGAGCTTGTCTCTCTCTCTTCACCTTTTCAACCGCTTGCTTCAATCGCAACATGGGGATCTTAGACTTTTTCTCATCTTGACTCTTTTCTGTAAACAATAAAAAATAGGGCTTGAATGGAGGAGACTGTTGAAATAACGGCAAGTTGAGAAGTATGGAAGACGTGCTGCAGTGACCTCATGATTGGTGAATAGTTTTGTAGCGTCATCAATGCCGCCACAAGAAAAACTAACGAAGCGAAATTTGTACGACAATAATAAGAACCGCATTGCCATCTAACCCGCAGCGAACTAGTAACGAACTCCTGCATCGCGGTAACAGAGTTCTCCGTGCAATTTGAACATGCAACAGACCGAATATCAACTATCGGGCAGTTGCCCACCGTACACAACAACAGTCCGGTTAGATGATACTCCCTTTTCAGTGGATGTTTGCGGGACTCTCGGTTTCGCATACCTCTAGATTATATATTACAGTCAGGGTGTCCCCCACTGCCCACTAGGGCTCATGAGTTACTTCTTAAACAATTATTGAAACAGTTTAAGGATCTAAAGCAAAACGTAATCTTAATTATGGGTAATCATAATCATCATCATATCAGCCGAAACACGTCCACTGCTGGACATAGGTCTCCCCTAAGTGTGTCGCCATCACAACCGGTCCTGTGCGTCTCGCATCCATCAGCTACCCGCGACCCTCTTGAGATCATCGATCCACCTTGTGGGAGGCCTTACAACGTTGCGTCTTCCGGTACGCACAGAACCGAACCTTCCGGCTCCATCAACCACATGTTCTGTGAGGAACGTGCCCTGCCCACTGCCACTTCAATTTGAGGATCCTTCGGGCTATGTCACGCAAGGAAACTCCAAGCATTGCCCTCTTCATTGCCCTTTGTGTGACTTTAAGCCTACTGATGAGGCTCATTGTGAGTTGATATTTTTATGAAGATTTACTTCATTTTAGGCGTTTTTTTAACTCCCCTGAGAATGGAGCAGCGTTCTGTGTCAAACTCAACACCATGCGCTGCGATAGCCAACCCGCCTGCCATCTTGGGGGAGGCCTATGTCCAGCAGTGGACGTCTTTCGGCTGATATGATGATGATACTGAGGCGTCTTTATGAATAGCTTACCTTCCCCTTCCATCTTCTCTGTTACTCTATCTTCTGCTCTTCTTTCACTTATCACTACAGTGACACTGTCTGGCTGTCCGTTTGTCTGAGTCAAGGGTTCAACTTCTCGTGATACTCTGTGGCCACCATTCTCTGTGTCTTCTTCCTGAAATTAGAATAACGTTGAAGTTTAGCATCAAAAAGTAAAACTAAACGATCTGCGGTTCTGCTTGGGTCCATGGGGAAATGGTTTGAGCTTATTTTATACTTGTTGACCCGCGCAACTTCGTCTGCGTCACAATTTTCATTACTGTTTCGATCCTATTGGTCTTATCGTGATGATATATAGCCTATAGCCTTCCTCGATAAATGGGCTATCCAACACTGAAATAATTTTTCAAATCGGACCAGTACTTCCTGAGATTAGCGTGTTCAAGCAAACATACAAACAAACTCTTCAGCTTTATATATTACTAGTTGACCCGCGCAACTTCGTCTGCGTCACAATTTTCATTACTGCTCCGCTCCTATTAGTCTTAGCGTGATGATACATAGCCTATAGCCTTCCTCGATAAATGGGCTATCTAACACTGAAATAATTTTTCAAATCGGACCAGTAATTCCTGAGATTAGCGTGTTCAAGCAAACATACAAACAAACAAACTCTTCAGCTTTATATATTATTATAGATATAGATAGATATTAATCAATTATCTATCCTAATATATAAAATTCTTCCGGATGCCTGTCATTTACAGCGAAGCGAGGCAGCGGACGCGGAGTGGAGAAACGGAGAAATTTTAACCAATCAAAATGTCACTCACTGACTGTGCGGAGGTTTTATGCAATTCCATTGCATTTCTCCGCTCCGCTGTAATGGACAGGCACCCTTGCTGACTGACAGACAACACACAGCCGAAACTACAGATCGTGGGAAGCTTGAATTGGCATGTAGGTTCCTTGCAGGGGAGTGTAAGGGAGCACTAAGAGAGGTTTTCCAGAAATTCCTACGGGAACGGGAAAACGGGATTTGTGCCTACGGAGTGGGGCTTGTGACGTCACTATTCGGCAAAAAACTTTTAAAGTTATTTTATACTTTGCAGTGTTTTTTTGGAAGTCGGTTATATTTACTTGTAAAAAAGTTTTTTATTATTCACTTTTAAGTGGTGATACTCGTCCAAGTATGACCACTTAAAAGTGAAAAATAAAATACTTCGTCGTCTTCATGCAAGTACGCAAAAATTTTAATAAGCAAAAATGCTCATATAATAAAAACTACTGAACCAAACTGAATCAATTTTTTACGGGACCAAACTGCAAGGATGCCGCATTGATCTAAAAAGGAATCACACAAATCGGATGAGAAACCTCGGAGTAATCGGTGTACATACATAAAAAAAAACCCGCCGAATTGAGAACCTCCTCCTTTTTTGGAAGTCGGTTAAAAAGTGTACCTACTGAAACGTTACGTCACACGAGTCGGTATTCAACGCATTGTATCGTCTGAATTAAGTACTTAAGTAAAATTTTATTTGTTTGACCATGGTGTACATGATACATGCAAGATAACAAGAAGTACAGAAAAAGTCCTGACATGTTCAGCCGCATAGCGTGGCGTAGAAATTGGTAGGAAGAGTTAGTGAAAATATTGGCGAGGCGAGGAGCTCGTGCCTAAATAATTACAGCCGCACGGGTCGATCTTTAAGGTTAAGCAATGCTTGCCAAGGTTGGTCTGTGGATGGGTGACCATCTTAACATAATGTCACATCTTAACACATGTCAGATCTCCTTATTTAATAAGACCTAAAAATGTACCATGTTTTATACAAATAAAAATATTCTTATTCTTATTCTTATCCTAACGAGTTTCCTCCGTGCCTCGGAAAGCACGTTAAGCCGTTGGTCCCGGCTGTCATTTGTAGATCTTTGGCAGTCGTAACGGATTGTCAGAAGCCAGTAAATCTGACTCCAGTCTTGCCAAGAAATACCGTGTTACCCAGTTAATGGGTTGTGGAGGTCTGGTAAAACACTGGTATTCAGCTAAATCTGGTTTGACTGGAAGCCGACCCCAATATAGTTGGGAAAAAGCTAGGCAGATGATGATGATGATGATGAGACAGTGAAAATATTCATTAAAATTACATTAATTAAAGATATTTTGTAGGTACTTATTAAATCAACATTATTAATTTTAGATCACCACAATTCAGCAAGCATTTATCTATAGATTTTAATGTCACAGATAAAATGTCAAACTATTCTTTAAGTCATTGATTTTTTTGTTAACATGAAAAAGAAAAAATAAGTTTCCAAAATTTTTTTGAAACTATTTATTTATGCCATAGGCATTCTCTACCAGTTAACTACCGACCGCCAACTATCTGGCGGACTATTCTTTTTTTGTCATCTACCCTATTCTGCCGCACGGTCCTCCCCCATTCCTCGGAGAGCACGTTAAGCAAGTCCCGGCTGTCATTTGTAGATCTTTGTTAATCGTAACGGGTCGCCATTACAACGCCGTCAGTCGGCATTGTGTCATTCCACGTAATGGCGTCGTCGGTTTTGACGTAATTCTCGTATTTTTAACTATTTCTATCTTGCTCAAACTTGCATAGAGTCGGGAGACGGCATCATTTCCCGTGACTATGGCTAAAGCTCCAGAAGCTTTCGCTGTCCCTGCCATCAGATTTGACGTAATTGTTTTTTGAAGAGAAAACGAATTTAGCAGCGTTCTGCACTTTTTTTGTGAAGGGTAAAAAATCGCGTCAGGACACGTGACCTGTCGAAAATTCGCAAGACGGAGGGAGAGAAACACGAATTCAAGTTTTCTCTTGCCGGCACTCCCGGAGTGCAACCCGTTGTTTTTGTTGCTATCTCGCTCTAACTTGCACAGAGTCTAGGAGAGAAGGAGTTATTTTCACACACTTTAGAATTAATTAGAAGCCAGAAAATCTGGCACCAGTCTTGCCAAATGATATCGTCATGTCGTGCTACCTTGTTACAGTGTTGTAGCAGTCAAATAGACAGTCGCTCTATGTAATATACTGGCAAAATGAGGGCCAGTAGCGTAGCTAGGGGGGCGGCGGGGGATGTGGCCTGTCCCTGGTGACACCCGTTTAGTGGTGTCACCCGACCGTTCGTTGACTTTTTTTGTCAGTATCGGGTGACACCCCTAAAGGTTTGACGCAATGAAACCTGTGTCAAGAGATACAGCCCGTTGACAGACAGACGGACGGGCAGACGTACAGCGAAGGCTTAGTAATAGGGTACCGTTGGTTATCCTTTGGGTACGGAACCCTAAAAATGTTGAGCTCACTCTTACATTCATATCAGTCTTGGTTGAATTTGTAAACGAACATTCCAGCCGGCCTATTCTGTCAACATCTCACCGAGTAAACTCTCGTGGAGTGAGCGCGACGTAAACTGTCATTCTATCGTATTTGTATGATTCCGTGCTTTCGTGCTTTTGTGAGTGCAGTGTTGCCCCGGTGGTAATGGCTGCAACTTACGAGTTGCAGGTCGTAGGTTCGAACCCAGACAGGCGCCTTACTTTGTGTAAATTATTTCATCACCACTGCTCTGAAAGCGGTGAAGGAAAACATCGTGAGGAAACCGCGGTCGTCAAATTAACCATGTCAGAGGCCCTTGAAACGCGGTTTAGAAACTCTGACACTAGGGTGTGTGGGGTCGTTAGACCTTACCTTACTTCACCTAAGCTTTCACTAATGGAGCAGCCTCAACGAAAAATGGGTCGCAACCGTCGTCACGTCGGGGGGTTCATTTATGGGATGACACGACATTTATCGCACCGGAAGTCACCCATACTACTCCACTGAGGGCCACCTAACTTAATAAAACAATAAATTCAAAGATGTGCCATGCAGCATGCAGCTATGCTGTGAGAATGTAAAAGCTAAGCTGCGAAGCTATATATGCCTTTTCCACTGATGCTAAGCTATGTAACGGAGCGAGTAAGATGTGCTACGAAAATGTGCTTCCGTAAGGGAGCTTTGCGAAAAAGATGCGCAGCAGAACAATAGGGTAGGCCAGGCGACGGGGGCGCGCTGAGGGCGGCTGAGGGGAGTGGAAATCAAACTCTATCTCCACTGGCAGCGGTGGTAAAATGGGAGATAATCAGTTTCACTTAAACAACGCAGGCGAAATCGCGGGCGAAGTGCAGTATTGTACAGTACATTATGCGCTGTTATTATCAACAGATCTCTCCTGATAAAGTCTGTTATCTTGGTGACTAAGTTCTGTCACTTATACGGTGCATGTCGTACTCATACCTAAATGGAGTTTTAACGTAACTTAGAATTCGCTTGCTCTTGTACAGTGCTCTCTTAGTTAATGAGCTTTCTTGCATCAGTCCATAAAGTTACCTCTATTTAAGTATGAATGATCAAAGAAAATAAAACCAATAAAATCTATCCGAGGTGCGATGAAAAAATTTTCGAGCTCAGCTTCGTTCGCTCTTGCGTTCTACCCAAAGTTGAGTTTGCATAATGATGAAAAGAAAATCAAAATAATCAGAGACGAAGCGCACAAATTTTCGAGATTTTGTTTGTAAGTTTGATGTAAGAATATTCCTTAAAAAAACCTACAGCACAAATGGAACACTTCCCTTCCACTTCGAAAATTGGCTTGCAATTGCCGTCACTAGAACGAAAGGCACAACCCATAATTTAGGGGAGGGAGGGATAATTTGTTGGGTGAGAACATTATCCGCCCCAGGCTTCGCCACTGCTCATGATATCTTAAACAAATTAACTTTACCTACAGTGCCGCAAACGCGTGTTCTTAAAACGTGCGTCGTGTGCATAGGCTCTAAGAACACGGCCACAACGCGTTGTGGCAATGAAGAAATGCCATGACGTGTTCTGAGCCCTAAAATGTGCTGCAACCACATCGTGATATAAGAATGTTGTCTAGACATTGCTTTGATATTCTCGGCCACATAAAACCTTAACTACGATGGCGGTGCCAGGGCTTTTTCTGTCTGTAGAGTTTAAAGGTACCTAACATGAATGGGCTGGCGGTAGCTAAGTTCGCTCACTGAAGCTCCCGTCATCCCATTCGAACCTACGCTATCCGTGTCGGGGTACCCTAAGTTCCTCAAACCTAACCTTCTTTCGCGGGTATATTGCGGGTATATGTCTGTGTTACCAGGTTAAATAAAACTCAACAAACACATTCAATACTTATATTCAAGTTTCTGAATACTAGTGACGACAGTTTTACCAGGTGTCACATCTTTTTTGAACAAATGCCTGTAACTCACCGCAATATCTTCCGTTACAGTTACTTTTTGTAACTTCATGTCTCCTTTGGAAAGCGTAGATTCCTTCTTAGTAACAGTGATGACAGGTGAGAATGTGAAATCCGCACCTGTTATTTTTATTTCAGAACTTTTATTTTCGTCTTCCTGTGAACCTGTAACTTTTTCGGAACTAGTGTCTTTGGCGTCCTCTGCACCTGGTATTTCGGAGCTGTTATTTTTGTGGTCGAATTCTCTAATCTTATGCGTCTTTGGTACATCTGCTTCTACGTTTGGTGGACTTTGATATTCTTTTTGGATCTTTATAACAGGTATTTCCGGTGCTTCTGCCATTTTGGGTCTGAAATGTCGTTATTGGTTACAAGGGATAGATAAGTACATAGAAGTCGATTTTTAGTTAGAAAGTTGTTAGTTTGGTTTGGATTTTTTATTAGCATAATTATATAGCAATCTACAGATGGATAAAGCAAAAATCCGGATTCCATACTGCCACTGAGATTTTTTTATTAAAAATACCCAGTTGGTAACACTTTTATCGAACCCAGCAATCGTAGACCAACGAGTAGCTTCTTTTAATTAAAACGCACCAAAAGCAGGCGCCAGAGACATCGCATGTACGTTGCCATACCAAAGACATCGCATGTACGTTGCCATACCAAAGACATCGCATGTACGTTGCCATACCAAAGACATCGCATGTACGTTGCCATACCAGAGACATCGCATGTGCGTTGCCATATCAAAGACATCGCATGTACGTTGCCATACCAAAGACATCGCATGTACAGTCGCCAGCACATCTAGGTACCCGAAACTGTAAAATTTTCCCAATCAACTTTGAACCTAATTTAAATTTGACAGATTGTTTTAGCTTGATGTGTCTGTACGTTGCCATACCAGAGATATCTCATGTGGTTGCCATACCCGAGACAAAGCTGCGTCCTCGTATGTGCTTGTCGGCGGAAATACTTATGATGGTAGAAGGTAAGGCCTAGCGCATACTCACAACTTTAAGTTGAACAACGGTTTTGTTGTATGTCAAAAGTTTACAGAAATATATTGAGATCATAAAACCTTCATATACTGTCAACTCGATAGTTACTCGACAAAACAGTTTTTCAACTAAAAGTTGTGAGAATACGCTAGGCCTGTGCTTCCCCGTAAGCATATTTGGTTTCCCGATTTCCAGGTTAAAGAGAAAGCGCACTGTGCTCATCTCATCTCATCTCATCATCTGCCTAGCCTTTTCCCAACTATTTTGGGGTCGGCTTCCAGTCAAACCGGATTCAGCTGAATACCAGTATTTTACGTGAAGCGGCTGCCTACCAGACTTCCACAACCCATTAAATACGGTATTTCTTGGCAAGACTGGAGTCAGATTTACTGTCTTCTGACAATCCGTAACGACTGCCAAAGATCTTTCTTTTTTTTTTTCTTTTTTTACTATTGATAGGCACACGTTTGACCACTATCTCACCTGATGGTAAGCGAGGATGTGGTCGAAGATGGAGCACGCTTGCCTAGAATTAACCTATTCACTCTTGATTTAAAGACTCCTAGGTTGTAGCTATCAGGAAACACAGACTCCGGCAGGGAATTCCACTCCTTAGCTGTACGCACTATGAATGTGTTCCCAAAACGTTTTGTGCGTATGGGTGGGATGTCCACCATGTACCGGTGGCGCATCGCCGTTCGTCTTGTGGTCCGATGATGGAACGGGCTTGGCGGAATTAAATTATGCAGTTCCGTCGCACATTCCCCAAAATGAAAGATCTACAAATGACAGCCGGGACCAACGGCTTAACGTGCTTTCCGAGGCACGGAGGATACTCGGTATGTTAAGATGGTCACCCCGCAATGTGCTCATCTCTCCTTAACGAATAAACAGTATAATGGGTAACCAAACACGCTCCATTTACAAATAAATTTAATTAAAAATAACAAAGATAATGTATTTACTTACTTGTTTTCACGGCTTTCCTTCAAAAACTTTAACAACCTACTATGTTCCACTTCCATTGTAATGATATCAAGTTTATCGTGTTGATAATAATGAAGATATCATTCTTATTAATTTATCAGCTATTAGTATTATCTAGAAATTGAGAATGTCATGTTAAAAGTATGTAGATATAGGTGCTCGAAGACTGGGTAGGATTGAAGGACAGTAGCGTTGGGCGTGGGCTCTGGCAGGACCATTTTTAGGGGGTGCATCTTCAACTTTAAAGAGTAAAAAAGAAACTAATATTATTATCTCGAATTATTAAATCATTCTAATTTTAATTGTCAACAGACAAAAGATAAAATGAAAGCATTCCAATATAATAAAAAATAATTAAATTGTATAAATTGTAAACAAAGTACAAAAACGGTAGTTATAGTGTGTCAGTTAGGTATTCATTCACCGTATAATACGCTTTGTCAAATAATACTTTCGTGAAAGCCTTTTTAAAGTCGTTTATGTTTTTAATTTCTGCAATTTGTCTAGGAATCTTATTATAGATCCTAGGTGCCATTCTTAAAAAACTTTTTTTAATAAGAGCTGTGGCATTTGGTCTGTTGATTGAAAGCCAGGCTTGCACCCCCCTCCCGGCGCCCATGGGGGGGCGGTTCATTTCTGGGGTGACCCCACATTATCCGCCCCGGGTGGCACCCATGCTAGCTACGCCACTGTTAGGCAAGTAGTACGTAGGTAGTTACTATGCAAGTAATGGACATATAGTCAATCTAGCCTATTCTCAAGTCGGGGTCGGGTCCAGTTTATTGGGATGCAGCTGAGTACCAGCCGGTCGATTCTGTAAACATGTCGAAGTGAAGGATTGGGTGAAGTGATCACGAAGTGAGCTGACAATGCATGTTATCAAGATGGAAAATAACTTTAATTTCGGAAGTCAGTGTATAAATACGAAGAAACAACCAATAACACCGATTTCCGAAATTAAAGTTATTTTATACTTTGTAGTGTTTTTAGGGTTCCGTAACTCAAAAGGAAAAAACGGAACCCTATAGGATCACTTTGTTGTCCGTCCGTCTGTCTGTCAAGACCCTTTATCTCGGGATCGCGTTGAGGTATCGAGTTGAAATTAAAACCATATACTCAGGTCTACGGTCTAAGCTGTGAAAATGTCAAACTTCTAAGTTAACGTAAAAAAAAGATACGGCAAATGGCCGTATCTTTTTTTTTGCTGCAAAAAATGAATATTTCGACACTCTCAAGGGAATCAAAATTCGTAGGGTATTTCCCGTTGACCTAGAACTATGAAATTTGGCAAGTAATACCGTCATAGACAAGTACAGGGAAAAGTCTGAAAACTATAAATTTGTAATTAAATCATAAAAAAGGCTATTCTTTATTTAAAGTTATATTAAAAATACCTACAAATTAGTAAGGAACCCTCAGTGGGCGAATCCGACTCGCACTTGTCCGGTTTTTTTATTTATTTGGAAGTCGGTTGTATTTTTTTGTAAAAAAGTTTTTCAGGTTTCGCGTTCACTCTGTTTCATATACAGTCATTATAAACTAATTTATTCTTAAAAAAAAAAACATTATTTTATTCATTTTATAATGCCGAACAGCCGGTCTATTCTGTCAGCACCTCACCATGTACATCCAGGAGGAGTGAGCGTGAAGCGAACTGTCATTTTGTTTGGGTGAAGTCAGTGACGTAACTTAAAGGGTGGCAATTAAGGCTGGCAAAATGCCACGGGCCCGGTCCGTGGGGCCGCGAGCTCAAAGTAACCTAACATTTACAACGAAATTTTGTGTTTTAAATTTGGGTTATTAATGTCCTTCCACTTTGCCCAGAAATCGACCTTCGGTCGGACACATGTATTTATACAGCAATGACTGAAGAGACGGAATGGCGTTCTTATTTCCGGCTGACGCCTGTACTATCCGGACAGGATTGCTTCAGAAGGAGTGCCACATAGGCCGGGAGCCGACGCCACCACCGTCCATGGGAGGAGGACGTTCAATGGGGATATTCACACGATAAAAAAGGGTAAGATCGTAGCGCGTAGAATCAGCATGCTGAGGTGGAAGTGGGCCGGCCATGTCTATAGTAGAAACGGACAGATGGCCGATGAAGCAGATATGTTTTAGACTGGAGACCGTGGCACGATGGATCGATGATTTGGAGAATGTGGCTGGCAACGGATGGATGCGGACTGCTCAAGACCGGGGTGGTTGGCGCTCTTTGGGGAGGCTTACGTTCAGCAGTGGACGGCATTTACTGATATGATAATGACAAAGATTATTCTAAATTGATAAAACAGCTATTCTGCAACTGTATAATTATAATGATTCAATGATAACATTATTCTTGTATTTTTATTCCATAGATGCAAACTTTTATCAGTGCAGCGGCTTCGTCAGGGTGCCAAGTTTCATAAAAATCCGTTTAGCCTGTAGCGGCATCACTGTCGCCACAAGAAAAATACTATAAAAGGCGCCAACGCCATCTATCCCGCCAGCAGCGAACTACTAACGAAATCCTGCATCGCGTTATCAGTGTTTTCCGTGCGATTTGAACATGTACAACAGTCCGAATATCAACTATCGGGCAGTTGCCCACCGGACACAACATCTGTCTCTTCAGAGGATCCTCCTTTTTCTATGGAGGCGGGACTTTAACCCTTATCCGCATACCTCTATACGCCGTTAAGACATAAAGACGCACATTCTTATTTATTTATTTATCTATGTATTTTAAAGCAGACACTGATCTAAACTATTGATAGGCAAAGCATATTGCCACAAATACCACATTAACCCAGAGTTTTGGCTGCTATTGACGATTTCATTCAAACTGAAATTTCAATTTCTAACACTGCCGGAATCGGGAATTGAACCCAAGACTCCCGGGATTAGCAATCCCAAGACTCTCGGGATTAGCAATCCCAAGATTCCCGGGATAAGCAAACTCAAGGATCCCGGAATTAGCAATCCCAAGCCTCCCGGGAATAGCAATCCCATTTACTAGATCAAAATACTAGGCTGATCCAAAAATAATGAAAAACTTTTCATACGAGTATTTTCCATACTAATAATAAAGCTGAAGAGCTTGTTTGTATGTTTGAACGTGTTAATCTCAGGAGCTACCACTCGGATATAAAAAAAAAAAATTTTTGCATTTGATAGCCCAATTCTTGAGATAGGCTACAGGCTATTTAATTAACATCATGGTAGGACCAATAGGCGCCGAACGGAACAAGAAAAACCCTTCGTGTGCGAGTCAGACTCGCATACGAAGGGTTCCGTACCATAAACCTTTATTTTTATTATTTGTTGTTATAGCGGCAACGGAAATACACGACCTGTAAAAATTTCAACTGTCTACCTATTGCGGTTCTTGGGATACAGCCCACTGGCAGACAGATGGACGTACCAACGGACGGACAACGGAGGCTTAGTAATAGGGTTCCGTTGGTTACCCTTTGTGCACGGAACCCTAAAAATAACCGATTGGGTTTAGGATCAGCCAGATAAACGATTGACAAATTGAATCATAAAATCGATTGATACTTACACTATCACCAAACCATGCTTTCCCAAAAATACTCTAATCACACACACACTCAATCTTTATGCACAAAATAATCTTTTAATCACTTGATAAAAATAATTTACGTAACTTTTAGCACTAAAGCACCTAAATAACCACTGAACTACAGATCCAACTAAACAAAACTCACTAGAACTATGAACTAAATGGAACTTAAACACATTTAAATGTAACTTAAACTCGAATAAATGTAAATAAAAAAACACCTAAATGTATTTGTGTACCGCTAAGCAGGTGAACACTAAATATTTTTGAAGTTATTTACTTGCTATCTTAGCTATCGTTTTTGGATTGATAAAATAAAGATAAATACGTGTGTCATCGATAGCTAGCGTATAGGTACAAGTATGATCGATTTAACAACAGCCGGTACAATGTCTCACGGTGTAAATTCAGGTGAGGTGAGTGTGAAGTGAACTGACAGGTCTAAATAGGCCACTTTAGCAGGATCAGAAAGCACATCACGCTACCCATCACTGACAAATCCTAGAAAAAGATGAAAATGAAATTTGTCAGATTGTTGTGTGGTTAATATTATGATTCTGCTAAAGTGGCCTTTTTAGACCAGCTGGTCTATTCACTCAATATCTCACCGTGTCAACTAAGATGGAGTGTAGGTACACGACGAAGCAGCTCACTTCACCTTAGCAAACATAAGTAGGTACACGGTGAGATATTTACAGCAGCGCAATTCTGTAAACAAATTGTCGAAGTGAAACATTAGGTGAAGTGAACTGCCAATCCAAGTAATCAAAATGGAATGACAGTTCACTTCGTCATCACTTCACCCTAGCCTTCAATCGACCGCAAGAATCACATTGCAGTAGGACTAATAGCTCACTTCACCCATATGTTTTCGGTAAGGATTTTACAGAATTGCACTGCAGATTTTCATTAGGAGCGGTGGACACTCACCACTCAAACATCTTCTGCCTAGCCTTTTCCTATTTATTTATTTATTTATTTATTAATACTTCATGCACACAAATGTACAGAGGCGGACTTAATGCCATAGGCATTTTCTACCAGTCAACCCTTGGGTGAAGCAGAGACAAGTAGTGGTAGGTGCAATTCCTATCAGGGATGGATCCAGACCATTTTGACCCTATGGTCAGAATGGTCTATCATTGATTTCATAATTGTTGATTTTGACAAGTTTGGTAATCTACTAATTTAAAAGCGTCATTATGACTTTCCACTGACACTCCATTCAAAGAAATGGCATAGAATGGTAATCTCGTACATAATGACAAATTAATAAATAATTTGTAAAAATATATATATAAAAGAAATCTAGCGTAACTTAATGTTCAAATTTAGTAGGCAGGTAGTTGTTTTTCGAAAACCATTTCTACTGACGGGTTTTATAATAATGGCAATACGAAAATGTCTTTCTACCACGATTCTATTACGAGACCATTGACCGACCAGTGATCGACCACTATGAATTAGCAGACTACGAACTTTTAGCAAAATGATAATGGGATCGTGTTGGAATGACGAATTTATAAAAAATAGCAGACTTGGGGCCCTGGTTTGTCGTTTAGACTTGACTTGAACTTTCGGTATTAGCCGAAACTGAGATCCAGAAACGAAGGTTAGGTTTCGGTTACGGCCTAAAATCCTGTTTCGGTAGGACACTAGTCCTATTATTCTATCCTACTAATCTTACTAATATTATAAATGCAAAAGTTTGTGAGGTTGAATAGATGTTTGTTCTTTTTCACGTCAGAACGCCTGAAAGGATCTTTACGAAATTTGGCACTGACAGAGGTAGATTATAGTCTGGAATAACACATAGGCTATAAATATCCCGGAAGTAAGTATGTTCCCTAGGGATCACGCAGGCGAAGCCGCTGGCAGATGCCAAATAGGTATATATCTAACATTACACCTAAAAATAGTGAAATATCATATATTATCAGTTGGAAGGGTGTGGACTTAACGATCGCCTGATTCAGGAAGTAGATAAGATAGTATAACAGAATTAGTTTGTTATACACTTGTCAACTTATCGTTTTAAATTAAATGTGTTAATGAACAGCCAAAGGGTCGTTCGATCAAGGTTAAGCTAAGGTTCAGTAATCATGATAGGTGACCATCTATTTAGGGCACGCCGTGATAGCGGCGCGGCGGCGGTAAGACCCGATATGAGGGAGTGGCTGGAGAGACGGCATGGCGACCTTATATGGCCGCCGGTAGGGGGTACGAGGAGGTGCTCTTGCACACACGCTTTGTTTTTTTTTTTTAGGATGGGAAATCATCAAATGTCTCCTCCCGCTCTGGGTACAGCAGGAGGGAGTGTCAGACTCTTACTGACTAAAACCCATCCGTGTTTCTCCTAGTGCCCTTTGCGTTCCAGGGTACGGTGCCTCTTTCGAACGAAGTCCGCAGCCCCAGCAGGCACTGGCCCTAGTGGGCCCCGTCTTCCGTGCTGACATGTCCTTGAGGCGCGTTGGGATCGCAGCGCGCCGCCGACCCGGGCCTGGTTCTGATCAGACGGCGAGCCACCCAATGCTCGCCGTCCGCAGTCCCACGCCTACGGTAGCCGAGAATCGTCCTGAGACTCCCGACGCCCGGGGCGTCTTCTTCTGTTTCGGCGGCTGGGGCGTGAGGTTTCCCTCTCTCTCACGCGCTCGGCATCCTCCTTTGTTAGCATTACTGCTTCGCTTGCACGCACCCTGGCTTTAAAAAAAATAGAAAACATGTAGATATAAAAAATAATTAACAAACGGAATGTAGTAAAAGACAGCAAATCCGAGGCGAGGTACTTCGAGCTCCCTCGTGCCCTCGTGTTCGGCCTTGTATCCGTCTTCTTTAGTTCTGGGCAAAATAAAACCTTACCCATTACGAGGCCGGGCCTGAAAATAGTCCCGCTGGCGCCCCTGCTCCCTCACTTACCGGTTTATGCAGGTGCTTTCTGGATATGGGTGTTTCGGAAAGTTCCGGTGTCGCATAGACCGGGATCTGGCGCATTGTGGTAACTGCCTCGACGGCACGGCGCAGCAGTCCGCAGCACACGTTGGCGGAGTGCCCGGCCTTGCCCCGAGTTGCGGCGGTCGGTGCTGCGAATAACCTTTCGTTTTTTTTTTTTTTTGTAATGGGTTTGCTCTTGACTCTAGTCTATGTCAGAGATGACAGAGACAAAGTCTACGATGGAGCGAGCCTATCCAGAAGGAGTCTGTT
The DNA here is from genome assembly GCA_950371165.1 of Lacanobia oleracea. Taxonomy (NCBI): domain Eukaryota; kingdom Metazoa; phylum Arthropoda; class Insecta; order Lepidoptera; family Noctuidae; genus Lacanobia; species Lacanobia oleracea. Next base: position 11,109,527 of record OX493415.1, on the reverse strand, counting down.
CACTCTAACTTTTCGGTCGTGGTGAAAGCTAAATCGCACGGGACGCCGTCGTCTCTCTTTGCGTAACGGGAATGTTAGCGTCAGAATGGCTGGTTGCCTATGGCAAGCGGCTCTGAAAGTATATTCAAGAATTGCTACCCAATTGCTTATATTTGCCACATTTCTGCAATAATTGCTAGATACATATGATACATTCAGAGAAATATGAATATTTTTTTGACCAGCCGTTCTGACGTCAGGATGGATGAAGGACGCAGAAATTCTAAAAGTTTGTTGTGTCAATAATAGCTTACTAATTGTTACTTTCACGAATTTTAGTTTGAGCTTCGTACAAACATTAGGTAAAAAATATATAGATTATATTAATATTTGTACGAAGAAGCGCCTAATAATTTAGAAAGGCAACATTTCTTTTTACTACAGCGTCTTGTTCAAATCGTTTAGGCGTTTACAATTATGGGTCATCCACCCCAGATCTGTTGACGCGGAATCGACTTAGATATTTGAAATTATTAATGAAAAACAAAAAAGACAACATTTTATTAATCAAGTAGCCCATAGAAAAAACCGTAGTATATCGTTAAATCCTTATTTAATATTATTTCTACGTGAACATAAAATCAATCATTATTTTGTAGCATATAAAATACAATGGGCGATCGCCCTCTTTTTGCTCTTGAATATCTGTTTTAGATTGATCGTCGTAACAATTCCACTATAAATTTCGCCTGCAATGAACTTTATAATGATGATTTACTTAGCAAATAAGTTAAAACAGTTTTTAACGTAGGTACCTATATCTGACCCAGCTATTAAACATACTGATACTAGTAAATATTGTGTTGAGGTTAGGTACGTTTTATAAACTGCTCACCGAACATCATTAAAACAAGTCGATAAACGCCTGCAAGATTTGAACAAGACGCTCGTTGTAGTAAAAAGATCTGTTGCCTTTCTAAATTATTAGGCAAGGAGGTGGACAAAATAGATGGAAATGTGAGGAGCTCGTGGCTAGATAATAACAGCCGCACGGGTCGATCTTCCAGGTTAAGCAACGCTTGCCAAGGTTGGTCTGTGTGTGGGTGACCATCTTAACAGACCGAGTTTTCTCCGTGCCTCGGAAAGCACGTTAACCGTTGGTCCCGGTTGTCATTTATAGATCTTTGGCAGTCGTTACGCATTGTCAGAGGCCAGTTAATCTAACTCCAGTCTCGCCATGAAGTATCGTGTTGCCCAGTTAATGGGTTGTGGAGGTCTGGTAGGCAGCCGCTCCGCGTAAAATACTGGTATTCAGCTAAATCCGGTTTGACTGAAAGCCGACCCCAATGTAGTTGGGAAAAGGCTACAGGCCAAGTGCGTCTAAACGCGCTTGGCCGGTTTTTTGCTTACAACTACAGCACTGCTGGACAAACGCCGCCACATCGACCGACACTATGCTTCTCGTTCCCAGTCCCCTTTCTCGACCTACCAGGAGGTCTAAAACGGCCACTTTAGCAGAATCAGAAAGCACATCACGTTACCCGTCACTGTCAAATTTTCCCAATCAACCTTGAACCTAATGCGTTTGCGATAAAGATGAAAATGTAATTTGACAGATTGTTGTGTGGTGAATACTCTGATTCTGCTAGTGGCTTTTTTAGAGTCGCTGGTCATCAGTCATATTTCTCGCAGCACGGATGGCCAATAGGGCCGAAAGGTTTTGGAGCGGCGACCGCGTACCGCAAGTCGCGGCGTTGGAAAGTATGGTGGACTAATGGTATGGTAGGCGTCAGATAAACTTGCATAAAAGTACATTGAACTTCCCTAATATCCCTTCACAGATCACCGAACAATAAATTTAATATTGAACCGTTGTTCATTACAAGAGAACGTTAAGCCTCCAATTCACTACTCGCGAAGTTACTTCGACGAAGTTGACCGAAGTACATGACTACACACTCGAGCAACTTCCGTCACCCGGCGCCCGCACGATAGGCATCATGGATAACGTTCAAGTGGCAGCTGCCGTTGCAATTTGTATTCTCGCGTAGTATAAATACGTGCGTATTTATTACGACTCAAAGCGAACTAAGTGAGCCGAGTACTGTAGTAAGACGCTTTGAGTCCTTTGACTCGTGCGCAAAAACCGACGACTGGAAGTCGCCCGAGACGAGGCGAAGTTGCACGAGGCGAAGCGAAGTGCCCCTCTACACTATCGTATTCGCTCAACTTCGCGAGTAGTGCAGTGGAGGCATTAAGGATCACGATAGAAGCCGATTCAGGACAACTTTGTCTTTCTTTCTATTTTCGGCTTAAGTCAATGAAATGTATATAGGTCAATGACCGTCATTGCACATTTATCTGTCGCCTACCACAGGTATATCTTAATGAAAATAAAACACTTCTACATTTATGAATATGTATTTAATATTTTTCATAAAATATTAACAAACACAAATTAGTACTTAGTTACTAAATTATATTTAGGTTCAATTTCACCAACTCTGGATAAGGCCTTTTATGTGGAAGATAGTTATTGCCCATACAGAACTGGTGAAATAAAGACTAGTAGGGTAGTCATATTTTTATACAGGAGAGTCATCACTTTGGTCAAGATACTCAAGATTGATTCTAACCAGGGGCGTAGCTAAACCGTATCAAAGATACGGGGCCCCGGACTACAAGGGCCACGAATCGCGACGTGTGGACGCAAAGCTATGCATTTAGCCCCGCTGTCTTCTTCGTGGCCTGCCACGACAGTCCTTAGATAGTAGAGAGAGAGAGTAGAGAGAGACACCAGTAGAGCCTATTTTGTTTAAAAAATAATACCCCTAAAAACTGGCCCCCAAAAATGTTTGATATAGGGCCCCTTTGGGACTAGCTACGCCACTGATTCAAACGAAAAGAGGGTCTTATAAAATCACATGGAATAGGGTATATTACTGAAAAACTCTCTAATAGGGAATATGCATGCGATTTTTTTATTTGCTAAATGATATACTTATTAGCTCTTGTAAACCATCGTGGAATTATTTTTTAAATACCTTCATCGGCGATGAAGTTATAAAGCTTCAAAGATTACAATTAGAAAAAGAAGGCCGATGAAAACTTTGACGTCATCGTCTATGACGCCTATACAGCTGCCATAGAAAACAGCGTTTTCGCGAGAGGGACAGATATATTTGATTAAAATAATTATATCTCCTTCGTTTTTCAAGTAATTTTGATTCTATTTTCACTGTTAGTATTATATTTTTAGATAAACTGTATAGATGATAAATATGTGTTTCATGCATATTCCCTATTAGTCCGTCAGACAGATTTTCGAAAATATTAGACACTTTTTTTTTCTTTTTAAAAGTAAACAAAAAATTGAGACGGTTGCGCACGCTGGTACTAATTGTACCATCATAGTGACGTCACGCGTGTTTTTATCGCACTATATCGTCTTAATTTTTTGTTTACGTAAAAAAAGATAAAAATACGTGTCCAATATTTTTAGGAAATCTATCTGACAGATAAATTAGTTTTTTAGTAAAACACCCTATTGCGGACAACAGCCCGATTTATACAATACAATAATAGTCAACGAAATATTAGAACGTTTTACTTAATATCTAGATAAACTTAAAATCTACTTGAACAGGCCTGAATTGACTATGAGCCAAAAAAATTTTTGTTGAAAAGAAATTCTTAGTGGAACCTGTTCCATTATAAAAATATAAACCAATACATAAGGTCTCATTAATAAAGATCACTCTAGAATGTAACCAAAGATATCCAAGCAAAAAAAAAACACCCAAATTAGTGTTTTTGTTTACCTAATATAATAAATTGGCAGCATTTTTAGTGTATTTTCACTGGCAATTTTTTTTTGTAAGCATTTAATGCATTTTTTATTCTGCTTATTGTTTTGACCATCTATTTTAATAGGACCTTGTATTTAAAATACAAAATTCGAGATATTTTTATAAGCTCTATACCATACAAACAAAGTTCCAATTCCATTGTAGCACATACTCTCTTAAGGCCATTTTTAAAACAAAATACATTTAAAATCAACTTTAAATACAAAACTCTTAGGACGACACAAACCAAAATTAACTTTAAATACACAACTGTAAGGTTGATATTCGAGTTGGTGGCGATGGAGTTGAATTTTCACGAATTATACATTCATGTATACAGCTAAAACACTGATGTGCCTTCAAATGCCCTTATAAATTAACAATTAACCATTAAGGGTCAAGTCACACCGAGATGGCAGCGAAGCGGCGAGCAGTTTCAGTGTCATATAATTTTAAACTTTATCTTCATTACTGTAACACATATTATCGCGGGAGTCGTCGGAATGCTCGCGGCGCCGCGGGCGGCCGCGCGAACTTTTCAAGTTTCTCAAGCGACCAAGCGATACTATGTGTTACTGTGATGAGGATTAAGTTTAAAATTATATGACACTGAACCTGCGCGCCGCTTCGCTGCCATCTCGTTTTGACTTGAGCCTAAGAATGAATGACAACACAGTTTGTCATTTGCTAACAAATCGTGTTGTCATTCGTTCTTAGTTCAGGTTCGGGAATAATCGTAAGTCCGTAGGTGATACGGAGCAGAAAACGCCCGCAACTATGGACTAGAGAGGGGCTCCAGGGCCGCGGTAGCTCTTTCAAAGAAAGCAACCTTGGCAACCTACTAGCGAGCCTCTGCTGTTCTGAGAATAGTGTTCTAGAAAAAGTACTGAACGGGTTTCCATACAGTTTTCATCATTAGATGATGTGGTTCATGGGAAAGGCTAACAATCATGCCGACTTCACCATGTTTCTTTTGATATCTTATAACTCTAGGGTAAACTAAACTGGTACTGTTTAAAATCACATACATTGTACTTCTTAACCTAATACATAAAACATGTGAATATTGCTAACCAAATAGCTTTAAAAAAATAGTAATGGTTAAAACTAAGGCTTAAACAGACGGGCTGCATTTGACATGCATAAAAAAAAATATAATTGATCCATCCACATTTGATGGAGAAATTGGTGAAAAAAAAAATACATACAGCTGAACATAGAACCTCATTTTTGGATTTGGTTAAAAATGCAGTTGCACTGCAGCTTTTTTTATTGCAGTCAATAATGTAATTTCGATATCAACTGCACAAAAAATGCAATTTAGCAACTGGTATGCATTTGAAATCCAGCCCCTCTGTTCAAAGCCTACTGTATTATTCAAACTTAATGGCAGCACGTTACACAAATAGTTGCTGTGTGTTACCAAACTAGTGTGACAATCGGATGAGAATATGGCACTGGGGTACACTTCACAGTCGCTATTAAGTTTGAATCATACTTTGCATACCTATATGGCGGTCAGATCTGCTATGTATGCGTGTTCCTTTTAATATCCCATAACTATAGGCTACGCATGAGACCATGTCAAAGAATCATCATGGTTTTAATTTATCGTGTGTCGCATTTTCTAACTTAAAATATGAATGATTCATTTGAATGAAAATGTTACTAATGCTTTTCAATCAATGAAGTTATTTGTAAGTCTAGTAATTTTGGAACACTTGTTCCAAGACTTTTAATATTACTTTTACATTTAGAATATAACATAAATATGGGATATCAAAAGGAATATTGTATAGAGATTGTAAAATTTATGATGTTAATCCCAGTATTCGCAGTCGGGATCATTTTCAGGTAGATAATCCTTTTGCAATAACGGCTTAGGTGTAGTGAAGGCACCGACTGTCCCACCATGTGCTGCCATAGCCTTGGGGTTAGGTTTATCTTGCGGTCTATCTGGACATGTGCGGTAATGATTTTCCTTCAAATTCTCTTGGCAACGGTGCGTGGCATTGAATGGGCAAATCCAGAGCTCCGGATTAACCTTCTGGCATTTCACTAAGTGATGTTGCAGACGGGACCGAGGTACGCGATGGCTGACATTGTATGGGCATGTTGTGAATTCGTCGTTGTTCATTTTGTTCTGGAAATAAAAAAAGAAATAAGAAACGAGGGAAAGGAAAGGGGATCGAACCATTTCGGCATGGCTCCTGACGCCATTTTGTTCTTTTTTCAAAATTGCATGAACATGCATTATATGGGTAGAGGACTGATCATCAAACAAAAATAGTGGTCTTTTGCTGAATGTTAAAACTTGGTTTTGGCCAATTTCACACCACTTTTTCGAAATAAATTCAAAATTTGATTCAAATCACAAAATATACAGTTCCTATCACGCAAGTTTGCCTCTGCAAAGTACGCCGCAATCGGCTGCGCAGGATGTCAATTCGACAACAAACATACAAATACAATTTTGCGATTAGCGTAGCGCAAGCGCGCGGGTGTAATGGTATCTCGCTCGCTCGTAAACGTTCGATGCATAAGTGTGTCTCGCTTGCTCAATGCAATACGACTGTGGATGCGAAAAGTGTTTCACGTTGTTATTGTTTTTAATTATTTATTTTGGTTATTTCTTACAGTTTGATTTGTGTTCTTATGGTGTATGTGTTCTTTGGGTTACTTTTGATATTTTTATTGTTACTGGTAGTCTTTGTTACTTGTTTATAGTATAATACGTATAAACAAAAAAATATTTTATGAACGTAACACTTGTTTACGCGATTGCGCCTGCGCGGACTTCACTCAAACCTAACTTCCGAGGGGCAAACCACGTTGACGCGAACTGTACAACAGTTTATCTCCCTAGAACATGACATGTTTTGTATCATGTTCACTCAAAAACGAGCACTAGGCCACTACCTAAGCTTTTGAACACAAAGCTCCAGCTCTCTAAAAAGGTAAATTATCTAGGCGTCATCCTAGACAGTAAGTTAAACTGGAGTAATCACCTAGACTACCAAACTAAACAGGGCCTGCATTACCTTCTGGCAATGCAGGAAAATTATAGGAAAGAAGTGGGGCCTATCTCCCAAAATAATACTATGACTGTACTGCGCAGTAATTCGGCCCATGTTAACCTGCTGTGGTGAGGTGGCCAAGCCCAAAGCTAGCTACAGCCATAAACAAGTAACAACACAAGGCTGGCCTGCAAGAGGACTACTCCAACTGCGGCGCTGGACATGCTGGGACTTCCTCCGCTACACTTGTTTATAAAACAGGAAGCCAAGCTGGACCTCTGGGGTAAGAGAGAAACAGGACACACTGCTCTGCTCGAGGAGCTCATTAATGAACTCCCCATAACAAAAACAATCAATGACCGGGTACCCAAGCAATTTATCTTTGATAAAAATAAAAAATCGAATTGCATGAGGATCATCGTTACGAGTGGCTGTGCCCCGCAGAGATCTTCACCGATGGATCAAAAACAGGTACTGGTGTAGGAATCTTCTCAGAGGATCTCAACATCCACATAGACACAGAGATAAACATCACAAGCTATGGGTTGACCTGGTGAGTGTAGCCAGGCCAAAGAGGAACTTCCCTCTATAGATGGCCGATTTGCAAAACAAGCCCTAAGACTGACTAAACGATAGTTGTGTACAGTCACAGCCGTAACAACTGGCCACGGGTCTTTTAATAAATATCTCTATGCTACAGGAGTCACTGACAGCCCTCTATGCAGAACCTGTATGGAGGACAATGAGACTGCAGCACACCTGCTTCTAAGCTGCCCAGTAGTCGCGGATTACAGGGCAAGTACTTCAGAAACTCAGGTACCCTCTGAGATAGTTGGTAACACCAAGGCGTTGCTGGCCAATGACAAATTTTTCCCACCTGCACCCAAAATACGCGCTTAGTCGTAGAGTTGCGGAAACCAGCCAGATTTACATACATACATAGATAGAATCAACCTTACGATCAACAGTTCAAGTGCCTGTAAATGTTTCCTCTAGTTGAAATACATACCATGGGTTTGGTAATACCAGCATGTACTGTCCCACTGCAGGGCTAAGGCTTCTACTTCTCCTCGTGCTTGCTATCGGGTTGGCGACTCCGGAAGTTCAGGTTTCCTCAAGATGTCTTTCACCAGAGCCAGTGGTGATTAAGATAAACTTAGAATAAAACGAACGATATGTATGCACAAAGAACCATTACGCTATAATTTTTCCAACTTTTTTTACCTGTTTACACAAATAAACGAAATGGATTTGAAAGACCTAAAATAAAATGTCTCTTTCGCCACTACAACGACTCCCTGACCCTGACTAAGCTCCGTGATTCGATTTTGCTACGAAACGGTCCTTTAGATAAAAATTGGTAAATTTTTATCTATAAAATATGAGACTAAACATTCGATCATATTACAAGGAAATAGATTTTCGTATTTGATGAAGCTGTGTTTATAAAATGCTGAGTTAACTTACTTGTGATAAAATTATCTTCCGAGTAAGAAATTCAGGAATGCTTTTTGTAGTTTGCTACAAAATATATTCGGTACCGGCCGGTATCTTGTTCACAAACTGGAACTGGAAGAAGAAACAAATTACAAACTACGATTGACAAAACAGTGTTGAATGTGTTGATTATAGTGATTAGTGAAGTGCACAGCACAGAACACATATTACCCATAGACTTTTCAGTATGTATAGTATAATGTACTCTGCATAGACTGGTCAGAGCAGTGTTGCCAACTAGGCTCGCTAATACGAAATATGCTAAAATGAGTGCTAAAATAAAATGCCAATTAATTTCAAACTTCATTTTTTTTACAAAATATACAGACAGTAATTACTCCAAGTTTTGAAACAAATAGTCGATGTCATAATCTTCATCAACAGTATCATAAGTTTCTTTGGTAGGTACCTCGCAGTACGTCATCTGGAACTGTATTTGAATAGCAGCACTTTCAGACCAAACCTGACATATAAAATGGCATTTATTGATGATGATTCCGAAGCTTTACTAAATTCATTTGACTGAAAATGCGTTCAATCTTGGCGTTTGAATGCGGTAATGACAACAGAGATATTGCAAACTTAGATAAATCTCTAAAAGGGTCATTGCCAGCTGCATCTTTATATTCAATGACTTCGTTCTAAAACTGAACGGTGGAAGAAGTGCATTCCCATTTAATGTGAACTATGTTTCACCATTGAGATACAAGTCTTTCTATTGTAGTTGCATTCACTTGGAACTCTTCGGCTATTTCAGCAATGGAAGGCTTGACTACCTTTTTAATGTTTCTTGTACTGAATACAACTTTTGTATTAATTATACCACAAGAGTGAGAGAGATATAAGACATAGTTTGATAGATAATCGCAATAGTGTCGGACCGGAGTAGGGGTGTGGTTGAACGTTACGACTAGAATAAATTTTGACACAAGTGGTTGTACAACGGGCAACCGATAGCATCAGAAGAGATATGATAAATAATATGTTAAAAAAATATGTTATATGCTAAACGACGAAATATAATGCTAAACAGAACGAAAATCAGCCAAATTTAGCATGTATTATGCTAAATTGGCATCACTGGGTCAGACCTACAATCAAAGACTGAGCGTGAGCACTTGTGCACACTGCACAGTGACGGTTACCGTTCCCAAAAAGTACCGATAAAATTACCAAAATATTTTCGTTCTGTTACGTTACATATTCAACGTTAAAAGTAACGTTAAATCACAGGATTTACCGGTATTTAAGTAGCGATACTAATAGCGTTATTTCGCTAAAATCTATCAGCGTCTGGTGCAACGTTGCCAAACCGGTGGTGGGGTTTACTAGTCTCCCCACCTTCATTGTTGAAAAGAGATAGGCGTATAAATTACTAGTATAACAATTGTAATTTTTATCGCTACTAATACTGGTCTTCGATAACGTTATTTAACTCATGGGTTTCGTAAAGTTTCGTTAATATCGTTACTTTTTATCGTTAACGTAACGGTAATTGGTAACGTTATAAAAAAAGTAACGATAATTCGGTCCCTGCTGGTGCACACAAATGACAAGTTTTCTGTCAGCGTTGCTAAATTATGAAACTAAAACTACCAAAACTTCCCCTTTGATTAAGTTGTATAATTAGAAAAAAAAGCTTTTTTTTTAACTTTGATGATTATAGAACTAACTGATATATTTTTGACTTACTGACTTGTTGTTTTCTATTATATTATATGTGTTATCGTGAAAAAAGTTGCAATTTAGTTGTATAAAAAGTCATCGAAGATAACATAAAGTTCCAACTTTTATGACCTTTTCAGAACGATTCATGATACTTCAAAATGTCAAACATGTCAATTTTGAGTTTGAAAGCTGCCAAGCTACCTGTTAGAAAACATTTCTAAAACTTTAAAATACAATATAAATAAAAAAAAACTACCCGTTATGAGTACTCCAAATAAACGAAAAGACGTCATGGAAGGTAAAAACTACATATAACAGAAACAAAAAGGGATTATTCCCTTAAAATCCGGTTTGAATGTAACAAACAACTTATCAACATCATATTTTTTCTGTTTCAGATAACAAGGCTACTAAAAGACCTAAAAAGGAATGTCCTTATGGAGAGAAATGTTTCAGACTGAACCCTATACACTTCAAAGAGTTCAGCCATGAACATTGTAAGTAAATAAAACAGTTTTTTAAATCATAACACAGAGGGCATATGGAAGGCATACTACATTCCAAATTTTATTAAATGAGTATCCCAGTTAGTTCCTGTTAAATTAATACTCATATTAAGGATAGTTGCCTTGTTTAATAGTAAAATGACAGTTTTAGCTAGAATTCTTTGAATAAGAGTAAAGAATAGAATAGAATACTATTTACTATATACACCATAATATAAGTTACAGAAATGATTGATGAAGAATACACTACATAGGGTGACACAATGTGCAGCCGTATTGTCAGAAGCGATCTTTTCAAGACAACCTTTGTATGATTTTTACAGAGAAATAAAAGACAATACTTTAGGTAGTATCAGGTGTACATATTTTATTTGTATAGAATACTAGCTGACTCGGCAAACATTGTTTTGTCAAAAAAAAATACCCTACCACCTATTCTCATAACTACTGAACATACACTCAAAATTCCATGATAATCGGTCGAGCCATTTCGGAGGAGTTCAGTAACAAATACCGTGACACGAGATTTTTATATATTAGATTAAATGACTTTTTGACAATATAGTTAGAGTTTTCTGATAGTTACAACCTAGGTTTCTTTAAGTCAAGAGTGAATAGGTTACTTCTGAGCAAGCATGTTCCATCGTCAACCACATCATTTCTTTCCATCAGATGAGATAGTAAATAAACATTTGGTTTTTGAGAATTTTTCCCATGTTTTAAATAGTCATTCTGGTATTTGGGCCATAGATAAATCATTTGCCTAGCCTATTTTGGGGTCGGCTTCCAGTCAAACCAGATTCACTGCATACCAGTATTTTATGTGAAGAGGCTGCCTACTGGACCTCCACAACCCACTATCTGGGTAACGCGATAGTTCTTGGCAAGACTGGAGTCATATTTAACTGGCTTCTGACAACCCGTAACAACTGCCAAGAATCTACAAATGGCAGCCGGGAATAACGGTAACGTGCTTGCTGAGGCATGAAGGAAATCCGTCTTCCACAGACTAACCTTGGCAAGCGTTGCTTAACCTTGAATATCAACCCATGCGGATGTTATTCTTTAGCCACAAGCACAGATAATTACATACACTCACATGTCCTGTGACGGCACGGATTCAAATAGGTTCGGACCTGATTAGAAAGTCCGATACGTTCAGGTACCTTGGATCCGTGCTGCACGAGTCTGGCAACGTGGACGACGATGTCCAAGCACGTATAGGCGCGGCTTGGGCGAAGTGGCGCGAGGTAACGGGCGTTGTATGCGACCGCAAAATGCCTCCTAAGCTCAAGGGGCAGATATATAAATGCATCATACGGCCTGTCCTACTGTACGGCGGTGAATGTTGGCCAGCACTAAGCAGACACACCCAGGAGCTTCGCGTCACGGAGATGAAGATGCTGAGGTGGATGAGTGGCGTAACGCGATCCGATCACATACGCAACTCTTTCATCAGAGGTAGTCTTGGTGTCCGTGACGTGGGGGAAAAACTGCAAGAGTGTCGTCTGCGATGGTATGGCCACATCATTTTTTTTTTTTTTTTTTACTAATAATAGGCACGCTCTTGACCACCATCTCACCTGATGGTAAGCGATGATGTGGTGTGGTGTGTGGTGGGCGCCCTATGGAGTACGTTGGTCGGGGATGCATGAATATGGCTGTTCTTGGGGCTAGGTCCCGTGGTCGCCCTCGCAAGCGCTGGTTGGACGTCGTTAAGTCCGACATGAGAGCCAATGGCCTAACTGAGAAGGATGTTCAAGATCGGGCAAAGTGGAGGAAGCTAAGTAGGAAGGCGGACCCTGGCAATAGCCGGGATTAACGCCAGGTAGAAGAAGAAGAAGACAGATAATTACATACACTAAAATCAAATATCTTCAAAATCTGTCTAGCCGTTCATGAGTTACCAAGTCAATCAAATATCTGTTGTAACTTTAGTTAATTTCTTTATTTCAGTGGAATCAATCCTCGACTCATACACGGGGAGTGGAGACTTCCCGATACCGGCAAAGCTGTTCAGTCAGAAGCAGATGTACATTGACCAGTTGAAAATGATCATCCACAAGCAGTTGTACACTCCGGGCAAAAACTTTGAGTCCGAGCAGGGGTGTAGGTGAGTTAAAAAGTTTTTTTTTTTTTCCGTTTATGGCAACTGAGCCGAATAGTCGGATCGACTATTCTGCCAGTGTCACGTCGTGACGGCAGCACAGAGAGGCAGGCCGTCGAACTTGGTATTTCGTGGTAGGTGTTAGTAGCTGAAAAGACGAACACATGGGTTAGTAGAACAGATAATCCTATTTACCAGCTAAATACTACACTATATACAACATATAAACTAGTTTATACTATATACAGACTAAAAAAAGTTAAAGAGTTAAAAAGTTATTGTAAATCATTTTTAGTGTTCCTTACCTAAAGTGTAAGCAAACAAACCCTATTACTGAACCACCACTGTCTGTCCGTCTGTCCATCCGTATCTCTGTCTGTCAGTGGGTTTTATCACAAGAACCGTAATAAGTAGACAGTTTAAATTTTCACAGAAGGTACCGCTATAACAACATAATATATAATAAAAATTTAACTAAGTTAAATGAAAGGCAGTTCCCGAACAAGAAACATGTTTATACGGCTTATGGTACGGAACCCTTCATATGAGAGTCCGACTCACAGTTGGCCAGTGTTCAAGAAGATTGTGGCTAAAATTAAATGATAACAGCTTTACATTAAGCTGTTGTTCCCAGCTGTCATTTGTAGATTTTAGACATTCATGACAGATTGTCAGAAGCCAGAAATCTGTCACCAGACTTGGCAAGCAGTATCACGTTACCAAATTAATGGGTTGTGGAGGTCATATAGACATTTGCTTTATGTAAAATACCTGAAAAGGAATCATTGTTTTGCACTCATTATATTTGACCTTCCCACACCCCCATGTAACGCGCCGTAACGTACGTTTTTCTGTACTCCCCCTCCCCCCAAGTAAAACGTTACGTACCCACCAAGTGACCATTTTTAATGTTCCATTTGAAATTTTGAGGAAAAAAAGTTTTAAAATATTCGTGAGAGAATCTCTCTACGCGACCGTTAAAGGGTTAAAATAACGCGTAGTTGTCCCCCCAAATTCGTTACGCAATACTTGGACGCTCCTTTAAACTAAAACACTTATTGTTTCTCTACAGCACATCATCCTCAAAAGAAGACCCAGTTTCAAAACCAGAACAGAAGAGCACAGAAGATAAAAATACAGAAGACAAGTCAAGATTGCCAGTCAAACAGAGGGATAAGAGCAAATCCCCAGTCAGCAATCAACAGAGAAGTGGGGAGAATAGTAAGAGAAGTGAGAGTAGAAGTGGGGAGCATAGTAGAAGTTCAATGAGTGGGAGTGGAGAGAGCAGTAGAGCATCGTCGTCTAGCGGAAGAGAGAGTAAGAATGGTAAGATATTAGTAAGCATGACGGTCTTCTACAGATTGTACTTCGGTGAGTGTGCCCAAGAACTCCACGACCTCATCCCACCGGCCCCCTTCTACCATCGGACAAACAGACGCAGTGCAACGTACCATCCCTACCTTGTTGCTATTCCACCAATTCGCACTAAGCGTTTCCAAACGTCTTTTATAATGCGCACAGCAAAGGAGTGAAACTCTCTGCCTGCGTCTGTGTTTCCAAATGCTTACAACCCTAATCTCTTCAAAGTTGGAGTGAACAGGCTCCTTCTGGGTAAGCTCGCTCCATCGTAGACTTTGTCTTTGTCATCTCTGACCTAGACTAGAGTCAAGAGCTCACGCTCATGCTTGGCTCAAATAAACGCTTTTTCTTTCTTTCTTTCATCACAAATAAAAAAAAAGCATTTATTTTTACAAATAATGGGCGTGGCAATTTTGTATGGCAATGTTGTAGCAAATAATATTGTGTCCTCGTGAAAATATTTAAAGATGGTCAGAGTCTTACTTTAAACCCGACCGTGTTCCTTCAAATGCCTTTGCGTTCCAAGGCCCCATTGAGGATTGACCTTCTTACAGTTTTTTGAACTTTCCCAGACAGTGACTACCGACCCATAGTACAACCGACCCGGCGGCCCGAAGACTTCCTGTCCGTAGTGCGTCCCAAAGGAAAGATGGCCGCCAAACACGCCGCTAGCGCCCCCTACCATATCTTCTACACAACTATCACGGATGCCAAGGAGACACATGCGCAACCATACTCGATTACTTTTCAAGGTAAATCATAACCAGTGTTTAATTTTATTTATTTAATCTAATGCAGTTTTGTATGAATAAATTTTTCTTCAGCTTTTTAATAATAGGTCTTTACCTATGAAATTGCCGTTTTGTATGAAAAAATTTAAACGAATTTTTTTCATGTATTTTTTATTTGTATTAATCGAAGTAATCACCCATGCAATCAATGCATCTTTGCCAACGCATTGGCAGTTTATTGATGCCCTTCTTAAAGAAATCAGCTGGACGGGAGGCAACAAATTCTTCAAAGGCATTTTGTACTGCCTCTCGGGTATTGAATTTTTTTCCCGCCAAGAAGTTATCCAAATTCTGGAGGTCTGGTGAGTAGGGCGGATGACGGAGAGCTTCCAACCCCAGTTCTTGCAACTTGGAGACCGTCTGCTGTGCAGTATGAGGTCGCGCGTTGTCGTGCAGGAGCAGCGGAGACGAGCGATTGACCAATGCTGGTTGGAGATGTGCCAGCTTCTCCATCATTGTGTTCAGTTCTTCACAGTACACATCTGCAGTAATGCTCACCCCGTTTGGTAAGAAGCTGTGATGAATCACACCGGCGCTAGACCACCAAACAGTGACCATCACTTTTCTAGGGGTAAGTTTTCGTTTAGGGCATTGTTTAGGTGCTGAACCAGGATCCAACCAACTTGCTGAGCGCTTGCGGTTATCAAACAGAATCCATTTTTCATCGCAGGTAACAATGCGGTTCAAAATTCCTTCATTTGTGTGTCTGTTGAGCAGTGCAAGGCACGTCTCGACGCGTACTTCGCGCTGGCGATCATTGAGTTCGTGGGGCACACATTTGTCAAGCTTTTTTACCTTGCCAATTGGACGCAAATGGACCAATATTGTTTTGACGCTAACGTCGAAAGCTGCTGCTAATTCAGCCGTAGATTGTGTATCATCAGCTTCCACAATCGCCTTTAATTCGTCATTGTCGACCAAAGTCTTCGGACGACCGCGAGGTTCATTTTTCAGGTCGAAATTTCCAGAACGGAAGCGAGCAAACCAATAACAGGTGGTGCGTTGGTTTGTAGTGTTAGCTCCGTAAACGTCGTTGATGTTGCGTGCCGCTTGTGCCGCGTTGCTGCCACGACGGTATTCATATTCCATAATTACTGGAATTTTTATCGCATCCATGATGACGAAAAAGATTGAAATGCGATGAAAATGTAACATTAATCAATAAACAAATGACTACTTTTGGAAAAAAAAACCATGTAAAAAAACCATATTTTGATTTGAAATGGCCAGTACTGCAGAACGGCAATTTCATAGGTAACTAGTTTAGGGTATGCAGTACAGAGAGTTATCATCGACCTAGCCTTTTCCCAACTATATTGGGGTCGGCTTCCAGTCAAATCGGATTTAGCTTAATACCAGTGTTATACCCAGTAACTGGGTAACACGGTACTTCATGGCAAGACGAGTCAGATTAACTGGCTTCTGACTATCCGTAACGACTGCCAAAGATCTACAAATGACAGCCGGGACCAACGGCTTAACGTGCTTTCCGAGGCACGGAGGAAACTCGGTATGTTAAGATGGTCACCCATCCACAGACCAACCTTAGCAAGCATTGCTTAACCTTAAAGATCGACCCGTGCGGCTGTTATTATCTAGCCACGAGCTCCACAGAGAGTAAAATCCCGCAAACCTCCATTGAAAAGGGAGGATCCTTCGACCAGACGGTTGTTGTATCTGGCGGGCAACTGACCGACAGTTGATATTCGGGCTGATGTATATGTTCAAAATCGCACGATAAACCCTGCTTGCGCTATGCGGGATTTTAGTTTGCTGCTAGTTGGATAGATGGCGTCGCGATTCTTTTTTTTGCGATGTAGATTTGCTTCGTTGTTTTTTTTTTATTTGAGAAGGGTTTGCTCTTGACTCTAGTCTATGTCAGAGATGACAGAGACAAGTCTACGATGGAGCGAGCCTACCCAGAAGGAGCCTGTTCACTCTAACTTTGAATTATAGAGAGTTTTTTCTTGTGGCGGCATTGATGTCGTGGTGAATCTGTTTACTTTATATTTTGGGTATAGACAATCTTAAATGAGGCCTAGTGGTATCTCGACACTATAAGCACTTCGCCCGCGACTTCGTCCGCGTTGCTATGTTCTTAAGAATCTCTATTTTTGTCTAGAAATAAATACATAATATAGCCTATGTTACTCAGGGATAATGTAGCGTTCTAATGGTTAAAGGAGGAGTTCCGTATCCAAAGAGTAACCAATGGAACCCTATTTTCTGTCCGTCCGTCCGTCCATCCGTCTCTCGGTCCGTTTGTCTGTCAGCGGGCTGTATCTCAAGAACCGTAATAGGTAGACAGTTGAAATTTTCACAGAGTGTGTATTTCTATTGCCGCTACAACAAGAAATAATAAAAATTAAATTAAATTAAAAATTAGAAGGGCATCCCATACATGAAACGTCATTTTTTTCGGTTTATGGTACGGAACCCTTCGTGTGCGAGTGCGACTCGCACTTGCCCGTTTTTTTATATTTAGATAGAAAATGAACTGGGTATTAAATTAAAGTATTATTTTCAGAGATTTTGGACCGCAGTCTGGGCGAACTAAAATGTTCTTTACAAATCAACTTCATGGTGGAAATCGGATGGCTGTTGGCTCAATATTACTTTGCTGGATATAGGTATGTAAAAAAAAAAAATCGGCCAAGTGCGAGTCGGACTCTCACACGAAGGGTTCCGTACCATAAACCCTAATTTTTATTATTTACTTGTTGACCCGCGCAACTTCGTCTGCGTTACAATTTTCATACTGCTCCGCTCCTATTTGTCTTGGTGTGATGATATATAGCCTATAGCCTTCCTCGATAAATTGGGTATCCAACACTGAAATAATTTTTCAAATCAGACTATAGGTGGCAGCACAGAAATGTCACTGT
Source organism: Lacanobia oleracea (assembly GCA_950371165.1). Taxonomy (NCBI): domain Eukaryota; kingdom Metazoa; phylum Arthropoda; class Insecta; order Lepidoptera; family Noctuidae; genus Lacanobia; species Lacanobia oleracea. The sequence continues at coordinate 11,091,870 of OX493415.1, read as the reverse complement.
CAAGTATGTTTCAAGTAAAAAATTCGAAATAGCTACGCTAGATGGCACCGTCTTCTGCGCACGTCCCCCTAAACTGAGCGTGCAGGAACCACAGGTGGCAGCACAGAAGCGTCAATGTCAAGTATGACTGGTAAAACTTCGAATATGCGACACTAGATGGCGTAGTCAACGCCGTGCACGGTCCCTATCGGGATTGGCTTCCAGTTTAAGGATAAAAAGTAGCTTAAATGCGATGCCACATAATTTGAGTCTTTCCCTAAGGGGTTCCAACTTTATCCTATGATAGTCATGATTCTCGCATGGTGACTTTACCTTGAAATCATCATCTGCCTAGCCTTTTCCCAACTATATTGGGGTCGGCTTCCAGTCAAACCGGATTCAGCTGAATACCAATATTTTACGTGGAGCGGCTGCCTACCAGACCTCCACAACCCGTTAACTGGGTTACACCGTACTTCATGGCAAGACTGGAGTCAGATTTACTGGCTTCTGACAATCCGTAACGACTGCCAAAGATCTACAAATGACAGCCGGGATTAACGGCTTAACGTGCTTTCCGAGGCATGGAGGAAACTCGGTATGTTAAGATGGTCACCCATCCACAGACCAATCTTGGCAAGCGTTGCTTAACCTTAAAGATCGACCCGTGCGGCTGTTATTATTATAAGGTTGAATGTCATCTGTGGAACTCGTGGCTAGATAATAACAGCCGCACGGGTTGGTCTCCAAGGTTAAGCAACGCCTACTAAGGTTGATCTGTGGATGGGTGACCATCTTAACATAACGAGTTTCCTCCGTGCCTCGGAAAGCACGTTAAGCCGTTGGTCCCGGCTGTCATTTGTAGATCTTTGGCAGTCGTTACGGATAGTCAGAAGCCAGTAAATCTGGCTCCAGTCTTGCCATGAAGTACCGTGTTACACAGTTACTGGGTTGTAGAGGTCTGGTAGGCAGCCGCGTAAAATACTGGTATTCAGCTAAATTCGGTTTGAATGGAAGCCAACCCCAATATAGTTGGGAAAAGGCTAGGCAGATGATGAAGGTTGAATGTCATCTACAAATTCAAACAGTAACACTCAAAATTAAATTTTAATTCCCTACAAATAAGGTTCATTTTCTTTCAGCGAGAAGAAGCTAACTATTCTCTACGGTGAAGACTGTTCAGATCTCAAAAACATTAATAAAAAGAAACCTCAAGTGGACGCTCATTATGTTACTATGTCTACGCCTTTTGGAAAACATCACACGTAAGTCAAACAATAAAGAACTTTATTTCAATATTCATTAAGGTGGTTTTAGAATGACCAGCGGGTCCAAAAAGGCCACTATAGAATCAGAAAGTGTGCTTTTTGATTCTATAGCTACCCGAAACTGTCAAATTTTCCCATTCAACCTTGAACCTTATGCTTTAGCGATAAAGACTAAAATGAAATTTGACAGTTTATTGTGTGATTAATATTATGATCTTAATTTTTTTGAGTAAATATTCACTTAAGGTGGATGCTCCAGGGTAGCCCGCGAAATTCAAATATTTTTATGATTTTTGCAATTTGCCGGTCAGTGTGAAGCTGTATGTTGAACAAAATACGATTCGCGGCCGTAACGCGTATTTGTCTAAAGAATTATAACCATTTTAATCTTCAATATAGCCCTCTAAGTTCATGAAGCTCTATAGAATGACTTTTTCATGAAATAACCATTCTATAGGGCTACTAGCACTTCGCCCGCGACTTCGTTCGCGCGGGTTTAGTTAGAACTCCACGAACTTTATCTCCCATGTAATCTCATTTATAGGGTATATGAAAATTACAGTTCGCGTCAGCGTGGTTTGCCCCTCAGAAGTTAGGTTTGCCTAAAATATTTTTTTGTTTATACGTATTATACTATAAACAAGTAACAAAAACTACCAGTAACAATAAAAATATCAAAAGTAACACAACAAACACATACACCACAAGAACATAAATCAAACTGTAAGAAATAACCAAAATAAATCATTAAAAACAATAACAACGTGAAACACTTTTCGCATCCACAGTCGTATTGCATTGAGCAAGCGAGACACACTTATGCATCGAACGTATACGAGCGAGTGAGATGCCATTACACCCGCGCGCTTGCGCTAATCCGCGCATGCGCGAGCTATCCGCGCATGCGCGGTTGTATGTTGTATGTTGTCAAACTGACATCCTGCGCAGCCGATTGCGGTGTACTTTGCGGAGGCAAACTTGCGTGATATGAACGGTACTTATTAATTAAATTAAATTTTATTTATTTCGAGTAACGGAGACTCATATACTCAAACAATACATAAAACACATAAAATACAACACAGAAAACATAAAACACATACACATAAAAGACAGACAGGAAGTTACAGACAGCACTAAGCAAAAACGAACATGAACATTCACCCCGTAACAATATGCCTGCTACAGCATTGCCGGATGTAGGGGCAATCCAGTCTGTTAGCGATCATTGCCAGGACGGTGTTGGCGCTGCCCCGCACTCTGCGCACCAAAGACGCGCACCGCTTGCGCATCGTCGCATGAAAGCAGTCGGTGCGCGCCTCCGCGAACATGCCCGAGGCGCTAGAGTGTCGGGGCAGCCTCAACACCGCCCTAAACGCGGTATTAAACTGAACGCGGAGGGCGCTGTATGCTGTATGTATTAATAGACTAAGCGTAGGGCAGTTCGTTCACTCGCAACATTTTACTTAGTTAGAGTATTTTTGAAACCGTCGTAACGTCCGATATGGATAACTTAAAGTAATAATAATAATAATAATTGTTTATTGATCAAGAAGGTACAGATTTTAAGAAAAAGAACTTAAACTAGTAACAGCAAGATAGTTTTACAAGTTTATGAACTATACTATATGATAGAACAAAATGAAGTACATGGTACATCTGTTGACAATATACGTTTCCCTGTCTCTTAAACTAGGGTATACCTGTATCTTAAGAGACAGTTGACGGCCAAAAGGCTAAGTTCTTATATTACATATTTAATAAGTGAGGACACTGTCGATCTATCCATCCACAATTAAACAATTATCAGAAAATGATAACAAAGAATAAAATTAAATAGTTAAATTGTTGATAGTCTTGTGAGTGTGTAATGTGTATGCATGTGTGTGTGTGTATGTGAGTGCGTGTATATGTGTGTGCGTATGTGCATGAGCGTGCAAATGCTAGGTTAAGTAAGTTAAAAGTGATTCTGTGTGATCATAATCTTGTTGGAGTAGCCTCTCAGTGAGTTTCTGTTTAACTTCCCATTTTGTCAGATCAAGTTTATTTAGATTTTTATGAATTTTTCTGTAAATGAGAGAGCTGAGAATAAGATATTGATGTTTGGCAAAGGTTGTTCTATGAGAAGTACTTGGAGGGATAAAGGTAAGTTTTTTCTGGTTGGGAGGGGGTAGGGATGAATGTTTTTTAACGACCGAGTAGAGCACAAAGAGTTGACGAACTGTAAGAACTTTACAGTCGGAATACAGTTGAGGTGTTGGGTATCTGTAGGGTTTTCTGATCATAACTTTAAGTATAGCTCGCTGTGCTCTCTCTAGTATGAGAAGTAGTGTTTTACATGCCCCTCCCCACACCGTAATACAATATCCTAGTACCGATTGACACAGGCCAAAGTACACCATTTTTAAAGTGTCGAGATTAGCAGATTCTCTCAAGGACTTAAAAATATGTAAGAGACGGAGGGTTCTGGTGGTGAGAGCCTCAATTTGTTTATTCCATCTTAGTTCACTATCTATTTGTACACCCAGATATTTAACGCTGATTGTTCTGGTAAGTTTAGGACAGTTGCATGATCTGAGCGTACTAGAAGGGACCTGGCATGAGTGAGCAGTAATCGAGAACGTGTCTGATAAATGATTAATGAATAAGAAAGTGTAATTTACATGCACATAACCAACCTTAATTATTAACTAATTTAAATAGATAAGGATTAATATCATGATACTAAAATCACCACTATTCCATGTCACCCGGGTTTTGATTGAATAATTTAAACAAAAAGCGGTCATTGTGACTTAACCATAATAGTTAGATACATACCCTCGCAGACATTTTTGTAGATATTCATGTCCTCTATAAAACTGTAGTACATCACTTTGCTCTATTGTCAATAGTTTCCACAGCGTACGCGATATAAGGATCTTTTTTGGTTATTTTTTCACACCTTGGGTTACATTATCGAAGTTTTCATACGGATCCCTAACTTTTTTTAAATATCCTATAGCCCATGTTTATCAAGGTTAATGTAAGATTCTAATGTTCGTTTATCATTATCATTTATAATATGTAAAATTTATTTATCATTATCATTTAGCATTATCACTACCATTATCATTTATCATTATCACTTTCTTTATTAATTTACCTTACATATATATTATATTTTTAAATATTTGAATAAAATAAATAAAAAAACATTTAAAAATATAAAAATAGTAGCCCACCGATATCGGGAACAGGGTCCAAGCTACCGGTGGTCAGGGCTCCAGAGAAAGGAACCTCCTGACAATGCGAGCCGCGTCCAGAAGTACCGCTTTCTGAATCAAGCCCTTGATCCAGCTGCCCAACGAGAGCCTCCTAAGGTGTTGGTCGAGGCTCGTGACTATTAAGCCATTGGCCGACACGACTATCGGTACAATGATTGCGGAGTCCACTTCCCACATGTCGACAACCTCGCGAGCCAAGTCAATATACTTGATTTGTTTGTCTTTCTCGGCTTACACGAGGTTCTCGTCATGCGGGACGGTTATGTCAACAATCATTGCACGCCTCACAATTCGGTCCACCACCACTATATCAGGTTTATTGGCAACAATAGTCCTGTCATTATCACTTATCATTATCACTTATCATTATTACTTATCATTATCACTTATCATTATCACTTATCATTTATCAATATATGAATTGTTTCAGCAAAATGATGATCTTGTGCTACGAAGACGGGTCTCTACGAGTGGTGATATCTACGGCCAACCTATATCTCGACGACTGGGAGAATAGGACGCAGGGGTATGGACTTTTAATACTAAATCCTGCTAATATTACACGAAGATAAGATAAGATAACAGCCGCACGGGTCGATCTTCAAGGTTAAGCAACGCTTGACAAGGTTGGTCTGTGGATGGGTGAACGTCTTAACATACCGAGTTTCCTTCGTGCCTCGGAAAGCACGTTAAGCCGTCATTTGTAATTCTTTGGCAGTCGTTACGGATAGTCAGAAGCCAGGTAATATGACTACAGTCTTGCCATGAAGTACCGTGTTACCCAGTTAATGGGTTGTGGAGGTCTGGTAGGCAGCTGCTCCGTAAAATACTGGTATTCAGCTAAATCTGGTTTGACTGGAAGCCGACCCCAATATAAAAGTAATCAAGAGATTCCTTTCTCCATTAAACATTCTGTCACGCTATAATACTTAAAATGTTTTATAACGCCTACCACAAAGTGTAAAATTCAACGACCAGCCTTTGTGCTGCCGTCACGACGTGATGCTGGCAGAATAGTTGGAACCGGCTCAGTTGCCATAAAGGAAAAAAAAGTTAGGAGGTCCCATTGGCGTTGACCCCGTGGTCATCAGCTGACTTAAAATCCTAATAGCCGGGCCGCATGGTGCCGTAAAAGAATAATACCATCCCATCACTTCCCGTGGGTGTCGTAAGAGGCGACTAAGGGACTCGCCAGAGAATGGGCAGCAGCGTTCTCTGTAAAACTCAACACCATACACTGCGATGACAACCCGCCTGCCAAGCGTGGCGATTATGGCAACCCCCCCGTTTTGGGGGAGGCCAATGTCCAGCAGTGGACGTTTTTCGTCATTTGGTTTAGGTTAGGGTACAAAAACTATGATCAGTGACCCCCAGATCAGCTTCAACTCAATAAATCATCTTTTTCAGCCTCTGGTTCAGTCCCTCCTGCCCGGAACTACCACCAGATGCTATGCCTCATGATGGAGAGTCGCCCACGATGTTCAAGAAGTGTCTGTTGCGCTACCTGAACCACTACCATCTTCCACAGCTTGCTTACTACGTCGACAGGGTCAAGAGATGCGACTTTACTCATATCAAGTGAGTATCTGTACCTTAGCGGCTCGTGGCTGAGTCAGAGACGCATTGCGAGCGAGCGATACCTAGGAGTCCAATGAACGCCCCAGCCGCCGCAACTGAAGAAGAAGCCCCGGGCGTCGGGAGCCGCAGGACGATTCTCGCCACCTACTGCGCGGGGCAAGGACATAGAGCAGTGGGTGGCTCGCCGGCTGATCAGAACCAGGCCCGGGGCGACGGCGCGCTGTGTTCCCAACGCGCCTCAAGGAGATGTCAGCATTACAGACGGGGCTCGCTAGAGGCAGTGCCTGCTGGGGCTGCGGACTTCGTTCGAAAGAGGAACCGTACCCTGGAACGTAAAGGGCACTAGGAGGAACACGGATGGGTTTTAGTCAGTAAGAGTCTGACACTCCCTACTGTTGTACCCAGAGCAGGAGGAGTTTGATTTGACTCCTTTTTTTTTTAATGACTCCACCGCTCTGGTTACAGCAGGAGGGAGTGTCAGACTCTTACTGACTAAAACCCATCCGTGTTCCTCCTAGTGCCCTTTGCGTTCCAGGGCTGCGGTGACTCTATCGAACAAATTCCCCAACCCTGGTAGGCACTGGCCCTAGCGGACCCCTTCTTCAGTGCTGACATCTCTTTGAGGCGCGCACACAACGCGCCGTCGACCTGGGCCAGGGAGCCTACTCTCAAGCCTTAGTTGCGGGCGTAATTTACTGCGTATCACCTAACCACTATACTCGGAATTTTAATTCGATTCCAGATTTGACAATTTCAGTGTTGCAACGTTATGACAAGTACTAAATAGTGACGTTGCGAAATTATTCGATATGGAAATGGAATATTTCCGTATCGATTCTTCTCGTTTATAATTTTACTCTCGTAAACTAAGTATATCAGGAAATTAAATATTTCTGAACCGATAATTTAGTTTTGACGATTAATTAACGATCTGAGACTTTTTTTTTATAATTGTGTGTGAAATAAATAAAAAAATGTGATCATGAAGGAACATGACAAATAAACAATAAAACAACGTAACAACACTTTAACAAAAACCCAACAAAATATCGATTCGCAATGAAATAAGATATTCGTGCAGTCAGACTGGGAGAATGAAGCCGAATGACACGATAAACTAAATGGCGATAGCTGCACGAGCGCGCACGGGTTGCCAATACTGAAAACTATCTAGGCTCTTTTATTATAAGTTTTGTTTTTAATGTAAAAACAAAAATATTAACTTTTTATAAATAGAGCAGCGATTACTAATTAATAAATAATTATTATGAATAATTATGTATTTATTTAAATAAAAATCAATAATTTAGTCTTTAATTGGCACACTGATGGCACACACACTGATTGTTTATCGATTTTTGTGTTCATCACTACACTGTTATATGTGGTATCATTATTTCACAAAATGACAGTAGCTAATGTCAAATCTGGAATCGAATTAAAATTCATAGTATAAGAATTAATGACAACACGATTTGACAGTTACTGTAAAGTCGTGTTGTCTTTCATTCTTAGTTCGGGTTCGGGACTAATCGTAAGTCGGTGTTACGGAGTAGAATATGCCCATAACAACGCCCGAAACTACGGACTTCGGGCGTAGAGAGTAGCCCCCCTGGTTCTGATCAGACAGCGAGCTCGACTAACACGTAAACAAAAAAATAAGACGATATAGTTCGTTGAAAACTCTTATGACGTCACTTGTAAGAACATTTTTATAGAAGAGTGACGTAAAGCAAGAAATACGTGTGTCCAATATTTTCCGATAATCTAACTGACGAACTAAATAGAATCATATTTGTTTTACTCAGTAATCATCCATATGTTCTTGTATTTAATTTGAAACATGTCATCAACTTTACTTTTTATTAATAAACTAATTGATCCGCGCAACTTCGTCTGCGTCACAATTTTCATTACTGCTCCGCTCCTATTGGTCTTAGCGTGGTGATATTATAGCCTATAACCTTTCTCGATAAATGGGCTATCTAACACTGAAATATTTTTTCAAATCGGACCAGTAGTTCCTGAGATTAGCGCGTTCAAGTAAACAAACAAACAAACTCTTCAGCTTTATATATTAGTATAAGATAAAAAAATATAATAAAAGCTACGACGACCATCTGTCGAAGCTGGCGTTACGCGGTTGGGTAAAGGGCCTGATACAGAAGGCAGTACTCCTCGATACGGCTCGTATTGTGACGAGGTTCCTTTCTCTGGAGCCCTAACCACCGGGAGCTTGGACTCTGCTCCCGACATCGGCGGACTACTATTTTTAAAGAAATATTTAAAAATGAAAAAACTAATTAATACTATAATTAATTTCCAGCGTATTCCTCGTAGCATCAGTACCGGGCTCCCACTTCGACTTAGATTGGGGAATGACCCGGGTGGGCTCGCTGTTGAGGCAGCATTGTTGTGTGCCCCCCGAGGAAACCCGACAGTGGCCGCTAATAGCGCAGGCGAGCAGCATCGGCAGCTATGGAAAGGAAGCTAAGGTAACTGGAAACCTTTACTTATTTAAGAACTAGCCGTTTTTCCCGCGACTTCATCATCATCATATTACCAGAAAAACGTCCACAGCTGGACTTAGGCCTCCCCCAAAGGGAGGGTTTGCTATAATCGCCACGCTTGGCCGGCGGGAGAACAGACATGAACAGAACTGACGCAATGCTACACAACGCAACGCAACGCAACGTGACGCAATGCAACGCAACGAAATGCAATGCAACGCAATGCAACGGGAAAAGACAAGACACGACACGACACGACACGTCATGACACGACACGACACGACACGACACGACACGACACGACACGACACGACACGACACGACACGACACGACACGACACGACACGACACGACACGTATTCGGAGCACCACGCCTCATTTAATACGTTCTAATGCTGTTTATTTTGACAGTTATGGCTGACCGGGGATTTCCTACACAATTTTACCAAAATCAAGAATCAGTCGCAGTTGTTATCAAGTCCGCCTGAGTTGAAGATTGTGTATCCATCGTTAGGTAAGTTTATTCAAGCTGCTAGTCTATTTTGTAAATAACCATTTTGATATCGAGCTTCACCTGAGTGACAAACCTCACAAAGTGAACTTTATTGCACACGACATAAAGGTCTTAAGTTTGACGTAATTTGATACTCACCTCGGATTCCGCTGTCGAGTCACGAAAATGTTGTTACAGAATAGCACTACTGGTGTTAGTTCAATGACCTTTATATGACAGTCGGTATCATAACGCCCTCGCCTTTGCCTCGGCCACAATGATAAATAATCAGGCGTAGATAACGACGAAAAAAAAAAAAATTTGACAAGTGCGAGTCGGACTCTCCCACCAAGGGTTCCGTACAAATTTTTAGGTACAAATTACGAATAATAAATAATTATTGATAGAGGATATATTTTAATTATGAATTAATTACAAATGTGTAGTTTTTAGACTTTTCCCTATACTTGTAGTATAAGATGATATTACTTGCCAAATCTCATAGTTCTATAACTTTTGTTTGCGGCATAAACGGCCGTATCTTTTTTTTTGCGTTAACATAAAAGTTTGATTTTTTCATACCTTCAAGGGAGTGTAGATTTGAGTATATGGTTTTAATTTCAACTCGATATTTTCACGCGTTCCCGATATAGTGCTTTCTCGATCAAAATTATGCAATAGTAAATTTTCGCCCAAAATTTCTATTATTTATTTATTATTTACACTCAACAGAAAACGTACGACAATCTCATGACAATCTACTGGGCGGTGGGTGTCTGCCCTACGCCGCCGACGCTCACGCTAAGCAGCCGTGGTTGAACGCTTTCTTGTAGTAAGTATACCGTGATGTAGTAGTTCAACAGATAACGTACGACAATCTCATGACAATCTACTGGGCGGTGGGTGTTTGCCGTATTCGGCTGACGCTCTCGCTAAGCAGCCGTGGTTGAACGCTTTGTTGTAGTAAGTATACCATGATGTAGTAGTTCAACAGATAACGTACAACAATCTTATGACAATCTACTGGGCGGTGGGTGTCTGCCGTATTCGGCTGACGCACTCGCTAAGCAGCCGTGGTTGAACGCTTTCTTGTAGTAAGTATACCGTGATGTAGTAGTTCAACAGATAACGTACGACAATCTCATGACAATCTACTGGGCGGTGGGTGTCTGCCGTATTCGGCTGACGCTCTCGCTAAGCAGCCGTGGTTGAACGCTTTCTTGTAGTAAGTATACCATGATGTAGTAGTTCAACAGATAACGTACAACAATCTTATGACAATCTACTGGGCGGTGGGTGTCTGCCGTATTCGGCTGACGCACTCGCTAAGCAGCCGTGGTTGAACGCTTTCTTGTAGTAAGTATACCGTGATGTAGTAGTTCAACAGATAACGTACGACAATCTCATGACAATCTACTGGGCGGTGGGTGTCTGCCGTATTCGGCTGACGCTCTCGCTAAGCAGCCGTGGTTGAACGCTTTCTTGTAGTAAGTATACCATGATGTAGTAGTTCAACAGATAACGTACGACAATCTCATGACAATCTACTGGGCGGGGGTGTCTGCCGTATTCGGCTGATGGTCTCGCTAAGCAGCCGTGGTTGAACGCTTTCTTGTAGTAAGTATACCATGATGTAGTACTTCAACAGATAACGTACAAGAATCTTATGACAATCTACTGGGCGGTGGATGTCTCCCGCATGCGGCTGACACTCACGCTAAGCAGCCGTGGTTGAACGCTTTCTTGTAGTAAGTATACCGTGATGTAGTAGTTCAACAGAAAACGTACGACAATCTCATGACAATCTACTAGGCGGTGGGTGTCTGCCGTATTCGGCTGACGCTCACGATAAGCAGCCGTGGTTGAACGCTTTCTTGTAGTAAGTATACCGTGATGTAGTAGTTCAACAGAAAACGTACGACAATCTCATGACAATCTACTGGGCGGTGGGTGTCTGCCGTATTCGGCTGACGCTCACGATAAGCAGCCGTGGTTGAACGCTTTCTTGTAGTAAGTATACCGTGATGTAGTAGTTCAACAGATAACGTACGTCAATCTCATGACAATCTACTGGGCGGTGGGTGTCTGCCGTATTCGGCTGACGCACTCGCTAAGCAGCCGTGGTTGAACGCTTTCTTGTAGTAAGTATACCGTGATGTAGTAGTTCAACAGATAACGTACGACAATCTCATGACAATCTACTGGGCGGTGGGTGTCTGCCGTATTCGGCTGACGCTCTCGCTAAGCAGCCGTGGTTGAACGCTTTCTTGTAGTAAGTATACCATGATGTAGTAGTTCAACAGATAACGTACAACAATCTTATGACAATCTACTGGGCGGTGGGTGTCTGCCGTATTCGGCTGACGCACTCGCTAAGCAGCCGTGGTTGAACGCTTTCTTGTAGTAAGTATACCGTGATGTAGTAGTTCAACAGATAACGTACGACAATCTCATGACAATCTACTGGGCGGTGGGTGTCTGCCGTATTCGGCTGACGCTCTCGCTAAGCAGCCGTGGTTGAACGCTTTCTTGTAGTAAGTATACCATGATGTAGTAGTTCAACAGATAACGTACGACAATCTCATGACAATCTACTGGGCGGGGGTGTCTGCCGTATTCGGCTGATGGTCTCGCTAAGCAGCCGTGGTTGAACGCTTTCTTGTAGTAAGTATACCATGATGTAGTAGTTCAACAGATAACGTACAAGAATCTTATGACAATCTACTGGGCGGTGGATGTCTCCCGCATGCGGCTGACACTCACGCTAAGCAGCCGTGGTTGAACGCTTTCTTGTAGTAAGTATACCGTGATGTAGTAGTTCAACAGAAAACGTACGACAATCTCATGACAATCTACTAGGCGGTGGGTGTCTGCCGTATTCGGCTGACGCTCACGATAAGCAGCCGTGGTTGAACGCTTTCTTGTAGTAAGTATACCGTGATGTAGTAGTTCAACAGAAAACGTACGACAATCTCATGACAATCTACTGGGCGGTGGGTGTCTGCCGTATTCGGCTGACGCTCACGATAAGCAGCCGTGGTTGAACGCTTTCTTGTAGTAAGTATACCGTGATGTAGTAGTTCAACAGATAACGTACGTCAATCTCATGACAATCTACTGGGCGGTGGGTGTCTGCCGTATGCGGCTAACGCTCTCGCTAAGCAGCCGTGGTTGAACGCTTTCTTGTAGTAAGTATACCGTGATGTAGTAGTTCAACAGAAAACGTACGTCAATCTCATGACAATCTACTGGGCGGTGGGTGTCTGCCGTATGCGGCTGACGCTCTCGCTAAGCAGCCGTGGTTGAACGCTTTCTTGTAGTAAGTATACCATGATGTAGTAGTTCAACAGATAACGTACGACAATCTCATGACAATCTACTGGGCGGTGGGTGTCTGCCGTATTCGGCTGACGCTCTCGCTAAGCAGCCGTGGTTGAACGCTTTCTTGTAGTAAGTATACCGTGATGTAGTAGTTCAACAGATAACGTACGTCAATCTCATGACAATCTACTGGGCGGTGGGTGTCTGCCGTATGCGGCTAACGCTCTCGCTAAGCAGCCGTGGTTGAACGCTTTCTTGTAGTAAGTATACCGTGATGTAGTAGTTCAACAGAAAACGTACGTCAATCTCATGACAATCTACTGGGCGGTGGGTGTCTGCCGTATGCGGCTGACGCTCTCGCTAAGCAGCCGTGGTTGAACGCTTTCTTGTAGTAAGTATACCATGATGTAGTAGTTCAACAGATAACGTACGACAATCTCTTGACAATCTACTGGGCGGTGGGTGTCTGCCGTATTCGGCTGACGCTCTCGCTAAGCAGCCGTGGTTGAACGCTTTCTTGTAGTAAGTATACCGTGATGTAGTAGTTCAACAGAAAACGTACGTCAATCTCATGACAATCTACTGGGCGGTGGGTGTCTGCCGTATGCGGCTGACGCTCTCGCTAAGCAGCCGTGGTTGAACGCTTTCTTGTAGTAAGTATACCATGATGTAGTAGTTCAACAGATAACGTACAACAATCTTATGACAATCTACTGGGCGGTGGGTGTCTGCCGTATTCGGCTGACGCACTCGCTAAGCAGCCGTGGTTGAACGCTTTCTTGTAGTAAGTATACCGTGATGTAGTAGTTCAACAGATAACGTACGACAATCTCATGACAATCTACTGGGCGGTGGGTGTCTGCCGTATTCGGCTGACGCTCTCGCTAAGCAGCCGTGGTTGAACGCTTTCTTGTAGTAAGTATACCATGATGTAGTAGTTCAACAGATAACGTACGACAATCTCATGACAATCTACTGGGCGGGGGTGTCTGCCGTATTCGGCTGATGGTCTCGCTAAGCAGCCGTGGTTGAACGCTTTCTTGTAGTAAGTATACCATGATGTAGTAGTTCAACAGATAACGTACAAGAATCTTATGACAATCTACTGGGCGGTGGATGTCTCCCGCATGCGGCTGACACTCACGCTAAGCAGCCGTGGTTGAACGCTTTCTTGTAGTAAGTATACCGTGATGTAGTAGTTCAACAGAAAACGTACGACAATCTCATGACAATCTACTAGGCGGTGGGTGTCTGCCGTATTCGGCTGACGCTCACGATAAGCAGCCGTGGTTGAACGCTTTCTTGTAGTAAGTATACCGTGATGTAGTAGTTCAACAGAAAACGTACGACAATCTCATGACAATCTACTGGGCGGTGGGTGTCTGCCGTATTCGGCTGACGCTCACGATAAGCAGCCGTGGTTGAACGCTTTCTTGTAGTAAGTATACCGTGATGTAGTAGTTCAACAGATAACGTACGTCAATCTCATGACAATCTACTGGGCGGTGGGTGTCTGCCGTATTCGGCTGACGCACTCGCTAAGCAGCCGTGGTTGAACGCTTTCTTGTAGTAAGTATACCGTGATGTAGTAGTTCAACAGATAACGTACGACAATCTCATGACAATCTACTGGGCGGTGGGTGTCTGCCGTATTCGGCTGACGCTCTCGCTAAGCAGCCGTGGTTGAACGCTTTCTTGTAGTAAGTATACCATGATGTAGTAGTTCAACAGATAACGTACAACAATCTTATGACAATCTACTGGGCGGTGGGTGTCTGCCGTATTCGGCTGACGCACTCGCTAAGCAGCCGTGGTTGAACGCTTTCTTGTAGTAAGTATACCGTGATGTAGTAGTTCAACAGATAACGTACGACAATCTCATGACAATCTACTGGGCGGTGGGTGTCTGCCGTATTCGGCTGACGCTCTCGCTAAGCAGCCGTGGTTGAACGCTTTCTTGTAGTAAGTATACCATGATGTAGTAGTTCAACAGATAACGTACGACAATCTCATGACAATCTACTGGGCGGGGGTGTCTGCCGTATTCGGCTGATGGTCTCGCTAAGCAGCCGTGGTTGAACGCTTTCTTGTAGTAAGTATACCATGATGTAGTAGTTCAACAGATAACGTACAAGAATCTTATGACAATCTACTGGGCGGTGGATGTCTCCCGCATGCGGCTGACACTCACGCTAAGCAGCCGTGGTTGAACGCTTTCTTGTAGTAAGTATACCGTGATGTAGTAGTTCAACAGAAAACGTACGACAATCTCATGACAATCTACTAGGCGGTGGGTGTCTGCCGTATTCGGCTGACGCTCACGATAAGCAGCCGTGGTTGAACGCTTTCTTGTAGTAAGTATACCGTGATGTAGTAGTTCAACAGAAAACGTACGACAATCTCATGACAATCTACTGGGCGGTGGGTGTCTGCCGTATTCGGCTGACGCTCACGATAAGCAGCCGTGGTTGAACGCTTTCTTGTAGTAAGTATACCGTGATGTAGTAGTTCAACAGATAACGTACGTCAATCTCATGACAATCTACTGGGCGGTGGGTGTCTGCCGTATGCGGCTAACGCTCTCGCTAAGCAGCCGTGGTTGAACGCTTTCTTGTAGTAAGTATACCGTGATGTAGTAGTTCAACAGAAAACGTACGTCAATCTCATGACAATCTACTGGGCGGTGGGTGTCTGCCGTATGCGGCTGACGCTCTCGCTAAGCAGCCGTGGTTGAACGCTTTCTTGTAGTAAGTATACCATGATGTAGTAGTTCAACAGATAACGTACGACAATCTCATGACAATCTACTGGGCGGTGGGTGTCTGCCGTATTCGGCTGACGCTCTCGCTAAGCAGCCGTGGTTGAACGCTTTCTTGTAGTAAGTATACCGTGATGTAGTAGTTCAACAGATAACGTACGTCAATCTCATGACAATCTACTGGGCGGTGGGTGTCTGCCGTATGCGGCTAACGCTCTCGCTAAGCAGCCGTGGTTGAACGCTTTCTTGTAGTAAGTATACCGTGATGTAGTAGTTCAACAGAAAACGTACGTCAATCTCATGACAATCTACTGGGCGGTGGGTGTCTGCCGTATGCGGCTGACGCTCTCGCTAAGCAGCCGTGGTTGAACGCTTTCTTGTAGTAAGTATACCGTGATGTAGTAGTTCAACAGAAAACGTACGACAATCTCATGACAATCTACTGGGCGGTGGGTGTCTGCCGTATTCGGCTGACGCTCTCGCTAAGCAGCCGTGGTTGAACGCTTTCTTGTAGTAAGTATACCGTGATGTAGTAGTTCAACAGAAAACGTACGTCAATCTCATGACAATCTACTGGGCGGTGGGTGTCTGCCGTATGCGGCTGACGCTCTCGCTAAGCAGCCGTGGTTGAACGCTTTCTTGTAGTAAGTATACCATGATGTAGTAGTTCAACAGATAACGTACGTCAATCTCATGACAATCTACTGGGCGGTGGGTGTCTGCCGTATTCGGCTGACGCTCTCGCTAAGCAGCCGTGGTTGAACGCTTTCTTGTAGTAAGTATACCATGATGTAGTAGTAGTTCAACAGCACAGTCTCATCAATCAATCCTGCAAGGGTTCCGTTTTTTCCTTTTGATGTACGGAACGCTAAAAACGGTATAATTATTGTTTACGAAACGCTATGAGTTATATTTACGCTCCAATGTATAATTTAGACTCATTATACTATTTTTATGGGAAGCCAGCACTAGTATTCTTATTATAAACCCGAACTTATTCACATACATTATCATAACAGCCGAAAGACGTCCACTGCACGGGGGGGGGGGGGGGGGAGGGTTGCCATGGTCGCCACGCTTGGCAGACGGGTTAGGTTGGCATACATACTAAAATATAACTAATATCGGAAACAGAACTATATTTCGCTGCCCGCTGCATGTGGAAGGCCCTCCGTTTCATATACAATTTTGCCATCCACAAACCCTAATCTCCTCAAAGTTAGAGTGAACAGGCTCCTTCTGGGTAAGCTCGCTCCATCGTAGACTTTGTCTCTGTCATCTCTGACATAGACTAGAGCCAAGAGCAAACCCTTCTAAAACAATAATAACCCTAAAATTCACGTGAAACATTACAATATAACCTTTTTACAGCCAATGGCAAGCGAGATCCACAGCACGAAATCGCGCGATGCCTCACATTAAATCCTACACGCGGTTCTCAAACAACCGAGCCGCATACTATCTTCTGACGTCAGCAAACGTCAGCAAGGCCGCGTGGGGACAGCTGAACAAAGGCAATGGTGCTCTCAGGATCATGAGCTACGAAGCTGGTGTGCTGTTTCTACCTCAGTTTGTGGTAAGTTGTATACATTTTTGACTGGCCTGTTGGTCTAGTGGTTAGTGACCCTGACTGCTATGCCAGAGGTTGTGGGTTCGATTCCCACCCAGGACAAATGTTTGTGTGATGAGCATGATCATTTGTTCTGTGTCTGGGTGTAGTTTATCTATAATATGTATGTATTTAGAAATATATAAGTATGCTTATCAGTTGTCTAGTACCCATAACACAAGCTCTGCTTAGCTTGGGACTAGATGGCGTTGTGTGGAATATTATTATATTATTATATATTATTATTTTTAACCGACTTCCAAAAAAGGAGGAGGTTCTCAATTCGTCGGGTTTTATTTTATGTTCTTGTTTTATGTATGTACACCGATAACTCCGAAGTTTCTCATCCGATTTGTGTGATTCTTTTGTTCGATGGGGCAAACTTGCCATTTGGTCCCGAAAAAATTTGATTCAGTTTGATTCAGCAGTTTTTAGTTGTTGAGCATTTTTGCTTATTTCAATTTCTGCGTAGACGAAGACGTCCAAGTTAAATAAACTTTTTTACAAAAAAATATAACCGACTTCCAAAAAAAACACTACAAAGTATAAAATAACCTTAATTTCGGAAGTCGGTGTTAAAAAACGAAGATAAAAACCAAAAAACCGACTTCCCGGAATTAAGTATTTTCAGAATTATAACCATTAAAATCATTAAAATAACTCCATAAGTCGGTGTAATCCTAAAATGTCAAGATTTCATGAAATAGACATTCTTTCGGGTTACCATAACCATTTAAGAGCGCTGTCACAATTTTTCTTGAATTTGAGCGTTTGATTCGAGTTTTGATGTCTGATTATGCTTTAGATATAGCACAAAAATACGCCTAAGAAAGTTTGATAGTTGATCTTGGGAGTGTTCTAAATAAATATATCAATTTGTTCACGTACATCAGTAAATTCCTTGTCTCCGCAAAGGGTGTTACATAAAATTACGCTTTTGGGAATCTTTTGATGCTTTAGTACACCGAAGATATAATAATTTAATCATTTTTAAAAATGATCATGATACAACTGTACCTTCTACTTTGGAATGATCAAATCAATTTATTACGATTCATGCACTAATACACCAAAAATAATTCTGTAAAATTGAGAATTTTTGGCAATTTTCCGTACGAAACTATAATTTTTATCTATGAAAGTATAATCCAAATTCAAATAAAAATTATTTAATAATTAAGGAGGTATTGTTATAATGCATGAAAAAAATATTGGTCTATTTAAAAGTAAACTCATATTTTTAAGCAATTGTTGTATACAGCGCTACAATCACTATACATTTCGGGAAACGCGGTTTGTAGCTTTAGTCCGGGGCAAGCGATCGATTTTGTAATAGCACCCTTAAGTCAGCAATAAAGCTCCATAGGGCCACCTATGAAGTTTTATTGCTGACTTAAATGGTTATAATTCTGAAAATACTATTCTTACGCCCGCGAATCATGCCTTAATTAACATAAAACCTAATACTGACCTGCAAATTGCAAAAAACGTAAGAATATTTGAATTTCGCGGGCTACCCTGGCGCATCCAACTTAACAAATAGTTTTAAAATTCTATCTAAATCGTAACTGACTTTTTTAAATCCAATGATGTAGATTCTCGGGCCTGATGTTGATGAAAACTGCATTATTGATTTTTTGAAAAAAAAAAATGAGTCGATATTAACATTCTTTGAAAATTTTAAAAGGTTTTTGTTAAAAATGAGTTCCCTTTAATTTGCCATACAACAACAAAAAAATACGACCGAATTGAGAAACCCCCTCCTTTTTTGAAGTCGGTTAAAAATGGAAAAAATATTAATCGATTTGCTACAAAATATTTCTTTGGAAACTAACGCTATTTCTCTATCACTTCTAAAAATGTTGTTTTTCATGTTACAGATAAAAGAGGATTTCTTCCCTCTCCAGCAAAACGCGAAGAATCGTTTGATAATTCCTTATGACTTACCGCTGACGAAATATACCCCAGACATGTCAGTTTGGGTTCAAGACTACCTCAGATAGGAACAAAAACGTTACCAAGGCAGGGGCGGTTCCAGGATTGTCGTTTTTGGGGGGCTGGACCCTGTGGGAGGGGATTCTGGAAATACATAATTCTTACGCCCGCGAATCATACTTTAATCAACATAAAAGCTAGTACTGACTTGCAAATTGCAAAAAACGTAAGAATATTTAAATTTCGCGGGCTACCCTGGCGCATCCACCTTACAGGTAAAATATACTTAAGGTGGATGCTCCAGGGTAGCCCGCGAAATTCAAATATTTTTATGTTTTTTGCAATTTGCAAGTCAGTGTGAAGCTGTATGTGGACCAAATGCGATCCGCGACCGTAACGCGTATTTATCTAAAGAATTATAACCAAGTTCATGTAGTTCGAAAGAATGAATATTTCAGAAATAATCATTCTTTCGAACTACATGAACTTAGAGGGCTATATTGATGATTAAAATGGTTATAATTCTTTAGATAAATACGCGTTACGGTCGCGGATCGCATTTGGTCCACATACAGCTTCACACTGACCGGCAAATTGCAAAAAACATAAAAATATTTGAATTTCGCGGGCTACCCTGGAGCATTCACCTTAACAGTGACACTTCTGTGCTGTTCTTGCACGTTCCCTATAGGAGGCGAGGTTATTTCTGTCAACTGGTGACAAATGCTGGCTGTACTTAAATTTCTAAAGATTATTTTATAATCGAATGATTGTCCTCGCCAAGTCAAATTTAACATTGTGATTCCATGGTTAAAATTATTATAATGTATTATTATGATTATTGAGCTGTGTATAATGATTAAATCATTTGTTTTTTGTATTGTTGTGGTTTTATTTGTAACTAACACGCCCACGTGGAAAGCCATACTAATAAATAATATAAAAAATATAAAGCTGAAGAGTTTGTTTGTTTGTTTACTTGAACGCGCTAATCTCAGGAACTACTGCTCCGATTTGAAAAATTCTTTCAGTGTTAGATAGCCCATTTATCGAGGAAAGCTATAGGCTATATATCATCACGCTAAGACCAATAGGAGCGGATCAGTAATGAAAATTGTTACGCAGACGAAGTTGCGTGGGTAAACTAGTCCTTACTAATATTATAAATGCGAAACTAACTTTGTCTGTCTGTCCCGCTTTCACACCAAAACTACTGAACCGATTTAAATGAAATTTGCTACAGAGATAGTCTAGAGCCTGAGAAAGGACATAGGCTACGTTTCATCCCGGGAGTATGTTCCCTAGGGACCACGCGGGCGAAGCCACTGGCAGAAGCTAGTAGGGTATTTACTCGATTTTTTTTATTCATCATTATCATATCAGCCGAAAGATGTCCACTGTTGGACATAGGCCTCCCCCGAATGAGGGAGTTTGCCATAATCCTCACGCTTGGCAGGCGGGTTGGCGATCGCAGTGTATAGTGTTGCATTTTACCTACAGAGAACGCTGCTGCCCATTCTCTGGCGCGATTTTTTATTACATTGCTCAAAATCTAGAAAGCTGACGAGACGCAGTTAAAAATATTGCAAAAAATGGCGGTGTTGTCAGTATAAACAGAGACAGCACTAATTGTGTGTGACGCATGACGTCACTCACAAGTCCCGCCATATTGAATTGAAGCCATCCAGCATTAATGACACTGTCTAATTTGGCCGGACGCTTGTTCTCAAAGCCTGACTATGTCCGACTTTATCCGGACGCCTGGTTACCCTAGCCGCGGCCTCGTTCTTTGACATAATCACAAATTGTTATTTCGTGCTTCAGAAGACACGTATAAGCCGGTAGTCCCGGCCGCCAAATGGTGGTCGTCAAATAAACCATGTCAGAGGCCCTTGAGGCGGTTTAGAAACTCTGACACTAGGGTGTTTGGGGTCGTTAGACCTTACTGCCCACACGATAAGAAGAATTGTTTGTTTGTTTACTTGAACGCGCTAATCTCAGGAAGATCCGATTTGAAAAATTATTTCAGTGTTACATAGCCCATTTATCGAAGAAGGCTATAGGCTATATATCATCACGCTAAGACCAATAGGAGCGGAGCAGTAATGAAAATTGTGACGCAGACGAAGTTGCGCGGGTCAACTAGTATTTCAATACAACTTTAGACTTATGATTTCATGAACACAGTTAAGAAAAGACTTATCAAATCGCGTGAAAGTGATTACCAACCACTCAACTTCTAATTAACGATTACGTTGTTTTAACCGATCCATTTAGTACAGCTAATAAATAATTCACATCCTGTATATCATTTCCGTTGTTGCTTATACGGGGTGATGTAAGTTATCAGCATAAGGTGGAGCTCTTTGAACGCGTGATTTAGACGTTGCGTTTTTGGAAATAATGTACTCTTTAATTAGGGTTCCGTAGTCAACAAGGAACCTTTGAGTTTCGCCATGTCCGGTTGTCTGGCCGCGGTTTAGCTCAGACACGCTTAGCACTAATTTGGTATAGGCAGGTACCTATACACATTAATAACGCCAGAGGCCCTTGAGGCGGTTTAGAAACTCTGACATTAGGGTGTGTGGGGTCGTTAGACCTTACTGCCCACACGATGAGAAGAAGAATAACGCCGACAAAGTGGTAAAATAAAACCGCAAAATTAAATACTTATTAGCTCTAGTAAACAATCATGAAATCTATACCTAATATATAAATCTGAAGAGTTTGTTTGTTTGCTTGAAAGCGCTAATCTGTTGCGATTTGAAAAAAAACCTTCAAGTGTTAGATAGCCCATTTATCGAGGAAGGCTATTGGCTATATATCATCACGCTAACCAGACCAATAGGAGCGGAGCAGACGAAGTTGCGCGGGTCAACTAGTACCCTTATATTTCAGGCCCTAGTTATCAATGAAAGTACCAAGCCCACTCACCCCGCATAATTAGGAGTATGAGCATATGAGGTAACGCGACAATTAGTGCAGTCACTTGACCGCGATACTATAACCAGGTTAAAAGTAACTCGGAACACGCAACGAACGAAACTCGTGAGTTTACCTCAATCTGAGTTTGTTTCGGAGTTTCTTGTCAGGGTAGTTTAATGGGCCCAATCATTTTCAATAAAGTACCCGACACCATTAAAAATGACACAAATCAAAATTTTAAAAAGAGACTGACATTACTATTGACGGAAAAATGTTATTATTCAGTAAATGACTTTTTAAATGATAATGACTTAATTATGTATTGAAGAATTTATTAAATCGAATAATTTAATGTAATAATTATTTATTGTAATATTGACATGCCCAATGATCTAATTCTCTCAATTTATATGATTTCTATTCCAATTGTTTTATGTAGATTTTATTTTATGAATGTAATATTTAACTGTAAACCATAATTTAATTTATTTTTGATTTTTGTTCACAATTGCACTAATGTTTGCATGCCTAATGTAAGGTAGATTGTACACGGCTCACACATCTTTCTGTAACACCTTATTTTAAGTACCTGCAATCTTAGCAAATAAACTCTACTTTACTTTACTTCACCTCGTACCAGCCCTCACGGAACGCGTTCAGCTCGTCTGCCACCTTTTTCTGGGCCGGCCTCGGCGGTGCCGTCCATCTTCGGGCACCCATTGTGTGGAGATTTTTGCCCAACGGTCGCTGTGCATAGTGTGCATGCGGCTTACGTGACCCGTCTAATCCCACTTGAGCCTGGCACCCTTCTTACCCACGTCCAATATTCCCGTTTTGGAACGTAGTGTTTCGGATTCTGTCCTGTCTTTTAACGCCCAGGATGCTGCGTTCCATCGCTCTTTGTCAAACTCCAAGGCGGAACTTTTGCGACTCGGTGAGCGACAAGGTCTGAGCACCGTAAGTTAGGATGAGCAGAATACACATGTCGATGAGTTTTCGCTTCAGGGAGATAGGCAGATTGCCCTTCATTAGCGTCTCAAATCAAATCAAATCTCAAATTGTTTATTGCAATCCATAATGAACACATACAGGTGGTAAAACGGATGAATAGAAACAGAAGAATACTGACGCGTGCACTTCGCACGCTCAACCTGATTGCTAACGAGACGGACCTACTTATTTTGTAGTACTCTCGGTGAGTTCACAAAGAATGCATTATTTATAATTAGTTATAGATGTTAGTATAAGTTAGGATAAGCGCATTTATCGCATTGGGTTAAGGCTGTAATTATAGATGTAAGAAGAGATAAATAAATAAATTATGGACCATGTCGGGCACAGCAAAACTTTAAATAACTAGGAGAGAGGAAGATCGTTTTTTTATAACTTTTCTTGTAAAATATGTGTTTAAATATTTCATGTCTATCTTTTACCTATTATTAAATATTTTATACATATTACTATAATTATATACATATTTATTGTGGGATAAAATTACATTTATATATTTTTTTTATATTGTTTATTCGCTGGCATTTTCTGCATTGGTATTAGTGTATTTATTATTTGAATATATATTTCCTTTATTCAATAAATTATATTGTACACGTATCTTTTACCATATCAAATCGATAAAAATGATATAGCGCATCAAAGTTTAAGAAAGGGGGCTGGTGACGTCACATCGCTGGTACCTACAGATTGTACCTACCATCGTAGTGACGTCACTTGTGTTTTCATCG
Organism: Lacanobia oleracea; assembly: GCA_950371165.1. Classification (NCBI taxonomy): domain Eukaryota; kingdom Metazoa; phylum Arthropoda; class Insecta; order Lepidoptera; family Noctuidae; genus Lacanobia; species Lacanobia oleracea. The sequence goes on along the minus strand of OX493415.1, from coordinate 11,068,486 downwards.
CACTGTATCGTCTTCATGTTTTGATTACGAGAAAAAAAGAAAAAATACGTACTTATCCAATGTTTTTTGGAAATCTATCTGACGAACTAATTCGATTTTTCAGTAAAATACCCTATTGCCGGTAAGCGTATCTACGTTCAAAATACTTTTTTTTTTTTTTTTTGTCTGTGGCCTCTCGCAGTTTCAACCCTAGAGGGTTGTCAACTACTGAACCGGACTTGTTCAAAATACTGAAACTAACACTTTTTGTTAAGCACAAAAAAGTTCGAAAACTCTTAAAAATCCGGCCAAGTGCGAGTCGGACTCTCACACCGAGGGTTCCGTAACATTATCCGAAAAAAAACTTCTTGTATGGAAGTTGAGCCCCCTTTCATTTAATTAAATTTTTATTATTTGTTGTTATAGCGGCATTCTGTGAAAGTTTCAACTGTCTACCTATTATGTCTTTTGAGAAACAGCCATACAGACTGACGGACGGACGGACGGATAGCGGAGGCTTAGAAATAGTGATACCCTTTGGGCACAGAACCCTAAAAAAGAGAATAAATACTCCTTTCATGTGAACTGCACACGTTTCAATGAAAATTTGCCTGGGTAGCCTTTTTTTTTTTTTTAAGGATTGGAAATCATCAAATGACTCCTCCCGCTCTGGGTGGAGCAGGAGGGAGTGTCAGACTCTTACTGACTAAAACCCATTCGTGATCCTCCTAGTGCCCTTTGCGTTCCAGAGCTACGGTACCTCTTTCGAACAGATTCCGCAGCCCCAGCAGGCACCTGCCCTAGCGGGCTCCGTCTTAAGTGCTGACATCTCTTTGAGGCGCGCAGTAATCGCAGAGCGCCGCCGACCCGGGCCTGATCCTGATCAGACGGCTAGCCACCCAATGCTCGCCGTCCGCAGGCCCGCGCCTACCGCGGCCGGGAATCCAGCCAGGAGGTGACCGCTTCCCATGCCTCCTCGCTCCGGACCATAGATTGAACCAGGGCCCGAGAGGTCGCCGCCACCGATCGCCTCGACGAGGACCCGGCTGTGCTCCGCCCAAGCCGAGCAGACCTCTACCGTATTGCCTGGGTGGCCTAGTATGCCTCACCACGAATATGCGATGAGCGCCCGTGCGCTGCGCGTGCCTCGCAATGTCTGTATCCACCCTTAAATGTGAAAATTGAAAAAGAAAAAACCTGCACCTGGAAACAAAAGGGTTCCACAACCCAGCCGGACGAAAACCGTCCATTGCTGGACATAGGCCTCCCCCAACCGACGCCATAACGACCGGTCCTGCGCTTATTAATAGGTACTTAGATAGTAAGTCATCATCATCTTCCTGCCCTTATCCCATGTTACTTGGGGTCGGCGCAACACGTTTTATTCTTCCATTCTGTTCTATCAGTCGTCACTCTAACACTAACTCCCTTTTCTTTCATATCGCTCCTCACACAATCCATCCATCTTTTCTTTGGCCTTCCTCTCCCTCTCCATCCATCCACATTTATGTTCATAACTCTTCTAGTTATATGCGTTTCATCCCTCCTCTTCACATGACCATACCAAGACAAGCGATTCCCTTTTAACTTTTCCGTCACTGGCGCCACTTTTAAAGTGCCTCTAATGTATTCATTTCTCACTTTATCCACTCTCGTTACTCCACACATCCATCTCTTAGATAGTAAGTAATAATGAAATAATTTTATCAGTCGATAATCAAGTACATACCGAACTGGATTGCGAACACTTATCTTGATTATTGAATAAAACAATTAAAATTTTATAGCTTTGCATCATATCTACATTCTAACGATACAGGATGATAAGACCTTCATTGTTTATTTCAAGAAGTTTCATCATCATAACAGCCGAAAGACGTCTACTGCTGGACATAGGCCTCCCCCAAAGGGGAGAAGGTTGCCATAATCGCCACGCTTGGCAGGCGGGTTGGCGATCGCAGTGTATGGTGTTGTGTTTCACAGAGAACGCTGCTGCCCATTCTCTGGTGAGTCCCTTAGTCGCTTCTTCTTCTCGACAAGTGATGGGATGGTATTATTCTTCTACGGCACCATACGGTACCGGCCGACACCATACGGCTCACTAGAAGTATAAGTCACATCAAAGTAGAGAAAAATATTTAGTACCAAGTTGCTCAGCGTCCAATGGAGAGAGCAACGCTCGGGGTTTCTCTGGTGGATAGAATTCGCAACGAAGTCATTCACCAGAGAACTACAGACATTGGGCGTAGAATCAGCAGGCTGCAGTGGAAGTGGGCCGGCCTTGTCTGCAAACGGACAGACGGTCGATGGAGCAGACATTTGTTAGAGTGGAGACTGTGTATGGGCAAACGTAGTGTGGGACGCCCTGCGGCACGATGGATCGATGATTTGAAGAAGAGGCTGGCAGCGGATGGATGCGGACCGCTCAAGACTGGGATGGTTGGCGCTCTTTGGGGCAGGCTTACGTTCAGCAGTGGACGGCAATTGGCTGATAGGTATGATGATGATGATATCCAAGTCCCTCCTCTTTTTATGCCTACACCGCCATTTCAGCGGTCATTAGCCAAGTACTTCGTCCGCGACTTCGTTCGCGCTGATTGAGTATGCACTCTACGAACCGCCCTCCTTACAGCCATTTTTTACAACTTTGATGTGTTGGTTTTATTTCAATAGTACCTAAATATGACATAAAATTTGTGTATTTTTGTAGTTCTCGTACTAAAGCTGTCAAACTGCCGTTTTTATTCTTGGCCCTTGTATGTTTGCATGTCCTGTTCGTGTCCCAAAAAAGAAAGAAAGAAAGAAAAAGCATTTGTTTGCGCCAAGCATGACACCTATAAAAAAAATATTTTATGAAAGTTGGGGAGATATGCGTCACATTCGCGCAAAACGGCCATCGCTCAGCATAATGCTAGGCGCTGTGGCTCGGTCTCACTACAGTGCTGGTTTTCAGCGACAGCCGGCGTTGACGGTATGACGTCGATCGGAGCGGCATAAAAAGTAATTAAAGAGAGACAAATAAACAGAAAAATAAATACATAAAGGTGAAATATAATAAATGAACGGTCAGGAAATGGCATCAGACTGTTGTGCAGACGGTGGAATGTGGCCGACTAATAGTGGAGCTCACAACTCTAAAAAATAGTGACATGCAATGGCCACGAACCATAAACGAAGCAACATAGTTCTTTCTTTTTTATTATAAATTATGAAAAGATATCTTAATCGGAGTCAGCCACCCTGTATAAATGATCAATTAAGAATAAAGTACTTAATAAGCGACCCTGATTTTGGTCCAAGAAATTGTAACATGTTACGAGAAAAGAAATTTAAAGAAGGTCCATATTGTCCGGTCAAGTTAGACATGCATGGTACAAATATAAGCTGTACCTATGCGAATAAAATTCGCATTTCAACCCATGGGACAATAGACTGTGAACAGTTGGTATGTGGACGTGTTAGGAAGAGCAGAAAAATCATTTTTTAAGTGAATTACCGTCCTATTTTGACCGAGGACCTCGTGGCTAAATAATAACAGCCGCACGGGTCGATCTTTAAGGTTAAGCAACGCTTGCCAAGGTTGGTCTGTGGATGGGTGACCATCTTAATATACCGAGTTTCCTCCGTGCCTCCGAACCCGGCTGTCATTTGTAGATCTTTGGCAGTCGTTACGGATTGTCAGAAGCCAGTAAATCTGACTCCAGTCTTGCCAAGAAGTACCGTGTTACTCAGTTAATGGGTTGTGGAGGTCTGGTAGGCAGCCGCTCCACGTAAAACACTGGTATTCAGCTGAATCCGGTTTGACTGGAAGCCGACCCCAATATAGTTGGGAAAAGGCTAGCAGATGATGACCGTCCTATTTTGACCATTTGGCGACCACTATTACCTATTCGTTATTAATTCTGTGAGCTCAGCTAGCAAATTACCCGCGACTTCGTACGCGCATATCCTGTTCGCCTAGGAATTTCTGGAAATCCTCTCTTAGTGCTCCCCTTCTCTTCCCAAGGAACCTACTCGCCAAATTTCAGCTTCCTGCAGCCAGTATTTTCGGCTTTGCGTTGTCTGTCAGTCACTCAATCAGTCAGTATCTAACGGAAGAATTGTATATTTATTGGTTACCCTTCTGCGTTTTTTTCTATATACTAAAATTTCACTGCGATCTTCGACCATACATCAACCAGTTACGTCCCGGTCTATTGGTTCCCTTGCTACACAGGTGTATATGTATGTGCTCGTTTCATAATTGTAACTCATTTTCTGTCCGTCTGTCACACTGTGAGGGTGCGTTGAAAGTTGCTGATTCAAAAATGAGGGTGAGTGTTTTTATTGTGTAGTATATGTAAAATATTGAGGTGTTTCGGAAAAGTTGTACCTAATCGTCATAGTATGCACACGTTTCCACGCCAACTTTTTGGATCGCTATCTCAGAAACGGTAGCTCTTAGGAAAAAAGTAATAAAACATTTTTTATAGATAACTAGCTTCTGCCAGCGGCTTCGCCCGCGTGATCCCTAGGGAACATACTCCCGGGATTAAAAGTAGCCTGTGTCCTTTCTCAGGCTCTACACTATCTGTGTGCCAAATTTCATTTAAATCGGTTCAGAAGCTTTGATTTGAAAGCGCGACAGACAGACAGACAGACAGACAGAGTTACTTTCGCATTTATAAAATTAGTAAGGAAGTAAAGATAAGGATTATAGGATCTACACTTTTGTCTTAACTAATTTTATGATAAAACTTACCGTTTTGCTGAAAATCGCGTTTGTTACCTTTGTCCCCAAGTAGGTATTATTTTTTCTGCGTATCGGATAGATGTGGAACTTTTAGATTTCAACTATGATAGTGTTTTGAATAAACCTACCAATTTTGAGCTTGTTGCGAATTAATGTACCTTCACCCATATTTTTTGGTCTCATTTGACCGGACCAATCAGCAAAGCTACTAGGTGACACTACACGTTGTAAGAAATACGAGTCTTTTAGTCTATATTTCGAGACTTAAGTGGATTTTCAAGACTAGGACTCGTTAGTCACATGAGCTCGAGTCCTATGAGTCTTCTAAGTCCTTTCGAGTCTTTTAAGTTCTTTGAGCTAGACTGAGTCATGAACTTGAGTTGGTGTATTATAATAGATAATACTGGGTGATTTTATGTTGTCATCCATATTTATTTATTGATTGAAAATAAATCGCACAGTAAAAATTTGTATCTAACAATTAAATTGCGTTAAGGTGGAAGCGCCAGGGTAGCCCGCGAAATTCACATATTTTTATGTTTTTTGCAATATGAAGCTGTATGTTAAACAAAATACGATTCGCGGCCGTAACGCGTATTCATCTAAAGAGTTATAACCATTTTAATCATCAATATAGACCTCGAAGTTCATGAAGCCCTATAGAATGGGTATTTTATGAAAAAGTCATTCTATAGGGCTTCATGAATAACCTAATCAAAAGTTATTTTTAAAGACTCATTCTTTGAGTTCTTTTTGGCAGGACTCAAGTCTTTTTACAAAAGACTCCAAGTTCTAAAGGACTTGAGCTCTAAGTTTTATTTATAAGACTCGAGTCTTCAAAAATGTTTAAGTTTTATTAAATAAGACTCCAAGACACGAGTTTATTACAACACTAGGTGACACGGTACACGGTAGTAATGCTGATATCCATCAACTTACTTATTTTTATTATTTGTTCCAGTTAATATGTTTTTGGTGTTTTCTCCTGGCGGCCTGTGTCCGTGCACAAAACAACGGATATTATGCACCACAGACTTTCAGACAAGTAAGTTTTATTTTTAATTTTTAAAGCTTGGTGATGGCTTACTAGGCTGTATGACATATACGGTAACTAACTCACCATTTCCTATGGTGTTCCCATACCATATTGAAAGATAAAAGTTATTTTTGCTCGCACAACTTGCAATGTCTGGAATAACTGTTTGTATTTTTATTTTTTGTGAGTGTATTTTGTCTTGCCATGAAGTACCGTGTTACCCAATTAATGGGTTGTGGAGGTCTGGTAGGCAGCCGCTCCGCGTAAAACACTGGTATTCAGCTGAATCCGGTTTGACTGGAAGCCGACCCCAATAAAGTTGGGAAAAGGCTAGGCAGATGGTGATGATGTGAGTGTATTTTTGCAGAAATCCTGTCTTTGATATCTTTGATTGACACGATTTATGTAAAACAAAAAAAAAACACACACATTCAGCCGAACAAAGAACCTTCTCTTTTTTGAAGAAGTCGGTTAAAAATGTCAACCAGATGACTGATTCTACTATTTTGTCTATTTTTTCTGTCAAAAATGTATGGAAATTGAGGTTGTTTTGCCAGATTGCGTCTGACACGCGAATGTGAACGATGTCTGACAAAAATTTAGGCTGGTTATTGAAAAATAACCATGAATCTTTATGTACTTTTTTAATTTGATTTTTACCTCTTAAATTAATTGTATGGATCAGAATGTTGGGCTGCGAAAGAGACGGATGAAAAAGGATTGCGTGTAACGGAGATGAGAATGTTGAAATGGATGTGTGGAGTAACGAGAGTGGATAAAGTGAGAAATGAGTACATTTGAGGTACTTTAAAAGTGGCGCCAGTGACGGAAAACTTAAAAGGGAATCGCTGGTCTTGGTATGATCATGTGAAGAAGAGGGATAAAACGCATATAACTAGAAGAATTATGAACATAAATGTGGATGGATGGAGAGGGAGAGGAAGGCCAAGGAAAAGATGGATGGATTGTGTGAGGAGCGATATGAAAGAAAAGGGAGTTAGAGATAGAGTGACAACTGATAGAACAGAATGGAAGAATAAAACGTGTTGCGCCGACCCCAAGTAACATGGGATAGGGGCAGGAAGATGATGATGATGAAATTAAATCCAATAGGTAAATGTCTATCTCTTGAGGTAGATAGGCATCGCCCGGCCTTGGTTCAATCATTGGTCCGGAGCGAGGAGGCATGGGAAGCGATCACCTCCTTCTGCGAAGCAGTAATGCTAGCAAAGGAGGAGGCCGAACGTGTGAGAGAGAGGGAAACCTCACGTCCCAGTCGCCGCAACAGAAGAAGACGCCCCAGGCGTCGGGAGTCGCAGGACGATTCCCGGCCGCCGTAGGCGCGGGCCTGCGGACGGCGAGCAGTGGGTGGCTCGCCGTCTGATCAGAACTAGGCCCGGGTCGGCGGCGCGCTGCGATCCCAGCGCACCTCAAAGAGATGTCAGCGTGGAAGACGGGGCCTGCTAGGGCAGGTGCCTGCTGGGGCTGCGGAATCTGTTCGAAAGAGGTGCCGTAGCCTTGGAACACAAAGGGCACCAGGAGGAACACGGATGGATTTTAGTCAGTAAGAGTCTGACACTCCCTCTTGCTTCACCCAGAGCGGGAGGAGTCATTTGATGATTTCCCATCCTTAAAAAAAAAAAAAAAAAGATGTTTTGCCATATCATAGAAAAAACTGTAAATACACATTTACTTCCACATCTTACTTTGACTGTGCCCGACAGGGTCCATGATTATTACTTTTAAAATGTTTATCACCTAAGCCTACATTGTGGAATGCAATAAAGTATTGAGTATTGAGTACTATACCTCGTATTTTTAATAGTTAAAGAGTAATAGTATTGGTTGATGGATGATAACATAAAAACTAAGATAAAATTGTCGTAGTTTTTCGTTGAATTACCTTTGAAGTTTTATTTTTAAACATTTGTTTATTACTTAGATTTGGTGTTAATAGTAAACGAATACGTAAAGATTAAATATAGATATTTTTTCTTCTATTTCTCACTGAACTTTAATAGTCTTTAAAGCATTCATAAGAAATATGATTCTCTAGTGGCCCACCCCGGCTTCGCCCCAAAGTATTTGTGTTTTTTTTTTTTAATTTTCTTTCATACAAACCTCGCCCTGACAATTACGAACACAATTATTATTAAAGAATTATCTTATTTGGGTCAGTCGTTACGAAGTTATTCATTCACTAGTTGTCCCGCGCAACTTCGTTTGCGTCACAATTTTCATTACTGCTCCGCTCCTATTGGTCTTAGCGTGATGATATATAGTCTATAGCTTCTCTTCTTCTTCTCTTCCACCTGGCGTTAATCCCGGCTATTGCCAGGGTCCGCCTTCCTACTTAGCTTCCTCCACTTTGCCCGGTCTTCAACATCCTTCTCAGTCAGGCCATTGGCTCTCATGTCAGACTTGACGACGTCCAGCCAGCGCTTGCGAGGGCGACCACGGGGCCTAGCCCCAAGAACAGCCATATTCATGCATCTCCGACCAACGTACTCCATAGGGCGGCGCATGATGTGGCCATACCATCGCAGACGACACTCTTGCAGTTTTTCCCCCACGTCACGGACACCAAGACTACCTCGGATGTAAGAGTTGCGCATGCGATCGGATCGCGTTACGCCACTCATCCACCTCAGCATCTTCATCTCCGTGACGCGAAGCTCCTGGGTGTGTCTGCTTAGTGCTGGCCAACACTCGCCCCCGTACAGTAGGACAGGCCGAATGATGCATTTATATATCTGCCCCTTGAGCTTCGATATATAGTCTATAGCCTTCCTCGATAAATGGGCTATCTAACACTAAAATAATTTTTCAAATCGGATCAGTAATTCCTGAGATTAGCGCGTTCAAATAAACAAACAAACTCTTCAGCTTTATATATTAGTAATCGATCGAGATTTATTTATTTCAGATAACAATAATACATAGGTATTTAAAATTCGCACATGTCGACTTAAAAACATAAAAAAAAAATTGAAATTAGATGACACTTAATTCAAATTAAGTTAACCAAATAATATCATATAGGTACAATAATGTTATCATATCAAAAATTAAAATTAGAATAAAAAAATACATTGAAACACCAACGCAATACCTCCAAGAATTCAGTTACTTCCGACAGTCATAAACATCATATATCTGTTACCCATCAGCTTCCAAACCTAAGCAACGGTTGCTTAACCCTTTAATTGGAGCACTTACATTGCGATGTTTCACTACATATTTGGTGAACTGTAACCAAATAGTTTGAAGTCATTCGCGTGCAACCATTAATTACTGTTGAGTAATTATTGATTGTCCAGCACGGTTTGGACCACTGGTTACGGCCCCGACTTATGAGTCGAAGAATTCGAATCCGCGGCATGGGTTGCATGTGGTTTCGGTTTGTAGTACGGAACCCTTCGTGTCAGAGTCCGACTCGCACTTAGCAGGTTTTTTTAGTGTTTAATCTCATCTGCCTAGAGGAGTTCGTGGCTAAATAATAACAGCCGCACGGGTCGAATCTCATCTGCCTAGCCTGTTCCCTACTATAAAGGGGTCGGTTTCCTGTTAAACTGGATGCGGTACCGGTTTACTTTGCTAAGAACCTGCCCTCAACGGTATCAGGCCTTCGAAACGACAATCCTGGACCGAAAATTCTAGGGACCGCCCCAATAATTTTCACCAATAAAGTTCGACCATCCTGTTCCATCATTTCTGATTCGACCACGCAAGCACTCCCTTCACCTTTGAGTGACTAAGCATTCTGATGAGGCCCATTGCTATTTTCATTAAAACAAGTAATTGACTTACGAGTCATGTCATTATTTCAGCGCCATCTTGTATGTGACAGGTCGAGCCAGTACTCTTCGAACCACAGGACAGGCCATGGAACCAAAAGATTCCTGTAAGCATTACTTGTATTCAGGTCTTAAAGATCTAGGGGTAGTAATATGACCTATCCTTTTAAGTAACTAGCAAATAGCGAGCGTAGAAAAATCGCCGTTTTGGCATTTCTGTTCGGAACCAAGAATGGATCAGCGGATATACCTGAGTTAGTTAATAAAGTAGGACTACGTGTGTCCTGTGCATACCTACGTAGACCTCACCTACTGGCCACACCGGTGGTGAGAACTGCTTGCAGACAAAACTCCTATCTGATAAGAGCGAGTCGTACTTTTAGTGCGGCCTGCCGGGAAGTTGACATCGACCTCTTTTAATACTGGAATCAGTAAATTGAAGTGGACTCTGTGCAATCATTTTTCCGAGGGCATTTCTGATTTTCTGGTGGTTGAATTTCTAATTTTGTAATCACTATTAATTTATTGTACATACTATTGTTAACTAGGAGTATTTTGTATGAAACTTAGATAAACATTGAAATTCTTTTTGGATGTACATACTCGTATATGTAGTGTAATCTTTTCGTTTTTACTGTAAGTGAGAACTTGTAATTGGCATTAATTATATTAGAATAAGTAAGCATGCCTTGTTATTAGCTGTAAGTTTTCCAAATATAATAAAATAAAATAAAATATTAACAGACAATGTACAACCAGAACTTTAAACTCCTTTACACCCTTGGGGAGTGTAGGGGAGCTCTAGAGGATTTCCCGAAATTACTACGGGTACGGGAACGCCGTATGGCGCCGTAAGAATAATACCATCCCATCACTTCCCGTGGGTGTCGTGAGAGGCCACTAAGGGACTCGCCAGGGAATGGGCAGCAGCGTTCTCTGTAAAACTCAACACCATACACTGCGATTGCCAACCCACCTGCCAAGCGTGGCGATTGTGGCAAACCCTTCTTGGGGGAGGCCTATGTCCAGCAGTGGACGTCTTTCGGCTGTTATGATGATGATGACTTCGGGAATGGGAAAAAACGGGATATACGCGTACAAAGTCGCGAGAACTATAGACATAGCCATTCATCTGCCTAGCCTTTTCCCACATACATTGGGGTCGGCTTCCAGTCAAACCGGATTCAGCTGAATAACAGTGTTTTACGTGGAGCGGCTGCCTACCAGACCTCCACAACCCATTAACTAGGTAACACGGTATTTTTTGGCAAGACTGGAGGCAGATTAACTGGCTTCTGACAATCCATAACGACTGCCAAAGATGTACAAATGACAGCCGGGACCAACGGCTTAACGTGCTTTCCGAGGCACGGAGGAAACTCGGTATGTTAAGATGGTCACCCATCCACAGAACAACCTTGGCAAGCGTTGCTTAACCTTAAAGATCGACATTAAGGAATCAGTATCCTAACATAAATAAATTTCTTCCTGTCTGAGTGACTGACAGACAAGACAAGGCACAGCCAATCCAACTGGTCGTAGAAAGCTGATATTTGGTATACAGGTTCCTTGGGGAGTGTAGGGGAGCACTAAGAGAGGATTTCCCGAAATTCCTACGGAAACGGAAAAAAACGGGAACTAAAAATAAAAACTAGAATTTACAGATTCTTAGGCTAAAGTAGAGTTATACAAAACGTCAAAAATATCCCACAAATGGGACACAGTCCTCCCCTCTGTGAGGATTTTAATCCAAGCGGTAACAGCTGAGTTGGATGTCGCATGTCGACAATTTTTTTGTTTTAGGACAAGCTGGTTATCAAATAATATTTAAAAAAAAAAAATTCGCTGTTTTTGACGATTTTAATTATTCGGTTATTTAAATGGTTGGTTAACTTAACTGTTAGATAATATTATTTTCCAATGAAATCACGCTAAGCCGTTGGTCCCGGCTGTCATTTGTAGATCTTTGGCAGTCGTTACGGATAGTCAGAAGCCAGTTAATCTGCCTCCAGTCTCGTCATGAAGTACCGTGTTACCCAGTTAATAGGTTGTGGAGGTCTGGTAGGCAGCCGCTCCGCGTAAAATACTGGTATTCAGCTAAATCCGGTTTGACTGGAAGCCGACCCCAATATAGTTGGGAAAAGGCTAGGTAGATGATGATAAGTCATTTGGTGATTTCCCATCCAAGATGTGATCCATCTCTAATGTTTTATTTATATAAATCGTACACCTAAGACTACCTGCAGTACTGTCTTTCCATTATCTTTGCAATCCATCCAAAGATTGTCTTGAAAAGATCGCTTTTAGCGATAAGGCCGCCCATTGTGTCACCCTATGTAATGTTTTCTTCATCTATCTTTTCTGTAACTTATATGGTGTACATAATAAAGAGTATTATATTATATTCTAATATAAGTACGTAAGCACATATTAACATGCACGGTAACTTTACGTACGGTATGCTAATTTTCCATAAAAATTGTTTGTCTTGCAGAATGACCCCTACCAGAGAGCACTGTTTTCGCCGGCGCCAAATGACGTCAACGCACAGAGTACCACCGTAGTCGACCCGTGGCGACCAGCCCCCGTCAACGAGCAGTGGAAAGGAAACCAGGGTATGACATAAAACCGAAACCTTAGAAATTTAAACATCCTTATTTTACGTAAACCTACGTGGGACTTCTGAAACGTCAAAAGCTACAGCGGAATCAATTGGAACCAATAAAGAAGAACCGGCAAAAGATTTATTCTCTCCCTAGTTGGTTGCTCTTGGCAAAGTATTCATCGCATTCGTCACCATACATCGTGCACTTAATGTACTCGTATATAATGTCACCTGAACATTGCAGAAGCCATAATATTGTAAAAAATCTTTATTAGATTATGAATTCTCGATATATTATGAAAAAATAGTTTTGCACACAGTAAAATCACATCCAAATGCAATTGTTTACAATACCTATGACCAAAAAAAATATTTTACAATTTCACGCGATATTATACAATCGTACGACATTTGCAATTTTTCGGTGACATATGCACAGAATGTCTGTGTGAGCACTGATATCTATACTTTTTGACGTTTATTGTGACACAAAAATTAGGGTCGAATCAGCGGATTTTATTCTCATGTTATGGCGTTTGTGTTCAGATCGCAACCCCGCTTCTGGCGCAGGTCCGCTCATCCCGAAGGCCGAGCCGTGGCGTCTCCCATACGGTGGCCTCACCAAGGAGCAGCAGTCTTCCATCCTGCACCACAAGCAGTCTTTGACTTCTGGTAAATATTTTTACATTCATACTACCAGTTTTCTTAGAGGTTATGAACACGGCGTATTTTAACGCGCCGACGACGAGCGCTTTACGAACTCGCGTACAGCACGTCGCCCTAGTGTAAATTTTTAAACGTATCATTTACGTAATCATTCATTTATTTTAAATTAATATAAATTGACGATCCAGTACGGATAAAAACTCATACTTAGAGTGCTTTTCCACTCGAATAGAACCCAGGACTCCATGCTCAGCAGTCGCCTTGCATCCGCGAGACCAACGGAGCAGTTGGGTCACCGGATCTATACTAATATATAAAGCTGAAGAGATTGTTTGTTTGAACGCGTTAATCTCAGGAACTCCTAGTCCGATTTCAAAAATTCTTTCAGTGTTAGATAGCCCATTTATAGAGGAAGGTTATAGGCTATATACCATTACGCTAAGACCAATAGGAGCGGAGCAGAAGAAGTTGCGCGGGTCAACTGGTCACTGATATACAGATATTTTAAATTTAACTTTTTGTCGTAGACGGTGCCTTCCGCTTCGAGTATGCCTCAGACAATGGCCTAGCCGCTGGAGAGCAGATAGAGCCCGACGGTTCCAGGGTGGGCGCCTACCAGTACAAGGACCCCAGTGGACAACTCGTCAAGCTGAAGTACAGAGCTGGCAAGGATGGCTTCCAGGTACCAGTCGACATCAGCGGTTCTCAAACTTTTTGGTGGCAGAACCCCTTTTGAAATCCATACTACCTAAGTTTGTTTGTTTGTACGCGTTAATCGCAGGAACTACCAGTCGGATTTGGAAAATTCATTTTGTATATTATAGCCACATCAGCATTAAGCTAGGTTAGGTAGGCTATATGCAAAACGGGAATGGAAACAAACGGGATATGCGCGTACGAACTCGCGGAAGAAGCAAGTTAACGTAAATTTCGCATCGCAACCGCCACGCGATCGCAATCTTCTGGAGCGGTCATTAGCGCGACTCATTAAAAAATGTCGTGTTCTTGTATGGCGAACGCGTATAAGCTAGCGTTTGGAATGACCTATGTATATATATATATTTTTTCACGATTTTACGTAACATTGAATTGACTTTTTAGTATCCATCTAATCTGAGCGATTTATTGATTTTTCAATTGTTCTCAGATTCTGGAAGGCAGCCACTTACCCAAGAGTCCGGAGCCAGTTGCTCCTAGCAGTGGAGGTGAGTATCATTACTCTCCAATTAATAGCAAACTTCCAGTCAAACTGGATTCAACTGAATACCAGTTTTTTACGTGGAGCGGCTGCCTACCAGACCTCTTCAACCTAGTGACTGGGTAACACGGTGCTTCTTGGGAACTGGTCTGGGAAAGTTTCCAAATAACAGCCAGGACGTAGGACTTAACGTACATTCGAGGCACCGAGGAGTCTCGGTATGTTAAGATGGTCACCCATCCACAAACTACCTCGGCAAGCGTTGCTTAAACTTGAAGATGGACTTGCGCTTCTTTAAAGCCACGAGCTCCTAATTAATGGTAGCTAAACATAAATATTTGTAAACAAGCTTTTAAATTAGACAAATTAAGGTTCAATTTTGTGATCCTGAGAAGTTGATTCGTTTGGAGCCAACTCTAGATGGAGAATTATATCACAGTTATCATAAACATTCGTTGTCATCAAAACTGAACCAGCATGTAAAATTACAACTCTAAGAAAAGTCATAAGAAGTACCTATGTTTAAAATGAAAATATTTTTGAAGATTTTTTGCTTTCTCAAAGCAGACTGCTCAATATTTCCTATGCCTCTTTCAGACAACTACTACCAACAGGCGTACGCGCAACAGAGACAACAATACAACTTACAACAGCAGTACAACCAGCAGAAACCTGAACCACAACAACAGAACTGGGGACAGAACCAGGTGAGAAGCGGAAACATATCTTCGTCATCATTAGCCGAAAGACGTCCACTGCTGGACATAGACCTCCCCGCGCGTGTCACCACAACAAGCAGTTCCGTGCATCTCGCACCCATCGGCTACTCGCAACCCTCACCTGGTCTTACTGGCCAACGTTGCGTCTTCCAGTACGCGTACGCCACTCTAGAACTTTTTGGCCTCATCGACCATCTGTTCTGCGAGCAATGCCACTTTAGTTTGGCGATCCTTCGGGCTATGCCGGTAAATTTGGTTCTCTTGCAGATATCATTATTCTTCCGGATTTCACTCCAAGCTTTACTTTTTGATATCCCACCCATACACAAAACGCTTCGAGAAAACTTTTTTTTTGAAGGGTGTACGTTCTAGTGTTGTCATAGGCATGTGACACAAGCTGTATTTGGGATGGTAACGCAGCGGTCTTGTATTGAAGCGGCGATGACTAGTCTTGCCCATAGTCATTCACGAACTGTAGCGAACTAGGTCGAACTGGATCGCTCATTTATTTCTTCCCTTTTCGAACTACAGGGATGCAGGTCGTTCGCTTGTTTCGTACTTTTTACCATAAAATATAATACACTTCACTGACAAAATGAACGAAGATAAAGATATATTTATTGCCTCCTGTGTACATTAAGATCTTATTAATAAACTTTTTTTTTTGTTTCAACAGTCTACTCAAGTCGGATATGCAATAGTATTTGAGGAATATTATTTTTTGTATAAAACTCATGCAGAATATTAAGTACATTTGAAATTATATTTTTTTTCAATTTATTTTAAACGCCACCGGTGCGTGGAATTCTCTGCCGGAGTCTGTTTCCTGACAGCCACAACCTGAAAGTCTTTAAGTCAAGAGTGAATAGGTTACTTCTAGGCAGGCGTGCTACATCTTCGTCCACATCATCGCTTACCAACAGGTGAGATGGTGGTCAAACGCGTGCCTATCAATAGTAAAAAAAAGAATTTTAAACATATTTCCCTTTAATTACTTATAGTTCAGTCATTTTAGGTTTTATCTAGGAAAAAAATCCTAGTGAGCTGAATTTTTGTATACACCTTTATTACGGCGTTATTATGAAGTTGTGAAAAATCGACATCAATATCGTGTCGGCTAAAAAAATGACAAAGGTCAAAATGTCACGAAAATCAGTTTTTTGCAAATATTTCGCGACCTATTGCTCGGAGGTCAATAAAGCTCATTATAAAAATTGTTCCTCATAAAATTGTCTACAAAACATGTCTCTTACAGTTTTTCTGTAAAATTAACGGTTTTCGGATTATAGTGCTGAGAAAGTGACTAGAATGCACTCACATACGGTATTGTATACCGTACACCAAGGCGTAAACTCTATTGTTTTTTATTAATGTTTGTAAGTGTTTCAAAATCTTTTATTTTATATTTAGATGTTTCGAGAAAGATATATTTATCGTATAGAGATTTAGGTTTTTAGTAAGACGTACTATATCTCATTCTAATGACCTTCACTGGCAGATGTTTCGTATTTCATTGTTCCGAGACCCGTCCCTTTATACCTGCTACTGCCAGTCAGACTGAGTTTAGTTCAGTTGAGAATTATTTCTTGAATGTTGAACACGAAGTGATAAATGTTTTATATGTGATCAATTATTATCGGATGATGATGTTGTAGAAGAACTCCCTGTCGCTTCAGCGCTATTTTTTTAAAGTGAAATCTTCTTTAGCGGCGTTGTACACTTTGTTTGTGATGGGTAAAAAATGTTAAAGTCGCGTCAGGACACGTGACCTGATCGAAAATTCGTAAGACGGCCACGTGTCCTGCAAACTTCTTTAGCGGCGTTGTGTACTTTGTTGTGATGGATAAAAAATGTTAAACTCGCGTCAGGTGAACAACAACAATGTGACCTGACCGAAAATTCATAAGACGGAGGGAGAGAAACACGTATTCAAGTTTTCACTCGGCACTCCCAGAGTGCAACCCGTTTTTTTTTAATATTATTTGTGATTGTTCCAGGGTCCCGTAGGAGAGCAGCGTCCAGCTGGTAATCAGTACTACGTGTCGAACTGGAGAGCTCAGGGCGAAGATGATGGCCAGGTAAGAAAGAAAAAACTACACTTATTAACACAGAAGAAATAAGGTTGTGCTCTAAGAAATATAAGTCTAGACTGGAGAGACACCCCAACCAATTGGCCGCCCAACTAACAATACCAGATTGTGTCAACAGGCTCAAAAGACGCAACATCCTACAACTGGATAATTTGTAGAGAGAGTTGTTGATATTAAGAGAGTTGTTCCTGATGGGGAAAAGCTCTTGCCTGCCAAATTCTCCTTCAACTCACCTGCTCATAGTTTCTGAAAACTGATTGCAAAATAAGCAAAGAACAAAATAAAACTTATTAACACACTAATTATCTGCCTAGCCTTTTCCCAACTACATAATAGTTAGCTTCCAGTCAAACCAGATTCACACACACACACACATATCCCGGTTTTTCCCGATCCTGTAAGGATTTGGGAAAATCCTCTCTTAGTGCTCTCCTATACTCCCCGAGGAACCTACATGCTAAATTTTAGCTTTCTACGGCCAGTAGTTTCTGTGCGTTGCTGATCAATTACTCAATCAGTCAGAAACGGAAGATTTTTTTATATATTGGGATCTGGGTACTTGATCATCTTGTATAGTAATGCTTATCCTTTGACCAAGTTTAAAGCCAGCCCTTGGGTCACTAAGCATCTTTTAATTAATAGTCTACTTAAGATAAAAAGTTAGAGTGAACAGGCTCCTTCTGGGTAGGCTCGCTCCATCGTAGACTTTGTCTCTGTCATCTCTGACATAGACTAGAGTCAAGAGCAAACCCATTACAAATAAAAAAAAAAGAATTGACTTTGATTTTATTCGCAATAAGCGTTTCCAAACGTCTTTTATAATGCGCACAGCAAAGGAGTGGAACTCTCTGCCTGCGTCTGTGTTTCCGAACGCTTACAACCCTAATCTCTTCAAAGTTAGAGTGAACAGGCTCCTTCTGGGTAGGCTCGCTCCATCGTAGACTCTGTCTCAGTCACCTCTGACCTAGACTAGAGTCAAGAGCAAACCCATTACAAATAAAAAAAAAAATACAAATTTTGTGTTGACTATTTCGTTTTTTTTTTTGTTTCAGTACCGTGAAAATGAAGTAGAGAACCAAAGTAACAAACCGCACAGCTTCGGAGATGGATTCGCGTTCGCGTTCCAAGGATAGATACAAGATGCAAGCTGATAACTTATAATATTACAACTGACGATATCTATGCTCATGAAGAATAGGGTAGTTGACTAAAAAAATCTAAGTAGACCGTCAGATAGAATTTCAAAAAATATTGGTATCGCATTTTCTAATTTTTTCACGTAAATAAAAAATAAAGACGGTACTTTTTGAAAATCTATCTGATGGACTAAACAGTATCATGTTTTCAAGGTCCAAAGGGGCTGAATTAAGAATTACAACACGATTTCACAGTAACTGTCAAATCGTGTTGTCATTCATTCTTATTGATTAGGTGATACGGAGTAAATACACCCGCAATTAAGCCCGAACTTGAGCTTAAAGAGTAGCCCCCCTGACACCTGTCAAAATTCCCTTATTATTAAATCTTATTAAATGTTTTCCGTTTCCCGACATTAGTTTTCAAGAAGTTTGCAAATTTTGTATACTATGCAAGTTTGGAAACAACAAATTCAGTAGCATACAGGACATGCTTCAAATTCCTTCGCAACACACCATGTACAGGAGCTGTCACTCAAAAATCAACTTAGAGTACATAATAATAAAATTGATTGTTGAGTAAAATTTTGAATTCTTTATTGAACATAGATGTCGTTAGTTTTAACTTAATGTACCTACTCTATTACTTAAGGCTGTACTTATAAATATTAAGTAAATTATATACTGAATACATTTTTGATTTGCCTTTTATTTCCTCGACTTGAAAATTTAACTCAAGATAATTTTTGGGGAATGTGCGACGGAATTGCATAATTTAATTCCGCCAAGCCCGTTTCATCATCGGACCACAAGACGAACGGCGATGCGCCACCGGTACATGGTAGGACATCCCACCTACACGCACAAAACGTTTTGGGAACACATTCATAGTGCGTACAGCTGAGGAATGGAATTTCCTGCCGGAGTCTGTGTTTCCTGATAGCTACAACCTGGGAGTCTTTAAGTCAAGAGTGAATAGGTTACTTCTAGGCAAGCGTGCTCCATCTTCGACCACATCATCACTTACCATCAGGTGAGATAGTGGTAAAGCGCGTGCCCACCAATAGAAAAAAAAATAATAATAATACGTTCAGACAGTAGCGTAGCAAGCGGGTGGGTTACCCGCTCCGGGTGACACCCGGAATAAAGTTCAAGAACTAAGAGTGTGCAGAATGCAGAAACGAGCAAAGCGAGCTCGAAAATTTTGGCACCAATAATTATTATTGGGGGGTTTGGAGGCCCGTTCTCCATTTGCGTGGTAATACCACAACCCGCCCCGGATGTCACCCATGTTAGCTACGCTACTGTCTTCAGATACGAGAAATCATCAAATGACTCTGGGCGGAGCGCGAGGGAGTGTCAGACTCTTATTGACTAAAACCCACTCGTGTTCCTCCTAAATTCCCTTTGCGTTCCAGGGCCGCGGCGACTTTTTCGAACAATTTCCACAACGATATGATTTTCAATTAATCCAAGTTTAGCCTTTTCCTTATAATCCAGTCTATTTTTATAGGAATTCCTTTGGATCGAAATAAAATAAATTAATAAATAAATTTCAATTTATTCCCGCGCTATCCACGTCGCCATCGTTGCCTGTTGAACGTTTTAGATTGGGTTTACATGCTGCAAGAAAGTTAGCGAAATAACATCATCATCATCATCGTCATCATAATAGCTGAAAGACGTCCACTGCTGGACATAGGCCTCCCCCAAAGGGGGTTTGCCATAATCGCCACGCTTGGCAGGCGGGTTGGTGATCGCAGTGTATGGTGTTGCGTTTTACAGAGAACGCTGCTGCCCATTCTCTGGTGAGTCCCTTAGTCGCCTCTTACGACACCCACGGGAAGTGATGGGATGGTATTATTCTTTTACGGCACCATACGGCACCGGCCGACACCATGATTATGGCAAATTGAAATCTATATAACTATTTAAATCACTAAACTAAACACTAAAAGAGGGGTCCTTTAGGGAAGGCTTATGTCCAGCAGTGGACGTCTTTTGGCTGTTATGATGGTAGATTTAAATGACTTATGTAAGTACATATATTGCTATTAACTTTTCGAATGAACAATCTTTAAACCAGAACACAGTGGCGACAGAAAAATGTAAGATGGTAGTACTTCCTCGGATGACCTGCTTCACAAAAACCAATGAATTTTATTTCAGTTATCGCCATGTGAACTTCCCTGAACTGAAGTGCTTGGTATTATCCTTAGTATTTGACCTCCCCTCCTGACATAGATTATCATGTAGATAGGACACTTCTTTGCAAGATATGAGACTAGACTACAATATCTAGCCTATAACCATTGCATGAAATAGAAAAATCGACAATCACCTCTTATGTAGGGTTCCGTACGTCCGAATATACACCCGTGCGTCTGTCTATCCGTCTGTCACAGACTCACAACTAGTTTCTTCAAAATGTAACGGCTTTAGCATATGAACTTATAGAAACACTCTTTCGTTTGGGACAAAAATAAGAAAATTAAATTAAAAAATGTTTTACAAATAAAAGGGCTTATTTAAAGGATTCAAATATGTTTTTTAATTATGTTATAATAAATAACTTTAATTTTTTTTTTAAGAGAATAAATGAAAATTGACCAATCTCTGATTCTACTGAGCCAAAAAAAATGAAAAAAATATACATAATAGTTCTTTACTTATATGTTTGAAAAAAACATTTAGAAAACAAAACCATAAACACGTTCGGAACTCCTTGTAAGTGAGTCCGACTCCCACTTGGCCAGTTTTTTACGTGATAAACCAAAAAATACGCGTCCAATATTTTTTGGTAATCTCCACTTATGACTAAAAAAGATTTTTAGGATATAGAAATACCTTATTCAATGACAGTTTTTAGTACAAAAATGAATCTTCAGTATCCTACCTAACTCCGCCTCTGCACCCCAACTCTATCCCCCCAGGGGGTTCAATTATCATCCCCTTTTATTACCAGTGGCTGCGGTAGACACGTTCAATTTTATCCTCGATAGCCTCCATTGGGGTAGCCAAGAATATATTAAGAATGCTTTGTATGCCCCCCGTCGCTAGCTGGCGAAATGATTATTTGAATAATAGTGAAAATAGGAATTTTGGCGTGGGTAGAGTTAGAAAAGGTTGGGTAACTCTTGTTTTTACTGGGCTATTAGAAACTGCCAATGAGGTGCTTGTAGCTAAATAAAAGGCGCACGGTTCGGTTTCAAGGTTAAGCAACGGTTGCCGAGGTCAGTCTATGGATGGGTGACCATTAATTAAATACCAAGGTTTTGTGCCTCGGAACAGTTGGAACGCACGTTAAGTCAACCAATTGGCTTAGTACTTTTCTTTTCTTTCTTTTTTCTTTACCTACTCAAACGCAATTTCGTTTTGGTCTAAGAACACTCGCTAGAACGAGCTCTTTCATTTGAAATTCGCCATTTAAATTTGTTGAGCTGGAATGAAGCTAAGTTTGAATATTTAACTTTACATTTAATGCTGCGGAGCAGTAAAGGACCTCTAGTTACTAGACAATATACTGGTAGAGGCTCACGGATATATTTCATACTAGTTGACCCGCGCAACTTCGTCTGCGTCACAATTTTCATCACTGCTCCGCTCCTATTGGTCTTATCATGATGATATATAGCCTATATAGCCTTCCTAGATAAATGGGCTATCAAACACCGAAAGAATTTTTCTAATCGGACCAGTAGTTCCTGAGATAGCGCGTTCAAGCAAACAAACAAACCAGCTTTATATATTAGTATAGACTAGCTGACCCGTGCCCACTTCGTTGGACGGTACATTTCGCTTTTTTATATAAAATATGTCCTATATTACTTCTAATACCTCCAAGAATATGTGTACAAAGTTTGACGATGATCGGTTAAGTAGTTTTCTCGTGAAAGCGTAAAAAACAAACTTACATTCACACTACACTTACATCACATTTATAATATTAGTACGGTTATAAAAGTCCTTTTGGATCCAGTGAGGCTCTACAGGTTCAAAAAATATACTAGATTCTAGCATATGTTTTTTATATCTACCCGTAAAGTCCCACTGCTGGGCATAAGTATCCCCTAAAGCCTTCCACTCTTCTCGGTGTGTTACCCTCTCCGACCAATCCGTCATTAACGCCTCTAAGGCCGCGGACACGAACTTAGCGGGCAACGAGCGGCGCGACGGCGGCACGGGCAGTTTCATTATCCATTCATTATACAAGTCGTGACACCAGCGTTTTCTAAGCATTCCTCGCTGGCTACACCCGTCTTCTAGCTCCCAATACGTAACAACGCTGACGTACAAATTCATCATCTGCCTAGCCTTTTCCCAACTATATTGGGGTCGGCTTCCAATCAAACTGGATTCATATGAATACAAGTGTTCTACGACGAATCAATATAATATTTATTTATATTATATATAAATCTTCAGTTCCTGACTGATCGAGTGACTGAAAGACAACGCACGCGTACGAAATCGCGGGTGAAGCTAGTATATTAAAAAACACTGTCCAAGTGCGAGTCGGACTCGCACACGAAGGGTTCCGTAACATAAACCTTAATATTTGTTGTTATAGCGGCAATAGATATACACAATCTGTGAAAATTTTAAGTGTCTACCTATTACAATTCTTGAGATACAGCCCATTGACAGACAGATGGACGGATAGCGGAGGCTTAGTAATAGGGTTCCGTAGGTAACCCTGTGGGTACGGAACCCTAAAAAGATCGCTTTCAGCGATATGGCCGTGCATTGTGCCACCCTATGTAATGATTTCTTCATCGATCTTTTCTGTAACTTATAATGGTGTACATAATTAAGAGTATTCTATTATTATCAAATATAAAAAAAAATATTTAGCTCATTTCAATACATAAAATATTAATTAAGTAGAAAAAAAAGGTTTTATTAATAAAACACACATGACATATTCACTTACTGTCCTATTCCCGACATACATATTCATATACAGGGTGTATGCGTCCGGATATTGATCTAACATTCCTGGCAGCACATCGCGCGTGCCGTTAGGATGAAGGCGTTATTAAATAACTCGCGCCTCCTGAATTCTATTGAGAACCGACCGGTATGGGGGACATGATGGAGGAAAATGTAGGCTATTTTTTGTTCTATAAAAAAAATATTAGTTGACTTCCTTTGCGTCACATTTTTCATTAATACTCCGCTACTATTGATTGTGGAGTAATTCTATTTAATTTAATCCTTTATTTAAAGCTAGATGCTTGAAATAAAGGATTAAATTAAATCCCATAAAATTAAATACATAAAACAATAACTAGAAATAAATTAATGCATATTACTATTGTTATTATAAAAATTGTTATAGCCTATAGCCTTCGCGGAAGGCTATAGGCTATAACAATTTGGTTTTAACAAATGGTTGGGTTATAACAAATGGGTTATCCAACACTACAATTATTCATTCGAACCAGTAGTTCCTATGATTAGCGCGTTCAACCAAACAAACAAATTCGTCAGCTTTATAATATATATAGAACTAACTGATATAAATAAATATTTTGATGTCGACCGAGAAGTTTTCACTACGGCGTAGTAATAACAACTACGCTTCCGCTACGGCGTAGCAATAACAGCTGCGCATTCACTACGGCGTAGCAATAACAACTACGCTTCCGCTACGGCGTAGCAATAACAGTTGCGCATTTACTACGGCGCGGCGTGGCAATATGAACTACGCTTTCGCTAGAGTCTAGTAATAACAACTGCGTTTTCGATACGGCGGCGGCGTAGCAATAACAACTACGTTATCGCTACGGCGTAGCAACAAACGCTACACTTTCGTTCCGCAAACGGCTACGCTTTAGCGTAGCAATACCAGCTATGCTTATGCTACGGCGTAGCAATGACTGCTACGCTTTCTCTATGGCGTAGCAATAACAGCCGTGCTTTCGCTAGCTACCTTTGTCTTCGGTTCGCTAAGCTTTGTCTTGCAAAAAAAAATGTTCTTACACTGACAGACGAACAGACGGACAATGGACTGATCCTATAAGGGTTGCGATTTTTCACTTTGAGCAAATACAAAATACAGAATCCTTATTTCTAATAGACCAGGTTCCGGCACTTTAGAATAGTCAACGTCTGCCAGTCAAGTAGACGAAGCTAAATCTGCCGCGCTAGCGACTAGAGCAGCAAGTTGTTCTGCAGCTAAACACACTCACCGACATTATCTCTAGCGCGGCTGTTGCACGCTCATCATCTACCTAGCCGTTTCTCAACTATATTGGGGTCGGCTTCCAGTCAAATAGAATTCAGATGAATGCCAATAATTTAAGTGGAACTTTAATTTATCTGACCTCCATATTTTTTTATTTATATGTAATGGGTTTGCTCTTGACTCTAGTCTATGTCAGAGATGACAGAGACAAAGTCTACGATGGAGCGAGCCTACCCAGAAGGGGCCTGTTCACTCTAACTTTGAATAGATTAGGGTTGTAAGGTTTTGGAAACACAGACGCAGGCAGAGAGTTCCACTCCTTTGCTGTGCGCATTATAAAAGACGTTTATTCCAGTAGCTGGGGTAACACAGTACTTCTTGGCAAGACTGGTGTCGAATTTTCTGGCTTCTGATTATCCGTAACGACTGCCAAAGATCTACAAATGACAGTCGGAACCAACGGCTTAAAAAAACCGAGATACATTCAGTCAAAAAAGTATCGGGAATGGATGATTTGTTTATGGTTCTAAATTCAAATTTTTGTTTTTTTGTAGTTGTTAGATTGGCACAACTGTTTTCCATTTTGGCGCGGAGTTTGAGTTGCATCTGTTATTTATATTAAATACAGTGCTGGTTTTAGTAATATCATATACAGAGTTGATACGACAGAGGGGCATTAAATTAAACTACGTATACTATACGTGTTCAGTATTAATTCGATACGGTACAAAAACAAAAAGCGCCATAAATGAGAAAATATTTTTTTCAAACAAACTAAATAGCTTGCAAATCCGAATAAAACGCAACCACCCTTTGTAAAAAAATGACACTGACCTTAGATACCGCTAGGTAACAAAGCGGCAACGTCGCGCGCGCCTTGGAGCGCGGTGTGCCGGTGTGCGGTGACTCGTGTGCTCGGCGGGGGCCGGGCCGGGGTGGCGGCCGGCGACTTAGGCCTCCGCTCGCACTGGCTTTTATGTTAGGTAACGTTTCGAAGTACGCGCACAAAAACAAACACACTAAATTTTTAAATTTTTGATGTGTCCTCCATTCACATTGATGCACAAATTATACCGACGGAGAATATTGTTATTTATTTTTCTAATTAGATCACTGTCCGTCGCTAAGCACTTTAATTTGTGAAATGCTAAAATAATCCTATTTTTTAACTCATCAATTGTATTTACCTCTGAGGCATACACTTCACCCTTAATGTAACCCCAAGAAATCCATGGGAGTGAGGTCCGGAGATACTAATACTAAATAATAATAATCCCAAGTTACGTGTCCTATCACCATAAAAAACAGTCAATCACAAAAAAAAACACTAATACTAAATAATAATAATCCCAAGTTACGTGTCCTCTCACAATAACAAATTAAAATTACAATTGTTTGCGCGCGAGTTTCACAAAACGTACGTTCCGAAAAACAAGCGTCGAAAAGCAAGCACTGAGGGACTTACCGATCGCAAAAAACAAGGATGCAACAAACTGACCTATCTCTATTTCTTTCGCTCGCTTTATGTTAGTCGCTTTCGTAGTGAAAGTGCAAGTGTGTGTGTATTGATTGCTTCCTTGTTTGCATTGCCAATTTTTAGTGAATGTCCTTCGACATGCGTCAGAGCGGCAACAACGCATCGTAGATTTGACGTTGTAAGGTGCATGACCTATGCTTAGACGATAATCAGCTGTTAGAAAAGATACATCGTGTTCAAACCGTGCAAAAACTTTAAAAATCATTTGCGACTAAACTACTGCTCCTAATTAATTTATTTTTGGTACAGAGCTTGAAAATGGTACCTAGTATAGGCAGTTTAAAGGAAAGCCCCTCTGTCGTATCAACGTTGTATACTGTGTATTGCGAATTTCATAATGGACAAAAATATCGAACAAAGAGTTTGTCTTAAATTTTGCATCGCCAATGGAATTTCGTGTTCGGAGTCACTGAAAATGTTACAGAAGGCTTACGGTGAATCGACTTTATCAAAAACTTGTGCTTATGAGTGGTTCAAAGCGTTCAAAAGCGGTCGAGATGTGATGGAAGATTTGCCTCGCTCTGGTAGGCCGTCAACGTCTGCAACTGAAGTTAACATCGCAAAAGTGAAGGAAATAGTGACTGAAAATCCCCATTCAACTCTGAGAGAGATAGCCGCCGAACTTTCTGTATCTCACGAGTCGATCCGTACCATTTTAACTAATCATTTGGGTATAAAACATGTTGCTGCTCGGCTAGTCCCAAAAGATCTGAATTTTCTCCAAAAACTCAATCGCATGAAAGTCGCTGAGGACATGCTAGAACGAGTCAGTTCGGACCCAACATTCATGAAACGCATTGTTACTGGTGACGAGACGTGGGTTTACGAGTTTGACATACAAACTAGTCAACAAGCTTCGGAGTGGCGCCTTCCAACTGAACCGAAACCGAAAAAACCACGCCAACGTCGATCAAAAGTCAAAGTCATGTTGACTGTTTTCTTTGACTATCGCGGTGTTGTGCACTCTGAATTCTTACCGGAAGGTCTAACGGTAAATAAAGAATATTATTTGAGCGTTATGCGGCGTTTAAGAGAGCAAATTCGACGAAAAAGGCCAGATTTGTGGAAAGAAAATTCTTGGATTTTGCACCACGACAATGCGCCTTCGCACAAGGCTATCATTGTGAACGAATTTTTAACCAAACACTCAACAAATACCATCCAGCAACCACCATATTCACCAGATATGGCTCCTGCTGACTTTTTTCTTTTTCCTAAACTCAAATTACCACTTCGTGGCACCCGTTTTCAATCGATAGAAGACATAAAGGAGAATTCGCGGCGAGAACTGAACTCAATTCCGGAAGCAGCGTTTAAAAAATGTTTTGATGAATGGATTATTCGTTGGCGCAAGTGTATCGTTTCTAAAGGAGCATACTTTGAAGGTGATAAAATAAATTTGGATGAATAACAGACATTTTGTGTATTATTGATCTTTTCCCGGCACTTTCTTGACAGAGTAGTATCTTTGATAGTCTACAACCTGGCGAAGTCATTGATGAATTTACGAAATTTATCCAAGGAGGCTTGTGATGCGTTAAGCAAAAGAAAATGTTTTGAGCTTTCTTAGTGTTTACTTTGCCAAATCATACACTCAACGGGGTCAAGCTCCCCCCCCCCAAACAACAATCCTGGAGCCGCCACCGCAGGACTAACACTGAAATCTGAACATACCCACCCACATGCACAAAACGTTTTGGGAACACATTCATAGTGCGTACAGCTAAGGAGTGGAATTCCCTGCCGGAGTCTGTGTTTCCTGATAACTACAACCTGGGAGTCTGTAAGTCAAGAGTGAATAGGTTACTTCTAGGCAAGCGTGCTCCATCTTCGACCACAACATTGCTTACCTTCATCTATCTAAAATTTTTTTTTTTTTTTACTATTGATTGGCACGCGTTTGACCACTATCTCACCTGATGGTAAGCGATGATGTGGTCGAAGATGGAGCACGCTTGCCTAAAAATAACCCCATCCTCTTCATCTGTTCCATTTTGTGAATGTAGATATATACCTATGTGTGCCTCTGCCTCTCCTTTCGGGGTATACAGACGTAAAGTTATGATTTATTATTCCATTTAATGAGTCAGCAATATCTTTTGATTATAATTACAACAATAATATCCCACTCAAATCCTAAATCATTGTCTCTACAACTCTACCTAATGAATTGACTACCATCTGCAAACAATTTCCAACCTACACACCCCAACATAAAGTCCTTATTCTTTAACCAAAATTTTCATTTCACTGACTCGGAAGAATTTTGAGTATATACAACGTGTTTTGGAATTTATTTTGTGGAGTTTAAGGTTGGGTTTGGATTGAGAGGTTTCTGCTATAAATGTAAGGGTCGAATTTTCCATAGATAAAGTATTTAGATGTATAATCGAATTGAAGCTGAAATAAATTCAATACTAAGTCGATAAAGACCCTGGAATTATCTCGTGCGGCACGAGTGGTACGAGAATAACTCGTGCCGGTATCTGCCTAGCTTTTCCCAATTATGTCGTGGTCGATAGCCAGTGTAACCGGTTGGTGCTGAGTACCAGTATTGCACATGGAGGCAGTACCTATCTGACCTCAACAGCCCAGTTGTTAATGCCAGTTGTTAGTGCCAGATTTGGTTGGTTTGGAGTTGGTTGGCTGACAATAATCCACAAATCATCTGCTTAGCCTTTTTTTTCCAGTCGGTTCGACTTCCAGGCAAACCGGATTTAGCTGAATACCAGTATTTTACGAGGAACGGCTGCCTACCAGACCTCCACAACCCATTAACTGGGTAACATGGTACTTCATGACAAGACTGGAGTCAGATTAAGTAGCTTCTGAATATCCGTAACGACTGCCAAAGATCTACAAATGACAGCCGGGACCAACGGCTTAACGTGCTTTCCGAGGCACGGAGAAAGCTCGGTATTTTAAGATGGTCACCCATCCACAGACCAACCTTGGCAAGCCTTAACCTTGAAGATGCGCGTGTTATTATCTAGCCACGAGCGGCTGTTATTATCTAGCCACGAGCTCCCCAAACAATAATCCATAAATGACAAAAAAAAGCAGCTCTTTTTATAAAGAATAGGGACGCTTTAGCGTCCCAAAATTATCTGAAAAAAAAACTGGCCAAGTGCGAGTTGCGTTCAATTTAACTCTTTAAACATGTTATTTTAACACTACAGGCTTCGTATAGGTCTTCCTGTAATCTTTAGGTGTAGACTATTATTTGCTTTTTTGTTTTAATTTTATTCTCAGTTGCTTATATATTTTAGAAATGGCAGTGTTTGTAAAATTAAACCCTGATCGTTTTGAGCGCATAGCTGACGTATTTCCACGAAATAGGCGTGATAATAGTGGACTATGTCTCCCTAGTGCAAGAACGACTTTGATGCGCAGAAGTGTCTGCTACATGGCGCCAGTCATCTATAATAAATTACCGAGGAGTTGGAAAGAATTAACTTTGGCGTTATTTAAAAAAATACTCCGTAACTTTTTAGTAGCCAAAGCGTATTACAGCGTAGCAGAATTCTTAATGGAGAAAGGAATCTCTTGACTACTATTATTTTTGACTAGAAATTAGACAAAGGTGACATTTAATTATATTGTAATGAATTTATAATCGTATATTGAAATTGTTATCTTTATTATTATGTACTTAGAATCATTCATGTATTTTGTACTTTTGCATGCCTTGTGGTAAAATATGGCTGTTCCTAATTATGTTCTTATATCACCGTGTTTTGTACCCATATTTGCAAAATAAATATCTTATCTTATCTTATCTTAGTTTCGGAGATGGTCATTTTTGGTCCAATTTCTTCCAACTTCAAAACTTTTTACTTTAAAACTATAAAAAAAATATTATAAAAACCCTCACAGTAAGCCCTTTGTAAGCGTCACACAATACAGTTGTTTTTTTTATTTTCTAGTTTAACCCCAAAAGCGACAACCATACTAAAATAAATATTTATTTACGTAAAGCGTCCGTATTTGGGTCACAGAAGTCCATGTGTGTACTAAATTTCAACAGAATCGGTCAAGTGGATCCGGAGAAAACTGGCTGTGACAGACTGACAAACAGACACCCGAGTGATCCTATAAGGGTACCGTTTTTTACGGATGCTCGGAACCCTAAAAAAATTATAAATATGTGTATCTGGATGCAGCTAGGTACAAGTTTATTACATAAGGATAAAACGAGATACCATTGGAGAAAGAATGTCAGACTGTCTGGACTCTGACTACCCGGAAAGAATGACAGCAAGGACCAACGGATTAGTGTGCTTTCTGAGGTATGAAGGGTCTCCAGAAGATCACATGGGCGTCGAAACGCACTCAACGATCTCCAGCCACCATAAGGAGGGAGCTTGCGGGCGGTGAACTTTGGTGTTGAGTTGTCGCCTCACCAGTCAGGACTAAAAGTCTTGGTGCGCAGTTCCACACTAAGAGATGCAGCCCGCTAGCAATACTGGCTGATACCAGTCGGGGGTGCGCGTGAATTTTAGTGTATCCCGGGCCCCGACTCATGGTAACGGTAGGAGCTGTGGGGTTTTAGTCGATAGGAGACTGAAATAACACGTTTTTCTCAGACGAAGTGTATCCATAAGGCTCGCATCCTAACACTCCCGCTGTCTTCGTCGGGGAATTTATACTAAGTGCCATTCCATCAGTGATATCCGGTTTCCAAAACTTCAAAATTAATATGAAATGGATCTTAAAAAAAAAAGAAAGAGTTCGCGTTGTAGATGGGTGACCATCTTAACATAACGAGATTCCTCCGTGCCTCGGAAAGTACGTTAAGCCATTGGACCCAGCTGTTATTTGTAGATCTTTGGCAGTCGTTACGGAGAAGGAAGGCGGAAGGAGGAGAGGAAGGAGGAGGCCGAACGTGTAAGAGAGAGGGAAACCTCACGACCCAGCCGCCGCAACAGAAGAAGACGCCCCGGGCTTCGGGAGTCGCAGGGCGATTTCCAGTCACCGTAGGCGCGGGCCTGCGGACGGTGAGCATTGGGTGGCTCGCCGTCTGATCAGAACCAGGCCCGGGTCGACGGCGCGCTGTGTTCCACGCGCCCCGCTAGGGCCAGTGTCTGCCGGGACGCGGAATCCGTTCGAAAGAGGCACCGTACCCTGAAAGCAAAGGGCATTAGGAGGAACAGGGATGGGTTTAGTCAGTAAGAGTCTGACATTCCCTTCCGCTGCGCCCAGAGCAGAATGCGGAGTCATTTGATGATTTCCCATCCTTAAAAAAAAAGCCATTGGTTTTTAATTTTAATTTATGGTGGCTCTACAGATAATGATGATAATCATTATTGCTGTTAGAATGTTACTTTGTCTAGAATCCCAGGTCATCGGTCCACCTGTCTGACGTATTTCGTAGAATATTCTGCTAATGCAATCGAAATGACTAGAATATTCACTCCTAAACCGATTCTGTCGAGAAATTAGTTCAATCTAAGATGAAGCACGCGCGTTGCTAGGCAACCGAACTTATAACTTAGTTTGTACTTTCGCCGATCATCGATTTTCGTGTTACTGTTATCTTTTGATTAGGGTTATGTCTTAAATAACATCTATACAACGTGAAAAGGTGCTCTCACACTGTTGTTAAAAATGTTTACAAACATTAATAAACATTTTCTAAACAAACATTTGATCACTATGTTAAGAAAATGTTTTCATGTTAAGGTGGAAGCGCCAGGGTAGCCCGTGAAATTCAGAAGCCCTAAAGAATGGATATTTCATGAAAAAGGCATTCTATAGGGCTTCATGAACTTACAGGGCTATATTGATGATTAAAATGGTTATAATTCTTTACATAAATACACGTTATGACGGCGAATCATATTTTGCTCAACATACAGCTTCACACTGACCGGTAAATTCCAAAAAAACAAAACTATTTGAATTTCGCGAGCTACCCTGGCGCATCCACCTTAAGTAATGCTTGCTAACAACACACATAACATTTTAGTTAACTAACTCATTATGGGTCGTCCATTGATCACGTGATGTATTTTTAGCCATTTTTTTAGTCCCCCCTCCCCCCTGATATGTGGTACCTTATCCAGTATAACGTGTATTTTTTTAGAAAGTATCTTACAGGCATCATCTTCAAAAAAATTGAACACAGACCAACCTTGGCAACGCTTGCCAAGTTTGGTCTGTGGATAGGTGAGGATGGGGATCTTAACATACCGAGTTTCCTCCGTGCCTCGGAGAGCACGTTAAGCCATTGGTCCCGGCTGTCGTTTGTAGATCTTTGACAGTCGTTACGGATAGTCAGAAGCCAGTAAATCTGACTCCAGTCTTGCCATGAAGTACCGTGTGGGTAACACGGTACTTCATTGTTAATGTTAATGTTGTTAAAGTTAATGGGTTGTGGAGGTCTGGTAGGCAGCCGCTCCTCGTAAAATACTGGTATTCAGCTAAATCTGGCTTGACTGGAAGCCGACCCCAATATAGTTGGGAAAAGGATAGGCAGATGATGATCTTCAAAAAAAAAATACACGTGATATCTGACTATATCACCTTTGTGATATTGCGGGATTTTTTCTCAACCCCCTACCGACCCGGGGGGGTCTGTAAGGGGGAGGGGGGGCTTACAGAATGTAATAATTCCTAACATTTGTATTAGTGTTAGAAAATGTTGATTGAGTGACTGACAGACAACGTAGATACAGCCGAAACTACAGGTCGTAGAAAACTGGCATGAAAGTTCCTTGAAAAATGTAGCTCTGTAGGGGAGTAAAAAAGGATTTCTCAAAATTCCCACGGTATCGGAAAAAACAGGATATGCACGTACGAAGCGGGCGAAAGATGGTCCCATTTATTTTTGGCTCCTATTGGTCTTAGCGTGATGGTATATAGCCTATAGCCTTCCTCGATAAATGGGCTATCTAACACTGAAAGAATTTTTCAAATCGGATCAGTAGTTCCTGAGATTAGCGCGTTCAAGTACACAAACAAACAAACTCTTCAGCTTTATATATTAGTATAGATTTATTTTTAAACTTTACGCACACAGATGTACAGAGGCGGCCTTAATTTTCTACCAGTCGAACTTTGGGTGATCATCATCGTCACCATCATATCAGCCGAAAGACGTCCACTGCTGGACATAGGCCTCCCCCAAGCGTCGCCATAACGACCGGTATTGCGTGTCTCGCATCCATCGGCTACCCGCAACCTTCACCAGGTCACCGGTCCACCTTGCGTCTTCCGGTACGCGGTCGCCACTCCAGAACTTTGTGCAAACTGGAAAAAAAAAATAGAAACGCTATTAATATTGAAATTAATGCAAAGATAAATATATTTAAACTGTATATACAATAAAATACTATAATATATACTCAAATTAATAAACAATCTTAATGTAATGAACCTTGTAAAACCAATAAGAACAGATCTACTACAAAGGTAAATATTGAAGCTACTGTTGAATACCTAAAAAATGCTGATTTCTCATTTATAACGAATGACTCACACGCAAATGAGGCGGCTACACTCTTTGTAGATTGTTTGATGACTGCAATTTCGTTACACTCAAAAGTTATTACTGTGCCTAACCGCAAGCTAATTATCAAACCATGGATAACTCCAGGTCTATTGCGGTGTATCCGACATAGGGATAATCTCCATAAAGAGGTTTTGAAAAACCCAAGAAATACCACTATAGAGATCTCCTATAAACGATACCGCAACTACTGCAATTTACTACTTCGAAAGTTAAGAATAAATCATGAAAAGGCAGCTTTAAAATCTTCACGAACCAGCAAAGAAACATGGAGCATAGTGAAATCCATTACTAACCAAGTTGAAAAAAAAACAGTGGCGACTGAACTACTGCCTGTTACAAAGGATGCATCGAAAGAAATTGAGACCATAAATAAGTATTTTGCTGATATAGGCAAACAACTTGCAAATACCGTCAGACAAAAACGAAGATCCCAACCTGTGTCATATAAGTTTAACTCTCCGTCAGCACTTAATTCATTTGTTCTACTTTCTCCTGATGAGACTGAAGTTGAATCTGTAGTTAACAATCTAAAAACAGATTGCGCCGCAGGATGGGACACTATCTCGGCAAAATTACTTAAAGCTGGCAAGGCAATTTTTATACCCCCGATCACAAAACTCATTGGGATTTGTTTTGAGCAGGGAGTCTTCCCCAAAGTCTTTAAAAAATCTCTTATCACGCCAGTTCACAAGGGTGGGAATCGTGACGAAGTTAAAAACTACAGACCTATATCAGTTTTACCGGCGCTGTCAAAAATACTAGAAAAGCTTTTAAATACTAGACTCATTAGCTATTTAGAAAAAAACAAAATCCTATCTGATGGTCAATTCGGCTTTAGATCTGAAAAAAGCACAGAAGAGGCAGTTGGTAAACTCGTCGATCACGTTGCTGAGAAGGTCGATGCTAAACAGAAATGCATAGGGGTCTTTCTCGACCTAGCGAAGGCATTTGACACCGTCTCTATTCCCACTCTTGTGACCAAACTAGACCACATAGGAATTAGGGGAGAAGCTCTCAGTATATTTACTGAGTTTCTGAGTGATCGGACACAAAGCGTAAAGATAGGTGGAAACGTCAGTAGCGAAGCCAGAGTTACTTATGGTGTGCCGCAGGGTAGTGCCCTCTCCCCGAGTCTCTTCCTGATTTATGTAAATGATCTGTGTGAGCAACAACTTATTAAGGGTAGAATTTTTAGCTACGCTGATGACACCGCAGTGATATTTTATGGAGAGACTTGGGAGGAGGCGCAGCGCATGGCAGAGATGGGACTCTGTAAAGTCAGTAACTGGTTGGAAGAAAACCTACTTACCCTTAACATTGCCAAAACTTCATATGTGCAGTTCAGGTTCGCTAAAACCAAACCAATGGCAATAACCCTTAAGGTGCATTCTTGCGATTTCCCTGAAAATAAGCTGCAGTGCCCATGTCTTACTATATCACAAAAACCAAACATAAAATACCTAGGTGTATTAGTGGACGAAAAACTAAGTTGGAGGCCCCAAGTCGAACTAACTGCCTCTCGAGTTAGAAAACTTATTTGGGCCTTTAAGAAACTCCGACATGTGGCTGATCTCAACCTTCTTCGCACTTTATACCTTTCTCTAGCCCAGTCGATAGTTGGTTATTGTATCACGGTGTGGGGAGGAGCCTGTAAAACAATTATGATCCACCTTGAAAGAGCTCAAAGATCATTGCTTAAAGTCATGACCTTCAAACCGTATCGGTTCCCGACTACATCGTTGTACCAAAACTGTACAGTGCTCACCGTTCGACAGCTATATATTCTCAATATCACATTGAAGCAACACCTAATAACACCGATAAACAACAGCTACAAAGTTAAACGCACAATCACAAACGTTTGTAAATACGTCAAGTGTAGGACTGCCTCAGCTAGACGGCAACATCTTTTTTTAGCTGCGCATATATATAATAAAATGAACAAGGCCCTACATATTAACCCATCCACTAAAAATGAAGTTAAAAAGAGAATAAACACCTGGCTACAAACACTGGATTACATACAGACAGAAAAATTCTTAACATAAACCATGCAATTTGCAGGTCCTATTATAAACATGCCCGATAAACACACGCACACACACGTACACACACACACACACACACACACACACACACACACACACACATACACACACACATACACACACACACACACACACACATACAAACACATGGACACACCCACCCTCAAACACACACCTCAAGCAGATATTGTATAATTTAAAATTGTTTAAATTTTATTGCATAAAATCTGTGTAAAACTACTGGGAGAAGACACTGATTCCTGTAACACAGGTTACAACCTAGCGCAGGAGTCAGGGTTTCCATAATTAATGTAACATACTTTTATGTCAATAAATATTATTATTATTATTATTATTATTAATCGTAGTTCTCTGGTATGATATAATATATCATAACCCTTCCTATTACAAGGTACACTACTCAACACGACTGCCTACCTCTTAGGGAAGCGGGCGTGATGTTATATTCAATCTATAAGTAAGTATAGCTGGGACAGAGGCGATGATTAGTCGCGAGTGCAGATCTGTGTAGCGCGCAGTCGTTGTGGCGGCACAGGGGGCTATGGAGTCGAAGACTGTTTTAACAAGCTTTTAATTTTCTTAGGCCTACTTGCTCAAGGGTCACCAAAAATAATATTTTTAAGACTCTCCCACGGGTTCCTCTCATTCCGTCTGGTGCAGGTGTTGTCAGGCCACGGCTGTTTCGGCAAGCACCTGCACCGGATCGGGAGGGAGGAGACCCCGGCGTGCCACGACTGCGGCGCGGCGGAGGACACGGCTCAGCACACCCTCGAGGTGTGCCCGGCTTGGTCTGAGCCGCGCCGCAGTCTAACAGCGGAGATCGGACAGGACCTCTCACTTCCCGGCGTGGTCAACGCCATGCTGGAGAGTGAGGGGTCCTGGGCAGCTGTCGCCTCTTTTTGCGAGGATGTCATCTCGCAAAAGGAGGCGGCGGAGCGCGCGCGGGAGGACGACCCTCTCGCTGCGCCGCTCCGCAGGCGCAGAAGAGGTCGGAGAAGACGCCGTCTTCTCCCTCCTCATGGTGGTGATGGGCGGGCGATAGGCGCGGGGACGCCTCCGCCCGCATTGCACTCCACACCACCCTCGCCGGTAATTCCCAGCCCTCCCCCTGAACGGGGAGGACTTGAGGGGCCCGCCGCTTTAGGCGGGTTGTCGTCGGAGGAGGACTGGACGCTAAGGCTGCGCCGATCTCCCAGTCCTCTTCCACTCGGACGACGCGGGAATAACACTGGGTCGTTTTAGTGGGTATACCGGGTCAGCCCGGGGAGTCCCACATACCCCTCCCGTTCCCCCGACGGGAGGGTATGCGTAATGCATTTTTTCCCAGTTTAAAAAAAAAAAAAAAAAAAAAAAAAGGTTAGAATTGTGACCAACCGCGCGCGAGCCGAGCGAGCGAAGCGAGCGGTGCCGCGGCAGCGGCCGGCGAGCGCTACTTCTCGAATATTATTTGGTGACCATTTATCTGTTTTGGTAACCGTTTAGAACTTTTTTGGTAGTAAAATAGGTACTTTTTTGGGCGGTGTTTAAACACAAGCCCTTGCTCAAACCAGAGTTATGTTGAAAATATATATTTTTTGTAGATCTTTGGAAGTCGTTACGGAGAAGGAAGGAGGAATGAGAAAGGAGGAATGAGAAAGGAGGAAGGAGGAGGGGAAGGAGGAGGCCGAACGTGTAAGAGAGAGGGAAATCTCACAACCCAGCCGCCGCAACAGAAGGAAACGCCCCGGGCGTCGGGAGTCGCAGGGCGATTTCCGGTCACCGTAGGCGCGGGCCTGTGGACGGCGAGTATTGGATGGCTCGCCGTCTGATCAGAACCAGGCCCGGGTCGACGGCAAACAAACAAACAAACACACACAGAACCAGATTTAAATTGTCTTAGGCCTACTTGCACAAACCAGAGTTATGTTTTAACTCCGAGTTTCACAAAACACCCTAAGACCGACTAAACAACAGTTGCGTTCAGTCACAACCGTAACAACTGGTCACGGGTCTTTTAATAAACACCTCTATGCTATAGGAGTCACTGACAGCCCGCTATGCAGAGCCTGCATGGAGAAGAATGAGAAAGCAGCACACCTGCTTTTAAGCTGCCCGGTAGTCGCGGATTACAGGGCTAAGTACTTCGGAAACCCAGGTACCCTCTGTGAGATAGTTGGTAACACCAAGGCGTTGCTGGCCTTCTTTGGGGAGCTGGGGTAGATCGAATGACACATTTGTCCTTCCTGCACGCAAAATACGCGCTTAGTCGTGGAGTTGCGGAAACCAGCCCGATTTCCATACATACATATAACTCCGAGTTTGTTACAAACCCGGGGTCATCAATCCTTAGGCATTTATCTCACCACCGGCGAGGAAGCGAGTAGCTATCAACTATTAGCTCGCTGAGAAAAGGGACAAAAGATATAGATATTATCGTGTGAGTAAAAAAACACTTACACTCATAGCCGATAGTTCACTGCCGGCGAGCGGTTTTTATCTCTAGTTGACCGCAGCGACAAGAGCTATCAAAGACTGTATTCGCACAGCGAGCTCGGCGATGCTCGCTTGGCGGTCATAACTCACCAAACAGCGGTAAGTTCTACCTATAGTGCCGGCCGGAGCGAGAGCCAATAAAAGCCCGTCGCACTAAAGCACTCGCTGAAAGCCGAGCGTCAAAACTATCGACACTTTTCACTCTCTACTCGCTGCTCGCCAACTTGTTTCGAGTTTTAAGTTTATTCGCTACTCGGTAATCACCGGTGGTGGGGTAAGTTCCTAAGGCACTTTGTTTCACCGCCGGCGAGGAAGCGAGTAGCTATCGACCATTTCCTCGCTGAGGAAAGGGACAAAAGATATAGATATCGTGTGAGTAAAAAAAACACTTACACTCATAGCCGATAGCTGGCTGTTCACACTGCCGGCGAGCGGCTCTTACCTCTAGTTGATCCCAGCGACAAGAGCTATCAAACATTGTACTCGCTCAGCGACATTCGCTCCGCGATGTTTGCTTGGCAGTCAGAACTCACCAAAAACGGTAATTTCTACCTATAAGTGCGGGCCGGAGCGAATATTGAGAGTAAAAGCCCGTCGTACTAATACTCTCTGCTGACCAACTCAAGCTTTGTATATTAATATATAATATATATATCATAATATAAATATAAAAATATATATTTTATTTTATTACTATTATTATTTTTTTGTTTACCTATGTAATTGTATTTTATATTATAATATAAATATATAAAGTATTTGTACCTCCTTTTCCCTGAGGGTCTCAGGGAGGGAGTAAGGAAAAGTTACCGGGAGCAAACCCGAGTAGAAAACTCTTTTTCAAAAACCTTAAATATATAATATAAGATATAAGATTAGGACAGATATTGATATTAGAGGCCTTACATACATGTTTTTACATCCTGAATAACTAAAAATTCTTTCCTTATAATACTAATCATCTCCATTCCATTCTTGTCCGTCCATCTGTCCCTAAAGGACTTTAAGTGTTCAAGAGAGAAAGCTATACAACCAGAGCGAGAGAGAAACAGATCTCCCGGCTTAAGAGTAGAGTGACTATTCATTATGGTTTTATGAGGACCAACTAAACTAAATGGTAGTTGTGTTCTTTGCGAAGCAGCTTGTCCGGGGAACTACTTCCACCATACATAGTACTGCCGCCAAGCATTTAAAGAAAGAAAAACACCGGGCAAGTGCGAGTCGGACTCGCCCACCGAGGGTTCTGTACTTTGTAGGTACATATTACTTTAAATAAAAAGTATATTTTTATGATTGAATTACAAATGTATAGTTTTCAGAATTTTAGCTATGATTGTAGTATAAGACGATATTACTTGACTCTCATAGTTCTAGGTCAACGGAAAATACCTTTTTTTTTTTTTGTGTCATAAACGGCCATATCTTTTTATACGCAAACTTAGAAGTTTGATTTTTTCACAGCTTCAAGGGACTGTAGACTTGAGTATTTGGATTTCAACTTGATACCTCCACGCGTTCGCGAGATAAGGGGTCTTGACAAATAGACAGACGGACTGACGGACGATTTTTTTTTTTTTTAGGGAAGGAACCCTAAAAAGAAGGATAGTAGCAAATCAAGAAAATGAGGAGATTCTCTATAATTTTTATGATTTTCTTGTTACAGCTATAACGGTTTTTGAAGTACAGCCCGCTGACAGACAGACGGACAGACGGCGGTGGCATAATAATAGGGTTCCGTTGATTACCCATTGGGTACGGAACCTTAAAAAATACGTGTCCAACCGAGTAAGTTCGACCAAATAGAATGAATGGAATTAACTAGTCTAGATTTTATTTTTATTTTAAATGTTAATTAATTCTATGTCCCATGGGCTTCAAATCTGGAGTACAGCCTGTAAAAGCAGCATTATGCGCATACAAAGGGCCCAGAACGGCATTTTCCGGGACATTGTAAGTGCACCGTGGTTTACTAGAAACAACGAAATCCACGAATATCTTTCTATGCCAACAATCTTTGAGGAAGTCGAAACCGCCAAATCCAAGTATGCATTAAGGCTCTCACTTCATCCAAACCCTCTGGCTTCGGGACTTCTTAGTAAAAGTACCTCAAGATTGAAGAGGAAATCCATATTCTAAGGGATCTGTCAGTGGTGACAGCATCCTCACGTCAAATTCTCACTCAACACATCCGATTATAGTCCTAGATGACTGATTGCGGATATTATTTAAGGAAAAAAAAAATGTTAATTAATTATTGTTCTTTTGCCAAGTAATCAATAAGAATTTTTATTTTATTTTGCATGATGTAATTATTATTATTAATTTGATATCATTATTTATTACTTACCCATCTAGTGGCACTCATTTTCATACAATTTTTTTTTTTTTTTTTTTTGCTTTTGATAGGCACGCGTTTGACCACTATCTCACCTTCACCTTTTGTTAATATGCGGATAATGCAGTGAGCTGCAATATTGTAAATATTTTGTATTACCTTTTCTCAGTTCCAACACAAATATTGTAGCTGTTTATTGTCAACGAATAAATAAAATTAAATCGCACCTTGAAAATAAAAATGGCGTTATACAAAAATTTACATGTTTCAGTGTGACCATTTAAAGTTTATGACGCTGCATTTTATTCAATATCTTAGCAAATAACTGGAATAAAAGAATGCAATTAATTTCATTTATCAGTTTATTATCTTATTTAAGTTCTTTTTCACATTAACTTAGAAGCATTTCATTTCATTTATTTCAAACAATATACATATATATAATTATCCCAAGGGAACATAATCTAAATAAATTAACAAATAATTAATTAACATATACTAATTAACACGAAATTATGTACAAACGCGTATAAAAACAAAATTAATCATTGGGCATCAAAAAAATAATCCACATCGCTGTCAATGGCAAAAGTTCCCAGAACACTGGCAGCATTGCCGCGTTGAATCGCAATGCTGATTCTTTGGCCGAAAAAAAGCCCAGCCCTCTGGTCACGTGAACAGTCGACAAGTTGTTTGCTAATGTCCCGAAAGACTCGATGCGCACTCGGACCCCATGGGCCTAGTGTTTCAACGCCAAACGGCTCAAATATGTAACTTCCAATTAAGTTGTTATTTTTGCGCCATTTGAGGTTTTCTGCACCTGCAGCAGCCGCCCCAGCACAGCCCGCCGTGCTAAGAAGATGGGATGGCGCAATGGTGTCGACACATGTTGCATCCCACACCAAAGGCCTACCCACCTTCCAAGGCATTATTTAAGTTATGTACTGAAAACATGGTTTTCGGTATAGTGCCATTTTTGCGGTGCGCGTCCCCGGTGCGCCGGGTGCGGGCCAGTCCCAATGCTGTCCTGGCAATGTTCGCCAACAGGCTGGACTGCCCTTATGTTCGGCATTGCTGTGGCAGACATGTGGCTGTTCCAGTGCCTGTTAGAAAATTTTAATTGTTGTACATTGTGTTAATTGTGTTATTTTGTTCTATGTTACGTAATTTTATGTTTGCATTTTAATTTATTGATTCCAATTTAATTTCTCAGTACCAAATAATTAATTTAATTTATGAATTTTAATTTAATTTTTCTTTCTTTTTTTGTGTGTGATTTTAATTGTATTGGAATGGGTGTAAATGACCTGAATAAACGAATTTCATGTGTTTTCAAGGTGCGAAATATTCTTTTTACTCAAGAATCGTCGCAGGGTCTTTTAAATACAAAGTGCATGGTCACCATACAGTATGACTTCAGAATAGATATCGCGTTACTCGCCATCTTCTGTGAACATTTTCTATTTACAGATTAAAGGAGCTTTATCCCATTTCAAATCGGATCACATTATGAGAATCAAGATTAATTATGTCTGTAACTGTAGTAATGGGACCTAAATTAGTTATAAATATATATAATTAGTCTTAGCCTTGCCAATGCTCTTTCATCATCTGCCTAGCCTTTTCCCAACTATATAGGGGTCAGCTTCCAGTCAAACCGGATTTAGCTGAATACCAGTGTTTTACGTGGAGCGGCTGCTTACCAGACCTCCACAACCCATTAACTGGGTAACACGGTACTTCATGGCAAGACTGGAGTCAGATTTACTGGCTTCTGACAATCCGTAACGACTGCCAAAGATCTACAAATGACAGCCGGGACCAACGGCTTAACGTGCTTTCCGAGGCACGGAGAAAACTCGGTCTGTTAAGATGGTCACCCATCCACAGACCAACCTTGGCAAGCGTTACTTAACCTTGAAGATCGACCCGTGCGGCTGTTATTATTTAGCCACGAGCTCCTCTCTTCCTCCTCCTCTTGCCAACGCTCATTATATTATGTAAAACTAGTTGACCCACCCGACTTTGTCTGCGTGACAATTTTCATTACTGTTCCGCTCCTATTGGTCTTAGCGTGAAGATATATAGCCTATAGCCTTCCTCGATAAATGGGCTATATAAACTGAAAGAATTTTTCAAATCGGACCAGGAGTTTCTGAGATTAGCGCGTTCAAGCAAACAAACAAACAAACTCTTCAGCTTTATATATTAGTATAAGAAGTGGTATATGTGGTGGTAAACTTAATGCAACATGGTTGGGAGACTGGTCAGATTAACTGACTTCTGACTATTAGTAACGACTGCAAAAGATCTAAAAACGACAGCCGGGTCCAACGGCTTAACGTGCTTTCCGGGGCACGGAAGAAACTCGGTAAGTTAAGATGGTCACCCATCCACAGACCAACCTTGGCAAGCGTTGCTTAACCTTGAAGATCGACCCGTGCTGCTGTTATTATCTAGCCACGACCTCCTCATCCAATTAAAATCTCAGTTCTTCATCATCAAGTCTTTTCGTCAAAACTAACATTCACATCACGACGACTGACCATCTCCTGCACAGACAGAGAACAATGGAAGAATGGAAGGGAGGCCATTAGCCTACAGTGGGACACAATAGGCTCATAATAATAACGAACCGCTTTCGGTTAGAATGGAAGTTGACGTTAAAAAGTTGAGCTGAAACGATGACAAATGATGTTTATTTTGCAAATAGGTTACGAGTAATCGTTAACACGTCAATATTTTTTGTCATGTTGAGCTGAATAAGGATTTTTTGTTTTTTTTTTTTTGGTTGGGAAATCATCAAATGACTCCGCTCTGGTTACAGCAGGAGGGAGTGTCAGACTCTT
Organism: Lacanobia oleracea; assembly: GCA_950371165.1. Taxonomy (NCBI): domain Eukaryota; kingdom Metazoa; phylum Arthropoda; class Insecta; order Lepidoptera; family Noctuidae; genus Lacanobia; species Lacanobia oleracea. The sequence goes on along the minus strand of OX493415.1, from coordinate 11,025,563 downwards.
ACTGCCTAAAACCCATCCGTGTTCTTCCTAGTGCCCTTTGCGTTCCAGGGTACGGTGCCTCTTTCCAACGAAGTCCGTAGCCCCAGCAGGCACTGGCCCTAGCGGGCCCCGTCTTCCGTGCTGACATCTCCTTGAGTCGCGTTGGGATCGCAGCGCGCCGCCGACTCGGGCCTGGTTCTGGTCAGACCCGCGCCTACGGTGGCGTCCCCCGGGCGTCGGGAGTCGCAGGACGATTCTCGACCTCACGCCCCAGCTACCGCAACAGAAGAAGACGTTCTTCTGTTGCGGTGGCTGGGGCGTGAGGTTTCCGAGCTGAATAAGGCTGCCTGTCCATTGCACGCGGAGTAAGGGAGCGGAGCGGAGAAACGGAGACATATTTACCAATAGAATTGCATAAAATCTTAATGACTAACGTTTTGAACGACCTCGAAATAGAGAAGAATGAAATAAGAAATTCAGCTACTCAGTACATTTTGACGAGTTCCGCAGGGCAGTCGATTTTTTTTTGTTTGTGTTGGTACCTTAGAAGTGGTTCATAGAGATGAGTTTAATGACCCCTTCAGAGCTGTTGCGTTTCATCTGTTAAGTTATTTATTTATTTATATATTAGGTACTCCAACGACTTATTCACTAATAACTAATTACATAAAGGAACTTACACATCTATTATTACGGTGAATTTGTCACTTACAGAAGTACACAGCTTAATCATAAATAAATAAATACATACTAATTGTGAGATCCTGAATGATATAAAATAATCTAAACTAAAATAAACTTATTTTGACGTGACAACGTCTTATAAATTGGTTTGCCGGGTGACACTTCAAGAAACTGCGTTACGCTCCGCTCACGCTATGCGCTCACAATGAGAGCGAGTGAGAGGCACGCGTCTCTTCCACTCGGGCATGGTTAGCCCGCCTAAGAGCGAGAGAGACAGACATAAAAAGTCGTTGTCACGTAAAACTTTCGCCCGTATACCGACTTTACAGGCAACCAATTTTTTTTTATTGTTACTGTGAAAGATAAATGGAACAACTTTACTATTTGAAGACAATATAAAAGAAAACACAACATCAGAATAACTTACTTAATTTGATAATTAAAGACAGAACAGATGAAACAGATTAAAGACGTTAAAATTTTATAATATTTGGTTGTGGAAAAAATACTCAGTTACTAAAAGAAAAATATTATTATAAGTAAAACGACTGCAATAAACGAGATCAAAATGTTACTGTTAAGTTATAACTTTCTATTTTTATGTACACCAATGTTTAACGGGGATAAAAAGGGTTGATATTATGTGCATGTTAGTGTTGCACGGCCAAGAAATTAATGGGTGACATTGAAATCGTGTGTAGGCGCGAAGCAAGTGATCATTTGTCACTATTTTTGCAAAACAGGAACAGCACAGTTACCAAATTATCTAGTTATGGCAATAGTGTGAACGTTAAATTCACGAAATGAGGCAAAAATGCACAAACACAAAAACAGCTTGCAGAGTGAAAATTTGACTAATTTTTAAACAACGACGTTCGCATTCGCATGTCAGCCCGCCACACATTTCCAACCACTGCAACTCCTGAAAGCCAGAATCAACAGTGGTGACCACCAGAAAAACGCCGAGCCAATGAAGCCCAATGGGTCTTGGATCCCACAACGAAATGAAAAGTAGAGCGGAGGAGTAGGAAGAAAAACTTGCATGTCAGTCGCAAACTGTTTAAAAAGCCACAATTTCCCTGCATTTATGATGGATGGAAACTGAGATGCGAGTTGCGAATCGGGAAAGTCAAAAACGTTTATTTCAATTCGGCCATTCATCATCTGCCTAGCCTTTTCCCAACTATATTGGGGTCGGCATCCAGTCAAGCTGGATTTAGCTGAATACCAGTATTTTACGAGGAGCGGCTGCCTACCAGACCTCCACAACCCATTAACTGGGGTAACACGGTATTTCATGGCAAGACTGGAGTCAGATTTACTGGCTTCTGACTATCCGTAACTACAGCCAAATATCTACAAATGACAGCCGGGACCAACGGCTTAACGTGCTTTCCGAGGCACGGCGGAAACTCGGAATGTTAAGATGGTCACCCATCCACAGACCAACCTTGGCAAGCGTTGCTTAACCTTGAAGCACGACCCGTGCGGCTGTTGTAATCTTGCCACGAGCTCCTCAATTAGGCCGTTAAACGGCACTTTTGAACGTCATCATTACATTTAAAATAACATAGTGACTCTACGGTCCATTCCGAAGGGTAGATTCTTATGGAGAAGAACGGACATGAAACTCCATAGTTACCCTTTTCAAATCAATTTTTACATGTGCTGTAGTATACAAAACTTTTGTTAATATATGCGAGGACCATGAACCTAGAGTCTAAAAAGTCTAGAAGTTACTATGACCGCCCTCAAACAAAAAAACTGGCCATGTGCGAGTCGGACTCGCGTGCAAAGAAATAAAGAAAGAAAACTAATTTTATAACAGGGTTGGAAAGGGTTCCGAACCAATTCATTTTCGAAACGTGCTATTTTAACTTTATAGGACCACTAGTTGACTCGCGCAACTTCGTCTGCGTCACAATTTTCATCACTGCTCCGCTCCTATTGGTCTTAGCGTGAAGATATATAGCCTATAGCCTTCCTCGATAAATGGGCTATCTAAAACTGAAAGAATTTCAGACCAGTAGTTCCTGAGATTAACGCGTTCAAATAAACAAACAAACTCTTCAGCTTTATATATTAGTATAGATTCTTCATAATTATGTATTTTTTTCAAAATTTTAGGCTCAGTAATTTCTTGAATAACTTCAAACTATTTATTTTAAAATTATTAAAAAAAAATATAAAACTCTCACAGTTAGCTCTTTCATTTGATATGTCACACGATATAGTTTGAATATTTTTTTTAATTTTCTAGTTTGTCCCCCAAAAGTGACCCCCATACTCAAAATTTATTTATTTACGTAACGTGTCCGCGCTTAGGTCACAGTAGTCCACATGTGTAGCTACAAATTTCAACAGAATCGGTCCATTAGATAGGGAAAAAAATATCTGTAACAAACGGACAGAGACAAAAATAGACAACCAAATGATTCTATCAGTGTTCCGTTTTTAGGGTTCCAAACAAAAAGCGGAACTCTTATAGGATCACTCGGGTGTCTGTCTGTCCGTCTGTCTGTCTGTCCGTCTGTCACAGCCAGTTTTCTCCAGATCCACTGGACCGATTCTGTTTAAATTTGGTACATAGATGGACATTTGTGACCCAAACACAGAAACGTTACGTAAATCATCAAATATTTAGAATGGGGGTCACTTTTGGGGGTCGAACTAGAAAATTAAAAAAAAAAGTTTTTTGAACAATATCATGTGATATGAAAGGGCTTACTGTGAGGATTTTAATTATATTTTTTCCATAATTTTAAAATAAATGGTTTTGAAGTTATTCAAGAAATTAGACGAAAAATTACCATTCCCTTATCTTCGAAACTGCTGACACTAAAAAAAATGTGGAGATAATAGTTGTTTACCTACTTATAAATTACAGGAAAATCTATAAGAATTCTATAGTGTTAAAATAACATGTTAAAAAAAAGAAATTCGTTCGGAACCCTTTGCACGCGAGTCCGACTCGCACTAGGCTAGTTTTTTACGGATGTTCGGAACCCTAAAAAGAAGGTTTCATGAATACTTTCCAACCACTTAGGTACAACTTACAAATAAAAAAAAACGAAGTATTGGTATCAAGTGAACTAGAACAAAAGATTCAAGCGACTTTAAAGAATAGAGCGAAGTTACAAAGCCACAGAAAATAAATGAAGTCGCCTCGAGAGACCGACTTCGAGTTAGAGATGTGGATGTGGAATGAAGTCGGCTTGTCTGTTTGTATTGGAATGTCAGAAGCATTCACAAGTACCAATTTAGACGTATAAACGATGTTTTTAAACTGCGTTTTTCGATTAAAATCTATACTAATATTTTAGACCTGAAGAGTTTGTTTTTTTATTTGTCATGGGTTTGCTCTTGACTCTAGTCTATGTCAGAGATGACAGAGACAAAGTCTACGATGGAGCGAGCTTACCCAGAAGGAGCCTGTTCACTCTAACTTTGAAGAGATTAGGATAAATTGTTTGGTTGAACGCGCTAATCTGAGGAACTATAAGTTCCTCAGATTAGCGCGTTCAACCAAACAATTTTTCGAATTCGAGTCGTTCGAATAGAAAAAAAAAACCGGTCATGTGCGAGCCAGACTCGCCCACCGAAGGTTCCGTACAGTAGGTACATATTACTTTAAATAAAGACTATATTTTTTGTGATTAAATTACAAATGTATAGTTTTTAGACTTTTTCCTATAAGTACTTTTAGTATAAGACGGTATTCATTGCCAAAGGAGATGTTTCAAAATGGGCCAGGTATATGTACTCTATCTCATTAAAAAAGAAAAATCCGTAGAATTTGGGAAAAATACATTTAATTCATTTAAATGTTTACTGTTGTGGTAGTTAATTGATGTTTATAAATTACTTTTATCGATTTTCAACATGGCGTTGCACCAATTTAGTTACAGATCATAGAAAGGTAACTGGCAGCTGTCATAAAATGTCACTTCAGTCACTTTCGTCTCTATTCTATTTTTTTTTTATGGCGCGCAAAGCCGATGTCGACTATTCTGCTAATGTCCAAAGTGGAGTTGCCGGTAAATAAATATGTCAGAGATAAATGTCAAACGTCATTAATCAATCAAAATGACAGCTCACCACCATGACGGGTTTTTGTTGTGTGTTGCAATTTCAATTGTATAGTTCTAGGTCAACGGGAAGTAAGTACCCTATACCTTTTTGATTCCTTTGATAGTGTCGAAAAACATAAACGACCGTATCTTTTTACAACGTTAACTTAGAACGTTGATGTTTTCACAGCTTCAAGGGACCGTAGACCTGAGTATATGATTTCAACTCGATACCTCCACGCGTTCCCGAGATAAAGGGTCTTGACAGACAGACGGACGCGCAACAAAGTGATCATTAAGGGTTCCGTTATTTTCTTTTTAGGTACGGAACCCTTAAAACAACAAATGACTTCTCCCGCTCTAGGCGGAGCAGCAGGGAGTGTCAGACTCTTACTGTCTAAAACCCATCCGTGTTCCTCCTTATGCCCGCGCTTCGTCTATAGTCAGTAATCAGATGATCATTTTTGCAAAAATATACTACCCCAAGCGAAGTCACGTGGAAACGTTAGCTAGATGACGTCAAAACCATGAAAGCGGACTTGTAAGTGATGACAGAGACAGCTATGTATTATGTAATGTGCCAGACAAGGATGGGGAGAGAAATTAAGTACCGAGAGTTGCTTTTGAGGGAAAAGGGAGGAAGTGCACTTTTTAATTTTCATTTTCTATATTAATTTTAATATTATTATTAAATTTGGAGGTACGGTATTTCAGCTGATTCCGGTTTGTCTGGAAGCTGACCTCAATATAGTTGGGAAAAGGCTAGGCAGAAGATAATTCTAGGGAAAGTTATTTAGGTATTGATTTAGATGAAAATATTAAGTTAAACTAACCATACTTAATTAACTGAGTAATTGCACAAATTATAACCAGCCAAGTGCTTGTCGGATTCTCACACGAAGGGTTCCGTTCCAAAAACCGAAAAAACATGTTTCTTGTATGGGAGCCACCTTCAATTTTTCCATTTATTATTATTATTTTTTTAATCTTTACTATTTATTGTTATAGCGGCATAAGAATTAAACACTCTGTGAAAATTTCTACTGCCTACCTATTACGGTTCCTGAGATACAGCCCGCTGACAGACAGACGGACGGACAGACGGATAGACGGACGGACAGCGGAGGCTTAGTAGTAAGATTCCGTTGCTTTATTAGTTGCGTTGTTACTAAGGGCCAGTCTTTTGATCTGTATTAACCCATTGGTTAAAAATGTGGGGCTCGTTCAAAAATTGTTATTAGCTAATAATTTATTACTAATAGATATTTCTCTGATAATTGGTCAAGGTTAACATTAATCGAAAAATGCACAATACCAAAATTTAAATAACCATAGATTGTTAACCAATAGGCAACAACGCAGCAAAAAATTGCCCTAAGTACGAGACGAACTTGCCAACGAAGGGCGGAACCTTTTTCAACCGTTTACTGGAACCCCGGCGGGCTAAATTAGTGCAATTATGTACTTTTGCAGACGCATACCAGCTAGCTTGGTCTGACGGCGTATGTTAAAACTACATGCATACTAACACTAATCTATCCCAAACATTTTGTTAGTGAGAAAATAAGTAAAGTGTGGCGGTTCTGGAACCTAAATCCATAAAAAACTTGTTGTAAACTAATTTCAAGTTATCATTGCTAACTGGATCCCAGAATTTAATTTGTTTTTGCTGTCCAAGGCGAAAACTGAAGGTAATAATAAATGTTTGCAATTCTTTAATCATAAACATCCATTATATTCTCGGTAATAAAGCAATAAATCAAATCCTAACAAAAAAGTACATTTACCCCATTTTCCCCGATAACACTCCCCGCATTTTCAGCGGAAACTTATCGAAAACCTGTAGCTTTTGTATTGACTTCACATGAATATCAACCTTATTTGTAACACAACATATCTGAAAATCCCTTGCTGCTTTCAGTTGTGTTGGAAAATTCTACAAAACTGCGAAAATTGAGCGGTACACACTACGGAATAGGGTAGTAATTCGTATGAAGCAGTCTCCACAAGCTGATAAGACGCTACCAGTCGTCTCAGACACCCCTCCCCCCCTTTGACGTCAACTATTGACTTATATAAGAGGGGCTACCATAGTATAAGTCAGAGTTCAAAATAATTTGGTCTTCTCTATTCGGGCATCGGGTATCTGTGGGTCCTACTCAGTCGCTCCGCCAGCTTCGAGCGGTGCGAACGTCATACACTAGTTAGTATTAATTTTTATAAATTATTTTTTATTAAATATATTGCAAAATATATATTTTAGATTTTAGTTTGTTCCAAAATGTTGGTTGGTGTCTTCAAGATTGATATTTAGGGTGAGTACTGTTTAGTTATAATAAAGTAGAAGAAAACGGGATTTTGTATGAAAAAGTAATTGTTTTTCCTTTTGAAAAGGATATTATTTTTATTTGCTAAGTTAAAATGTTACGGTATAAAATCTAGAAATAGTCTTTTTACTTGGATCTGTTGGTTGAAATATTTGTGTGACGCGTAAACGCCAACTTGACAATATAATTGATTATTATGATTCCGGGTGCCCGCAGTTTAAAGAAGTGTTATTTACCCCTTTATCCTCTTCGACCGCAACATAATTTCTTTTAACAATAATATTTGGCAGATCATTGCGTTAAAATAAGGTTTTATTTCGCAATTTTTTGTAGTAGAATAGAATACCAGTTAGTGCGTTGTGGAGTCAGAGCGCACATTCTACTAATTAATCGGTCATCAAGGTTAAGCAATGCTTGCCAAGGTTGGTCTTTGGATGGGTGACCATCTTAACATACCAAGTTTTTTAAATAACGTTCGTATTTGCATCTAAATTAAGATTTTTTTGACAAATTGTGACTGACATGCGAATGCGAACGTTGCTTAAAAAAACCGTCCAAGTGCGAGTCGGACGCACACGAAGGGTTCCGTACCATAAACCTTATTTTTACTATTTGTTGCTATAGTGGTAATATAAATTCACAATCTGTGAAAATTACAACTGTCAACATATTACGGTCCTTGAGATGTATCTCAAGAACCGTAATAGGTAGACAGACAGCGGAGGCTTAGTAATAGGGTTCCGTTGGTTACCCTTTTGGTATGGAACCCTAAAATTTGTTGAGTACGCTCGAAGGATTAATATTGCATTTTTTGTCGTAGAATAGAACAGAAATTCTTACACTAATGGAGAAGTATAGAAAAGGAAACTAGTTGGGCCGATCTCAAATAAATTAGGATGAGAATAAAAGATTATGGTGTGATGTATTCAGCATTATTCCAAACTTAATAGTAGAAATACGAGTAGCTAGATAATGGAGGAGCTCGTGGCTAGATAATAACAGCCGCACGGGTCGATCTTCAAGGTTAAGCAACGCTTGCCTAGGTTGGTCTGTGGATGGGTGACCATCTTAGAATACCGAGTTTCCTCCGTGCCTCGGAAAGCACGTTAAGCTGTTGGTCCCGGCTGTCATTTGTAGATGTTTGGCAGTCGTTACGGATAGTCAGAAGCCAGTAAATCTGACTCCAGTCTTGCCATGAAGTACCGTGTTACCCAGTTAATGGGTTGTGGAGGTCTGGTAGGCAGCCGCTCCGCGTAAAATACTGGTATTCAGCTGAATCCGGCTTGAGTGGAAGCCGACACCAATATAGTTGGGAAAAGGCTAGGCAGATGAGTAGTAGAAATACGAGTACACCTTACATAGGAAAAAAGAAAATACAACTGAAATGGAACCTCCTCCTTTTTTTGAAGTCGGTTAATAATGGAAGCGAAAGATTCAAGCGTCAGTGTTGTGCTACGGTCTGCGGTCTCCCAGTAGTTTTTAGGGTTTCGTGCCAAAATGGTAAAAAAGGAACCCTTATGGTGTGACTTAAGTCTGTCCGTCTGTCACAGCTGGATATCTCAAGAACTACTAATGCTATCAACTGGAAATTTGGAATAGTTTTAGATAACGTTTGCTCAACTATTTTGCAAATGAGAAAGAAATAAAAATGTTTATATTTTTTTTTGCTGCAGCTACTGAATAGGGTTCTTAAATTTCGAAGTTGGGATACTAAGGCATGTGAGGTATCATCATCATCATGTGGGGATATCATATGAAAGACCGCTATAAGCACATTCTCAAACATTTTTTCTTTTTCCGTCTTTTGACGGGATATGTAAAAAAATCTGACCATTCCCCCCTATCTCCGTAAGTTTGCATAGAGAAAAATCTGAAATTATTCAAATTCAAATTCAAAGCATTTTATTTCAAATAAACCATTCACATGCACTTTTGAAACGTCAAGGTCGGTCAGATTTTTGATTCTTTATTGTATGTGATAGAAGTTTTTGTAAAGATTACAGGAAAAATAGCACGCTTGCCTAGAAGTAACCTATTCACTCTTGACTTAAAGACTCCCAGGTTGTAGCTATCAGGAAACACAGACTCCGGCAGGGAATTCCACTCCTTAGCTGTACGAACAATAAAATTATTCCCAAAACGTTTTGCATGTATTGGATCTTATGGTTTTTCCCAGCATGATTTATTATCGTTACTTTTAGGGTTCCAAACAAAAAACGGAACCCTTATAGGATCACTCACGTGTCTGTCTGTCGGTCTGTAATTTAGGAAAAAGTGGAGATAATAGATTTTTACCTATAGATTACAGGAAAATCTAAAAGAATTTTATAGTGTGAAAATACCATGTTAAAAAAAAGAAATTCGTTCGGAACCCTTTGCACGCGTCCGACTCGCACTTGGCTAGTTTTTTCAGGATAGGGCTGATAGGGAAATAGGAATACAATACAGTATTTGAGTGGTTTTAAAGGTTCCGAACATCCGTAAGAAACAAAACCTTAATAGGATCACTCGGGAGTCTATCTGTTTGTTTGTCTGTCTTATATGCCAATTTTAAATATAAGTGGGCGGCGCAACATGTCGTTTTCCACACTTTTTCTATTTGTCTCAACTATATTGGGGTCGGCTTTCAGTCAAACCGGATTTTAGCTGAATACCAGCATTTTACGCGGAGCGGCTGCCTACCAGACCTCCACAACCCATTAACTGGGTAACACGGTACTTCATGGCAAGACTGGAGTCAGATTTACTGGCTTCTGACTATCCGTAACGACTGCTAAAGCTCTACAAATGACAGCCGGGACCAACGGCTTAACGTGCTTTCCGAGGCACGAAGGAAACTCGGTATGTTAAGGTGGTCACCCATCCACAGAACAACCTAGGCAAGCGTTGCTTAACCTTGAAGATCTACCCGTGCGGCTGTCACTGACCCGTGTTCTGTCTTTCAAGAAATATCATCAATACATGTAAAACTTCTTCCGTTACTGTCTGACAGACAACTCACAGCCGTAACTACTGCTCGTAGGAAGCTGATATATGGCATGTAGGTTCCTTGGGGAGTGTAGGGGAGCACTAAGAGAGAATTTCCTAAAATTTCTATGTTAACGGGATATGCACTTACGAAGTTGCGGGCAAAAGCTAGTCTTCATTACAGTTTCCTGAATTTGTGATTTTATGTCACAAAGATTACGGTCTACATTTGATTACAGAGGTTAAACAACTCTCATCTCTGACCTTGTTAATTGATATTAAATATTTTGACGTCTCAAATTAAACAATTAATGAGAACAATAACAATATTGAAAGAATAAACATTCCGATAAAGCGACACAGTTATTTTTTGTGGGTCTCGTACAAGCCAGATAGACAGTCGCTCCACGTAAAATTCTGGTATTCAGCTAAATCAAGTTTGACTGGAAGCTGACCCCAATTTGTTGGGAAACGGCTGAGTGGCTGAGTGACTGACAGACAACATCATCTGCCTAGCCTTTTCGCAACTATATTGGGGTCGGCTGCCAGTCAAACCGGATTTAGCTGAATACCAGTATTTTACGAGGAGCGGCTGCCTACCAGACCTTCACAACCCAGTAACTGGGTAACACGGTACTTCATGACAAGACTGGAGTCAGATTTACTGGCTCCTGATTTAGTAACTGACAGACAATGCACAGCCGAATCTACTGGTCGAAGAAAGTTGGAATTAGTAGGGCAGCACTAAGAGAGAATTTCCCGAAATTCCTGCGGGAACGGGAACAAACGGGATATACGCGTACGAAGCCATGGCAATTCAAAAGCGCCTGCAACTGGTCTATTTGAAGTAAAGAAGAGTACAAAGTCGTGAGCAAAAGCAGTAATAGGACCCATTGAAATTGCAATTCAATTACACAAAAAGATTCTAAATTGGGTTTTCAATTCACTGAACAAAATCTCAGTCAAATATTAGTACCTCCCTTCAGGATTTTGTAATTAATTATAATCTTTTACGTCACAACGCCTTTCTGCTTTTTAAATACCTATTAAATACAGAGTGGATGTAAAAATGTCGTTACGACGATCTTTTTATTCTATTGTGGGACCCTAAAATGTAACGGAAATGTACATTTATTTTTAGCTTTTCGTGTAGGCGTATTTCTGTAACTTATTTAACAAAAGATAAAACAGCGGTGTGACTTATAAAGTTCTTTTTCTTTAAGGGGTGTTATAAAAAAATATTAAATTGATTTACTTTTTTTCGCTTAAACTATTCCTGTTTCGTGTGTTGACGAATCGGCTTTGTTAAAAAATGCTGATTGAAAAGAATTCATTTCTATAATTATTCTGAACAGACATTTTATTTATTAATCCAAATACATATGTATATGCAACATATAAATTGAAAACTTTTGTCTAGGTTTTAATTACTAGAAGCAAATTTTGTCTGTGCCGCGAATTCGTACGCAAATTTTCCGTTTTTTTCCTCGTTCCCGTAAGAATTTCGGAAAAACCCTCCCTTAGTGGGAGCCTACGAAGTGTAGGGAAGCTACCTGCCAATTAACAATAGTTTCGGTCTGTCAGTCAATCACCCAATTAGTCAATAACCATCATCTGCCTAGCCTTTTCCCAACTATATTGGGGTAAGCTTCCAGTCAAATCGGATTTAGCTGAATACCAGTATTTTACACGGAGCGGCTGCCTACCAGACCTCCACAACACATTAACTGGGTAACACGGTATTTCATGGCAAGACTGGAATCAGATTAACTGGCTTCTGACTATCCGTAACGATACCAAAGATCTGCAAATGACAGCCGGGACCAACGGCTTAACTTGCTTTCCGAGGAACGGAGGAAACTCGGTATGTTAAGATGGTCACCCATCCACAGACCAACCTTGGCAAGCGTTGCTTGACCTTAAAGATCAACCCGTGCGGCTGTTATTATCTAGCCACGAGCTCCTCTATTGTCAAATTAGTCAGTAATTAAATAATTTTATGTATATTGACTAATGATTAATATGGGCGACCAACAGCAAAAAATAAACGACAATTTTACTCTCTCAACAACTAAGAAAATGGTTATGAAGACTGACAATAAAAATGAGATAATTTTCTAAATGCTCTCCTTCACCGAATTAATTTAAGCTGCTATCCAAATCCCATTCTAGGGGTTCCGTACCCAAAGGGTAACCAACGGAACTCTATTTCTAAGCCTCCGCTGTCCGTCCGTCCCTGCATCCTTGTATTTGTCAGCGGGCTGTATGTCAAGAACCGTAATAGGTAGACAGTTGAAATTTTCACAGATTGTGTATTTCTATTGCCGCTTTATCATCAAATAATAAAATAAATAAATTTAAAATTAAAGACCGGCTTCAAGAAGAAACGTGTTTTTTCGGTTAACGGAATCCTTCGTGCATGACTCCGACCCGCACTTGGCTTTTAATTCTAAAATAACCACCGTCAGAAACTCTTTTATAACCCAGTTACGATACGGAACCTTAAAAAAGATTAAAACTGCCATCAAACGAGGGCTGCGGTTGGCGAGATTGATTTCTCTGGAGATAAAACTCTTGTCAGAGATATAAAAGCGGCAGTTGAAAGATTAGTAATAGCTGGACTGAAAGATAACTGATATAACTTGGTTTATATTTTAACTAGTGTATTTTTCTAAACGATTGTCGCGTTATTTGGTTTCTGCCAAAATTCATAAATCATATTTTAATTACTAGCTTGTTTTGGTTGTCGTTGATTCTCATTCCCTTGAGGAGCTCGTGGCTAGATAATAACAGCCGCACGGGTCGATCTTCAAGGTTAAGCAACGCTTGCCAAGGTTGGTCTGTGGATCGGTGATCATCTTAACATAGCGAGTTTCCTCCGTGCCTCGGAAAGCACGTTAAGCCGTTGCTCCCGGCTGTCATTTGTAGATCTTTGGCAGTCGGATATTCAGAAGCCAGTTAATCTGACTCCAGTCCTTCCATGAAGTATTGGTTACCCAGTTAATGGGTTGTGGAGGTCTGGTAGGAAGCCGCTCCGCGTAAAATACTGGTATTCAGCTGAATCCGGTTTGACTGGAAGCCGACCCCAATATAGTTGGGAAAAGGCTAGGCATATGATTAACTGGGTAACACGGTATTTCTTGGCAAGACTGGACTCAGATTTACTGGCTTCCGACAATCCGTAACGACTGCCAAAGATCTACAAATGACAGCCGGGACCGACGGCTCAACGTCTGTCTGTCCGTCTGTCATAGTCAGTTTTTTCCGGATCTACAAGACCGATTCTGTTGAAATTTGTTACACATATGGACTTCTGTGACTCAAACACGAAAACGTTACGTAAATTATTAAATTAGTGTCATTTTTGGGAGTAGAAAATGAAAAAAAAAACAGATTGTTGAACAATATCGTGTGACATAATAATATATTTTACATAATTTTAAAATAAATGGTTTTGAAGTTATTCAAGAAATTAGACGAAAAATGACCATTCCTCCCTTAAACTACTGAGCCTTAAATTTTGAAAATAGTGGAAATATATGGAAAAAATAGATCTTTACCTATAGATCACAGGAAAATCTATAAGAACTCTATAGAGTTCAAAGAACATGTTAAAAAAAACAACGTTCGGAATCCTTTGCACGCGAGTCCGACTCACACTTGGCCAGTTTTTTTTATACATAACGCCTAAAGGAAATTTTTCTGTCTGTCCTTTTGTTCCGTTCTCACATCTTAGCGGCTGAGCGGTTTTTGCTTAAATTAAATCAAGGGTAGACCCTGGATACGGACATGTGATACTTTTTATCCAGGAAGTACTTAATTAAGTTCCATTGGAAATATGATTTCCGGCTTTCACGCAGGCAAACCCGCTGGCTGAACCATACAATTATTCAGTTATCGAGTAACAGACAGACAATGCACAGCCGAAACAACTGGCCTAGAAAGCCAAAATTGGGCATGAAGGGTAGCTGTGGAGTGCAGGGAGCACTAAGGGGATATACCGAAATTCCTACGGAATATGCGCGTACGAAGTCGTGGACAAAAGCTACTGTACATAATTTATTTATTCAAACTTCATGTACAATAGTGGTACATAGGCGGACTTAATGCAACAAGGCATTCTCTACCAGTCAACTTTTGGCTTAAAAGAAACACATTGTGGTAGGTAGGTGTACAGCAAATAAATAAAATTTAAAATAGAATATTTTTCGGAAAAAAGAAATACCTATACAAAAAAATTGTATACATAATACAAGTTAATGAATAAAATAAATATATAATGAATGATGAACGTACAGAAAAAAGAAATATCCCACGCGAATATAATTTCTCCCCTGACTGATCCATCACACATTAAGGTCACAACTCACTGAGGTTTGAGTTAGATGAGAAGGGTCACGCATACGTTTGAGTTAGGTTAGCCTCGAGTCTTGCCTCTAAATACCTTTTTAGGGTTTCGAAAGTTCGTATGAAAAAACGGAACCCTGATAGAATCACTCGTATGTTTTTCTGTCTGTCAGCTTGTCACAGCCAATTTACTCCAAATCTAATGGACTGATTCAGTTAGTATTTGGTACACATACAGAGGACCTCGTGGCTAGATAATAATAGCCGCACGGGTCAATCTTCGAGGTTAACAACGCTTGCCAAGGTTGGTCTGTGGATGGATGACCATCTTAACATAGCGAGTTTACTCCGTACCTCGGAAAACATGTTAAGCCGTTGGTCCCGGCTGTCATTTGTAAATCTTTGACAGTCGTTACGGATAGTCAAAAGCCAGTTAATCTGACTCCAGTCTTGCCATGAAGTACCGTGTTACCCAGTTAATGGGTTGTGGAGGTCTGGTAGGCAGCCGCTCCGCGTAAAATACTGGTATTCAGCTAAAATCCGGTTTGACTGAAAGCCGACCCCAATATAGTTGGGAAAAGGCTAGGCAGATGATGATTTGGTACACATATTATATCATTATAACCCATGGGAAGCTGCAAGGTAACCCCCTCACAAGTATCCTTATAATTTACTGGGGTTGCCTCAATTGTGCTGTAGAACAATTGTATGTGGAGCAATAAAAACTTTTTATTTATTTATTTATTCATCATCTGCCTAGCCTTTTCCCAACTATATTGGGGTCGGCTTCCAGTCAAACTAGATTCAGCTGAATACCAGTGTTTTACGTGGAGCGGCTGCCTACCAGACCTCCGCAACCCATTAACTGGGTAACACAGTATTTCTTGGCAAGACTGGAGTCAGATTTACTGGCTTCTGACTATCCGTAACGACTGCCAAAGATCTACAAATGACAGCCGGGACCAACGGCTTAACGTGCTTTCCGAAGCACGGAGGAAACTCGTTATGTTAAGATGGTCACCCATCCACAGACCAACCTTGGCAAGTGTAGATTAACCTTAAAGATCGACCCATGCGGTTGTTATTATTTAGCCACAAGGTCCTCTGTATGTGTACCAAATACCAACTGAATCAGTCCATTAGATTTGGAGTAAATTGGCTGTGACAAGCTGACAGACAGAAAAACATACGAGTGATTCTATCAGGGTTATTATGGGTATTTATTTATTTATTATTTACATATAAATTCTTCCATATCGGAGTGACTGGGTATTACGGAAATTCCTCTCTTAGTGCTCCCCTACACAGCCCAAGGAACCTATATAATATGCCAATTATCAGCTTTCTACGAATAGAAGTTTCGATGAGAGTTTTCGTTTAACTTATGAATTTTATATAAATATGTCACCGGATAATTGCAAACTAAGTGAGATCACAAAATATACTGAGAGATTGTAAACTCTCGATAAATTTTCATATAAACATTTGTTCGACAATCATTCGAATCAAAATAATCTATTGTATCTCCGTGCGGTTCCGAAAAAAATGTGGACTGACATAAACTGGTGGCCCATTCGGAACTCTATGGTGTACATGAGAGCTCACATCTGAACAGACCAATGAGAGCCTTTTTCCAAGTTTACTCACACGTTAACGGATAAATTGAGAGCAGTGGTGGCCCGGTAGTAATGGCTGCGACTTACAAGTTGCAGGTCGTAGGTTCGAACCCAGGCAGGCGCTTTACTTTGTGTAAATTATTTCGTCGCCAGTGCCTTTTTCGTTCGAAAGAGACACCGTACTCTGGAACGAAAAGGGAACTAGGAGGAAAACGGATGGGTTTAGTCAGTAAGAGTCTGACTCTCCCTCCTGCTGTACCCAGAGCGGGCAGAGCGGGAGAACTCATTTGATGATTTTGCATCAAAAAAAAAAGCACCTCTTTCCCCGTGATCCATCACACTTTAAGGTCCCCTGGTCATAAAAGGGTTTGATAAATATGAAAAGGGTTGCCGAAGGTTTGAGTTAGGTCCGCCTTTAGGCTTTCACCTTTTATTTACAAGGTTTCAGGGTGCCTGAATGCGGCCGAATATTGTAAATCCTTTTAGAATGAGTTGAAGTCAGCAAATGTGAATTTTTTAATGGATTGCAAAGAAGGAACATTACACATACTTTGTCCGAACGTATACGTATTTTTAATACTTAACTATATAGGTCCCATTGAAGTAGATGGATAAATAACACAGCATTCAGTACGAATAACCCACAATATTTAAGCAAAAATAAAAAAAAATTAACAAAGTGATTTTTTTAATATGCTAACCCATCCATGGACCGATCTCAGCAAGCGTTGCTTAACCTTTGCAGCTGTTATTATACATTTAACCACGAGCTCTTCTACCATAAATTATTATATTTTTAAATAATATTGAAGGATAAACGAGTGATTATCAAAGGGCAATCAAACCCGTTGCGTCGCTACGGGTTTGCTACGCCGTAGCAATCTCTGCTACGCCGTAGCAAGCAGCTACGATCGCGTAGGCGGAGTGTATCCGATAATTTTTTAAGTAATTTTCTCTATGTCAATGAAATGTCAAATTTGACAGATAATCGAAGTGTGAATTTTAACGTTATTACCCAACGGTTGAGACAATACACTTACGAGTTAATTAAAGCGTCTTAGGATATTGAAGACTGTATACAACGTGTAACCGAATAAACGCAACAATTCTTAAGAAATCATGGAACTCATCATTATGAGCAGCTTTTATAAAAGTTCCGTCTGTCAGTCAGCGGGCTGTATCTCAAGAACCGTAATACGTAGACAGTTATAATTACAAATAAAAATTAAAGGGGTCTCAGACAAGAAACGTGTTTTTTTCGGTTTCTAGTACGGAATCCTTCGTGTAAGAGTCCGACTCGCCCTTGGCCCGTTCTTATCCCGGTATTACGTTCCCGTAAGATAATTTTAGACTTCATACAGGCGAAGTCGTGAGCAGAAATTTTTAAAGTAATAAAATGCTTTAACTTCGTTTTAACTGCGACCGCATTTTTGGTTCATCCAAAAATGCTTCAAAAGGCCCGCTTTGCCAACGTTTTGACGGTACTAAAAGACAGAGACATTTTTGAGGTAAATTCTGGCTTTTACAAAGGTTAAAAGGCCTGCTAGTTAGAAGGCTCGTTGGCCATTGGATAGAGAAAATCATCACGCCGTTTCATATAGAGACTGACAGAGATGTAGGTATAGTATCAACCAGGGTTGCGGAATAGGGAAGATGCAAATACAAAATTTGCGGAATAGGGAAGATGCAAATACAAAATTTATAATAAAATAAAGGCCATTGCAACGTTTTTATTTTAGTTAATCAGAAACGAAATAACCAAAAACACCGACTTAAGAAATTAAGTTATTTTTTACTTTGTAGTGCTTTGTTTTTGGAAGTCGGTTTTCTTTTTCATACGTGCATTGTGCACTATAGACATTTAACAAAAATAATGAACTAAAGTAATGTTAAACGGAACGTATGTAAAAACAACAGTTAAAGTATAGTGACGTCACTGCTGTTATGACAACGAAAAGGCAACCTTGTGTCTTTGAGTTAGGATAGTTCGTGACAAGTGTCAGACAGGAGTGACTCAACTTCCTTTTTCAGGCGAAATGTTAAACTATCAGTTTGAAACCGCAATTTTGAAAAGAAATTAAAGCGCTTTATTTTTTTAACTACTTGACCCGCGCAACTTTGTTTGCGTCACAATTTTCATTACTGCTCCGCTCCTATTGATCTTAGCGTGATGATATATAGCCTATAGCTTTCCTCGATAAATGGACTATCTGACACTGAAAGAATTTTTCAAATCTGACTAGTACCTAGTTCCTGAGATTAGCGCGTTCAAGTAAACAAATAAACAAACTCTTCAGCTTTATATATTATTAATATAGAAGTATAGATATATGTATGGTCTTTTATACATAGAATTCTTTAAAATTGAAGCAAGATGAAAATATTGCATGTCAAAAGAGATACCGCAGCCCTGGAACGCAAAGGGTGTTTGTTGGAACACGGGTGGGGTTTAGTCAGTATGAGCCTGACTCTCCCTTCCAGACCGGAAGAATGCATTTGATGATTATTATCCCAAAAAAAGACAGTATAACATAATGTTCCTAACTGCATTACAGTCACAGTGGCTTATCTCTACGGAGATCAGCAAAGGACGCAAGAGATATTTTAATGTACAAGTGTATGCGAACTAGTCTTTGTGTGTGTTTCTTGGCCGGCAGTAGGGATGCCGTCCATCCCCTGGCACCCCTATAAATTAAATAAACGCTTGACCCGTTCGCTACCGGCGTCCCACATGCGGACGGTACAATTACGCGATTTCAGTCTCTATTATTATCTACAATTATGCAAGGTTGCAAGGTCTTTTATGATGTGGCCATTTTAAACGCACGGAACGGAGGACGGGTTAAAACAGAAACTCCCAAGTTAATCTTAAAATATGCCGTCAAAAATTCCTCCGCATCGCCACCCATTAATTGGGTAACACGGTACTCTTTGGCAAGACTAGTATCTGATTTTCTGGCTTCTAAGTCAAAGTCAAAGTCAGAGTCAAAATTTGCTGAATAAATATGGTTACAACTATCCATGCGTAGGAGGTGGAGGAAGAGAGGAGCTTGTGGCTAAATAATAACAGCCGAACAGATCGATCGAGGTTAAGTAACGCTTGCCGAGGTTGGTCTGTGGATGGGTGACCATATGCCGTCGAAAATTCCTTCGCATCGCTGTTGACAGGAATTGTGGCCGTAAGACAGGCGGTATTGCAACTTTATATTGCAATGATTATCCTGTGCCCGGGGAAAAACCAGCCCTTGGGACACACGAAGTTGGCTCAAGATTACTTATGTCCGACATCATCATCTGCCTAGTCTTTTCTCAACTATATTGGGGTTAGCTTACTGTCACACCGGATTCAGCTGAATACCAGTGTTACTTCGCAACCCATTAACTGGGTAACACGGTACTCCTTGGCAAGACTATTATCAGATTTACTGGCTTATACGGCTATCCGTAACGACTGCCAATGATTTACAAATGACAGCCGGGACCAACGGCTTAACGTACTTTCCGAGGCACGGAGGAAACTCAGTAAATTAAAATTGTCACCCATCCACAGACCAACCTCGGCAAGCGTTGCTTAACACTGAAATCGACCCGTGCGGCTGTTATTATTTAGCCACAAGCTCCTTTATATTTTAATAAACATAAATCCTTTCAAAACACAACTTCAATAAAAATCATTGAGACATTCGAAAATTAATTATTCACACAAAAGCGCAGGCGGGCCGGAAACGCCGCCATATTGGTGGAAACGGCTCGTTACCGCCGTCGACTCACTTCCGGCAGCCATCTCGAATACGTCACCGGCGTCATTGTGCCGCCTTCTGTAATTGTTAATTGGATAGATAATATTATCTGTTAAATGGAAATTTTTTAAATGGTTAAAGAGGGTATTTGGGGATTTCCTTTTTTTTCAACAATAAATTAAACGGTTATTTTAGTAAAAAATCTTCCTTAATTTTTTCTTTCTAATTACAAAATTTGATCATCATCAGATCAGTCGAAAGACGTCCACTGCTGGACATAGGCCTCCCTCAAGTGTTGCCACAATAACCAGTCTTGTGCGTCTCGCATCCATCGGCTACCCGCGGCCCTCACCAGGTCATCGGTCCACCTTGTGGGAGGCCGCGCCAACGTTGCATCTTCCCGTACGCGGTCGCCACGCTAGAACATTTCGGCCCGACCGTCCACGTGAAAAAAAAATACGTTCTACTTTTAGATTTTGACCTACTAATTCAGCTTATAAAAAACTTAACAGATAGTGTTTGAAAAGTATTCATAAACATTTTCACGCTGAAATATGGAAGAAAATAAATTTCTTTGGATCAAACTTAAAGGCTCACAAAAAGTGTTCAGTACAAAGGTAACAACTGCCAGAGTTGCAGATTTGTTCGAAAGAGTCACCGCGGCCCTGGAACGCAAAGTACATTAAGCCACACACATTCCCAACCTGCAACTCCTGAAAGCCAGAGTCAACAGTGGCGACTACAAGAAACACGCCGAGTCAAAGAAGCCCGACGAGTCCCGGAGAAATTATTCAACTGTCTTGGATCCAACAACGAAATTAATCAGAAAACTACATCGGAGGAGTAGGAAAAAATAGATATATATTATTTCCACAAAGAGCACTAGGAGGAACACGGATGGGTTTTAGTCAGTAAGAGTCTGACACTCCCTTCTGCTCCACCCAGAGCGGGAGTATTCATTTGCTGATTTCCCGTCCTTAGAAAAATAGGACAAACGTTACAAAAATTTGAAATAGAAATGTAGGTTATTTGTTTTGAAAAAAATAAAGTCCAGTCCAGCGTAAACGGCAGACTACTAATGCCAGGCGTTGTTTTTAAAAAGTGCTGTAACTCAGTCGAATTTGAATAAGTTACTCTTTTATTACTAATCATCATCTGCCTAGCCTTTTCCCAACTATATTGAGGTCGGCTCCCAGTCAAACCGGATTCAGCTGAATACCAGTATTTTACGCGGAGCGGCTGCCTATCAGACCTCCACAAGCCAGTAACTGGGTAATACGGTCGTTCTTGGCAAGACTCGTGTCAGATTTACTAGCATCTGAATTCCGTAACGACTGCTAAAGATCTACAAATGACAGGCGGGACCAACGGCTTAACGTGCTTTCCGAGGCACGGAGGAAACTCGGCATGTTAAGATGGTCAATCCACAGACCAACCTTGGCAAGCGTTGCTTAACCTTAAAGATCGATCCGTGCGGCTATACTCTTTTATTACCACTAACCTAATTTATTTTTAGTATTTATAAATACTGGTATTCAGCTAAATCCAGTTTGACTAGAAGCCGACCCCAATATAGTTGGGAAAAGACTAGACAGCTGATAATGACGTTTTAATTTTAACTCACGTAAAAACCTTCTTACAGGAACCTTCAATCCATCTCCATCATGGGCGTCGCATCAGACGGCTTCACCAGCAGATGGCGTGCGAAGATTGCCGCCCTGAGAGAGTCCAGGAAGCTGGTCCTGGTGATAGTGGCCATCGCTCTACTGCTCGACAATATGCTGCTCACCACTGTCGGTAAGTTTTATTTACCAGCCGTTATTATTAGGATTCCGAACCTCTGTATGGAAAAAACGGAACCCTTATAGGGTCATTCGGTTGTCTGTCTGTCTGTCCATCTGTCATTGCCAATTTTCTCCGAATCTAGTAAACAGTTTCAGTTGACATTTGGCACACACATAACCTTGTGTGACCCAAACAGAGACGCGTTACAAAATTAAATAAGTTTTGAAAATGAAAAATACTTTATGGGGGGTAGTTATAAAATAAAAGTTTTTTCAACCGTTCTATGTGATATCTATATCTATATAACTAATATATAAAGCTGAAGAGTTTGTTTGTTTGTTTGCTTGAACGCGCTAATCTCAGGAACTTCTAGTCCGATTTGAAAAATTCTTACTGTGTTAGGTAGCCCATTTATCGAGGAAGGCTATAGGCTATATATCATCACGCTAAGACCAATAGGAGCGGAGCAGTCATGAAAATTGTGACGCAGACGAAGATGCGCGGGTCAACTAGTCTATCTATACATATAATAAAATCGTAGACCAACCGTGTCTGTACATTGAATATTTTTGCACAAAAATTACATAGAAAAGTTAGGAAAAAGATACAAAACACAAATATGCTATTTTTGATTTTGTCTGTTTGTCTGTTTATCTGTTTGTCTGTCTGTGCGTTTGAGGGAGCATCACGCATAAACTACAGATCAACAAACAACAACAAGGTTACAAATCTAGGTACTTAAAAATATTAAGTGATAACCCGAGTAACATTTAGCGTTTATTTCATCAAAATCGACCCACAAAATAAAAAGATGTTGAATTTTTAAGTTTAGGAAGAAACTTCATCGAGCGTTAAAATAGGCAGTTTTCATTGTGACTCCAGAGACTTAAATTGCAATGCCATCTATAGAGAATAATAGTAGTATCAAATGTGTGAAACGAACTTCAAAACATATATTGTTGAGTTATTTGATAAACTCTTAATATTATGTAGCAAGCAAAAGAAAAGTAAACATGTTATTATCATAATATTATTATTTATCGTAACACATGTGGGCTCCTAAGTTCAAGCCCATTTTTGACAGTTTAACTACATTGTCGATAGATGGCGACGTACTGATGACGCGTTTTTCTGAATCGCGGTGTTAAGATTCTCCTCAGGAATATGACTTCAGCCCATGGGCATTAACTTTTCTCTCGAATTTGACTGAATTTCAAGGTTAAGCTACGCTTGCCGAGGTTGGTCTGATGATCAGACCAACCTCGGCAAGCTACCTGATGAATGGGTGGCCATTTAAATTTAAACATTCTGTTTCTGAGACTCCGAGATTTTAGGCGTGCCTTGAATATAACAGTGAATGAACCGGTCACACGGGTCGATCTTCAAGGTTAAGCAACACTTGCCGAGGTCGATCTTAGGATGGGTGACCATTTTAACATACACACAGGTCGATTGACACTCGAATATAATTATGTGGATGGATGGAGAAGGAGAGGAAGGCCGAAGAAAAGATGGATGGATTGTGTGAGGAGCGATATGAAAGAGAATATGGGAGTGAGTGATAGCGTGATAGCTAATAGGACAGAATGGAAGAAAAACATGGGATAAGTGCAGGAAGATGATGATGACGGGTCCATCAACCCGTGTGACTGTTATAACTTAGCTACGAGCTCCTCATTCAATCAGTCTCCTCATTCAGTACCTACTAAATATCTTTAAAAAAATCGATTATACCTACACAATAAATAGATTCTATGAAACCGGTTAAACTGTAATTGTAATACATAAAATACGCCTCTACTGAGTGATTGCCAGAAATGCCTTGCCAGACAACACACCGCCGAAACTACTGGTCGTAGAACGCTGATATTTGGCATGTAGGTTCCTTAGGGAGTGAAGGCGAGAACTAAGAGAGAATTTCCCGATATTCCTACAGGAATGGGAAAAAACGGTATATGCGCGTACGAAGTCGCGGGCAAAAGCTAGTTACCAATATATTTCTATCCCTCATCGGCTGTTATTGCTAAACACCTCACTTTTCTTGTACCCATTCACAAATAATCTTTTATTCCCTTTGCGAATTCGTTAAGTATTTCCCAGAGAATCTTTTCTAAGGAAAGATGGGCCATTACGCGATCTAATGAATTGCAGATGAAGCGAACCACTCTTCTGATTGTGTGCGCCATCTTGGATCGTGCCCGGCCGGATAGGAAGCGGTTGAAACGGTTCCGATTTTGAATTGGAAAGAGGGAGTGTAAAGTATAGTGTGTTCTATTATAGTTGTGTTATTTTATAAACAAACTAGCTTTAGTGTTCGTTCTAACTGAATTATTTAAAAAAATGCTCATATAGGTAGTTTATTTCGAGTACATAAAGTGGGACACCTCTTTAACACGACTAAAGTCTGTTTTTTAATCTCAGAGACTAAATTGACAGGTGAAAATGGCAAACTGACATAGATTTCAATAGCATTTAAGTCAGTTTTGACATTTGAAGTTGTCAATTTAGTCTCCGAGATTAAAAAACAGACATTAGAATGGCACCGTGTATAAACTACTCCGTGTCTGAGTGACTGACAGGCTACGCACAGTAAGGCTCGACAGCAGTACTCGTAGATCTCTTTCTGGACGAAAAGTTTAAGGAACTTCATGGACACTCTTTTAGTTAATAAAAAGAATCTAAATAACGGTTACTTGTTGAAATATTACGAGTTGGTTGTAGGATCAAATTCAGGCAAGTACTGTATTTTTAACCGATTTCAAAAAAAGGAGGAGGTTCTCAATTCGGTTGTATTTTTTTTTTTAATTTTTATTTTTTTTATTTTACCTCATAACTCCGTCATTTATGAACCGATTTGAAAAAAAATTGTTTCACCTGAAAGGGTATACTTCGCGATTGGTCCCATTGTCACCATGTCAGAATCTGATGATGGGATCCCACGAAAATCGAGGGCACCCCTCAAATTTATAGGCACATACAATGTTGTTCAAAAACTTTCTAACGCAATTCAGATATTTGTGCCTGGTAATCATCATCTCATGTTGCTGAGCTGATGATTATTTGCAATCTATTCGATCACTACTGCCCTATAAACAGTGAAGGAAAAATTATTTTGTTGCTGACAGACAACGCACAGCCGAAACTACTGGTCGTAGGAAGCTGATATATGGCATGTAGGTTCCTTGGGGAGTGTAGGGCAGCAAGAGGGGATTTACCAACATTCTTACAGGTACGGGAGAAAACGGGAAATGTGCATACGACGTCACGGACACATTCCGTTTTTTGGAGTGCGGCTGTTATTATTTAAGCCACGAGTTTTAAACAGTTTTTAATTTTTGCTTAAATTAAATATATGAGTGTTTCATTTAATACTAGCACTTCGCCCGCGACTTCGTCCGCGCTGAAATTTTTTTAATGATCCCTATTTTTTTCTAGAAAATAATTTACTAAAACCTTCCTCGAGCACCGCTCTATCCATTGGTGAAAACAACATGAAAATCGGTGCAGTTTTTTTTTGAGTTTATCGCGAACAGACAGACAGACTTTGTTTTATAATATGTAGTAATAAAAATATTTGCGCAAACTGTAGTGTGAACTGGTGTCTTCATCATATCAGCCGAAAGACATCCACTGCCGGACATAGGCCTCCCCCAAGTGTCGCCACAGCAACCGGTCCAGCTAGTCTATTCTGTAAATAACCATTTCGATATCGAGCTTCACCTGAGTGACAAACCTCACTAAGTGAGCTATAATACACACAACATAAAGGTCTTACGTTTGACGTTTGACGTAATTTGATACTCACCTCGGATTCCGCTGTCGAGATACGAAAATGTTGTTACAGAATGGTATAGGGGTACTGTGGTGTGTGGCTGTTAACTCAATGTTTGACCAAATGATTCATTGCATTGTTGTGAGAAAACACTTCAGTTGCATTGTTTCATACATGAAATGCGTGTCGCGTCTTGTTGTGTGTATATCCGTTAGTTCGAGTTTATTTAGAGAAATATTGGCCTATCCGGTTTACGTGTTTATTTTCGTTTAACGTGGACTTCTGCTGTTTTTCGGAATAGAATAGCAGTAAACCATATGAGCTCGTGGCTAGGTAATGACAGCCGTACGGGTCAATCGTCAAGGTTAAGCAACTCTTGACAAGGTTGGTCTGTGGATGGGTGACCATCTTAACATACCGAGTTTCCTCCGTGCCTCGGAAAGCACGTTAAGCCGTTGGTCCCGGCTGTCATTTGTAGATCTTTGGCAGTCGTTACGGATTGTCAGAAGCCAGTAAATCTGACTCCAGTCTTGCCAAGATGTACCGTGTTACCCAGTTAATGGGTTGTGGAGGTCTGGTAGGCAGCCGCTCCGCGTAAAATACTGGTATTCAGCTAAAATCCGGTTTGACTGGAAGCCGACCCCAATATAGTCGGGAAAAGGCTAGGCAGATGATGAATAGCAGCAAACCATATAAAATTACAATAGGAGCTTCAAAGTTTTTAGGGTGGTTACATGGGTGGTCTTGTGTCGCTATGATCATTAACAAACGTTTAATTATTTTGAAAGTATTTGTCAGACGTGTACTTCATACTAGAACTAACTTTTGCCCGCGACTACGTAGACGAGAGAGCTTGCTGCATTGGACTCGGTTGAACGCAGAGCAAAAAGGCTTATAGGTGACGAGACGTTGGTGGCTCAGCTTCACAGCTTCGGTCATCGGCGAAATGTTGCCTGCCTGTCGGTCTTCTACATACTGCTTTTTAGGGAGTGTGCGCAGGAACTCCACGACCTGATCCCACCATCGCCCTTTTACCACCGGAATACCAGACGTACTGCAGGGTACCATCCGTACTTGGTCGATGTCCCGACTAGTCGTACCCAACGCTTCTCTTCCACATTTATTATACGCACAGGTAAAGTGTGGAACTCTCTGCCAGCATCTGTGTTCCCGTCCACATATAACCCGTCTGCCTTTAAATCAAGAGTGAACATGCATCTTCTGGGCACGCTCGCTCCATCATAGACCTCATCTATCGCTTTCCATCAGGCGTGATTGTGGTCAAGAGCTAGCCCATTCCTAAATAAAAAAAAAAGACATCCCGTTTTTTACCGTTCCCCTGAGAATTTTGGGAAATCCTCTCTTAGTGCTCCCCTACACTCCCCAAGGAACCTGCATGCTAAATTTCAACTTTCTATGACCAAGGGTTTTGACTGTACGTTGTCTGTCAGTCACTCAGTAACGGAAGATTTTCATAGAATTCCTAGTCGACCCACGCAACTTCGTCTGCTCCGCTCCTATTTGTCTTAGCGTGATGATACATAGCCTTCCTCGATAAATGGGCTATCTAACACTGAAATAATTTTTCAAATCGGACCAGTAGTTCCTGAGATTAGCGCGTTCAAGCAAACAAACAAACTCTTCAGCTTTATATATTTGTATATACATTTTTAACCTACTTCAAAAAAAGGAGGAGACTTCGACTGCTTTTTTTTGTGTTTGTTTAGCGACATCTTCGCTAATTTCAACCTATTTTGGGGTTTGATTTTCCAGTACTCAAATAACTTTTATCTGACGCTTAAATATGGCCGTTTGACAACTATTGTATAGAAAATATGTCAATCTTTAATAATAAATAAGTAGATAAGTAATAAATATGTATAGTATATAATAGGGAATATGCATGAAAAACATATTTATCATCTATACAGTTTATCTCAAAATATACAAAAATATAATACCAACAGTGAAAAAAGAATCAAAATTACTCGAAAAACGAAGGAGATATAATTATTTTAAACAAATATATCTGTCCCTCTCGCGAATCTCCGTTTTATATGGCAGCTGTATAGGCGTCATAGACGATGACGTCAAAGTTTACATCGGACTTCTCTTTCTAATTGTAATCTTGGAAGCTTTATAACTTCATCGCTGATGCAGGTATTTAAGAAATAATGTCATGATTGTGTACTATAGCTAATAAATATTTCATTTTGCAAATAAAAAAATCGCATGCGTATTCCCTATTATTTGAATATAGAAAAATCGGCCCTCAGAAGGCCTAATTAATCTGGCAGACTTCTACTGCGACTACTACTATGCATACCTATAAGTACTTGGTTTCTTTGTGTATTACTTTTTCTTTTTTGTGTATTGTAAAAGATTACGAGTAGATTAGATCAAATTAATAAGTTTATTGTAACATAATTATATATTTATACCAATAACATATAAAACAACAAATGTAAACGGAACGAAGGAGCCTGAACACACGACACAGGGAATCCTAGTGTGAGTTCCAGGAATCAACGCACTCGAATGTAATTTCCTTTCCTAACAATAAACTATTCTATTCTAAACTATTCTACTTTTCTTGACACTATTTAAAAGGCCCAAAGAGTTTTTGACTCGACTACATGAGTTTTTAACTTAAGTTCTTAACAACTTTAATTCGTCATACAAAAGAACCGTACTAATCAAATCCGCCATCTCAAACATACAACCTCGCTTCTACTCAAGTCGGTTCAGCGCGGAAGCTGGGGCAATTTCCCCGTCGGCGAGATCAAAGTGAAATTCACTTAGACGCCTCATCAAAAGAGCCGACTGCTAGTGTTGGGGCTTCGTTACAAGATTGTCGATAAAATTGTGGGTTTACGGAGTTTAAATTGACCAGACACGACACCTTTTCACGACACATTTTAATTTTTAGGGTTCCGTACCCAAAGGGTAACCAACGGAACCCTATTACTAAGCCTCCGCTGTCCGTCCGTCCGTCCATCTGTCTGTCAGCGGGCTGTATCTCAAGAACCGTAATAGGTAGACAGTTGAAATTTTTACAGATTGTGTATTTCTATTTCCGCTATAACAATAATAAAAAATAAGGTTTATGGTACGGAACCCTTCGTGTGCGAGTCCGACTCGCATTTGGCCGGTTTTTTCGTTTATAACGAAAAGAAAATTAAGAGGAAACGTATGTATTACTCTTCAGGGGTTTTCCAAATTATTATTTTTTTAGCGTGACACATTACCTTAAAGGTAGGTACTCCTCGTTTTCAAAACATCTACTGTTTTAATAACGTCACGTCACTTCTTATTCTTAACTGAAACAATAGGAAATGGTGATGAACATACATTTTTAGGGACTGTCTTTTTATAAAATCTCCTGGTTTTAAAGTGCTGGCTCTCTGCCTAATTTCAATAAATTAATTTTGAATTTTATTTATGAATTTATAGAAACCAGTCCCACATGCTATAAATTCAGGAATAACTGTCCATAAGTAGGCCGTGCATAATATTAAACACTAGCCGACACGCGTAACTTCGTCTGCGTAATTTTTTTCTTTAATACTCCACTCATATTGGTCGCAGCATGATGTTATATATATATATAGCTTTCCTCAATAAATGGGCTATCTAACACTTAAAGAATACTTCAATTAGAGCCAGCAGTTCCTGAGATTAGCACGTTCATACAAACAAACGAATAAAAACACTTTTCAGCTTTATAATATTAATAGTATAGATTCCAGGAAAAGATATCAACTCTTTTATTTTGATTATTTAGCCTTTGAAACGCTTCTATTGTTCTGAAGACCTCCCTTTTCTGTATTAACTAGCTTTAATCTATACTCTATACTTAATATATAAAGCTGAAGAGTTTGTTTGTTTGTTTGTATGTTTATTTGTTTGTTTACTGGAACGCGCTAATCTCAGGAACTACTGGTCCGATTTGAAAAATTATTTCAGTGTTAGTTAGCCCATTTATCGACGAAGGCTATAGGCTATATATCATCACGCTAAGACCAATAGGAGCGGAGCAGTATTGAAAATTATGACGCAGACGAAGTTGCGCAGGTCAACTAGTAAATCATATTACTTTTCAGTTCTATTTTAAATCGACATACAATTTATCGACAGTGTTCCCTCACTAGTCAAGACAGGGTCCTCGTCGTCGCGTTTCAAATCATATTCCGTCGAGTTTTCACCCTTTTGCTTCAGAGTAGAATTTAACTCTGTTAAATAGTTAGAAATTGCTCTTTGGTTGGCGGCTCGTGTTTGTTACAGTCGCACAGAGAGATATGAGTTTTGCGTCTGTGTAAGGTTTTGTACGGGTTTTTAAATAGACGGCAGAAGATATGACTTACGTAGTTGTATAAAATGTTTAAATATATTTTTTTTTTAATATTGATAGGCACGCGCTTGACCACCATCTCACCTGATGGTAAGCGATGATGTGGTCGCAGATGGAGCACGCTTGCCTAGAAGTAACATATTCACTCTAGACTTAAAGACTCCCAGGTTGTAGCTATCGGGAAACACAGACTCCGGCAGGGAATTCCACTCCTTAGCTGTACGCATTATGAATGTGTTCCCAAAACGTTTTGTGCGCGTGGGTGTGATGTCCACCATGTACCGGTGGCGCATCGCCGTTCGTCTTGTGGTCCGATGATGCAACGGGCTTGGCGGAATTAGATTATGCAATTCCGTCGCACATTCCCCAAAATGCAACCGGTAGAAAACCGACAGGCTAGCAACTCGTCGTCGATGCTCAAGACTTTGGAGTTTCGTCGCAACGAGCCTCTCATTGCCAATGATCCTCTTGGCTAATGATTAAATTATTGCAATTTCGGAAAAATATCAATCTACGAATCGTCGGTGGAAAGGAACTCGCACTCCATAGACGTTCATTGCCGGACATCATTATATCAGTCAGAGGAGCTCGTGGCTAGATAATAACAGCCGCACGTCAATCTACAAGGTTAAGCAACGCTTGCCAAGGTTGGTCTGTGGATGGGTGACCATCGTCATATAACGAGTTTCCTCCATACCTCGCAAAGCACTTTAAGCCGTTGGTCCCGGCTATTATTTGAAGATCTTTGGTAGTCGTTATGGATAGTCAGAATCCAGTAAATCTGACTCCAGTCTTGCCCTGAAGTATCGTGTTACCCAGATAATAGGTTGTGGAGGTCAGGTAGGCAGCCGCTCCACGTAAAATACTGGTATTCAGCTAAATCCGGTTTGACTGGAAGCCGACCCCAATATAGTTGGGAAAAGGCTAGGCAGATGATGATGATCATCATTATATCAGTTGGAAGACGTCCACTGCTGGATAGCCGGTCCTGTACGTCTCGCATCCATCGGCTACCCGCAACCCTCACCAGGTCAGCAGTCTACCTTGTGTGAGGCTTTCCAACGCTGTGTCTTCCTGTACGCGGTCGCCTTTTCCTTTTATCCCCAAAATATTCCAATTCAAAAGCCTATTATTAAAATCCTCATTAATTCTGTACGCCTATAATAGTACTCCAGTCCGACCTATTAACCTCAGGAGTGCTTCGGCAAAGTTCGGCAGTTCCCGACGAGAGCCGACCGCGTCATATTCGGAATTAACTGTCGTTTCGGGAGCTCTTGACTGAGCAAAGGGCTTTTGAAATTTCGGAATGTCGATCGAATGTTTGGTTCGCTTTGATTTCGAACGCTTGGGAAAGTAGGAATACATGATTTTGTTGTATTATGGGTTTGGTTCAAAAGCCGATCAAAAAGAGAGCCAAAGAGAGTCGATCTTAGATTTTGCTGCGCATGCCGTGGATCCGTGGACTGTTCATCTTATCAAATCTTAAGTGTGACGGACCGAGCAATATTTCTTTTAGGGTTCCGAACCTCTGCACGGTAAAACGGGATCTTTCTGTCCATCTGTCACTGCGGATTTTCTCAGAATTTAATTGACCGATTCAGTTGAAATTGGGTACACACATAAGTTTTTGTGACCCAAACACGGACGCGTAACGAAAATAAATAAATTTTGATAATGTGATCAATTATTGGGGGAAAAAAAAAGTTTTCCCAACAGTACCGTATGAGTCTTAGCGTAATGATATATAGCCTATAGCCTTCCTCGATAAATGGGCTATCTAACACTGAAAGAATTTTTCAAATTGGACCAGAAGTTCCTGAGATTAGCGCGTTCAAGCAAACAAACAAACAAACTCTTCAGCTTTATAAAATAGTACTAGTTGACCCGCGCAACTTCGTCTGCTTTTTTCCTATTATTATTAGCGTGATGATATTTAGCCTTTAGCCTTCCTAACACTGAACGAATTTGACCAGTAGTTCCTGAGATTAGCGCGTTCAAGCAAACAAACAAACAAACTCTTCAGCTTTATATATTAGTATAGATGTATCTGACGCCTAGCATAGTTGCACGTTCCAATGCGTAGATTTGTATGGAGAACGTGCAAGAAACTTCATGAACACTTTCAACTGAACCTTTAAGATCTGAAAAAACTCATTCTCCAAACTGTGTTCCTAAAATACCTTCATCTCTTACAGTACCGATCATACCGGAATTCCTGTACGACATTCGCCACCCCGACGCACCGCTGTCCATGTCTCTTGAGGATATCACCCTGCCGCCACCATCACCGACGCCATATTGCCCCTGCATGCAAGTTAACAACACCGGCATCATACCCAACGAGACTCAGGCCCGTAAGTAAAGTTGTCGATCTTCCAGGTTAAGCAACGCTTGCCAATGTTGGTCTGTGATGGGTGACCATCTTATCATACCTACCGAGTTTCCTTAGTGCCTCGGAAAGCACGTTAAGCTGTTGGTTCCGGCTGTCATTTGTACATCTTAGGCAGTCGTTACGGTTAGTCAGAAGCCAGTAAATCTGACTCCCGTCTTGCTATAAGATACCCATGCGTTACCCAGTTAATGGGTTGTGGAGGTCTGGTAGGCAGCCGCTCCTCGTAAAACACTGGTATCAAGCTGAATCCAGTTTGACTGGAAGCCGTAAAAGGCTAGATAGAAGCCTTTTTTTTTTTTTTAAGGATGGGAAATCATCAAATGACTCCTCCCGTTCTGGGTGAAGCAAGAGGGAGTGTCAGACTCTTACTGACTAAAACCCATCCGTGTTCCTCCTGGTGCCCTTTGCGTTCCAAGGCTACGGCACCTCTTTCGAACAGATTCCGCAGCCCCAGCAGGTAGGTAGAAGCCTACACTCCTGATCTTTAATGCGTTTCATCTAAGACAGTTTCAATTAAATTGATATAGCAAAAAATACGTGTCCAATATTTTTTGGTAATCTATCTGAGGGACTAATTAGATCTTTTTAGTATAATACCCTATTGTTCGAAAGAAATTACCGCGGCCCTGGAACGCGGCGGGCACTAGGAGGAACACGGATGGGTTTTAGTCAGTAAGAGTCTGACACTCCCTTCTGCTCCGCCCAGAGCGGGAAGATTCAGGTCCAATAGCTATAGTTTGAGGTAACCCTACTCAACTCTGTCGCTTCGAGAGTGGAGAAAAACTCAACTAATGTAAGTAAATAACAAGGTACCTACTACTACATATAATGATGTCCAGAGTCACGGAATTTGTTCAAATTTTGCGGCGTGGCCCTGGAACGCAAAGGGCATTAGGAGGAACACGGGTGGGTTTTAGTCAGTAAGGGATCTGATACTCCTTCCCGTTCCACCCAGAGCGGGAGGAGTCATTTGATGATTTCCCATTCAAAAACAAGGCCCGTAAGTATTCTTCTCTTGTTCTTCCAATAGCTGTTAGGTATAAGTACGACATGCCAGATTTTGTGGCGAAGGATCTGCATATGCTGACTCCCGTCAAATTCGATCACGTCGACGTCACCAGGTTGCTGAAGGAGGGACATCACTTCTCTGAAAGCGAGACTGGCTGAAGTAGGGTCAGTATTATCTAACCCACTTGACTTATCTGCCTAGCCTTTGTCAACTATATTAGGGTCGGCTTCCAGTCAAACCGGAATTAGCTGAATGAGCAGACCTCCACAACCCAGTAACTGGGTAACACGGTACTTCATGGCAAGACTGGAGTCAGATTAACTGGCTTCTGACTATCCGTAACGACTGCCAAAGATCTACAAATGACAGCCGGGACCAACTGCAACGGCTTAACGTGCTTTCCGAGGCACGGAGAAAACTCGGTCTGTTAAGATGGTCAGCCATCCACAGACCAACCCTGGCCAGCGTTGCTTAACCTTGAAGATCGACTCGTGCTGCTGTTATTATCTAGCCACGAGCTGATAACGTCACCAAGTTGCAGAAGGAAAGACATTACTTCGCTGAAAGCGAGCTGAGAGAGGTGGCTGAAGTAGGGTCTGTGACCCACTTAACTATTAACGAATAATAATCATGTGGGTTAGATATTGTTTGTCACAGACTGAACAGTCGAAGTTGGAGGTGACGAATAAAATCATAGGTGAATTAAAGGGTTTTTCAACAAGAACTTAGTTTTCTAATACAAAATAAAACAAAGAATTTAGATGAAGATGATTCAAATTTTTATTGTATTACGAAGAGAAAAGTTTATCGAAATTAGTCAAAATACGGCATAAAAACCCTTCTGATTCGCCATACTTCAAATCATACTTTCAATCATGTCTGTGTGTGTAAACGGTACTATAAGCGAGTTAGATATTATTTTCGTGAAGTATGGCGAATCAGAAGGGTTTTTATGCCGTATTTTGACTAATTTCGAAGTGGAATATCCGATTGTCGCACCATTATTTCTGCGACTTAATATTGTTCCAATTACACTCGAAACAAAATAAAACTGTAAATGTTGACTTCAGCGCCATCTCGCGGGAAAATGGCAATGAGCAACCCGTAACATTCACCTTAACAGCTGAGTTTCGTGAAATTATGCGATCGGGAAACTTGGTTTGCAATAAATTGATCGTTTCATTGGCTGTGTGACATGTGGCACCGTCCTGTCGAAATTGCCAAAGTTTACTCTTCGTAATACAATAAAAATTTGAATCATCTTCATCTAAATTCTTTGTTTTAGAAAACAAAGTTCTTGTTGAAAAACCCGTTACATGTTGGAATAGTGTTGTAGCGCAGTGCTGTTTCAGTGAATAGGTCACCAGGACTGAACAGTCAAACACGCGGCGTGACTGAAACCCTTCAATCGGTAAATCTACCGGCAGTAATGTATTGCAATTCAATATTATTCTTGTTGCAGTGAACTTGACTGTGCAACGAGAAGAGCGTCACCAGGAGCTGATTCATGAGACGGTGGCAGTTGGCGTCATGTTCGCCAGCAAGGCTCTCGTCCAACTGCTCGCAAACCCCTTCGTAGGACCTCTCACTCACAAGTAAGATTCCAAGATATGTCTACACCGACGAGTGTGTTACCGTTTGATTATTTTCTTAGTTTTATAATAAAAACCGGCGAAGAGCGAATCGGACTCGCACACGAAGGGTTCCGTATCATGTACCTTTTTTTTAAACTATTTTTTATTTAGAGGCTTTTATCAAAGACTAGTTGACCTCCGCAACTTCGTCTGCGTCACAATTTTCATTACTGCTCCGCTCCTATTGGTCTTAGCGTGATGATATATAGCCTATAGCCTTCCTCGATAAATGGGCTATCTAACACAGAAAGAATTTTACAAATCGGGCCAGTAGTTCAAGAGATTAGCGCGTTCAAGTAAACAAACAAAGAACAAACAGCTTTATATATTAGTATAGATATATAGATATGTCAGCCCCATCGTACCCTTTTACATTTCTTGGCTGACTTACACAGTATTAGTTTATAATATTACTTAAGGTTAGTAAATTAGAGTAATTCGTGGAGGACCGTAATTAAATGACACAACTTTTTAATAATATCCGAAGATGGTACAGATAAGATGGATTGGATTATGCCTACATCAAATTTATTTATTTTCAAATCCTTCACGAACCATGTACCTTAATTTTTATTATTTGTTGTTACAGTGGCAATAGAAATACATAATCTGTGAAAATTTCAACTGCCTGCCTATTACGGTTCCTTAGATGGACGGACGGACGGACAGCGGAGGCTCAGTAATAGATTTCCATTGGTTACCTTTTGGGTACGGAACCCTAATAACGCTACATTTAAGAACGAGGGGTTAAGGGCCCGTTCCCACTCTGACGATCCGTTTGTGTAAACCCGCCGTATTCAAACTTTTTTCTCACTGGGCCACATTGCGCTTCTAATTTTGTCGTGATGGGCTGCGCTTTACACGGGTGGCCTGTGAGTATCATGCACGCGCCGAGCCTACAACGTCCTGGGTGTTCAATTTAATAATGCTTTTAGGATGCTGTTGAGACTGCCATGGCGTTGTAGTGCTTCAGGAATGTTCGCGGAGGCTCGCACAGATGGTTTTCATGCCATCATGCGAAAGAAAGCGGCCTCCTTACTACAGCGCTTGCATGGTAGTGACAACAGCATCCTGACAATGATAGCTGCCAGACCGGACTGTCCCTTTCAGGGCCACTGGGTGGGGACAGTCATAGGTTTACTCAAATAAATAAATGTTATAAACTAACAATACTAACCTACTTAAGTAAGCCGCATTGTTACTAACACCAATACTAAATAAATGTATGGACTGTATAGTCTGAAATAAAGTTTTATTTAATTTAATTTAATTTTAATAACCTACAGTAAAATAGAATTCTACGTATTTGAATAGTATCAACATGAATCGGACTTTTGAATTCGTTTGAAAAGGACCCTTTTTCATATGGCATAGGCGAACTTTTTCACGTTGATAGTGGGTGAGGAATAGTCTCAACACATCGTCAAGGAGTGAGTCAGTACAGTATAGATGCAATCATATACATTGATACACCGACTAAATGATACTATAGCAGCAATAATGTATTAGGTCACAGGGCCACTCAGAAAAGCTCGACGGGCTACATGCGGCCCGCGGGCCTCAAGTTGATTATAGCTGGTTTAAATGGAACACAGCGGCCAGATGTGTGTGTTCACAGTAGACAGACAGTCTGTTTAAACGGAAGATGGCGGCCGGACGTGAATGTTCACGCTAGACGAACCGTTTGTTTCAACGGAAGACGGCGGCTGACGATCGGCAGATTCATTCACACTACATCCGATCTGATGTTTGGACTGCTCTTCGCAGTGACAAAAATGTCCATCTAAAAACTCCGATTCGTTATTTTTCTCGGATCAGTTTAAATGTGAACAATCATATAAATTGTACAGCCGAGCCGGGTCAATCTTGAAGGTTAAGGCACGAGTCAATCTTGAAGGATAAGCAACGCTTGCCAAGGTTGGTCTGTGGAAGGGTGACCATCTTAACATACCGAGTTTCCTCTGTGCCTCGGAAAGCACGTTAAGCCGTTGGTCCCGGCTGTCATTTGTAGATCTTTGGCAGTCGTTACGGATTGTCAGAAGCCAGTTAATCTGACTCCAGTCTTGCTATGTTACCCAGTCTTGCCATGTACCGTGTTACCTACCCAGTTAATGGGTTGTGGAGGTCTGGTAGGCAGCCGCTCCGCGTAATATACTGGTATTCAGCGGCTAATCCGGCTTGACTGGAAGCCGACCCTAATATAGTTGGGAAAAGGCTAGGCAGATGATGACATAAATTGTACAGCCACTGGCATATCCGTTTGTTTAGATGGACCGGGAAAACGGACGGTCCGTTTGAGCGGGAACGGGCACCATTGCTATTGCCGTTCCCTCCAGAATTTTCTTTTAACAGAAACGCTAACAAATAGTTATTAAAAAGTACTTAAGACTTGATATTCCGTTTTATTTCAGGATCGGCTACAGCGTTCCCATGTTCACCGGCTTCATTCTGATGTTCTTGTCCACTATAAGTAAGTATTTATACTTTATGAGAATCTCCCGGATCAAACCTGGAAACTTTAGCTCAAATCTATGAAAACTATTCACCAATCTGCGATGTCGTTCGTTTAATTACATTCGTAAATCAGCGTGTCTAAAAAGACACGAAAGAATGATTATTTCAGAAAAATTCATTCTTTCGAACTACATGAACTTAGAGGGCTATATTGATGATTAAAATGGTTATAATTCTTTAGATAAATACGCGTTACGGTCGCGGATCGCATTTGGTCCACATACAGCTTCACACTGACCGGCAAATTGCAAAAAACATAAAAATATTTGAATTTCGCGGGCTACCCTGGAGCATCCACCTTAAATGCGTTCATTTAATATTGTTTTTTTTTTTTATAATTATTATTTATCTGACTATGCTGCTGCGGCTGCTGAGGCCCTCAAGCGGCGCAAACACTGTATGTAACCTTATTGGTAATTACAGTTTTGAGCCGTTTGGGGTCGAAACGATAGGGTCATGGGGTCCGAGTGCGCGTCTCCTTTTAAGGACATTTCTCGCCGACTGGTCGACACTTTGCGTGACCAGAGGGCTGGCTCGTTCTTTGCTCAAAGAATTAGCATTGCCATTCAACGTGGCAATGCTGCCAGTCTTCTGGGCACGTTTCCGGATGACAGCGATGCGGAGGAATTTTTCGACGCCTGATTGTATTTGGTTTTGTATATTCATAATGTATATAGTTATTTAGAAATAAATATTCTTTATTAACTATGTGGGTTAATCCATTTTTTTAAGTAGTTATTTACCTTTGTGTCAGTATCATAGAGTGCTAGCTAACAAGTGATAAATAATATTTACTTTTTTTTTTTTACTTTCTCGGGTCCCTAGAGACCCGGTCCTTTGATAGGCGTACGAGGGGCCGAAACCAACTCGCAGAGGCCTCTTTAGGCATTTCAAATGGAATGGGACACCAACCGACGATTATCCCTGTATGCACTGTGAAAGTTTACCCAAGGACAATCCCCGGTTGGAGCAGGACTATTGCAGAATATGGAAACAAAAGATGAAACGCTATGGGTTTGGCTGGTTTAGTGGAATAATAATCGTTTACTATGGAAGAACTATTGGCCCCTGCCTGACCATTGACAATTAAAAATTTAAAACGGCTTTAAAATTTACTTATTATTATTTTCTTTTATCGTTTTAAATATTGATTACGTTGCATACTTATTGTATGAATTCAGGTTCTTAAAACGTAACAGACAGTTGTGTTGCTGGGGAGTTTGTTGGCCACTTCTTCTCCACAGCTAAAACATTAGGAAGTGGTGACGGGCGGGCGTTTTGGGGGACTGTCTTTTGTAAAACTTGACGTTCAGAATGTGCTGGCTCTCAGCCTAATTTGAATAAACGACTTTTGATTGATTAATTTTGATTTTGATTGATAGATATCGCTTCAAAGTCAGAGTGAACAGGTTCTGGGTAAGCTCGCTCCATCGTAGACTTTGTCTCTGTCATCTCTGACCTAGACTAGAGTCAAGAGCAAACCCATCTGGTCATAAACGCGCATTTAAACTTTTGTCCCCTCGGGACTCAAAAGTTAAAACGGCTATTTCAATATGCTTATCGGGGTACACACTTTTACTAATACATTTTGTTCTCAGTCTTCGCATTCGGCCGCTCCTACTCGGTGCTGTTCATCGCTCGAGCGCTGCAAGGTATCGGGTCTTCTTGCTCCTCCGTGTCAGGCATGGGCATGTTGGCAGAACGGTACCCTGATGACAAGGTAAGGAGCTCACCTTTATGTTATTAAAGTAAACGTTAAGTTGTGGCAAACTATGACAGGAAAATAAATACCTTGTTTTACTTATTATTGCATCTATGTTAAGCAAATGAATAAATGACTTATGACTTATCCGACATCGACAAGCATTGTTAGCGTAAGGCCGCGAGCACGAATGCAGCGGGCGCTGGGCGGCGACGGCGGCGTGGCCAGCGGCGCGGTCAACTGCATAGATTTATATGGAACCGGCCACGAAGGCACCGGCGCGGGGAGCGGTGCAGCGGCGGCGTACGAGCGGTGCGCGCCAGTCGAGCGGTCCCCTCGCGTCTGTAGTAGACACTAATTTCACATAATACAACACTACGCCGCTCTAGCGCCACCGATCTGCCCGCTGGTTTCGTGGCTGGGTCTGCGCCGCACGCTGAAGCCTGCGACGCCACCGCTCCTTGCCCGCTGACTTCGTGCCTGCGT
The DNA here is from genome assembly GCA_950371165.1 of Lacanobia oleracea. NCBI lineage: Eukaryota > Metazoa > Arthropoda > Insecta > Lepidoptera > Noctuidae > Lacanobia > Lacanobia oleracea. The sequence goes on along the minus strand of OX493415.1, from coordinate 10,986,188 downwards.
CTTAAGCGGCGAGTTCGAGTGTTCGACACGAGCCACAACAGTGAATTATTATCGTTTTGTCAACAGGAACGCGGCAACGCTATGGGCATAGCACTTGGAGGCTTGGCGCTGGGAGTTCTGATTGGTCCACCGTTCGGAGGCCTCATGTACGAGTTCGTCGGCAAGACTGCTCCATTCCTGATGCTGTCAGCCTTGGCACTCGGAGATGGATGTGAGTGTCTCTTCAACTATTATTACTGCAGCTGTCTTGACATATCTGTGTTAAAACTGCGAAGAGTTGTTATCTAGCATTTGAAGGCAAAGAAAGAAAGCAATGGTTAAGCTAGAGAAAAACTGGTCCCACGTACGCAACGTATGCAGCGATTTTGTATCGTATCGTATGTTGCGTCGCATACGATAAGTGTGTCTCTACTGCATAGTTTTTCAAACAAAACCAATAGTCCAGATGTCATAGAATAGAATACTGTTTATTATGTACACGTTTATTATGATACGATACAAAATCGCTGCATACGTTGCGTACGTGGGACCAGTTTGTCTCTAGCTGTACTCACTAGCTGCTGCTCGCGTTGAATTAGTATCTACTACGCCCGTTATCAACCCTCTCAGTGAGCCCTTTCCTTTGATATGTGTAACTTCCAATAAGATGAATCTGAAGAAAAAAAAGGACCGAACGGAACTCTATTACTAAGCCTCCGCTGTCCGTCCTTCCGTCCGTCTGTCTGTCAGAGGGCTGTATCTCAAGAACTGTTATAGGTAGACAGTTCAAATTTTCACAAATTGTGTATTTCTATTGCCGCTATGACAATAAATAATGAAAATTAAGGTTTATGGTACGGAAACCTTGGTGTGCGTGTTCAACTCGCACTTGTTTATAAGAAATCATCAAAATGGCTCCTTCCACTCTCTCTGACTCTTACTGACCAAAACCCACCAGCTGGTCTAAAAAGGCCACTTTAGCACATCACGTTACCCGTCACTGTCAAATTTTCCCAATCAACCTTGAACCTAATGCGTTAGCGATAAAGATGAAAATTAAATTTGACAGATTGTTGTGTGATTAATATTTTGATTCTAATATGATTCTTCTAAAGTCTTTTAAGTCCGCCCTGTTCCTCCAAAAGGCCTTTGCGTTCCAGGGCCGTTATAACTCCTTCTCAAAATTTCGCAGAATTTACAATATCCTTGGAAAAATAATATCCAAAAAGAAACCAATAATAATATCCTACTTAACAAGGTTACATCTGGGGTAGTTTACTATACGGACCTTGTTGAAACCAGAACAAATTTCCGTGCGTTCAGGTGATTTTGCCATACCTATTACTGGAATCAAAAGTAGCTCACAATTTAGGACCCATTAGTTTAAGTGGTAAAATATAATCCGTGGTGCTTGGCAACTGGGCTTAACCCAGTTGTATTTGTCCCTTGGTGCCTATTGGCCTAGTTCTATTCTGTCTCTTGCTTGATACGGAGGGAAGTGGAAATTATATATATTTTTTTTCCTACTCCTCCGATGTATCTACTTTTCTGATTAATTTCGTTGCAGGATCCAAGACAGTTGAATCGTTTCTCCGGGACTCGTCGGGTTTCATTGGCTCGGCGTTTTTCTGGTGGTCGCCACTGTTGATTCTGGCTTTCAGGAGTTGCAGTGGTTGGGAATGTGTGGCGGGCTTGTCCCAAAAAAAAAAAATCCTACTCATCATCTGCCTAGCCTTTTCCCAAATATATTGGGTCGGCTTCCAGTCAAACCGGATTCAGCTGAATACCAGTATTTTACATGGAGCCGAGATGATGATGATGAAGATCGACCCGTGCGGCTGTTATTATCTAGCCACGAGCTTCTCAAAGCCGCTACTGGTTACTAAACCCATAAAATCACTGGATAAGCCACTAGCCGGGTCGTTTACAAACTTGTCAGCTAATTCATGTCATATTGCTACTATTGTTCTCAACGCGCACATTACACCCACATACGAAACAAAGTAGGAAATGAATTATTGTGTTTATTGTTTAAGACGACCGAGAATCTTGTTACTCGTGTTCTATTACGGAATATGGAATTTACGTTACTATTTATAGGGTTCCGAACAAAAAACGGAACCCTTATAGGATCAATTTGCTGTCCGTCCGTCTGTCTGTCTGTCAAGACTCTTTATCTCGACGGGTGGAGGTATTGAGTTGAAATTATAACCGTGTTCTCGGGTCTACAGTCCCTTGAAGCTATGAAAAAAAAACAAACTTCTAACTTAACGTAAAAAAGAGACGGTCGTTTATGTCTGTCTGTCTGTCCATCTGTCACAGCCAGTTTTCTCCGGATCCACTGAACCGATTCTGTTGGAATTTGGTACACATATTATATAAATTATTAATGTTTGGGTCACTTTTGGGGGTCAAACTAAAAAATAAAAAACGTCTTTTTTAAAATATTGTGTGACACGTCCATTGAAAGGGCTTACTGTGAGAGTTTTAACTATATTTTTTTATAAATTAAAAATACATGGTTTTGAAGTTATTCAAGAAATTAGACGAAAAAAGCCCATCCCACCCCTTATCTCCAAAATTACTGAGCCTAAAATTTTGAAAAAAGTGGAGATAATAGATTTTTACCACAGAACAGATAATTATCTGTTCTGTGATCTTTACCTATAGACTACAGGAACACTTTACCTATAGTGTTAAAATAAGATTAAAAAAAAAAATCGTTCGGAACCCTTTACACGCGAGTCCGACTCACTCTTGACCGTTTTTTTTTTATTTTGAGGTTTCGTACGTCTGAGTGATAAACGGTACCCTTAAAGGAGCGCGGGCTCCCACAAGATGGACTGATGACCTGGTGAGGATCGCGGGTAGCCGATGGATGCGAGACGCACAGGACCGGTTGTTGTAGCAATACTTGGGGGAGGCCTATGTCCAGCAATGGACGTCTGCAGGCCGATATAAGGATGATGAGTTTGTAATATATTGATTTATCGTCAACTTATGTTTCTTTGTTCCCAGTGCTTCAACTGATGATCCTGCAGCCCGGAGTAGTTCGTCAGGAGTCGGAGCCTCCTTCCCTGAAAGCTCTCGTCTGCGACCCCTACATCCTCATTGCTGCAGGTTTGTACTTAACCAAACCTACCTTCCTCATCATCTTCTCCTCCCGTCCAACTATGTGACACGGCTTCCAGTCAAACGGGGTGCAGCGGTGGTACCGGTATGTTAAATGAAGCAGAAGTACGGTCCTCCCCAATCCTGAATAGAAAACATAACCCTCCTTCTTTCGCAGTCGGGTAAAAAATATGATTTTATGTGTCTGGCATACTATAAAAAAGTCTTTTTCAAGTTTTTTTTTGCTCTAGCAATCTAATAGAAATTGACACAGATAAATCTCATTAAAGTTCAAGAAAGCTTAGTCACTTCTAGGTTAAAAAAAGTAAAAATATGCGAGAAAATTAAAAATACCCCTTTCCCCCCTTTTTTATAAGTGTCGGCCAACAGACAGGGTGCGTAGGGGACTATCTTTTGTATTTTTTTACAATCTCACAAACTCACAAACTTTACCTCTTTATAATATTACTAGTTGACCCGCGCAACTTCGTCTGCGTCATAATTTTCATTACTGCTCCGCTCCTATTGGTCTTAGCGTGATGATATATAGCCTATAGCCTTCCTCAATAAATGGGCTATCTAACACTAAAAGAATTTTTCAAATCGGACCAGTAGTTCCTGAGATTAGCGCGTTCAAGTAAACAGACAAACAAACAAACTCTTCAGCTTTATAGATTAGTAATAGTAAATAGTAATGAGTAGGTATAGAAAAATAGTTTCGTATACAGTAAATCTTATTTAAATCCAATACTTTCCAATATATCCGTGGCTTATTAAGAAACAATATTTTACAATTTCACGCGATATTTTACAATTCTACGAAGTTTGAAATTTTCCGGTGACATAAACAAAGTATTTTGTTACTCTTATTTTGACTTGTTTGACTTCCAGGAGCCATTACCTTCGCTAACGTGGGCATTGCGATGCTGGAGCCAAGCCTGCCCATCTGGATGGCTGATACTATGGAAGCTCGCCGCTGGCAGCAGGGGGTCGCTTTCTTACCGGCGAGCATCTGTTATCTGATTGGTAAGTCAAAGAATGTATTTCGTTATTGAAGAATTGGCTTGCTTCTGACCTTGATCACGCCTGATGGAAAGCGATGAATGAAGTCTATGAAGGAGCGAGCGTGTCCAGAAGATGCCTGTTCAGTCTTGCTTTGAAGGCAGACAGGTTATATGTGGAAGGAAACACAGACGCTGGCAGATAGTTCCATACTTTGGCTATGCGCGTAAGTGCTGAGTACGACTAGACGGGATATCGACCAAGTGCGGATGGTATCCTGCAGTACGTTTGGTATTACGCTAGTTAAGGACCGCCTCCATGAGCGAACGAATCGCGGCAAGTTGTCGCTTTTTCACTCATATTCTTTTATCGTGTGGGCAGTAAGGTCTAACGACCCCTTAGTGTCAGGGTTTCTAAACTGCATCAAGGGTTGTTTGACATGGATTATTTGACGACCGCTATTTGGCGGCCGGGACCACCGGCTTATACGTGCCTTCTGAAGCACGGAATCATCTTATTATCAGACAATCAGGTGATTCAAGCTTGCAATGTCCTAGCCAAACTGGAAAACAACTTTACAAAGTATGCTCTTCCCGTTGGAATCAAACCCACAACCACCGGGGCACAAGGCAAACGCCTAAATAGAAACCACTCGACCACGGAGGTTTAGTAGTTGCAACCCTCAGAGGTTGAAACTGCGAGTGGCCATCGACAAAAAAAAAAAAAACTCGACCACGGAAGTAGTTCACTCGTCGAATCGCCGTGATAATATCTCCGTGTTGAAACACGTTCATAGACTTTTTATAGAAATACGTGGCACGACGATAATATCGTCGCGATTACCTCGCTTGTGGTCCGAAGTACAGTCTGTAAAAGACCGACAGGTAACAACTACGCCGAAGAGCCAGGCTATGAAGCTTAGCCACCAATATCTCGCCGCCTATAAGCCTTTTTGCTTTGCGTTCCACCGAGTCCAATAAGCTGGTATTATGCTGAGCCATCCCATAAGTGGCTGCAATACTCCATACAGGAACGAACTTGTGCTATTGTTTTGAGCATTGTTATTCTCTTACCCTTATTTAATCATCATCTGCTCAGGCTTTTCCCAATAATATATATTACTTGGAGTTCTTCTTCTTCCACCTGGCGTTAATCCCGGCTATTGCCAGGGTCCGCCTTCCTACTTAGCTTCCTCCACTTTGCCCGATCTTGAACATCCTTCTCAGTCAGGCCATTGGCTCTCATGTCGGAGCGGACTTGACGACGTCCAGCCAGCGCTTGCGAGGGCGACCACGGGACCTAGCCCCAAGAAAAGCCATATTCATGAATCTCCGACCAACGTACTTCATAGGGCGGCGCATGATGTGGCCATACCATCGCAGACGACACTCTTGCAGTTTTTTCCCCACGTCACGGACAAGGCTACCTCGGATGAAAGAGTTGCGTATACGATCGGATCGCGTTACGCCACTCATCCACCTCAGCATCTTCATCTCCGTGACGCGAAGCTCCTGGGTGTGTCTGCTTAGTGCTGGCCAACACTCGCCATATATATTACGTGGAGCGGCTGCCTGATAATACCACATGATTGTGATAAAATATCCTCGGTTACTTTAACAATATTTTGGTTGCAGGTACCAACCTATTTGGACCTCTGGGCCACAAGATGGGGCGATGGTTGGCAGCTTGCTCCGGACTGATCATCATTGGCTTATGTCTTATTCTGGTAAGAAAACTTTTTTAGGGTTCTGTATCTCAAAAGAAAAAACGGTATCCTCATAGGATCACTTTATTGTCCGCCCGTCTGCCTGTCAAGACCGTTTATCACGGGAACGCGTGGAGGTATCGAGTTGAAATTAAAACCATATACTCAGGGTCTTTAGCCTCTTGCAGCTTTGAAAATTCAAACTTCTAAGTTTTTTTTGTTTATTTTTTACTGTGCACGCGTTTGACCACTATCTCACGTGATGGTAAGCGATGATGTGGTCGAAGATGGAGCACGCTTGCCTAGAAATAACCTATTCACTCTTGACTTAAAGACAAAAAAAGAAAGATACGGTCGTTAATGCCGCAAAAAACGTAAATTTCGACACTCTCAAGGGAATCAAAACATATTGAGTATTTCCCGTTGACCTAGAACTATGATATTTGGCAAGTTATATCGTCTTAAACTACAAGTATAGGGAAAAGTCTGGAACACTCAGTGGGCGAGATTACTTTGTGATAAGTTTGCTCTTGACTCTGGTCTAGGTCAGAGATGACAGAGACAAATTAGACGATGGAGCGAACTTACCCAAAAGACCTGTTCAGTCTAACTTTGAAGAGATTAGGGTTGTAAGCGTTTCTTATGCCTCAGCCAAAACTGGTGCAATACAGCCTACGAGTTTCAAGTTTTCAGGGTTGGTGCCTAAGAGGTGTGAGTATTTTGCAAATAACCCTATATCATCACCATTATCATGATATTCTTTTCGGCACGAAAAGAAGAAGAATCATCATATAAGCCGAAAGACGTCCACTGCTGGACATAGGCCTCCCCCAAGCGTCGCCACTACAACCGGTCCTGTACGTCTCGTATCTATCTGCTAACCGCGACCCTGCGCGACCTTGTGGGAGGCCTGCCAACCCTTTATACCTGGAGTATATTCCATATTTTTCGTCATTCACGCCGGCGAAGCCAGTAGCAAGCTAGCGGACAAATAATTTTAACTTCAACAAACTTTTCACCCCCAGATCCCGATGGCCCGTAAACTAGAACACCTGATCATCCCCAACGCTGGACTCGGCTTTGCCATAGGCATGGTGGACTCTTCTATGATGCCGGAACTTGGATTCCTCGTGGACATCCGGCATGCGGCTGTCTATGGATCAGTCTACGCTATTGGAGATACTGCTTTCTGTCTTGGATATGCTGTTGGTAAGTTCTGAGTTTCTGGTACATTGATAGGGAATTTATTATTATTATTATCTCCTTTATTCATTTAACTATACATATAAATTATATGAATATATTAATTCATTATATTATATTATTATATTTATTATTATATTATATTATTATTATTTATTATTATATTTATTCATTTGAAGTCTTTCGACTATCACCAGGATTATGAGACATGTTCGTGTAGGCGTGGATTATCGGGTAGGAAGACAGTATTTCAATAAAATAACTATTGCAATAATCACTTCACTTCTATTTCTCGATACTACAATCAATAGTTTTACCAATTAATTAAGGATCACTTAGCTTAACACGGATTAGAACTTAACGTCCACCGAGCACGTGGTTGCGTGCGCACTCCACGACGGTACAACACTAAGTGTCACTTTTTACATGATGGCCGCCTCACCAGTGCTCGGTGTTCGCTATGGACATTGACATGTAACATCTGACAGTGATGTTTGACAGTGACGTTTGACATTTTATAAAGTGACAGCAGACATATTGAGAGGCGGATGCGCCGACACGGCCAATCCTGACGGTCGCACGACCTCGTGCGTGTTGTGTCGTGCATCTACATGCTGGGACGTTTACCTGTTCCAACGAAAGAGTGAGTATATCCACATTAATATACGCTCGGTCATTCCTGACCAGACTGAGATTCAATGTCATTGCAAAGTAATTTGGATCGGGCGTGCTGGGCCCTTACATCCGGTTACTCGACTGAGGTCCAGGTGAACTAGGCCTCTTCGACCCTTACTCTTAGTGTGGTCCGGGCGTACGAGGCCCTTTCAACCAACTACAAAAGCGTGGCCCGGGCGTACGAGGCCCTTTCAACCAACTACCAATACGTGGCCCGGGCGTACGAGGCCCCTTCAACCAATTACCAAAGCGTGGCCCGGGCGTACGAGGCCCCTTCAACCAATTACCAAAGCTTGGCCCGGGCGTACGAGGCCCCTTCAACCAGCTTTACCAAAGCGTGGCCCGGGCGTACGAGGCCCCTTCAACCAGCTTTACCAAGTGCCAAAGCGTGGCCCGGGCGTACGAGGCCCCTTCAACCAGCTTTATACTACACTACTAAAATAGACATGCCGTATCGTACAAATCAAAGTCATTCACTCCGGTGTACTTGAGCTTCGTCCACAACTATGTGAAAATCTTTTTCCGAAGCCGAGAGCGTACCAGAACTGGCAGTGAGAGTTTTTTCGCTAGCACTGGATGCTGTTTCGGTTTCAGTGTCCGAGGACTCTATTAGGTCAGTTCCATTTTCATCGATCGCCGACATGTCATCCTCGTCATTGATCAATGTTGTAGATATGTCTACCAAACCCTCAAAACCCCTAGGTACCTCACGCAAGTTTTCATGAGAGTACTTATAGACTCTGCTAGATCTATTAGTACTCTTTAATTCGTAGCGGTCGTTTTCTAAGATCTTAGTTATGACGAATGGTCCTTTAAACTTTCTAGCTAACTTAGTCTGATTACGCTCGCTACACTTGATGAAAACATAATCGCCTAGTTTAAATGGTTTTATCATAGCCTTACCCCTATTAAAAAGTTGTTCTTGAGAGCTAGCTGCCTCAAGAATATTTGCAGAAGCTTGTTTTCTTATGGTGTCTAAATCAGCTCGAGAGGGGGTGCTGACATTAGAAGCTATTTGAGACATTCCTAAGGACTGTGCACGTATGCCAAACATAAGTTCGGTTGGTGTGAAACCGGTGACCCTAGATCTGGTACTGTTAAGTGCTAGTTGTACTTCATCTAACTCGTCTCTCCAAACTTTATTGGTGTCATTTTCGATGATTGTTAGAAGGTTCTTCAATGTGCGCATTACCCTCTCTACCTGACCGTTCGCCCTGGCAGAGCCGGTTGCTATGAGATGTAGCTCTATGTTGTGACCAGTACAGAATTCTTTAAATTCTGCGCTAATAAAACATCTGCCCTGATCCGCTATTATTGTCTTGGGGGAACCGAAAAGACACACGGCTTTCTTTAAGGCTTTCACGGCACAAGCTGAATCTAGTGACTGGGTATATTCTAGGAGAACATATTTTGTGAATGCATCTATGATAACAGAAGCATATTCCTTTCTATCGCTCTTGCCGCTAAGTTTACCTGTCATGTCGATGTGCACGGTGTGCCATGGTACTGAGACTTTGGGGATGGGATGCAACCTTACCTGTTGTGCCCCCGAGATACCTTTAGATGCCTTGCACACTATGCATGAGTCGATAAACTTCTGCACATTCTTAGACATTTGAGGGAACCAGTACTGTTCATATAGTTTGTTTAGAGTTTTATCGTGGCCTAGATGTTTGATTTCAGTGTGTACATGATTTATAAGCGTCCATACCAAGGAACGTGGAACTATGGGGAGCCAGGTGCTTGTCTTGTTCCTTTCTACTTTTCGGTAAAGAATGCCATCCCGCGCATCGTAGGTGTGAGCGATTGCTCCTGGTAGCTCACCTTTCTCGTGCTGACTTATAAGGTTCTGGATTTCCTGGTCACGTTTTTGCTCTACCTGAATCCAGCTGTTGTGTAGTTCTACAAAATTTACAGACTTGCGAAAGTCTATGGTGTTTGAACTTAAAGAGGCGATACTAGATCCTTCTGAATCTGACGGGGAGGGTAAAGGGTTTCTAGACAGAAAGTCAGCATGTGCCATGTGACGTCCTTCTTTGTAAACAATGTCGAAGTCATATGCTTGGAGGAACGCCCACCATCTATGAACACGAGGCGACAAGTCGGTCTTGGCTTTAGAGGCCTTCAAGGAATTACAGTCAGTGTAGACTGTGAAGTGTTGACCGTAAAGGTAATGGCGGAAACTTTCGACAGCTCGTACCACCGCTAAGGTTTCCAGTTCGTACGAGTGGTACCTAGATTCTACCTCAGTTGTACGGCGGCTGAAATATGCTACAACATGTGGTACATTTTGTTCTCTCTGAATCAATACGGCACCATAGCCATCGGAGCTCGCATCAGTATGGAGTTCTACCGGTTTATCAGGATCAAAGATCGTTAATACAGGTTCGGAAGACAGAATCTCAACGATTTGCCTATGTGCTTCCGAATGTTCCTGTGTCCAGGTTATACGACCTTTAAGTTTAGTTAAGGGATACAAAGGACTTGCGATGTTGGCGAAATTGGGTATGAAACGTCGGAAGTAAGATGCCAATCCTAAGAATTGTCTTACTTGCCGTGCCGTCTTAGGGAATGGGACTTCTAGAAGGGCTTTTATTTTTCCAGGATTAGGTCTTACCTTCCCCTCCCGTATGACGTATCCTAAATAATTAATCTCAGTTTTCATGAACTTACACTTGGTCATTTTTAAAGAGAACCCCGCCTCCGTCAGAGCTCCGAGTACGGCGTCCAGGCGCTGTAATCCCTCATCGATACTGGATGAATATGACAGGACATCGTCCATGTATGCTAATGCTACTGTATCTTTCAGGGACTTAAGGGCTTTATTGATGCATCGCTGGTACGTGGATGCAGCGTTTCGTAAACCGAAGGGCATGGCGAGATATTCGAATTGCCCATCAGGAGTTACGAAAGCTGTACGCTCAATGGACTCAGGACTAACCCTCACTTGATGGTAACCTGCCGCCATGTCCAGGGAGCTGAAGAAATGCGCTCCATTTAAGCGGTCCACCTGCTCTTCTATCCTAGGAAGTGGGTAATGCTCTGGTCGGGTGTTGGCGTTAAGCTCTCTATAGTCTACACATAACCGGTCCGTACCGTCCTTTTTCTTCACCAACACGATAGGACTAGCAAAAGGCGAAGAACTCTCTCGGATGATATCTGCATCTAAAAGTGATTGTATCTTTTCTCTTACAATCACCTTCTCCGATGGTGACATCTGATGAGGACGCCTTTGCACCGTTTTGTGCGGATCGATAAGATCGATTTTCAGCTCACCAGTGGTGACTCTACGAACAGGCATGCCTTCTATAAAGTACTCACTATATTTGCTTAGGATCATAAACAGTTGCTCCTTTTTTTTGCCATCTAAATCCGTGTCAATCGAGCTAAAGTCTAAACGGGAAGTGGTTTGGCACGTGTTGATGGATTTGCGTGATGAAAATCGAATTGAGTCACTATTAATTTCTACATGAAACCCTTGGTTTAAAATGTCTCTACCTATAATTACAGACTCAACCAAAATGTTGTCTGGAACCACGTGAAATAATATACTAACTGGAATACCCTGAATACGGACGAGACTGGAAATTTGAGTCGAGCATTTTACGTCCTCACCGCCTATGCCTGTCAAGTAAACTGTGTCCTTGTGTATGGGGCCCAGAAGCAGGGCCGCTACGCTATTCTTGATCAATGAACATGCTGAACCACTGTCGAATAGAAATGGAATTGACTTACCAGTCGACGTGGACAGAATACCTTTCACGAGATTCCGATCACATATGTTCACGTCTTTCTTAGCTGAGTCTGCTTTGTTGTTTGGACAAGCCGTGCTGATATGTCCCGGTTTCTGGCAGGTGAAGCATGTGACCGTTTTCTCTCGTTCCGGAACTTTAGTGACGGCGATCCCATCTCGACGTTTGCGGCACTCTTCGATCTTGTGTCCACGATGGCCGCAGTAGTGACAGGATCCCCCAAATTTTGAATCAGCAGTCACACGTGGCTTCTTAGAGTTGGAAGGCTGCTCCTCATCTTCATCATGACGTCTCTTCAGCGATATTCCACTAAGAGCGCGGTACAATTGAGCTCTTGTTGTAATGGTGTATGAATTTAGTTCTCTGCGTATCAATGAGTTCCTTTGGCTGAGGACTGATATGACGAAGCCAGTGATGACCTCTTCAATCATCTCCACTTTTGGTATGCGCTCAATGAGACTCCACAAACGCATAGCTGCTTCTGAAGCCGTCTCTTGATGTGTAATTTCGAATCTCACTACACTGTCGAAATAGTCTTGCATCAGCATGGGTTTTCCAAATCGTGCTAGTAGCAGTTCCTTAATACGAGGCCATTCTATCTCTGAACTATTTAATTTGGTTAGACAGGATGCGGCGCGTCCCTTCAATGCATTGATTAAGGCGAGTAACAATTCAGTTCCAGTGAGATTTTGGCTAGAAACTATGATTTCCGTAATCCTGCACCAACCTTCGACATCGGCCTCGGCATCGTCGGGATCAAATTTCACCAGCAGACTCGAATGATGTTGTTGGGTAGACGGCTGAATATTGTGGGTAGTTGCCGCCAGAAGCCTTGTCAAAATCGATTCCATGCCGGAGAGTAAATCGTGGGTACTTGCACCTTGATCTTTATTTCCTCGATGTGATGCTGTCTCCTGTTCGTTTGACCCTTCGGATCCCACTTCTGATGAAGTCTTTCGACTATCACCAGGATTATGAGACATGTTCGTGTAGGCGTGGATTATCGGGTAGGAAGACAGTATTTCAATAAAATAACTATTGCAATAATCACTTCACTTCTATTTCTCGATACTACAATCAATAGTTTTACCAATTAATTAAGGATCACTTAGCTTAACACGGATTAGAACTTAACGTCCACCGAGCACGTGGTTGCGTGCGCACTCCACGACGGTACAACACTAAGTGTCACTTTTTACATGATGGCCGCCTCACCAGTGCTCGGTGTTCGCTATGGACATTGACATGTAACATCTGACAGTGATGTTTGACAGTGACGTTTGACATTTTATAAAGTGACAGCAGACATATTGAGAGGCGGATGCGCCGACACATTCATTGTATTAATTATTTATTATTATTATTATTAAAGGACCAATTCTACTCATTTTTAACAGACTTCTATAATCAAAATGTAGGAACATAGAGGATTTTTTGACAGATTGCAGTCACTGAAGCATAGATATTAACGGCCAGTGGTTTGCTTATATTGATACTCAACACCTTCTACTTGACTCCTTCCGCTCTGGGCACATTGGGAGGGAGTTTCAGACTCTTACTGAACAAAAACCCACCAGTGTTTCTCCTGCCCTTAGCGTTCCAGGGCCGCAGTAACTCGTTCGAACAATTCTGCAAACTTGGCAGATTAAAGCTAACCCTACCTAACCTTATGATCTTCCAGGCCCGGCTCTCTCCGGAGCCTTGATGAACAGCATTGGCTTCGAGTGGATGCTGGTCATTATAGCAGTGCTCAACTTCGGCTACGCACCCTGTCTGCTGTTCCTGAGGTCACCACCGGCTACTAATGAGAAACAGGTAGGCAAAAACTTCATTTTAGGAATAACCTCCTAACGCTGGGTACAGGCGACTGTATCGTACAATTTCGATGTTCATCATTTCGATAGCCAGTACCTGTACCTGCAGTAAAGACGGTTTTATAACTGGTTAATAGGAATAACATGGAGGAGCTCGTGGCTAGATAATAACAGCCGCACGGGTCGATCTTCAAAGCACGTTAAGCCGTTGGTCCCGGCTGTCATTTATAGATCTTTGGCAGTCGTTACGGATAATCAAAAGCCCGTAAATCTGACTCCAGTCTTGCTATGAAGTACCGTGTTACCCAGTTAATGGGTTGTGGAGGTCTGGTAGGCAGCCACTCCGCGTAAAATACTGGTATTCAGCTAAATCCGGCTTGACTGGAAGCCGACCCCAATATAGTTGGGAAAAAGGCTAGGCAGATGGCAGACGTCAAGTGAAGTGAAATACGCAACACAAACGGACCAATCACAGAGCTCTATTCAACGCTGTGTGTTTGCTTAGTCAAGGGTCGTTTGAATATTGTTTATGAATTGAAACGCTTGTCATATGTAACGCAGTGAGAAATGCCTTACTTCGCATAGCGTTGCTACTTTACTGACATAAGTATTGTTTGTGAATACGTGTGTTAGATGAAGTGACCTTCAAGTGAGCTGTCAATCTATAGCATCAATTGAAATGACAGCTCACTTCATCTAAGCTTTTTTGGCACATTTACACGCTTGCCGAGGCTTGCCAAACGTCACAAATTCCAAGCATTTACAAACGCTTGGATGCCATTTACACGCTTGCGAGTGCGTTAGTGTGTTCCGGCCAGGCAAGCATGGCGGACGTTGACGTTATAGTTGTGAGGCCTCGAGAAAGGCCATAATCGCGTCATTAGACCAATTACTACTCAGTACCTGGATGACAGAGCGTTGCTCGTTGGTATTTTTTTTACCTTTTCTCAAAATGAAGCTAGATGGATTTATCGCACCCGAAACCCCCTGCATATTAAATTTCATGAAAATCGATGAAGCCGTTTCCGAGATTCAGATGAGATATATATATTTACAAATATATATTTAAACAATAATAGCTCGTTTAAAGGTATTAGACGATCGTAGAATAGAATAAAACTTAAAACGTCCGTTCGGAGCCAGCTTGTGAGCGAAACTAAACACGCGCCAACGTGTAAATGTGTCGCAAATGCTTGCCGCAAGTTTCCTTTGATCTGTGTTGAAAAACCGACACTAGTCCGGATCGGCGACAAGGTCACGCAAGCCAAGCCAAACACCTCGTTCACACGCTTGTGTTTGTGAACGCTTGCCAAGCCAAGGCAAGCGTGTAAGGTACCATTATGGTGAGTTCTTTACAGAAGCGACCTGCTAGTCTATTCTGTAAGTAACCATTTCGATATCGAGCTTCACCTGAGTGACAAAGCTCACAAAGTGAACTTTATTGCACACAACATAAAGGTCTTATGTTTATACTCACCTCGGATTCTGCTGTCGAGACTCGAAAATATTTTTACAGAATAGCACCACTGTTGTTTAACGACTTTGACGATATCGTTCGTCTACCCCAAGCATACACAGTTGACACTCCTGAACCTCTCTGACGAATCCATCGCATATATATGCCTTAAGCTAAATACTCCGTTCAGTAGTTTTTTCAGAATAAATATTAACATTTGTAAATCCTCACAGAGCCTCATAGCCAGCGACAAATCGTCAGTTCGCTACGTGAGCTATCAAAACGAAGAAGAAGAATAAAATCGCCACCATGCCGCCATCTTGTTCCCGCCAATGACACCCGCCATTTTGAATTTTAAAACTTTTTAAAACTCGGGGAGTTTTATTTTTAAATGGGGTTTGCTTAAGACGTCCTAGGAGTCGGTTTAAGACGAATAAGGAACATAATATTTATATGTATACTGTAGATTATTGCCCAAAATGTATATTGAAATCATATCTAATATACATATATTATATTAGATTATATTTTATGTCTATCCATATACAATCTATTTAGATACTTCTCTGTACTCTTCTGACCAATTTTTGCTCGGTGACCTGTTGAATATAAAGGTGTGAATATTTTGTGTATACTAATGGCTTGTATTTATATATCATATATACAATTATACGAGGACGTTACATGAATTATATCAATGTTAACACCTGTCAATAATTCAATATCAAAATATTTTCAAAAATAAATTAGTCGAACGTGTAGTTATTCCTTAAATAGGGATATGGCTTAGTGACAGCTGGGCAGTCAAATTCAAGCTAATTCATAAATAATCCCCTAATTGCTGATAGGTACTTCGACAGCCTCGTATAAAAATATTGTAGTAAAATTATATATAATGCCAATACATATATATCAGGGTGTAAATTTTTAGCTAAGTGAATACATATTTGAATCATATTTATATTATAGATTTTATGTATACTTAGCAAAATATATATATGTAGTGGTTATTTAAAACGCGCCGTCAAAGACCCTTGACATTTTAAATAAACAGAGTTCTTAAAGATTTTGCATGCACACTTAGCGATTTGTTTAGTGTTTGAAAACTACACACATCGATAGTATGTATGTACTTACTTAAATCCTAAATTAATATCCACATTCTTTTGTAATCGCATAGACATCAATTTGACTATTTTGTCTTAGTAAATTAAGTTTTTTATAACTGGCAGACAAAGTTTGGAAAAAATCTTATTTTTATTTATAAAAAATATTTTTCGGTATTCAAATGATATGCATTATATAATATATTGCTTTTAAATCATAAATATTAATAACAAATATTATGTATTAATAATTAGTATTTACATATACCTTCATTTCGCAAAGGTGACTTTGACAATATTTTTCATTGTACATTTTAAACTAAAATATGTTTACAATATGTATAGACAATAATGATATTTTACACTGAGTCTTTTGGGTAAAATATATTAAATGTTTGTAATTCCATTCTACTGAAGATTATTTAATTCGTACTTGTAAGTTACTTTTTATTTTATTTTTATTACCAGAAGATAATAAAATGTCTAAGACATATTTTATTTAATTATTTTATTGGGTAAAGGACCAAAAGGATGTAGACTTTTAATCATTTTTAATATGAGCTTAAAAACATTTTGTAAATAATGCAATAATGATTTAAATGACAATATTTATCACAATAATATGTTTAAATATATTTAGTGTACATAAATTGTTCGTGTTTTGAGAATAACCGGCCATTTTATTAATTAACTAATACATAAGTGGAGTTGGCCAATTCTAGTCATTTTAAACAACATTCACATTTACATGTCAGTTGGAAACTGTCAAAAATGCCTTAAGTTTTATACATTTTCGACAGATTACGATTGAGATGCGATGCGAACGTTACTTGAAAATTAGAAGAATTGGCACTGAGATAAGAACTCATCAACATCTTTCTGCTGCACTGTATTCTCCCTCAATGTATCTGGAGCCGGTTCAGCTTCATTTCTTCTACCATAGAGCTCTACTTGCAGTCATCAGGGGCGTAGCTACGGCCATATCAAAGATACGGGGCCCCGGACTACAGGGGCCCCGACGTTTGGACACTGGACGCAAAGACATTCATTTAGTCCCGCTGTTTCCTTCGTATCCTAGCAAAATAGTCCTTACATAGTGGGGTCTATTTTCTTTAAAAAAAATTTTTTTCATCGTCTGTCTAGCCTTTTCCCAACTATGTTGGGGTCGGCTTCCAGTCAAGCCGGATTTAGCAAAAAGAAAAAATAATTCCCTTATAAACGGGCCCCCCAAAAATGTTTGATACAGAGCCCCTTTGAGACAAGCAAGCTACGCCACTGACCGTCATTTCAACACCACTGTAGTTTTATGATAATGACCGGTAATTCTAAAAATTCTGAGTATGCTAATAATATTTTTAATAACTAAATGTTTTGCTTCGATTACTATAGTATACTATATCGAAGTAATATATTAAATAAATATACACAATAAGTATATTAATTTAAGACTTTTTTGTATCAATAGATAAATTAATTTTCATGTGAATATTGCGAATATGAATGGTTGTAAATATAATTTAGTAAGTGTGAACATTAAAAACTACACAATATGTAAAATTATGCACATAATGTAATACATAAATATTTCATTCTGTAACCTCTATACATTATTGATTAACCTATTCTTTAGCCGAATTATGTTTACGGTTTAAATTATTTATATAGAATTGGTATTTTTTTAATGCAATTCAAGCTCTAAAGGGTCTTGATTTTATTTATTCGTAACCAACTTATATTAACGGTTTAATATTATTGTATTAGCGTGTAAATTATGACAAGAATTGTCATTATTAGTAGTTTGCGTCATAATGGCATATATGTAATGATATATTATTCATGCCATTTATATATATATATATATATATATATTTAAATATTTCTAAATTCTTAAAATGTTGCTTATAAGAAAGCTTATAGTAATAAATATTCACTAAAAAAGTAGAAAATCAAATTAATACTGTGTCTAAATAATAATCTTGAATTCGATGGACAAATTTCTTCATTTGTGTCTACCAATTGAATAATTCGGAAAAGTAAATTGTTTGTCAACGATTTTTGTCTCCAAATCCTACAAATCTACCACATTTCAAAAGTGAGTGAAAGTGCTAATGTTTCAAGCGATTTAATCATCATCACCGGCTTCCAATCTAACCGGATCCAGCTGTATACATTTGCAGTCGTCTTCTTCTTCTCGTGTGGGCAGTAAGGTCTAACGACCCCACACACCCTAGTGTCAGAGTTTCTAAACCGCCTCAAGGGCCTCTGACATGGTTTATTTGCTCTTGACAAGTTTTCACATGCAAGCTGTCAGGAACCGAATCTGCCTCCGTGGTCGAGTGGTTTAGGCGTTTGCCTTGGGACCCGGTGGTCGTGGGTTCGATTCCCACGGAAAACATACTTCGTAAAGTTGTTTCTAGTTTGGCTAGGACATTGCAGGCTCGAATCACCTGATTCCGTGCTTCGGAAGGCACGTATAAGTTGGTGGTCCCGGCTGCCAAATGGCGGTCGTCAAATAAACCATGTCAGAGGCCCTTGAGACGAGTGAGTTACGTGACTTCGAAAAGTGTAACACCAAATAACACGTCTCCGTAAGTTTACTAATGCGAAACACTGAACAACGAATGCATGCTACCTCGAAAAACTTAACACCGTAGCCATGCGATCCCGAATAACCAAATCTCTAAATTCACCAATTCTAATCACTTAACAACGAATGCACGCTACCTCGAAAAACTTATCGCCGAAGGCACGCGACCTCGTGTAACTAAACTTCTAACGAAAAAATAAAATTACTCTATTGAACGAAAACTTGTGACCTCAACTAAGTACCAGGAGACCAGAAACATGTCGAAGTATTTTTGGGGCTAGAATTGTGAGTGCTAAAGATTCACAAGTTTTCGTTCAGAAGAGTAATTTTATTTCCGGGTCACAAGGCAAACGCTTTTGGAAGGCACGTATAAGCCGGTGGTCCTGGCCGCCAAATGGCGGTCGACAAATAAACCATGTCAGAGGCCCTTGAGGCGAGTGTGTTACCTGATTTCGAAAAGTGTAACACCAAGTAACACGTCTCCTTAAGTATACTAATACGAAACACTGAACAACGAATGCACGCTACCTCGAAAAACTTAACACCGTAGCCATGCGATCCCGAATAACCAAATCTCTAAATTCACCAATTCTAATCACTTAACAACGAATGCACGCTACCTCGAAAAACTTATCGCAGAAGCCACGCGACCTCGTGTAACTAAACCTCTAACGAAAAAATAAAATTACTCTTTTGAACGAAAACTTGTGACCTCAACTAAGTACCAGGAGACCAGAAACATGTCGAAGTATTTTTGGGGCCAGAATTGTGAGTGCCAAAGATTCACAAGTTTTCGTTCAGAAGAGTAAATTTTATTTTTTCGTTAGACGTTTGGTTAAACGAGGTCGCGTGGCTTCGGCGATAAATATTTCGAGGTAACGTGCATTAGTTGTTATGTGATTAGAAATGGTGAATTTAGAGATGTATTAGTAAAGAGACGTGTCATTCGGTGTTACACTTTTCGAAGTCAGGTAAAACACTACCTTGAGGCGGTTTAAGAACTCTGACACTAGGGTGTGTGTGGTCATTAAACTTTACTGCCCACACGATAAGAAGCCCTCTTAAAATCTACTTTTTAATTTCACGGAGACACATAACAAGCAAATTGTGTATGGCTGCACAGTTTGTTTGTCAAAAGTGTTGAAAATGTCCATTTCATTCTTTTTTCTTAGTAAACTTATACAATATTTAAATCACTATTAATTCTTGATTCTCGAAAAACATTCACAGTAAAATCATAGATAATATCATCATACTAATTGTATAATACATTTTATAACAAAACTAAAATATATAATCACATAATCTTCCAGTGTTAGACGTTAAAATATGTATAAATACATAAAATATACATTCATATAATTATATTCGCAAACATATACATATATGTAGGTAAGTACGCTACAAGCAATGCGTCTTATTAAATATTTGACATGAAAAAAAAATATCGCTTACGAAATTTTCAACGAATATGTTGATGTATTAGTCGAGTTCCATGTTCACTATTTGTATAAGATATTGTAGTAATAATAGTAGAATTAAGTGTAGAGCAAAGTAGATTTAATAGTTTGTAGTAGGTATTTGTAATATACATTTATTAACTTAATATAATCTTACAATCATTCATATTTGATGATTATTTACTAAATTTTGCAATAGCTGGGTTTGGGTCCTGTAACAGAATTGTATATTTTTAATAATTTGTAGTATTAAATGAACTGACAAATAAATTACCTAAATTGTTTTTAATAAATAGTGTTATCTGTTTTTAATGTTTAATTGTAATTAGACTAGTGATGTTGTTATTTTTTTAAGTTATTTTGTTTAACGGCTGTGTTCTAAAGAAATAGACAGTCGCACGAATAATAGTAACTTTGTGTTATAATTCATATAAACTTTCACATCGGTCGCTAGTTTGTGCGAAAATCTCTTTCTATCAAGAAAATATCGTAACTGATAATGCAATAACCAAAAAGAATAAAAAAACAATATGGATTGAAGTATTTAAATGTAAGCTATTTACAGTTTTAATAATCATTTTATTCGTAAATATATTGAATGTCTCGTTAGTATTTTACAATATAACTTTGAAAAATAACATTTTAATGTATAACAAAATAACTTATTGTTAGTACAAGAGCCTCGAGCTGAAAGTGTATCGTAGTAATAATTTGGAAACTTTGTAAAATAAAAAAATAATATTATATTTATATAACTTTAATATACATTTACATTTAATATCATAAATTATATTATATTATTCGGGGAATGTGCGAAGTGTTGTACGTACTAGCCAGTTTATCTGGAACTAATAAGATGTAGGATTATAATACGTTAAAAATATGACATAAAGTAAATTTATGGGATACCAATATTATTATTTAAATACTTTTTTAATATAGGTATTACACTATAAGCTCAATAAGTGTGAATCACACCGCCAAATTGCAAACTTCCTAGCTCAGAGTGATTCAAACGTGGCTCAGAAAGGATGTCAAGTGGTTGGCCCTACAATAGTGAGAGAAGAGAGAGTGAGTGGATACATTTATGCACTACAATGTCTCCCGCGCCGATGGCTTATTTGCAGTAAAATTCACTGCTATGACCGAAATTCAGCTGCAAGGATTATTGTTAAGTGTGAATGTTGAGGAGCTCGTGGCTAGATAATAACAGCCGCACGGGTCGATCTTCAAGGTTAAGCAACGCTTGCCAAGGTTGGTCTGTGGATGGGTGACCATCTTAATTTACCGAGTTTCCTCCGTGCCTCGGAAAGCACGTTAAGCCGTTGGTCCCGGCTGTCATTTGTAGATCTTTGGCAGTCGTTACGGATTGTCAGAAGCCAGTAAATCTGACTCCAGTCTTGCCATGAAGTACCGTGTTACCCAGTTAATGGGTTGTGGAGGTCTGGTAGGCAGCCGCTCCTCGTAAAATACTGGTATTCAGCTAAATCCGGCTTGACTGGAAGCCGACCCCAATATAGTTGGGAAAAGGCTAGGCTGGATGATGATGATTGTTAAGTGTAAATGTTCACGTGTCCTTTTTAGGGTTCCGTACCAAAATGGTAAAATGGAAACCTTACGATGTGACTGAGTCTGTCTGTCACAGCTTGACATCTGAAGAACTACTAATGCTTTCAATTTGAAATAACCCCTTCTCTCCGAAGTTTGCATAGAGAAAAAAAAATATTCTATGTGATAGAAGTTTATGTAAAGATTACAGGAAAAATTAAACTATATCTCTAAATAGCACACTTTTTCAGAAATTATCAACAAAATGACATTAGTTCTACTGGTGGTCACAAACTCTCTGACGAATAGAGGCCACTAGCGGTCAAGAGATGGCGCTGATCTAAAACTGCAATAGAAACCGCAGTATTAAAATTCTCTGACGAGTAGAGGCCTCGCTGATAAAAGTTTAAAAACATTTCATGTTTTGTATGGTGATACGAAACCATACAAAATACACGCCTCCGACTCGCTCTTGTTTATGATTATATCTTGGCACTTCGCACCTTATCCGGATTTAGATATTAGAAAGTGGAATCCTGTCGCCATTTCGCTAATATTATATAACCCTTAAATGTGATAGATTAGTGATATTTTTGGCTTTTAGATGATTAACATAAATTTAAGTATCATAATTCATAAGTATTTCAAATATATTTGTTAGGTATGTGTTAATCTATATAAATAACATACATATTCGTTTTTTATGTATATTGTTGTTCGTTATACGTTTGTTTGTTATGATGTTCTCAATCTTTTTACATATAATGTGTTTTTTTGGTGGAAATCTTTTTTGCTCGTGTCTATATTATAGTTACGCTATGGCCTCTGTTAAATAATTTTAAAAGAAAAAATCAGAAAATAGGTTGAGAATTTCATTATAGTTGTATCATTTTTGTAAATGTTAAGTTATGTTATTTAGATATATAACATATCTAGTCCTGCCCTGAGTGTCTAAATCTAACTTAGATATAAGTTTATATTTAAAAAAAAAACTTACTGCGCTTGTTCTTATTTAACTTGGCCGAACTTGGCTCAAATTTTTCGTGCATTTTCATCATCAAACTTCAAAAAAACAACTTGGTAAAGTGTCAACGTGACACTTTGAAACTTGGCAAAGTATCAGAGTCTTGGCCAAGACTTCATCATCATACGTCATTATAATAATGAAATATTTTGACAATATAAGGAACTTGGCCAATCAGCCAAGTGACGGAGACAATAATAAGCGCAGTATTCACGTGTTGGACTATAATTTATTAAAAATGTGGGTATATGAACTAATTTGCGGCGTTTTATTTCTTAAAAAAACCTATTTTGCATCATATTTTGGCGATATATTTGTATGTCAAGAGGAGGGATGAAACGCATGTAACTAAAAGAGTTGTAAATATAAATGGAGATGGATCGAGAGGGAGAGGAAGGTCAAAGAAAAGATGGATGGATTGTATGAGGAACGATATGAAAGAGATGGGAGTTAGTGATGGGGGCCGAGTCACCCGCGTCCGTAGGAGAATACCCAAATTTTAGACCCTACACGTGGTCCCCGGGTGGTGCTAATCAGGTGACACTAACTGGTGGTAGGCTTCGGCCGATGACTTGTGACCACCCACTGGGCAAAGACGTACCGCCAAGCGGCTTAGCTGCGTTCCGGTACGATGCTCAGTGTAGTCAATTCAGAGGAGTTGGGTCGAAATAGTTGTTCCAATGCAGGCAGACCAACCAGGCTTGCCCTGGCGTGGGCGTATCGGGAGACTAGTCGCGGAGGGTAGCGGGATCCGAGGCACGGTGCGCCGCTGGCCGACCGCCAGGTAGTTGGGGGCCCAAGTAGTGTGCTAGCCACACATGAAAGGCTGCCCCGCCAACTGGCGAAAAATCCCGGAATGCATCATCGTGCTGGTTGGCGACCAGATGAAAGGGCCCGATGGTCATTCCCGGGGGGGCTCGGGCGTCCCCGCAGTCTCCAGACTAGTCCCCCAAAGATGTCGTCCTGTCAGGGCGTGCCTGAGGGTTAGCAGCATGGAACCTCATTTCACTTCCTTCTCCTCAACCTCACTCACTTTTATTATGAACAGGGTCAAAAAGAGAAAAGCTGTACAGCGGCAGCACGCCCTTTCGCATAAAGTGCACCTCTCTAACATACGAGGTCTGCACTCAAATCTCGCTGCAGTCCATCACCACCTTGAGACCGAGAAACCAGCGCTCTTGTTCCTGTCGGAGACGCAGATCAGATGTCCGTCGGACGTGTCATACCTGTCTTACCCAGGGTTTACCCTGGAGCACCACTTCAGACCACGCGCGGGCGTATGCATGTACGCCCGGGACGACATCTGCTATCGGCGTCTCCGTTACCTTGAAGACTCCAGGTTCTCGACGCTGTGGGCTATAGTGGACACAGGCTTAGACAAAATTGTCTACGCCTGCGTCTACCGTTCGCACGGCGGTGATTTGGAGACAACTGGGCTTACACAGCACCTGAGTGAGGCGGCGGATGCGGCTCAGCAGCGGTACCCTTCTGCCCAATTGGTGTTACTGGGGGACTTCAATGCCCACCATCAGGAGTGGCTCTTCCCATACCAGTGCACAGACCATGCTGGACGAGAGACGAGAAAGCTAGCGCTTGCGTTAAATCTTACCCAGCTGGTTCAGGGAGCAACAAGGGTGCCCGATGTTGATTCGCACACTGCCAATTGCTTGGACCTTTTGCTGACAACAGATCCAGACCGCTATTCTGTGTCGATTTCATCACCACTGGGTAGTTCCGACCACTGTCTGGTGAAGTCTGTATCTGCCAAGTCTGTGTTTGTAATGTTACTCCCCGCCCGATCCTAGCCCAAGAGGCACCCGGCGGGTATGGCGATACAGGTCAGCAGATTGGGATGGCATGCGATCTTTTTTCGCATGTTACCCTTGGCAGCCTACTTGCTTTTCTTCCACTGATGCTTCGTCGTGCGCGGATGCCGTGTCGGATGTGTTGCGGAGGGGAATGGAGTACTACATTCCGTTCTCTGACATAGCGAAATCTGGCGAAGCTCGGCCTTGGTTTGGTGCCGAGTGCAATCGCGCTGATGCGCTTAAGCACGTGGCGTACCTGGCATGGGTCGACGCTCGTAAGCGCAAAGCGAATGACGTGAGTCGGATGAAGAGAGCCTTCAACAGGGCTGCCAAGTCCTGCAAGAAAGTGTTGCGGAGGGCTCGGTTTGACCACATTAGCCGAATAGGGAACAAACTTGCTTCATACCCAGCAGGTAGTAAGGCTTTTTGGTCCCTGGCTAAGTCGGTCGAATCGAACTTCTGCCGCCCCTCACTACCACCACTGCTGAGACCCGACGGGACGCTGGCCCACTCCGCTGAGGAGAAAGCGAACTTGTTTGCTTCTTTGTTTGCGGAATCTTCACGTCTGGATCCTGGTGGCGCGACACCCCCTGCTTCTCCTGGTGGATGCGAGTCGAGTATGTCTAGCATTCGCATTCATCAGAAGGACGTACGTAGGGTACTGCGTAACCTAGATGTGAACAAGGCTAGTGGTCCCGACGGGATACCGGCAATTGTTCTGAAGACTTGTGCGTCTGGGTTGTCTCCGATCTTGACACGCCTATTTCGCCTTTCGTTTGAGACTGGAAAAGTGCCGAAGGCTTGGAAGCAAGCTAACGTGCAGCCCGTGCCCAAGAAGGGTAGTCGAGCTGACCCGTCGAATTACAGACCCATCTCGGTAACGTCCATAATTTGTAAGACTATGGAACGCGTGCTGAATCATAAGCTCCTGGCGTACCTAGAAGCGAATGATATTCTTAGTGACCGTCAATATGGGTTCCGCCGAAATCGGTCAACTGGGGATCTTCTAGCGTATGCCATTCACATCTGGAGTGAAGCCATAGAGAAGCACGGGGAGGCACTAGCGGTCTCCTTTGACATCTCGAAGGCCTTCGACAGGGTCTGGCACGATAGCCTTATTAGTAAGCTTCCTTCCTTCGGTCTGCCCGCCGGTTTGTGTGATTGGATCGCAGACTTCCTGAGGGATCGGTCTATCCGAGTGGTCATAGATGGTTGCTCGTCTGGACTGCTGGATATTAATGCCGGGGTTCCTCAGGGTTCGGTGCTTTCGGCAACACTGTTCTTGCTGCATATTAATGATCTGCTTAAACCCGGTACCTTTGGGTATGCAGACGACAGCACTGTTGCTGAGAGATACGTATCCGACGCACGAGCTGGTGGGTCGCAGATCCGGTCTCTCCGAGAGGCAATGGTTGAGCGCTTGAACGTGTCCTTACAGGCAGTCTCTGAATGGGGCGATGCCAGTCTGGTCAAGTTCAATGCTGCTAAGACCCAGGCGTGTCTATTTTCCGCCAAAAGGAGCCAATTCCACCCAGCTCCATCTTTCCGAGGTTTAACCGTGCCGATAACCGACCAACTTGAGCTTCTTGGGGTTACATTAACATCTACTCTCAATTTTGGCCCTTACATAGAGGCTAAGGCTCAAGTGGCTGCAAAGAAGTTGGGGATTCTGGCAAGGGTGAGACGATACTTCACGCCGGAACAGCTGCTCAAACTCTATCAAGCGCAAGTTCGATCGTGTATGGAGTACTGCTCTCATCTTTGGGATGGATCTGCCAGATACCAACTTGATGCCCTTGAGAAAATTGAGAAACGAGCCAAGAGGATCATCGGCAATGAGAGGCTTGTCGCGACGAAGTTTCAAAGTCTTGAACATCGACGACGAGTTGCTAGCCTGTCGGTTTTTTACCGGTTGCATTTTGGGGAATGTGCGACGGAATTGCATAATTTAATTCCGCCAAGCCCGTTCCATCATCGGACCACAAGACGAACGGCGATGCGCCACCGGTACACGGTGGATATCCCACCCATACGCACAAAACGTTTTGGTAACACATTCATAATGCGTACAGCTAAGGAGTGGAATTCCCTGCCGGAGTCTGTGTTTCCCGATAGCTACAACCTGGGAGTCTTTAAGTCAAGAGTGAATAGGTTATTTCTAGGCAAGCGTGCTCCATCTTCGACCACATCATCACTTACCATCAGGTGAGATAGTGGTCAAACGCGTGCCTATATATAGTAAAAAAAAAAAAAAAAAAAAGATAGCATGTTGCGCCCCCAAGCAACATGGGATAAAGGCAGGAAGATGATGATTTTATAGTGACCATAGGCGTGATTTCTGAGCACGTCTTGAGTTCGATTCCCCAGTGGCTCTATACGATGGACATTCTGGCACTGGTACCATTGCGAAGGCGACTGTCATCATCATCTGCCTAGCCTTTTCCCAACTACATTGGGGTCGGCTTCCAGTCAAACCGGATTTAGCTGAATACCAGTATTTTACGTGGAGCGACTGTCTACCAGACCTCTACAAATGAATAATATTATTTTCAGTAACAGTGTGCCAATACCTTCTGCTGCACTAGCAGTGATGTTCGTGCACAGGTTTGCTATTACAAAAAAAAAACAAAGGGTTGCACTCCGGGAGTGCCGGCAGAAGTGAAAACTTGAATACGTGGTATTCTCCCTCCGTCTTACGAATTTTCGTTCAGGTCTCGTGTCCTGACGCGATTTTAACATTTTTTACCGATCACAAAAAAGTGCACAATGCCGCTAAAAAGTTTGCAGGACACGTGACCATCTTAAAAATTTACGATCAGGGTCACGTGTCATGACGCGAGTTTAACATTTTTTACCGATCCCAAAAAGTGCACAACGCCACTAAAAAGTTTGCAGGACACGTGACCATCTTATAAATTTTCGTTCAGGACACGTGTCCTGACGCGAGTTTAAAATTTTTTACCCATCACAAAAAGTGCACAACGCCGCTAAAAAAGTTTGCAGGACACGTGACCGTCTTACAAATTTTCGATCAGGATCACGTGGCCTGATGCGAGTTTAACATTTTTTACCGATCAAAAAAAGTACACAACGTCGCTAAAGAAGTTTGCAGGACACGTGACCGTCTTACAAATTTTCGATCAGGTCACGTGTCCTGACGCGAGTTTAACATTTTGGTCGGATATACCAGACTGGCAGTTGGAAGAGACGTGGCGCTGGTCAAGTATGTGGCCAGCGTACTGCTAGGTTTGCTGCACCACCCAGAGGTGCTGGAGGCGCTGCCGCTCTGTTAGAAGTACCGTTGGCAAGGACTACCTTGCGATAGTTTACCCCTATGACACGAGCCATACGTTTGATAAATGTTATAACGTTATCGTAAGACATATTTTGTCAAAACCTGCCGAGATTCATTCAAGTAGCGCAAAGTTTAATAGAAAGAGGTCTGGCCGTTTAAATTGTAATGTATTGTTATTGTTGGTATTGTAATGTTTTTGTGACGTTTGATGTATTGTTTTATATGTTATGTTTATGTTATACCATCGCCTTGGATGTGTCTGTAAGGGTGTTATAAAAGTAATGAATGAATAAATAAATATTTTTTTACCGATCACAAAAAAGTGCACAACGCCGCTAAAGTTTACACTAAAAAAAAAAACAATGAATTACTTATATTTCCTTTATTCATTTGTAAATTACATAACATTTCAATATTTTGGATTAATTAATACAATTATAATAATTTTACTTAATACTAACGCACAAAGCCAGAGGACTGTCTCCATCATTCGCTGGCTTGGCTCGGAGTGGCCGCTCGCAGAGATTTCTCCAAACTTCTCAAAGATGGAGTGATGCTGCTTCCTAAGTCCTCGACCACGCTTGATAAATACACTGGAAATAGAGATAAATATTTCTGTACGTCATAACAGAACATACGTTTGAAAGATACTTAAGTCTTACCATTATCGTTAGTTTGAAAGAGACTCGAGTCTTACCAATATCGTTAGTTTGAAAGAGACTTAAGTCTTACCATTATCGTTACTTTGAAAGAGACTCGAGTCTTACCAATATCGTTAGTTTGAAAGAGACTTAAGTCTTACCATTATCGTTAGTTTGAAAGAGACTCGAGTCTTACCAATATCGTTAGTTTGAAAGAGACTTGAGTCTTACCAATATCGTTAGTTTGAAAGAGACTTGAGTCTTACCAATATCGTTAGTTTGAAAGAGACTTGAGTCTTACCAATATCGTTAAGACATCTTTTCGTTCCCAGAGCGTCCATGTTCCTAATGTTCAGGATTTTCTCGGCGTACACTTCACAAGTATGTGTGCATACCTGAAAATATTAATAAAAAAAACTTAATGAACTGGCTCGTTAGTCGACCAATCGTGCCGCCATGAGAAAAAATTGGCCAAGTGCGAGTTGGACTCGCACACGAAGGGTTCTGTAACCTTAATTTTTATTATTTTTTGTTATAGCGGCAATAAAAATACACAATCTGTGAAAATTTCAACTGTCTACCTATTATGGTTCTTGAGATACAGTCCGCTGACAGACAGACGAACGGACGGACAGCGGAGGCTTAGTAATAGGGTTCCGTTGGTTACCCTTTGGGTACGGAACCCTAAAAAAAGAATGTATCTACACAAAACAAAGTCACCAATTTCCGACCTTAAATAATTTCTTAAGGCCGGAAATCGCGCAAGCATAGGAGGGAGCAGTAAGAGCTCTGATTACTATCGCTGACAAGGGTATGGGGGAGAGTTAAAAATGTCTAAAATTTTGCTTGAACGGACCTCAAATAGTGTCGTTGTGACTTACCTCAGATAAGAACTGCAAAGGAGCCTGTTTCTCAGAGAGATGCATTTCAAGATGCTGTGGCAATGTCATCAGGTACTGACCAATCTGTATGAGAAAAAGAAAATATATAATTTATACTAATATTTAAAGTTTAGCTTACAGCTTTACAGTTTAACGCAATTTCAAGTTAGAAGTACCTATACTCGTGCTTGAAAAAATATGAAGAATTTTTTTTGCACTCACACTTCAAATGATAATGTTATAAGTACATAAAAGTAAAACGCATGAAGATTCAGTTGCAAAAAAGAAATCTCGACAAAGTCTTCTACTTTAATTTTTACATTTTTTTTTAAGTTTGTCAGGTCGATAGTTCTCAAAAATTCAGAAAAAAAAACATAGCTCGAAAACTATGAAAAGTCGAACATTAATGGGGCTGATTCGAATACCCTACGATACGAGAGACCTAAAGGAGATGTCCCCTGGGCCAGGTCCTTGTACACTATACTTAAAAATAGAGAAATATATTTAAAACAGTTCTCAACTGTCCATTTCTTGAAAATGGCTTTGTTTGCTGGTAAAACAAAATAAATTACACAAAAACCCGTCATGGCGGTAAGCTGTCATTTTGATTGATTAATGACGTTTGACATTTATTTCTGACATATTTATTTACCGGCAACGAGACGAAAGTGACTGAAGTGACACTGTTATGACAGCTGACAGTTATTTTTCTATGATCTGTAACTAAATCGGTGCGACGCCATGTTGAAAATCGATAAAAGTAATTTATAAACATCAATTAACTACCACAACAGTAAACATTTAAATGAATTATATGTATTTTTCCCTAATTCTACGGATTTTTCTCGTTTTTATAAGGTAATGTACATAGACCTGGCCCATTTTGAAACATCTCCTTTTATTTTTGGATGCCAATGTTCTGGC
This sequence comes from Lacanobia oleracea, assembly GCA_950371165.1. Lineage (NCBI taxonomy): Eukaryota > Metazoa > Arthropoda > Insecta > Lepidoptera > Noctuidae > Lacanobia > Lacanobia oleracea. The sequence goes on along the minus strand of OX493415.1, from coordinate 10,956,217 downwards.
CAGCCTGTATATTCCGGGAGTATGTTTCCTAGGGATCACGCGGGCGAAGCCGCTGGCAGAAGTTAGTAGTTTATATAATAACAAAGATATTTACCTCAGTAATATACTCTTGTGGCGACAGAGCGAAGTCTGGCAAATCCGTTGACAACGCATCGTTGTTGTTCCAAACAGACAACTGTGGTATTTTCTCTGTAAATAGTAAAATAAAAGTAACACAATATTTTTTCCTAAATAAAATCGATATACTGCTGGACATAGGCCTCCCCTATGTCCAGCAGTGGACGTCTTTTCGGCTGATATGTTGATGATTTTTCAAAGCCATACCTAACTGAACATCGATAGGGTTCCTCAGTATGGCCCTGGCCAGGCTACGCAGCTGCTCCTTAGTGCGCCTGAGTACGGCGGCGGAGGCCGGGGGCTCCGTCCTGAAGGCCCCGAGCCGCTGCCTCACCTCTGCTTCCAGGAGAAGAGAGGGCAGGTCGTGTAGGGGATCCAAGTCTTTTGATTCTGGAAGAAAAATATGCGAGTAGTACTTTCACACGAAGGATTCCGTACTTACCATAAAAAACGCGTTTTGATAGACAGACGGACGGACAACAAAGTGATCCTATAAGGGTTCCGTTTTTTCTTTTTGAGGTACGGGACCCTAAAAACACGTTTCTTGTATGGGATAATAATTTAATTTATTTAATATTATTTGTTGTTATAGCGGCAATAGAAATACACAATCTGTGAAGATTTCAACTGTCTACCTATTACGGTTCTTGAGATACAGCCCGCTAACGGACGGACGGACAGGCGGACGGGCGGACAGCGGAGGCTTAGTAATAGGGTTCTGTTGGTTACCATAAAATCTATCTCTCTATTAGGATAGATTATTCAACTTTTTACTTTTATTGTAAATGGGCGTGACTTAGTAGGTGAAATACGTATCCGTCCCACATTTTAGGGTTACGTACCAGAAGGGTAATCAATGGAACCCTACTACTAAGCCTCCACTGTTCGTCCGTCTGTATAACTTGTATATATCTTTAGGAAGATACATTCAAGTTATAACGAAAACAATTTGAAAAATTTCGCAATTTTTTTTTTTTTTAACTCAGTCACTGCCGCGTCGGTCACCGGTGACCGACAAACAATACATTTTCTATTGTGTCTATTTGTCTGGCAGACAACGTGAAGTATCTGACATCAAATGAGTCCTCCCGTTCTGGGCGGAGCAGGACACCGAGAATATCATATCTCTTCTAGAGTTTAATGATACAGAGATACCCGTCAACGAGCAGCAAGATGACAGAAATGGCCACCGGGTTTTTTAATACTGCAGTAGCCTATATTGAAAGCACTCAATCGATTGGGTACCCAGGTAGGCCGCCGCAAACACAACTTGGCGGAGCGCGTTTTTGGATACCCAGCGTGAGTGGGTTCCTCCCTGTTCAGATAATGAGCCAAATGTCGGAGAGCCCTGCACTCTGGGGGGCTTGATAAAAGTCACCGATGCATCGGTGCATCACGATACTTATACAGTAAGTTGTTTATTTTTTTTCTTTTAAATTGGTACATTTCAAACGTACAATTGAAGTTACTCTAACCTCTACCTCTCTACCTCGGAACTCGGGTCCACTGAACGGATTTTTTTAACATTTTGGAATGTGTTTATAACATTACTCATAAATTTTTGCCGGTCTTTTTTATTCAGAAATCATCAAATGACTCCTCCCGCTCTTGACGGAGCAGAGGGAGTGTCAGACTCTTACTGACTAAAACCCATCCGTGTTCCTCCTAGTGCCTTTTACGTTCCAGGGCCGCGGTGACACTTTCGAACATATTCCGCAACCCTGACAGAAGCCTTTGGCCTATGATAGTCTACCGTCCTTCATTGTCCTTCTAGTCAGATCTTCAAGATCTTTGCAGCTGCAAACTGCAGCATAAGCAACGCAGGGAAGCTGCACTAAAAACTGTGAAGGTCCGATAGACAGACGCTTCATAAAAAACACTGGTACCTACTCAACTGCATCCGGAGAAATACTTGCTAGATAAATAAGTGCTTTAGCCGAGGGAAAATAAAGCCAACTCCAAAATAGATAGGAATAAGTCTTGCCTATAATTCTCCACCTGAGGATCTTCTAGGTAGATGATGATGAAAACCTTGGTACAAGTCGATTCAAACTTAGTGAAGTGTGTGGAACTGGCCTTTTGCTGCGAAGAACCCTAATTTGCTGCGCCATATACCATAAGGTTTGATCCTAAGGATAGGAAATTATCAAATGACTCCTCCCACTGTGGGTGAAGCAGAAGGGAGTGTCAGACTCTTACTGACTAAAACCCACCCGTGTTCCTCCTAGTGCCCTTTACGTTCCAGGGCCGCGGTGACACTTTCGAACAAATTCCGCAACCCTGACAGAAGCCTTTGGCCTATGATAGTCTACCGTCCTTCATTGTCCTTCTAGTCAGATCTTCAAGATCTTTGCAGCTGCAAACTGCAGCATAAGCAACGCAGGGAAGCTGCACTAAAAACTGTGAAGGTCCGATAGACAGACGCTTCATAAAAAACACTGGTACTTACTCAACTGCATCCGGAGAAATACTTGCTAGATAAATAAGTGCTTTAGCCAAGGGAAAATAAAGCCAACTCCAAAATAGATAGGAATAAGTCTTGCCTATAATTCTCCACCTGAGGATCTTCTAGGTAGATGATGACGTAAACCTTGGTACAAGTCGATTCAAACTTAGTGAAGTGTGTGGACCTGGCCTTTTGCTGCGAAGAACCCTAATTTGCTGCGCCATAAACCATAAGGTTTGATCCTAAGGATGGAACGAAATTACTAGTTTTGGAAAAAAAGTAAAGTTGCAATGGGTTCCATCACATATAGGCATAAGTGGTAATGAGAAGGTTGACAGTCTAGCGAAGAAGGGAATTTCTGAAGGCAAAGAATTGAACATCAAACCAGATTATACCGAACTTTTACCAAAATATAAGGAAAAATTTCATCAAATTTGGATAGAGTATTTTAACTTACGATCAAAAACTAAGGCTATCTGGTATAAAACGATAGTCTGTGAACCTCCTAGTATACCAAGGTTTTCAAATTGTAAAATGAGTAGGAAATTGTTGGTAACAGCTCTCAGACTGAGATCCGGACCTATGCCGCTTAACAACTTTGCATTCTTAATGAAAAAATATGCCTCCCATAACTGTGAGGAATGTGATAAGGTGGAAGATGTTGTTCATCTCTTAACGGAATGTGGCCGGTTTCAGGCTGAGAGAGATTTATTGATTAATGAATTATGTTTAATTAAAAACAATATAGGATTATTTAATGAAATTTTATCTGTTCCTTTATCTGATGCGGCCAAAAAGTTGTATAGCTTTGCAGGTCTTCGTTTTGTTAAATAGAAATTAAGATTATTTTGTTTGTATATATTTAAGATATAAGGTACAATGGGAATGCCATGTATTTATGTACAAAAGTTCCTAATTAAATAAAGAGAAAAAAAAGGATGGGAAATCATCAAATGACTCCTCCCGCTCTGGGTGAAGCAGAAGGGAGTGTCAGACTCTTACTGACTAAAACCCATCCGTGTTCCTCCTGGTGCCCTTTGCGTTCCAGGGCCGCGATGACTCTTTCGAACAAACCCTGTCAGGCACTGGCCCTAGCGGACCTCGTCTAAATTCCACAACCCTGGCAGAAGCCTTTTGGCCTATGCTGGTCTACCAACCTTCCGTGTCCTTCTGCTCAGCCAAGGTCTTCAAGATGTTGGCAGCAGCAGTCTGCAGCATCAGGGAGGCTGGGAAGCTGGTGGAGAGTACTCCGGTGATCTGTCCCGAGGACGCTGAAGATAGGAACGCTGACTCTATGCGCCGGCTGTGTGCCGATATTAGGTTCGATAGGGATGATGTGAAGTTCTGTGGCAGAGAAACATTTATGCATCCGAAAATTGCAAACGTCGCCGTCGTATTATTGTAAAATAATACGACGGTTGTGTTTCCAAAAGCTTACAACCCAAATCTCTTCAAAGTTAGAGTGAACAGGCTCCTTCTGGGTAAGCTCGCTCCATCGTTGACTTTGTCTCTGTCATCTCTGACATAGACTAGAGTCACAAGCAACCCCATTGCAAATAAAAAAAAAATATAGCGTGAAATATTTTTTTAATAAAAAAACTGGCCAAGTGCTAGTCGGACTCGCGTGCAAAGGGTTCCGAACCAAGTTCATTTTTGTAACATATTATTTTAACGCTATAGACTTCTTATAGATTTTTCTGTAATCTGCTTTTTTTTCTAAATTTTTGGATCAGTACTTTCGGAGATTAGAGGGGGGGGGGAATGGTAATTTTTTGTCTAATTTCTTGAATTACTTCAAAACTATTTATGTAAAATTATGAAAAAAAAAAATTAAAGCCCTCACAGTAAGGCCTTTCATTTAATAAGTCACACAATACAATTTGAAATCCCTTTTTTTACCTTTCTAGTTTGTCTCTCAAAAGTGACCCTCAACTCAACATTTATTCATTTACGTAACGTGTCCGTATTTAGGTCACAGAAGTCCATATGTATACCAAATTTCAACAGAATCGGTCCAGCAGACGCGGAGAAAACTGGCTGTGACAGACACCGGAGTAATTCTATAAAGGTTCCGATTCTTACTGATGTCCGGACCCTTAAAAACTGACTACTATATTTTTTTCAAAAATCCATCCCCATCTATAGAAAACGTGGTTCGAAAATGAAAAAAAAAACCGGCCAAGTGCGAGTCCGACTCGCACACGAAGAGTTCCGTACCATAAACCTTATTTTTTATTATTTTTTGTTATAGCGGCAATAGAAATACACAATCTTTGAAAATTTGAACGGTCTACCTATTACGGTTCTTGAGATACAGCCCTCTGACAGACAGACAGACGGACGGACAGCGGAGACTTAGTAATAGGGTTCCGTTGGTTACCCTTCGGGTACGGAACCCTAAAAGAATTATATTTTAGCGACTTACCTCAACGGCCGGCATATAAAACACGTAGAGTGCTTCCCCAGCTATCTTCTTAGCCCTGCTGTATGCGGCTGACAGCCAACCCTCGCACCGCTCTGATACCGTTAGGATAGCTCTAGATAGTTCTAGAAGATCATCCTGTGACAATATCAAAAGGAACTTTAGTACTTTGTTATAAAGTTTAGTTTTCAATGCTACATTTGAAACTTCAATGGTAGTATTCAAAAATCAATTCTTTGGCATATATAAAGTACATATTTGCATCATCGATAATCATAGGCTCGACGAGTCGAAGCTCCAGTCTTGAGCATCGACGACGAATTGCTAGTCTGCTGGTTTTCTATTGGTTCCATTTTAGAGAATGTGCTACGGAATTTAATAATTTCATTCCGCCATGCCCGTTCCATCATCGGACCACAAGACGAACGGCGATGCGCCACCGATACCGGTAGCGCATCGACCACTATCTCACTTGATGGTAAGCGATGATGTGGTCGAAGATGAAGCACGCTTGCCTAGAAGTAACCTATTCACTCTCGACTTAAATACTCCCAGGTTGTACCTATCAGGAAGCACAGACTCCGGCAGGGAATTCCACTCCTTAGCTGTACGCATTATGAATGTGTTCCCAAAACGTTTTGTGCATGTGGGTGGGATGTCCACCATGTACCGGTGGCGCATCGCCGTTCGTCTTGTGGTCCGATGATGGAACGGGCTTGGCGGAATTAAATTATCCAATTCCGTCGCACATTCCCCAAAATGCAACCGGTAGAAAACCGACAGGCTAGCAACACGTCGTCGATGCTCAAGACTTTTTATTAATCATAGTTTCGCATGCCCACTTAAATATTTCGGGTTATGTGCATTGATTCTGTTCCATTTGTTGGAGACGAATTAGAACTTTAAGACATGCGAGTAACGTTGAATTTGTTTTGATATTTATGTTAATCAGTGGGTATCGCTCGTAAAAATTAATTGCTTTTTGTACAAAGGTTTGTGAAATAAACTTTAAGTATTGCAATTAAGGTTGAATTTATATTAATGTATGTTTATTTCAACTAGCATTACCTAAACACAATTTGGTGACAGTTTTAGGAGAACTTTTACTTGGGATTGTGTATCTAGTTCTTTATTAGTGATCGATGCACCCAGATCCGTTCTACCATTATCGCGTGATTGAGTAAAGGCGCAGACCCACCGCGGCGCACGGAAAGGCCACGCACGTGTGCTAAGCTCCGCTATGCAAAAAATGGTATGTGATTGTGTCCACTGCAACCCACGGACACGCTACGCATCAATAGGGAAGATGCAAATACAGAATTTATGAGAATGTTGTTATTAAATGATAAAAGAATATAAAATAAAGGCCATTGCAACATTTTTATTTTAGTTAATATGGATTTTTAACAAAAAAAAAATGAATTAAAGTAACGTGAAACGGAACGTATTTAAAAAAAACAATCAGCGTTTATTGACGTCACTGCTGTTATGACAACGAAAAGGCAACCTTATGGCTTTCAAACAAATGAAAAACAAATGAATCCACGCAGCTTGCGCCGCGGTGGGTTTGCGCTTAACAAACATACATTCATCTTTCCAAACAATATTAATTAATATCCCAACTAGCACCAAAGCGTTAAAAAAACCTATATAAGACTCGTATATCAGTTCCATTTGAGTATAAAAGTGTTAACGCATACCTGTGCAACTGAGTTAGAGCATGCTCTAACTCACTTATAACCACGAAAGAGGCCCACAGTTTTACAGGTAAAAGTTATAGTAAGCCTATAGTACGGTGTCACAAAGATATTAAAGCTGCACAAGAGCGCTTATTCATCGTCAGCTACTACTTTAATCTGTATTACCGTTGTAAAATAGAGTTGGTAAACGCTACAGGTGCTATAAATCCTATAGTATGGTGTCAAAAAGATCTTAAAGCTCCACAAGAGCGCTTATTCATCGTCAGCTAAGCTAACTTTAACTGGTATTACCGCGATAGTGAGCACTACAGGTGGTAAAAAGCGCACGTCAAGATAAAAAAGCCTGTAACCTTACTAAAATTAAATCTGTTCGTAATGGATGTGTTATGTCATCCATTATTCAACACAGCAGAATAATATTATGGAATATTATGTTATTTAAGTATGTGAAGTGAAAAATGACTGCCCTTATGATTTCACAGTAAATGTATACCATGTTTCTCATCTCAATTTTAAGACGAGGTGGGCCCAAATTTTAGTTATTTAAAACAATCTGAGACAAATACTACAGTGTTTTAAATAAAAAATATATATATATGTTTTAGTTAAGGATCTTATCTAGTCAAAATCGCATTCAGTTGCAAGACCTGATGAACTTCACTCGATAGAAAAAAATCGCAAAGTTACGCCTTTTTAAAACGTTTTTTCAATATTATGACTTTATTACTGATTTTTTACATTTAATTTTTGTACTATAATAAAGAAACTAATTAGTTACAGACAAATTCGCAGAGTTTGAATTGATAAAATGATTTTCTTAATTACTATGTTTTAATAAGAATTAAAAGCGGTCGCGGCGGCTCAGACAGGTCCGTTCAGTAGCGTGCTGGCGCTTGTCGACGACGGACCTGTGTCAGTTTCTTCAGCGACAACTACGCGCACCAAATCATCTCTTTTTGAGAATTTGTTGCTTTTCAGTTATAAATTATAATGGGCAATAAACAACGCAGGCGAAAAAAGTCGCGTAAAGTGATAAAAGACACAAACAGAAAGAATGCACTCCAAAGATATGTGAAGAAGTAAGTACCTACGTAAATATTTTATTTGTATTGCAATGTAATTTGGTCACAAAATTAAATTTTATTTTATTCAGTCTCTGATTGGTAAATGTAAAACTTACGATTATTGTACTATAGTTTATGAATATTAGTACCGAGAATCGCTACGATTTTGGATAATTAATTCATATTTTGTCTTTTCGTTCGGTGTCCTGCCTGGCGAATGGCGAGCCACTGTACAAAAATATCAGAACTACTACAGAACGATAAGATTTTTGATAAAGTTATAGCACATTTTGTCTATTTCGATATCTCAACCTGGCGTTTGCTAACGAACAGTAATTACTATATCTAGGTACCTATCAATTTCATCTGTGAAATAGGTACTCCATTTCATTTTTGTTATAGGTCAGTTGGGCAGCCTGAAGAAACTAATATGAACACTGCCGCAGCAACAAATCTGATACTTGAGGATTCAAACAAAAATAGGTATATCTTTTTTTTTCTCGGGTGGTAAAATCATCAAATGAGTCCTGCCGCTCTGAATGGAGCAGAAGGGACTTTCAAACTTGTACTGACTTAAATCCGCCCTATTCCTTCGGTTGCCCTTAAGATAAATAATTTGGAAATTATTTAAGAAAATGTCGAAAATTTTGAAAAAAAAAAAACAGAAAAAGGATTACAGGAAAACCAAGAAATATATAAATGACCGGAACACAACTTTATATACAGGGTGTTTCTTTTAAATTGGCCAAAAGGGAGAAATTTGTATCCATAAGAGTACGGGAAAACTTTCTTAGGAAACTTTAACTCTTTCTTGATGTTGACAATTTTGGGTTTTTTATTTTTTTGGTCAAGTGTGAGTTGTCTATAATAATGAGTGAAATTGACGATTTTTTTTAAAGCCAAAAAAATAAAAATGTCCTGGATCCTCATAATGTACATTAACTAACATAATATGGATGGGTTTTCAGGTACTACATGGATAATGCATCATGTAGCAACCCGGCTGATGTATCCAAAACCTCTTTTATTGGATTGGAACCAGTTGATACACAAAAAACTGTAACATTAACGTAAGTACCACATTTTATCCTTTTACCGCATTTTACATACAATGCTTAATTACTCGGATGTGTAAGACAAACTTGTAAGACTTACCATATTTATGTTCTCTTTTTTAGAGAAACTGAAGACACAGAAGACTCCCTCATCGTAGAAAAAGTACTCAAAGATGAATTTCAACCTATTTCGGGACGGCGAATTATCGATATAAATTATATTTTACAGGAGATACAAGAAAAAGCTCGTCATAACGGTTTATTTAACTGCACATTAGGTAACTTCCGTTGAATTAGTGAAAAACGACGAGGTCTTTTATCAGTATTTCGTTTTGAATGCAATATTTGCAAACAAGTTTGCTTGATTAACTCGGAAGACCAAAACGACAAAGAACAAGTGAATATAAACATAGCCGCCACTACTGGGATTGTAGCTTCCGGTATCGGCTTTTCCCAATTTGAGGAACTTTGCTCAGCTATGAACATTCCAGTTTTCTGTTCAAAATATTATTCGAAATTGGAGGAAGAAGTGTTTGAAAAATGGTATAAGACGGCAAGTGCTACCATGGAAGCTGCAGCTCAAATGGAGAAAGAGATCGCTATCGCAGAAGGTCGAATTAAGAACGGCTACCCTATGATTGATGTTTGCGTTGACGGCTCATGGTGTGCTAGATCTTACGGCACTAATTATAAAGCGTCATCAGGCACAGCAGTCATAATCGGCAGAAAAACAGGTCAAGTTCTTTATATTGGAATAAAAAATAAATATTGCTTGGTATGCGCTCGAGCTGAGCACAAAAATATCTCACCAAAGCAACACAAATGTTTTAAAAATTATGAAGGTTCTTCAAGCTCCATGGAGACGGAAATAATTGTAGAAGGTTTCAAATCGTCGATCACAATGTATGGCATCATATATGAGCGAATGATAGGCGATGGAGATGCATCTACTTATGCTGCAGTCCTCAAAGCCAGACCATATGAGACCGAAAATGTGACCGTCGAAAAAATTGAATGTCGGAACCACGTACTAAGAAACTTCTGTAAAAAACTACGTAATCTGATTACAGACACAAAATATGTTTTAGTGCACCGTAAAATGCTCAATAATGTCAAAATTTTGACTCGCAATGTAGCAATATCAAATCTTCATAGGGATATTATTAACTGTGTAGCACATGCTTTCGGCGACCATAGAATGTGCCAAGAATATTATTGCAATAAAGACAGGAATGACAACGAAGAGCTCAAAAAGATCCAGAATTCCACATTCATTTTCCGAATAAACGCGATTGTTTCAAGCGTTGCTGCAAAATTACGCAGCTTAATCGAAGACGTTGACACAAACACTGTTGAGTGTTTTAATAGTGTCATCGCTAAATTCATTGGTGGAAAACGAATCAATTTTTCATTAAAAGGAGGTTATCAAGGGAGGTGCTCAGCAGCTGTTCTTTCGTTTAACAGCCAATCGGGACTTTCAGCCGTCCAAAAAGCTTTTTTAAACCAAAGTCCTAATGGCAGGGTCAAAATTATTGAAAGACGGAGAGCTCAAAAACGAAAGCTAAACTTCGAGCATCCCGTAAAAAAAGTATGGAAATTAAAGGACGGCAATCAGAAGCAACATGACTATGGTCCAGCGAGCACAGCACCAGATATGTCTCCACATGAATTGAAGAAAGCTGAAGAAGAGTTCTTAAATAATTTAAGAATGCTTACTTCTGATAGGCAGGCTATCGAAAGGGCTACAGTTTTGCAACGAGATAGCAGTGAGTGGTTGGAAATACGGAAAAACCTAATCACCGCATCAAATTATGGGCAAATTTGTAAAAGAAAAATTAGTATAAATACTGCTCCTTTGGTGAAAAACATATTATACCAAAAAAAATTTGACATGTGTAACTGCTGTTGCACACGGAATAGAACACGAAAGGCAAGCACTTCAACAGCTTGAAAAGCAAGAAAATGTAAGTATTATGCCTTGCGGTTTGTTCATTGATAGGACTTATCCATTTATTGGAGCCACTCCTGACGGATTAGTAGGCGATGATATGCTAATTGAAATCAAGTGTCCTTTAACTGCTGTAAAAAAAGGTCTAACCAGTGCAGTACAGCAAAACAAGATACAAATTTTAAAATACGACAAAAAGACTTGCACCAGCACAATAAATAAAAAATCGAACTGGTTTATCAAATACAAGGACAGCTTCACGTTACTGAAAGACGATTCTGTCTGCTCGGCATCTGGGGTGGAGAAAATGAACCCTTGCTTACAGAACGTATCGAAAGGGACGATAATTTCTGGAAGACACAAATGGAGTCAAAGCTGGTCAAATTTTACATAAAGTGTTTATTACCGGAAATTGTGGACAGTAGACATGCACGTGGAATGCCAATAAGGATGTTAACCTTACAAGATGACAAGGAAAATGAAAATTATCATTATGTGGACTCTCCAACGATGCCATCACCTGCGCAACAAATCGGCAATTCTGTACAGTCCATAGCCCTGTCATCTTCTGAGACACAATCAGAATTGCAACCGGCCACCAGTTCAAGAGAAATAAATTTTGAAGAATTTTAAGATGATTAATGTAGTACATGAATAATAATTTTGACACATTTGATGATTACCATTATGCTTGAGATGCCAAATTGATAATATTAGCGTTGTTGTATTAAAAAAAATATACGAATTTTGAATGAGGTCTCCATTTAAATATCGAGTTCAATTTTTTTTTAATTTTTCGTATTTCTTCTTTTAGCGGCAACAGAGATACACATTCGCTATTACCTACTACTAATTATAATAAAACGAGTTTTAAATGAATCAAATCTCTTATTTTATTTTTAAAATAAATCAATAACGCCCGCTTGCACAAGCCCGGCGACTAACTCTGAGTTTAAAGGATAACTCGGGTTTGTGCAAGTGGGCGTCAGAGAAGTTGACCTACTGCCTGCTTATTTGTAATGTGACACTCCCCGCGACGTTAGCGCACGGCTCGCTTTGCGGTAATCGCGGGCAACTCTTGGTAGCGTTTAATACCTATTTCACTTGGCCTACACGCCCTTAACGCGCCTAGGATTTATTAAAGATTTAAAAGAAAAATTATGATAACAAAATAGGTACCTCAAGCTAAACATTACTATTCATTCCTGCTTCTTGAGCAGTGGTATGTAAAATTAAGTGGCATTCATGGAATGCTTCAAATAATGTAAGAAATTTTGTTTATTGTAGTCAAATGTTGAATAACTCGAAATAATATTAATTGTTAGGTTACCAAAACAATGGCGAACTTTACAAAAGTGAGGTTAGTGTTAATAACGACCCATACTTGCGTTGTTTGACACCAATACCTTTAGAACGTCTGTAAAAGAGGACTGCCTAACACAATAAGCTTTAGTTAATCCCTTTATTACAGGTTAAACCTAGATAGAGGAGTTGTTTGACACCTTTAGTTTCTCGTATTACTAAACTCTCGATAAACTCTATTTTATAGCTTGTGACTGCAATAATAGACAATATAGCACCTTAAGTGGTATAAAAGAGTTCATTGCAATAACTATACAACAATAAGTGATAAGAGGTGTCGGCGAACACTTTTATAAAGACTTGAGTGTCACAAAAAGGTTAAAGCTATAACGTATTAAGTATACTTGCTGCTACTAGCGCCATTATAACTCTCAAAGCTGTATTACATCATCCATTAACGCTATAGTGCTGCGATTGGGGCTAAAACTTGTTTGTTAACTCCTCTATATCGTCTTTAGTAATAACTGAGATAATCATAACCCTGTTATATTACTTAAAGTCATAAAAAAGCCTGTAACTGACACCAAAATGTTAGTTGGGATAACACAAATAAGATAAAAATTCATAAATACCTGATTCAAATGTGGATCGTTAAGGTTGCTAAGTAATAGCTGTGTTTGCAACTCAGTGTACTTTGGCAGTAACTCTCTTAGCGGCGCGTACGCAGCCCGCCCAAACTCCCTTAAAGTGGCTGGTAGTAGAGTTTCTGTGTTTGGAGAGAAATGTCTGAAGTAGAGATCTATTTGGATGCATACTTGCCTAAATAATAACAGCCGCACGGGTAGATCTTTAAGGTTAAGCAACGCTTGCCGAGGTTGGTTTGTGGATGGGTGACCATCTTAACATACCGAGTTTCCTCCGTATCTCGGAAAGCACGTTAAGCCGTTGGTCCCGGCTGTCATTTGTAGATCTTTGGCAGTCGTTACGGATTGTCAGTAAATCTGACTCAAGTCTTGCCATGAAGTACCGTGTTACCCAGTTAATGGGTTGTGGAGGTCTGGTAGGCAGCCGCTCCACGTAAAATACTGGTATTCAGCTGAATCCGGTTTGACTGGAAGCCGACCCCAATATAGTTGGGAAAAGGCTAGGCAGATGTTGATGACATTGATGAACGCCAGCTGTACGCACGAAAGTGTCACGATCCGCCTGAGCCGAGCGTGCAAGCGAGAGAGCGGTACAAGCGATAGAGAGGTACGACGGCCTCAGCGTTCAGCAGTGTTTATTATGAATTCAATTGTTTTCTTATGACGTTATGACGTAAAATTATCGATCGTAAACTGACTTTACAGACAACCAATTATTCATCATCTTCCTGCCCTTATCCCATGTTACTTGGGGTCGGCGCAACACGTTTTATTCTTCCATTCTGTTCTATCAGTCGTCACTCTATCACTAACTCCCTTTTCTTTCATATCGCTCCTCACACAATCCATCCATCTTTTCTTTGGCCTTCCTCTCCCTCTCCATCCATCCACTTTTATGTTCATAACTCTTCTAGTTATATGCGTTTCATTCCTCCTCTTCACATGACCATACCAAGACCAGCGATTCCCTTTTAACTTTTCCGTCACTGGCGCCACTTTTAAAGTGCCTCTAATGTACTCATTTCTCACTTTATCCACTCTCGTTACTCCACACATCCATCTCAACATTCTCATCTCCGCTACATGCAATCTATTTTCATCCGTCTTTTTCGCAGCCCAACATTCTGATCCATACATTACGATAGGTCTTATCATGGACTTACCAATTATTAATTTATAAAAATGAAAATTAAACGGAAAAACTGCAGTGAAAACTATGCCAAATTGCCAATTTTTTTATCGAATGATCATCATCAGATCAGCCGAAAGACGTCCACTGCTGGACTTAGGCTTCTCCGGCGTGTCGCCACAACAACCGGTACTGTGCGTCTCGCATCCATCGGCTACCTGAGACCCTCACCAGGTCATCGGTCCAACTTGTGGAAGGCCTTCCAACGCTGCGTCTTCCGGTACGCGGTCGCCACTCCAGAACTTTTCGGCCCCATCGACCATCTGTTCTGCGAGCAATGTGCCCTGCCCACTGCCACTTCAGTTTAGCGATCCTTCAGGCTATGTCGGTAACCTTGGTTCTCTTGCGGATATCATCATTCCTGATTCGATCACGCAAGGAAACTCCAAGCATTTCCCTCTCTTTTGCCCTTTATAAAGCTGACGAATTTGTTTTTTTGTTTGGTTGCGAGCGCTAATCTCAGGAACTAGTGGTTCGAATTAAATTAAAAAGGATATCATTTTAGTCTTTTTACAACGACAGCCCACTTCATCTATCCAGTGACTACTACTCATATATTAAAAAAATGATATTTTATGAACATTTGAATCATTAAAAATATTATTAATTATCATGACGCATGACGTAGTTTCAAACATTCAGTGGCCTTAGTGCGAGTTTTTTAACGTTCTCGATCGCGTTAGCGTAAACGTCAATTTGTATTGAAACTGAATAAGCGCCGTCTGGTGTCACTCACGGGCAACCTTTTTTTTGACGTGACAACGTCTTATAAATTGGTTTGCCGGGTGACACTTCAAGAAACTGCGTTACGCTCCGCTCACGTTATGCGCTCACAATGAGAGCGAGTGAGAGGCACGCGTCCCTTCCACTCGGGCATGGTTAGCCCGCCTAAGAGCGAGAGAGACAGACATAAAAAGTGAAAGGCACGCGTCCCTTCCACTCGAGCACAGTTAGCCCGCCTAAGAGCGAGAGAGACAGAGCGAGAGAGAGAGAGTGAGAGAGACTATTATTTTATCCTTCTTCCTACTATACGAATGAATATTCACATTAAAATTATTTTACCACTCAAAGTCGTTGTCACGTAAAACTTTCGCCCGTATACCGACTTTACAGGCAACCAATTTTTTTTCTATACAGTTTGACATAAGCGAACGTTTACGTCAACGCGATCGAGTGCGTTAAAAAACATACACTAAGCCCTCTGAAGCGTGCGCTATCCGAGCCTCGTGTTCCAAGGCCGGCGCGGAATGGAACGGCGATTGTTAGGATACGTAAACATTATTACCTGGATGTTTCATTTTATAATTATAAAGCAGTAATTTAATTTTTGTTTATTTTAATTGTTTTTTTTTTCTTTGGTACGTGATTTATGGATTTTAGTAGTGTCCGAAATAAACAAAGTCAAAGTCAAAGTCAAAACGTTTATTCCAATTAGGCCATTAAACGGCACTTTTGAACGTCATTCACATTTCAAATATATAAAAGTTCTGAAGTGACTACTGTCTATTCGGAAAGGTAGATTCTTATGGAGAACAATTGAACAAGAAACTCCATAGTTACTCTTTTCAAATCAATGTTTTACAATATTTGGTAAGTACACAATTTTTTTTTTTTTTTTAATTGTATACTGCTATTACTGTATAAACGTTCTGATTGATTATTTATTTTTATTGGACCTATTAACTTTTTAAAGAAAAATGTCGCGGCTAGAGGTAGTTTATGTCGGGTACATTAAGAAGGCTGCCTTTATCATCATCATCTGCCTAGCCTTTTTCCAAACTACATTGGGGCCGGCTTCCAGTCAAACCGGATTTAGCTGAATACCAGTATTTTACGCGGAGCGGCTGCCTACCAGACCTCCACAACCCAGTAACTGGGGCAACACGGTACTTCATGGCAAGACTGGAGTCAGATTAACTGGCTTCTGACTATCCGTAACAACTGCCAAAGATCTACAAATAACAGCCAGGACCAACGGCTTAACGTGCTTTCCGAGGCACGGAGGACCAACCCATCCACAGACCAACCGTGGCAAGCATTGCTTAAACTTGAAGATCGACCCGTGCGGCTGTTATTATCTAGCCACGAGCTCCTCAGAAGACTGCCTTTATAAGACTACTAAAATGGGACCTTATATATTTTTCATACTCGTCATCATCATCATAACAGCCGAAAGACGTCCACTGCTGGACATAGGCCTCCCCTAAAGGGGAAGGGTTTGCCACAATCGCCACGCTTGGCAGGCGGGTTGGCAATCGTAGTATATGGTGTTGCGTTTTACAGAGAACGCTGCCGCCCATTCTCTGGTGAGTCCCTTAGTCGCCTCTTACGACACCCACGGGAAGTGATGGGTTGGTCTATTCTTTTACGGCACCGGTCGACACCATACGGTAATTTTTCCGTAGTAGTCAAATATATTAGACTCACCTTTGGTCTGCCTCGGTGCATCAATGACGCCTTCTATGCAAGATATAAAGTCATTTATATCTGCCCTCAAGTCCGTCAGTAATAATATGCCTTCCTCAGGCGACGAGCACAACTTTAGATTCGCTGAAACTACCTGCAAATTTGAGAAAATTATACTACACTGTGTAAAAAATATAAAAATAACCCGACCGCTAAAAACAACAAAAATTACTATGCCTTCAATATTTTTTTTTATTTTCAAAACCTATCGAGTGGGGTATCAAGATAAAGGGCTCGAGGAGACGATTCCAAAAATGTCCATCTGCCTAGCCTTTTCCCAACTATATTGGGGTCGGCTTCCAGTCAAACCAGATTCAGCTGAATACCAGTGTTTTACGTGGAGCGGCTGCCTACCAGACCTCCATAACCCATTAACTGGGTAACACGGTACTTCTTGGCAAGACTGGAGTCAGATTTTACTGGCTTCTGACAACCCGTAACGACTGCCAAAGATCTACAAATGACAGCCGGGACCAACGGCTTAACGTGCTTTCCGAGGCACGGAGGAAACTCGTTATGTTAATATGGTCACCCATCCACAGACCAACCTTAGCAAGCGTGGCTTAACCTTAAAGATCGACCCGTGCGGCTGTTATTATCTAGCCACGAGCTCCTCAAATTCTACTGTATTATTTATTTTTATTGTAATGAACTATTTAAACGATTCCAAAAATGTAACTCACTAAAATATAGGAAATAAAAAACGTTTACTTAGTCAAAAACCCGGCCGCCATTAAACAAGTCGCTTTTCAAGCAGTCTGATGCAGTTGGTGGAATCAGATTCAGCAGTTCAATCACTGATCTGTGAGTTACATTTTTGGAATCGTCTCCTCGAGCCCTTTATCTTGATACCCCACTCGATAGGTTTTGAAAAAAAAAAAAATTGAAGGCATAATATGGCGCCAAAAATCCGCCATTTTGATATACCCAGTGTCACTCTCACAGTAAATACGATTCTAAAGGCACCTCTCAAGCTAAAATCCATTAAGCTGTGTAGGCTCTAGGGCGTGCCAAAGAAATATACATACATACACTCGAAAAACATAACCCTCCTTCTTTCGCAGTCGGGTAAAAATAACAAATGAAAGATTTAGGTAGTTAAATAAAGAAAAAAAATCGTAAAAATATAGTTTTCGTTTCTCAAAAAGTCGTTGAGCTACATTGACTGCGTTGTCGGGTGGTCGCCAATGTTGATTCTGATTCTCAGGAGCTGGACGTGAGGGGCGGTCGTCGGAGGAGGACTGGACGCCAAGGCTGCGCCGATCTCCCAGTCCCCCTCCACTCAGACGATGCGGGAATGCCGCTGGGTTATTTTAGTGGGTCAGCCCGGGGAGTCCCACATACCCCTCCCATTCCCCCGATGGGAGGGTATGCGTAATGCATTTTTCCCAGCGCAAAAAAAAAGAGTTGCTTTGGTTGGGAATACTGTGGCGGGCTTACCTTGGTAGGAGCAGGTTCCAAGGACAGAAGCAAGTCTGTGTACAGCCTTATCAATTCTGCTAGAGGAGACTCCGACTTCAGTACATTTGTCAACCAGTCAACCTGCAAGGGAAACTCGGCTTTATGAGTATAAAAATAAAGGTTAAAAAAAACAGAGCTCTGCCGAAACAAAACTTGTTTTTTTTTTTAAACAGTGGCGTAGCTTTTTTTTATTTGTAATGTGTTTGCTCTTGACTCTAGTCTATGTCAGAGATAACAGAGACAAAGTCTACAGTGGAGCGAGCCTACCCAGAAGGAGCCTGTTCACTGTAACTTTGAAGAGATTAGGGTTGTAAGCTTTTGGAAACACAGACGCAGGC
This sequence comes from Lacanobia oleracea, assembly GCA_950371165.1. Lineage (NCBI taxonomy): Eukaryota > Metazoa > Arthropoda > Insecta > Lepidoptera > Noctuidae > Lacanobia > Lacanobia oleracea. The sequence continues at coordinate 10,938,065 of OX493415.1, read as the reverse complement.
AGAGAGTTCCACTCCTTTGCTGTGCGCATTATAAAAGACGTTTGAAAACGCTTAGTGCGAATTGGTGGAATAGCTACAAGGTAGGGATGGTAAGATGCAGTGCGTCTGCATGTCCGATGGTAGAAGGGGGCCGGTGGGATGAGGTCGTGTAAAGGGAAAAAGCATAGAACCATTGTGACAAAGGTCCCACTGACGCCATGTTTATTATTTGTTTATTGCCCCATTAACATTTCGACAAAAGAAACCTGTCCTTATGTCTTTTTTAGATAAATAATTGCCAAATTTGTACACCAGGGCTCTGTTGACAGCGATTTATCGGACAATAGGGAAGATGCAAATACAGAATTTGTGAGAATGTTGTCAGTAAAATGATAAAAAAGTATAAAAATAAAGTTTTTATTTTGGTTAATATCGATTTTTAACAAAAATAATGAATTAAAGTAACGTGAAACGCAACGTATTTAAAAACAACAATCAGCGTTTAGTGACGTATCTGCTGTTATGCCAACGAAAAGGCAACCTTATGTCTTTGAGTTGGGACAGTTTTTGACCAGTGATAGACACGAGTGACATCATCGTCCGTTTTCGCGCGAACCTTTAAACTGTCGGTTTCAAAACGCAATTTTGGCAATAAATTAAAGCGTTTTCATTTCTTATTTATGTGGTGGTCTATTCTAGATGGAGTTCTTTAAAATTAAAGCAAAAATGGAAATATTGCATGTTACCTATTTTGAGCATTTTGTGAGGGTTCTAGTGCTTATACTGTTAATAAACTGTAGGTGGAAGGCGTGTGTGAAGGTAAGAAAGAAAGTCCGAAGTACACAAGAAGAAGAATGAAAGTTTATTGCACAGACACAGGTTATAGTTCACACGCAAGAGTTCCACTGAGAAGAAGAAGGAGTGGTAGAAGAATAGTGTAGATGAACGAAAGCAAGCGAAGGTACAGTCAAAAGCGCGGCGCGGCGTAGCTATGAATCTGATTAACAGTAAGCGATCGCAAGTGGCACAATAGACGCACTGGCGGTGCGTGGCCCATCGGCATCTTACCTGCGCGAGCGCAAGGCACCGATAGTGCCGTCTCGCTCGCGCACCCGTCGAACAATAGACGCGTCATAGCTTCGCCGGCCGACCGATAAGAAACTATCTACTAATGTGAAGAATCTGTTTGTATGTAAAATGTTAGTCACAAAAAGTGATTTTATTTTTGTTTCTGATTCTATATAATACTAATTGTTAGTTGACTTACTAATATGTATATAAATTATTTTTGACTTTAATTTTGAGCAAAACATAAAATATATTTATTTAGTTTATAGTAGATTACTATGTAGGTCACTACAAAACTATCAAAAAGGAAAACATAGGGACATAGTATATATCACTCTTACTCAGTTTGTGAAATATCTCATTAATCGGTCCAATATTGGAGGAGAAAATAAACGGGACGCCCATGTTGCCTGTTAATGTTCGACATCTTTGTCGTGCGCGCGTCAACACACGCAAGTGCAGTCCCCGCATGCGTATAAACAACATCATTATACAGACCTTCCTGAGGAGCTCGTGGCTAGATAATAACAGCCGCACAGGTCGATCTTCAAGGTTAAGCAACGCTTGCCCAGGTTGGTCTGTGGATGGCTGACCATCTTAATATACCGAGTTTCTTCCGTGCCTCGGAAAGCACGTTAAGCTGTTGGTCCCGGTTTTCGTTTGTAGATCTTTGGCAGTCGTTACGGATAGTCAGAAGCCAGTTAAATCTGACTCCAGTCTTGCCATGAAGTACCGTGTTACCCAGTTAATGGGTTGTGGAGGTCTGGTAGGTAACCGCTCCGCGTAAAACACTGGTATTCAGCTTAATCTGGTTTGACTGGAAGCCGACCCTAAAGTAGTTGGGAAAAGGCTAGGCAGATGATGATGATTATACAGACCTGCCTTCCTGCCTCGCTCGCCAACAGCCTGGTGAGGGCAGATAGCGTATGTGCGTCTAACCGTCTCCAGGCAGACGCTAGTCGAGCGGACGCCGCGCGCCGCCAGCATCGACAGACAGACACTGTCCGCCCCATTCCACTGAAGACGGACACGTAGATCGAAGTACGGTCTAAAATGATATGCTACAATTTATGCGAGCCTAGTCATCGTCACCACCATCATAACAGCTGAAAGACGTCCACTGCTGGACATAGGCCTTCCCTAGAAGGGGAGGGTTTGCCATAATCGCCACGCTTGGCAGGCGGGTTGGCGATCGCAGTGTATGGTGTTGCGTTTTACAGAGAACGCTGCTGCCCATTCTCTGGTGAGTCCCTTAGTCGCCTCTTACGACACCCATGGGAAGTGATGGGATGGTCTATTCTTTTACGGCACCATACGAGCGTACGCGAGCCTTGTACATTATAATAATAAATAATTCTCTGTCTTTTATTAGGGTGGCCCATTTCCAAGGAGATTATGGTTGGCGCCTCATGGCTACAATCTGGGAGTCTTTAAGTCAAGAGTGAATAGGTTACTTCTAGGCAAGCGTGCTCAATCTTCGACCACATCATCGCTTACCATGAGGTGAGATAGTGGTCAAACGAGTGCCTATCAATAGTAAAAACTGGCCAAGTGCGCGTACAAAGGGTTCTGAACCAATTTCATTTTTTTTAACCTGTTTATTAACATTTACAGGCTTCTTATAGATTTTCCTGTAATTTTTAGGTAGATTTATTTTTCTTTTTTAAAAATTTAGGCTCAGTAGTTTCGGAGATAAGGGGGAAAATGGTCATTTTTCGCCTAATTACTTGAATAATATATAAAATAATAATAAAAATAATTAATAAATAAAATAATAATAAAAAAAAAAAAATAAATAAATAAAAAAAAAATTAAAAAATAATAATAATATACTAGAATAATATACGAGAATACTTGCATAGGCACAACCTTATAGCCAGGATTATCCATCAGCAACTTGTTCTAAAATACTCTCTTGTGGAGTCGGAGGTGCCGCCCGACCCAGTTCTCGATAATGGCAATATCACATTGTACTGGGATCGGTCCATCATCACTGACAGGACTATTGTTGCCAATAAGCCTGATATAGTGGTGGTGGATCGAATTGTGAGGCGTGCAATGATTGTAGACATAACCGTCCCGCATGACGAGAACCTCGTGAAAGCCGAGAAAGACAAACAAATCAAGTATATTGACTTGGCTCGCGAGCTTGTCGACATGTGGGAAGTGGACTCCGCAATCATTGTACCGATAGTCGTGTCGGCCAATGGCTTAATAGCCACGAGCCTCGACCAACACCTTAGGAGGCTCTCGTTGGGCAGCTGGATCAAGGGCTTGATTCAGAAAGCGGTACTTCTGGACACGGCTCGCATTGTCAGGAGGTTCCTTTCTCTGGAGCCCTGACCACCGGTAGCTTGGACCCTGTTCCCGATATCGGTGGGCTACTATTTTTATATTTTTAAATGTTTTTGTATTTATTTTATTCAAATATTTAAAAATATAATTTATATGTATGTAACTGAATAAAGGATATAATAATATTTAAAATTATGAAACAAATATAATTAAAACCCTCACAATAAGGCCTTTCATTTGATATTTCACACGACACAGTTTGAAAAACTTTTTTTTTAATTTTCTGGTTTGACCACCATACTAAAAAAAAATATTCATTAACACGTTGTCCGTGTTTGGGTCACAGAAGTCCATATGTATATCAAAAATCAACAGAATCGGTACAGTAGATCCGGAGAAAACTGGCTGTGACAAACGGACAGATAAACATACAGACAGGCGCCCGAGTGATCCTGTAAGGGTTCCGTATTTTACGGATGTTCGGAACCGTAAAAAAAGATAAACTTGCAATAAAGTACATTGACCTCTCCCTTATATCCCTTCGTAGATACCCGAACAATAACTTATGAACCGTTTCTCTTTTCTAGAGAACTTATAGGATCACGATAGCCTATGACTGCAATAACTCTTCAGCTTTATATATTAGTATAGATAGATCTATACTAATATATAAAGCTGAAGAGTTTGTTTGTTTATTTGAACGCGCTAATCTCAGGAACTACTGGTTGGATTTAAAAAATTCTTTCAGTGTTAGATATCCCGTTTATCGAGAGCTATATATCATCACGCTAAGACCAATAGGAGCGGAGCAGTAATGAAAATTGTGACGCAGACTAAGTTGCGCGGGTCAACTAGTAGTCAATATAGCAACTTCAGTGGTATAAAAGAGTTAATTGCAATAACTATACAACAATAAGTGTTAAGAGGTGTCGGCGAACACTTTTATAAAGACTTGGGTGTCACAGAAAGGTTAAAGCTATAACGTATTAAGTATACTTGCTGCTACTAGCGCCATTATAACTCTCAAAGCTGTATTACGTCGTCCATTAAAGCTTTAGTGCTGCGATTGGGGCTAAAACTTGTTTGTTAACTCCTCTATATCGCCTTTAGTAATAACTGAGTTAATTATAACCCTGTTATATTACTTAAAGTCATAAAAAAGCCTGTAACTGACACAAAAATGTTATTTGGGGATAGAAGTCGATTCAGGGCAGCTTTTATGTCTTTATTTCTGTTTTTTTAAGAAAGTCAATTAATTTATGTGGGTCAGAGACTGTTATTGCAAATTTATCTGACGCCTTTTTTTTACTAAGTATGGAAAATCATCAAATGACTCCTCCCGCTCTGGGTGAAGCAGGAGGGAGTGTCAGACTCTTACTGACTAAAACCCATCCGTGTTCCTCCTAATGCCCTTTACGTTCCAGGGCCACAGTGACTCTTTCGGTCCGCAGCCCCAGCAGGCACTGGCCCTAGTAGGCCCCGACTTCTATGCTAACAATCTGACGCCTTTTTTTTTTTTTTTAGTGTGGGAAATCATCAAATTACTCCTCCTGCTTTGGGTGAAGCAGTAGGGAGTGTCAGACTCTAACTGACTAAAACCCATCCGTGTTCCTCCTAGTGCCCTTTGCGTTCCAGGGGACGGTGCCTCTTTCGAACGAAGTCCGAAACCCCAGCTGGCACTGGCCCTAGCGGGCCCCGTCTTTTGTGCTGACAGCTCTTTGAGGCGCGCGTGGAACACAGCGCGCCGTCGACCCGGGCCTGGTTCTGATCAGACGGCGAGCCACCCAAAGCTCGCCGTCCGCAGGCCCGCGCCTACGGTGGCCGAGAATCGCCCTGCGACTCGCGACGTCCGGGGCGTCTTCTGTTGCGGCGGCTGGAGCGTGAGGTTTCCCTCTCTCTCACACGTCCGGCTTCCTCCTTTGCTAGCATTACTGCTTCGGAGAAGGAGGTGACCGCTTCCCATGTCTCCTCGCTCCGGACCATGGCTTGAACCAGGGCCGGACGTGAGAGATCGCCGCCGCCGATCGCCTCGACGAGAACACGGCGGTGCTCCGCCCAAGCAGGGCAGACCTCCACCGTGTCCGCTGGGAACAATCTGACGCCCACCAAAGGAAACGTGCAGGAACTGTAGATGGCAGCACAGAAGTGTCATTGTCAAGTATGTACACCTATAAGGGGCCATTCAAGTAGTACGTAAGCAGAATTAAAGTCATTTTGAACCCAAGGGGGAGTTCAGCGATAGTAAACAAAGCTCTTACCCCTCCCCCCTATGCTTACGTAGCAATTAGTACAGTTTTTACTCGTACAGGACCTATTTCCCACACTTCTGTTATTTCTTACTTAACTATAAAACATCGCGTGAGAGTAAAACCAACTAACTAGCCATAATTATGACAAATCGAAGTTTACTTAGATTTGCAAACAAAAAAGTAAGTAAATATTGTTGACGCAATCACCATTCAAACCCCCACCCCCCGCCCCCGTTCCCCATGACATCAGAAATAAGCAAAGTAAACACCCCCCCCCAACCCCTTTGGTGCTATAGGTTACTTCTAGGCAAGCGTGCTCCATCTTCTACCACATCATCGCTTACCATCAGGTGAGATGGAAGTCAAGCGCGTGCCTATCAATAGTATAAAAAAAAAATAGTTGAAAATGGCAACACTAGATGGCACAGTCTACTTCATGCCCGTTCCCCTAAACCGAGCGCGCAGTAACTATAGGTGGCAGCATAGAAGCGTCATTGTCAAATATTCTGCAGCTCAAAGTTTCGAATATGCAACACTAGATGGCGTAGTCAACGCTGTGCTTGTTCGATTTAGTAACACCAAAAAATTCTCACCAGCATCCATTTGAGTGAGGGCTTCGATAAGCGGTGGACTTATAGCGGCCTCGAGTCTATTGTACAGGGTCTCCAGCTGCAATCGTTTGTTCTCATAGTCTGGAGCGTCGCTTAGTACCTGGATAACATAAACATATACAACCTGTTACACAATAAACGCCTTTACCTTTTAAGGGGTCATTGTACTTATTAATTATTACTTTATCATTATGAACATCTTTCACTATGGGGCCAACACTGAAATCGTGTACTGAAATGTATGGGGGAGTCCAGTTTTTACCCCAATTCCCCATACATTTTTGTGCGCATAACTCGACAAAATGTACCTACAGCTGTTTTTTTTCGCGGTTTCGGATTTGTTGTCATAGTAAAAGTTGTTGGTAATAATGGGTACAATGACCCCTTAAGCGGTATTGCGTTATTCTGTTACACGTTTTATACACAATGCCATTTTCGTCGTCTTGCAACAGCACCCACTTCATCTATCCAATGACAACTATTCATCCATTGATTATTTAAAAAAAGAAAATATTTTTAATTAAGGTGGAAGCGCCAGGGTAGCCCGCGAAATTCAAATATTTGTTGTTTGACCTTTTCATGAAATAACCATTCTATAGGGCATCATGAACTTAGAGGTCTATATTGATTGATGATTAAAATGGTTATAATTCTTTAGATGAATACGCGATACGGCCGCCAATCGTACTTTGTTACAGCTTCACATTGACCGGCAAATTGCAAAAAACATGAAAATATTTGAATTTCGCGGGCTACCCTGGCGTTTCCACCTTAATTAAAAATATTAGCTTTTCACCTTAAGGTGGATGCTCCAGGGTAGCCCGCGAAATTCAAATATTTTTATGTTTTTTGCAATTTGCCGGTCAGTGTGAAGCTGTATGTGGATCAAATGCGATCCGCGACCGTAACGCGTATTTATCTAAAGAATTATAACCATTTTAATCATCAATATAGCCCTCTAAGTTCATGTAGTTCGAAAGAATTATTATTTCTGAAATATTCATTCTTTTATGAAAATATTAATGATTATTTCTGAAATATTCATTCATGAGCCGTTGGTCTCGGCTGTCATTTGTAGATCTTTAGCAGTCGTTACGGCGGATAGTCAGAAGTCAGTAAATCTGACTCAAGTCTTGCCATGAAGTACCGTGTTACCCAGTAAATGGGTTGTGGAGGTCTGGTAGGCAGCCGCTCCACGTAAAACACTGGTATTCAGCTAAATCCGGTTTGACTGAAAGCCGACCCCAATATAGTTGGGAAAAGGCTAGGCAGATGATGATGACATTAAGTGGGCCACACCTTATAAAAAAAATGAAATTTTTACCAGGATAGCACAAGTTTACAGGAAATGTTCTCACCTCAAGACTGGCGGTCATAGCAGAGACTTGTTCCGCCAGTTCAGTTAGTTTCTCTCCTTGTGTTGGTACACCTGACTCCAAGATGTCTTCCAGCGAAGAGGCTAGCGCTGCCCATTTGTCAGCCTCGCGTAACGCCGACGCTGCATTCTGTAGGAGATACCGTTTCGTTGTTATGGGCGCCTAGTACCTCGCGATTTGCTTGAGTGAAGAGATATTATAGATTAAAAGTTTCCGAATAAAGGTGCAGACCCACCGCAGCGCATGGAGAAGCCACGCGCGTGTGTTAAGAAATAAAAAGAAAAAAATTAAAAAGCGTTTATTTGCGCCAAGCCTGACACATACCAAAAAAATAAAATATTTTTCTATATAAAAGTTGGGAAGATATGCGTCACATTCACGCAAAATGGCCATCGCTCAGCATAATGCTGGGACTCGTGTGCGAGAGAGCCACGCCACGGTTCGCTTTTGCAAGAAAATGTTTGTGATTGTGTCTGCAACACACGGACGAGTTACGCATTAATTGACGTCATTGGTACACGCGCAGCTTGCTCGAATATGACGCTGTCATAGCTCAACGCTGTCAATGCCATGCACTCTATGCTGTGTGTACCGCATACACACTATACACGAATTAATCCCATGACTATGTACAACTGTATCTCAGTTTTGAGGTACGCCTTGTGAAACGGAGGCGCGTGTAGTGTGTACTGCTACAGTGGAAACGTAGACACACATTGTCGAATAAATGTATCCACGCAGCTAAAATGCGCCGCGTGGCCGTGTACAGCATGCGCCGCGATGGGTCTGCGCCTTTAGTCGGAACTTTTTAGGGTTCCGTATCCAAAGTGTATCCAACGGAACCCTATCACTCTGTCCGTCCGTCTGTCTGTCAGCGGGCTGTATCTCAGTAACCGTTATAGGTAGACAGTTGAAATTTTCACATATTGTGTATTTCTATTGTCGCTATAACAACAAATAATAAAAATTAAGGTTTATGGTACGGAACCCTTCGTGTGCGAGTATAACTCGCACTTGGCCGGTTTTTAATGATTAATAAAATAATGTTAAGAAAAAATTATCCAGTGGTCTTACTGTGATAAATCATATATTATAAAACAAAGTTCTCCGCCGCGTCTGTCTGTTTGTTCGCGATAAACTCAAAAACTATACAGCATCGAAATTCATGCTGTGTTCACCAATGTTTAGAGTGGTTCTCGAGGAAGGTTTTAGTTTATAATTTGTCTAGAAAAAAATAGGTATCAGATCGGAATTAAGAAAATTGCAGCGCGGACGAAGTCGCGGACGAATTTCTAGTCGTAAATAAATAGTATTTATTCGTAAATATTTTAAAATAACACTTTTACACGTCGCGTCGTGTGGGTGTGAAAAGTAGTTTACACAGTAGTAGTTTCCTGCCTCCATGGTCGTGGGTTCGATTCCCATGGGAAGCATACTTTGTAAAGTTGTTTCCAGTTTAGCTAGGAAATTGTAGATTTAAATCACCTGATTGTCTGATAAAAAGATGATTCCAAGCTTCGGAAGGCACGTATAAGCCGGTGGTCCCAGTCGCCAAATGGCGGTCGTCAAATAAACCATGTCAGAGGCCCTTGAGGCGGTTAAGAAACTCTGACACTAGTGTGTGGGGTCGTTAGACCTTACTGCCCACACGATAACCAAAAAAACGATTCCCACGGAAAGCATACTTATTTTGAGGTTGTTTCCAGTTTAGCAATGATATTGCAGGCTTGAATCACCTGATTGTCTGATTGATTCTGTGCTTCGAAAGGCACGTATAGGCCGGTGGTCCCGGCCGCAAAATGGCAGTCGTCAAATACCATGTCAGAAGCCCTTGAGGTGGTTAAGAAACTCTGACACTAGGGTGTGGGGTCGTTTACCTGAGCTCACGATAAGAAGACAGTAGTACAATATTTCTCACCTCCAACCGGCTTTTCAATTGGTCAATCTTCTGTAGGCTCTCGATTGAGTGTCCAGTCTGCTCCTCAACACTTTGCACCTTCTGTTCCAGCGACAATAGTTTCTGCTGGAGCATCGCACCTTCCAGTTGTAGAGATGACGCATCTTGCAGGATCCTAGGGACCGAACTCACTATCTGAAAAACAATTTAGGAACTGAATGACCTGCGCAACTTCGTCTGCGTCACATTTTACATTCATGCTCCGCTTCCACTGGTCGTAGCGTGATGATAAATAGCTTATAGCCTTTCTTGATAAATGGGCTATCCAAAACTAAAAGATTTTTTCAATTAAGATTGCCGGCGCCTGGGAATCCGGGCAAAGGTGAGACGGTACTTCACGCCGGAACAGCTGGTCAAACTCTCTCTTGCCGAGTTCGATCGTGTATGGAGTACTGCTTTCATCTTTGGGACGGATCTGCCAGATACCAGCTTGATGCTCTGAGTCAATTGAGAAACGAGCCAATAATAGGCTCGAGTAATCGAAGCTCCAACCAACTTTTGTTTCTACCAGCCATCAAGTAGGGAAAATACAAATACAGAATTTATGAAAATATTGTTAGTTAAATGATTAAAAAGTATGATTATTTCGTTATGTTTTTATTATTTTAGTTAATATCGATTTTTAACAAAAATAATTAGGTAATTTAAGTAACGGAACGTATTTAAAAACAACAATTAGCGGGTTTAGTGACGTCACTGCTTACGAGGAGCTCGTGGATAAAGAATAACAGCCGCACAGATCGATCTTCAAGGTTAAGCAACGCTTGCCAAGGTTGGTCTGTGGATGGGCGACCATCTCAACATACCGATTTTCTCCGTGCCTCAGAAAGCACGTTAAGCCGTTGGTCCCGGCTGTCATTTGTAGAACTTTGGCAGTCGTTACCGATTGTCAGAAGCCAGTAAATCTGACTCCAGTCTTGCCATGATGTACCGTGTTACCCAGTTAATGGATTGTGGAGGTCTGGTAGGCAGCCGCTCCAGGTAAAACACTGGTATTCAGCTGAATCCGGTTTGACTGGAAGCCGACCCCAATATAGTTGGGAAAAGGCTAGGCAGATGATGATGATGAGTGACGTCACTGCTGTTATGACAGCGAAAAGGCAACCTTATGTCTTTGAGTTACTCAATACTTTATTGCATTCCACAATGTAGGTTTAAGAAACATTTTAAAAGTAACAATCATGGACCCTGTCGGGCACAGCAAAAGTAAGATGTGGAGATGAGGGCATAACATTTAACTTAAGTTAAGTTAGCTTGACCAATGGTGGCAGACAGGAATGACGTCATCGTCCGTTTTCGCGCGAAATTTAAACTGTCGGTTTAAAAACGCAATTTTGGCACTAAATTAAAGCGTTTTCATTTTTTATCTATGTGGTGTTTGGTCTAAAATCGTAAAATACTGGTATTCAGCTGAATCCGGTTTGACTGGGAGAGCCGACCCCAATATAGTTGGGAAAAGGCTAGGTAGATAGATGATGATTTATGTAATGGTCTATTCTAGATGGAGTTCTTTAAAATTAAGCAAAAATGGAAATATTGCATGTTCCTCATTAAACTTTAGAATGAAGTTTGTTCGTTATTTTGTTCTGTCGTCAATAGTTTATGCAGTACACACCAATAAAATTTGTTTTTAAAGCTTGGGTTACAAATTTATAAAAAGGCCTATTACAAATTGACTGTGTTTCTTAGGGTTCCGTACCCAAAGGGTATCCAACGGAACTCTATTACTAAGCCTCCGTCCGTCCGTCCGTCCGTCCGTCCGTCTGTCTGTCAGCAGGCTGTATCTCAAGAACCATAATAGGTAGAGAGTTGAAATTTTCACAGATTGTGTATTTCTATTACCGCTATAACACCAAATAACAAAAATTTTGGGATTGCGCGGACAGCGCGGGGATTCCCTTTTTATCTGACAAATGAATGCCAAGCAAAAGGGAAATCCCCGTGTAGTGTATTGTTTATAATAATTCGCTTGCAATTGCGGTCTTCCTTTTTTTCTAACAAGCATTCATTCGTTCAGTTTTGTTATTGCTGTGATGCGTGAGTGACCAATCTAACTAATCTACACTTCTACACTAATATTATAAAGAGGAAAGATTTATTTGTTTGTTTGAATTGAATAAGATCCGAACTCCTAGACCGATATTCTTTCACGATAAGAATCCTACATTATCCTTGATGAACATGGGCTATAGAATATTTTCAAAAAAGTTAGGGATCCGTATGAAAACTTCGATAATGTAACCCAAGATGTGAAAAAAATAACAAAAAAGATCCTTAAATCGCGTACGCTGTGGAAACCATTGACAATAGAGCAAAGTGAGTGTGAGTGAGTGTGTGAGTTTTATAGAGGACATAAATATCTACAAAAATGTCCGCGAGAGTATGTATCTAACTATTATGGTTAAGTCACAATGACCGCATTTTGTTCAAATTATTCAATCAAAACCCGGGTGAAATGGAATACTGGTGATTTAATAATAGATTAGTATCATGATGTCAATCCTTATCTATTTAAATTGGTTAGTAAATAAAGTTAGTTATGTGCATGTAACTTACACTTTAAAATATCCAAATCGGACCTTACGTTTAAAAATAACGACGGTTTTAAAAACACTCTAACTGAGAAAAATGTTGCGAGTGAACGAACTGCCCTACGTATAGTCTATTAATAAGTAATTTACATATACCCTTTATGAGGTTAGATGGGGGATAATATTCGTGGAGTACTAACTAAACCCGCGCGAACGAAGTCGCGGGCGAAGAGCTAGTTTATTATAAATTTATTAATTTATAAATCTGTATAAATTTATAAATTAATAAATTTTAATTTTAATTAATAGTTTATTATAAATTATAATTAATTAATTTATAAATCTGTATAGATTTATAAATTAATAAATTTGTAATTTTTTATACTTTATAATACTACTCTGTCAAGAAAGTACCGGGAAAAGATCAATAATACACAAAATGTCTGTTATTCATCCAAATTTATTTTATCACCTTCAAAGTATGCTCCTTTAGAAACGATACACTTGCGCCAACGAATAATCCATTCATCAAAACATTTTTTAAACGCCGCTTCCGGAATTGAGTTCAGTTCTCGCCGCGAATTCTCCTTTATGTCTTCTATCGATTGAAAACGGGTGCCACGAAGTGGTAATTTGAGTTTAGGAAAAAGAAAAAAGTCAGCAGGAGCCATATCTGGTGAATATGGTGGTTGCTGGATGGTATTTGTTGAGTGTTTGGTTAAAAATTCGTTCACAATGATAGCCTTGTGCGAAGGCGCCTTGTCGTGGTGCAAAATCCAAGAATTTTCTTTCCACAAATCTGGCCTTCGAATCTGCTCTCTTAAACGCCGCATAACGCTCAAATAATATTCTTTATTTACCGTTAGACCTTCCGGTAAGAATTCAGAGTGCACAACACCGCGATAGTCAAAGAAAACGGTCAACATGACTTTGACTTTTGATCGACTTTGGCGTGGTTTTTTCGGTTTCGGTTCAGTTGGAAGGCGCCACTCCGAAGCTTGTTGACTTGTTTGCATGTCAAACTCGTAAACCCACGTCTCGTCACCAGTAACAATGCGTTTCATGAATGTTGGGTCCGAACTGACTCGTTCTAGCATGTCCTCAGCGACTTTCATGCGATTGAGTTTTTGGAGAAAATTCTGATCTTTTGGGACTAGCCGAGCAGCAACATGTTTCATACCCAAATGATTAGTTAAAATGGTACGGATCGACTCGTGAGATACAGAAAGTACGGCGGCTATCTCTCCCAGAGTTGAATGGGGATTTTCAGTCACTATTTCCTTCACTTTTGCGATGTTAACTTCAGTTGCAGACGTTGACGGCCTACCAGAGCGAGGCAAATCTTCCATCACATCTCGACCGCTTTTGAACGCTTTGACCCACTCATAAGCACGAGTTTTTGATAAAGTCGATTCACCGTAAGCCTTCTGTAACATTTTCAGTGACTCCGAACACGAAATTCCATTGGCGATGCAATTTAAGACAAACTCTTTGTTCGATATTTTTGTCCATTATGAAATTCGCAATACACACTATATATGATATTACTAAAACCAGCACTGTATTTAATATAAATAACAGATGCAACTCAAACTCCGCGCCAAAATGGAAAACAGTTGTGCCAATCTAACAACTACAAAAAAACAAAAATTTGAATTTGGAACCATAAACAAATCATCCATTCCCGATACTTTTTTGACTGAATGTATATAAAGCTGAAGAGTTTGTTTGTTTGTTTACTTGAACGCGCTAATCTCAGGAACTTCTGGTCAGATTAGGAAAATTCTTTCAGTGTTAGATAGCGCATTTATCGAGGAAGGCTATAGGCTATACATCATCACTCTTAGACCAATAGGAGCGGAGCAGTAATGAAATTTGTGACGCAGACGAAGTTGCGCGGGTCAACTAGTTATAAATAAAATGCTTCGCTAAAGAGATGGGATTTGGGCACATTTCACAGAAAAAAGCACTGACAAAACTAGCTGTCAAGCTATTTTTGATAAAACCATTGATTTTTATTAAAAAAATCATTTGATGATTCATTCATTCATGCCGCCGACCCTATTGGCAATAAGAGGCTTGTCGCGACGAAGCTCCTAAATCTTGAGCATCAACGACGGGTTACTAACTGTCAGTTTTCTACTGGTTGCAGTTTAGAGAATGTGCGACAGAATTGCATAATTTAATTCTACCAAGCCCGTTCCATCATCAGGCCACAAAATGAATGGCGATGCGCCACCGGTACATGGTGGACATCCCACCCACACGCAAAAAACGTTTTGAGAATACATTCATAGTGCGTTGAGCTAAGGAGTGGAATTCCCAGCCAGAGTCTGTTTCCTGATAGCTACAACCTGGGAGTCTTTCAGTCAACAGTGAATAGGTTACTTCTAGGCAAGCGTGCTCCATCTTTGACCGCATTATCGCTTACCATCAGGTGAGATAACGGTCAAATGCATGCCTATCAATAGTAAAAAAAACTTTATTTGATAATATGGACTGATATCTAACCTGTGTAGTGGTTTCATCTAAGGAGTTTGTCAGCTGTTTCATATACAGCTGTAATCTTGACACAGTATTTGCGACAAATATCTGAAAATGAAACATCTCATATCAATATTATATGAAGTATCCAAATTTATTATTAATCTTATTTAAAGATACAGCGTCCAATTGTATTGATTCGAATTTAATTTTGATTTAATTTTCTATGTGTTTCCAAACATCTTTTATAATGCACACAGCATTCGCTGCCTGCGTCTGTGTTTCAAAACGCTTAAAACCCTAATCTCTTCAAAGTTAGAGTGAACAGGCTCCTTCTGGGTAAGCTCACTACATCGTAGACTTTGGCTCAGTCATCTCTGACCTAGACTAGAGTCAAGAGCAAACCAATCACAAATAAAAAAAATTTCAACAATATTATTATGGATAAATTAACAGTCGACTCCAAATTTAAGAATTCCGTAAAAAAAAAATATTTATGTGCATAAATACTAGGGACATTCACTTTCCAAGAAATTTTGTTTACCTCTTTATCCTGATTGCCACTACTGCTCCATGCTTTGTTAATCCATTGTTTAGGATCAAAATTATCTTCCCCGAATGTTTTCAAATCCTAAAAACACGTAACACGATCAAAATAATGAACAAAATCACAAAACTTTATTGCCGATTACATTTTGAGAATACATCAGGATTTGTTAATTTGGCAATGATATTCCCATTGCAATATGTTACAAAATTTTAGCTTTGATAAGAATTACCATTTTACTTTAGTGTGTTTTTACTGAGTTTAATTAAAATGAAATAATTCCAATTTGTTTTCGTTTTGAAGTGACGTGACATGCATCTGTCAATTTCAAATAACACTGATACGCACTGACAGTGCACTGATAGGACAGACCACAGAATACATATGGGGACAGACAGCCCAACAGCAGTGAACATATTATTATGTTCCGATTATAACCCAGAGAGACTGTACACTCATCCGAGCGATGTGCGGTCGATGCAGTACTCAAGTCCGGTCTGCAGTGGGCACTCTCACTATATACAATGTACTCTGTGGTGGGCACCACTGACAGGTTCATTGTGGCAGTCGGTTTGCACAAGGATTGGCCCTCAACCCTTATCACTTCCTGATGATAACGGACGCTCTGACGTTGGACATCCAGGAAAAGGCTTCTGGGGCATGCTGTTTTTGATGACATTGTGCTGGTTGCCGAGGTCCAGAGCAAATTGGAGACGTGGTGGCTAAGACTGGAGAGTGTTGGCCTGAAAGAACCAAAACAGAATACCCTGTTCTGCGATTTCGGCGGTTTCTCCAGTCCGATGCATATAGCTCTCACACCGGAATGCCTATACCGATTTGCTCCGACTTTCGGTACCTCGGGTCACTTGTCCAGGGAGATGGTGATATGGACCGAGACGTAGCTCACTGGATCAACTCAGGATGGATAAATGGTGACAGGTCACTGGAACAACTTGTGACCCTCGGATGCCCCTCAAGTTGAAATGGAAAATTTATTAGTCCGTGATAGGACTTGTCCTAATGTACGAATCAGAATGATGGGCTGCGAAAAAGATGAAAATAGATTGCATGTAGCGGAGATAAGGATGTTGAGATGGATGTGTGGAAGTGGAGTAACGAGAATGGATAAAGCAAGAAATGAGTACCTACATTAAGAATAAGAATAAGAATAAGAATAAGAATATTTTTATTTGTATGCATTAGAGGTAGTTTAAAAGTGGCGCCAGTAAATGAAATGATGCAAAAACCAGGTCAAGATGCTAGGGCGAGCGAAGCAAGCCCGAATTTGTTTTTTTCAGAAACGTTATGTTATCTTCTTATGTAAAGCTTTCTTCATTTTAAGTATGTTTTTATAACGATTTAAGCGTAAACTGGAGAGCTGACAATGCTAGAGTGGGCGAAGCGGGACCGAAAAAAAAAATTAAGTTTACTGTCGCGGATACGCTATATTATCTTTATATCGTACTGTACTGTGTTTCTTTGAAAAATATGTATGTTATAGCGAGTAAAGTGAGCTCGAAAATTTTAGCACCCGCCTCGGAATGTAGGTGTAGATAAATAGGTCACATTGTTAATTTGCTATCCAAACCATACTGCCGTCCCTACGAAAAGTGCAATAACTAGGTCGAACCTGATTTCGAGATAAACGCGGGAAAAGATTTTATTTTTATTTTGATTGTATCTCCATCACTATACATGGTATCGGATTGAAACTTTCACTACACGATGTAAAACAATGTAGAGAATATTATGTGGTACTTAATGTTTGTTCTTGCATTTATTCCCGATATAAAAACCAATAAATACAATAATGGTAAGTATTATTACTATGTAGAAAGAATGTTTACTAGTCATAACCGCAACAAGTAACCTATTTATTGCACTAATGGTTAGGAAACCAACATGATGCATTTTTGACAAGCAATTCATTTTTTTTTTAACTGCTTCCTAACCAAATATGCATTAAGTTTCTTATTTATTGCGGTTTTCATTAGTAAGAGACAAGTTTAAAACGCCAAAGTTTTAACTTGTTACTATTACAAAAACAGAGATGTTACACTTTTATGTCAAATACCTATGAATAAACAGAAGTTTGCAAAACATTATTTTACCTCTTACCGATTTAGCATGAAACTGTTTTCGGTAAAGTCAGGTCTACTCATAATATCTGCGTTCAGTTGTGTTTTTAAAATAATGTGAAATCGGTTATATTTATAATTTAATGAATAAAAAATAATTTATCATATTAAATCTTTTTTATTTCTAACTAAAAAAGTACAATCACAATGGCAATCACTTCGCTATTTTACTTATTAATTCTGGTCTATTAGCCAGCATTTAGAATTCAACGGTTACTACAATTAAATAACAAACATTTCAAAATTAATCTTAATAGTAGTTAAAGTACACAATCGTTATTATTAAAAACGAACTTAAAAAAATGTAATCTACTTTTTTATTTTAAGACACAATTTGAGATCAATGTTTTTTTCAGTGTAACTTATGACTAATTAAATATTTTTAGTCTAGGTTCAAAGCTCGGGACGTTTCAGGTAAGTTTAACCAAAAACCTCTCCTGGTTTCAGGCATCAAAGGTACTAAGTCGGCTATTATTCTATCTTTTCGTTCTTTTGTTATTCCTCTCGGTGAATTCTTGTTTGCAAAATTAGGAAAGCATTTGTTTTTAATTATTTTGACTTGTAGAAAATCTAGTTCTTTCCAATCAAACACGTGGGTAGCTTTTTGCTTTATGGTAAATGCTCCTCTTTCGGCTCTGACTGCCATGATGTCTTTTAGATAGACTCTGGGTTCCATGTTTCCGTAGCATGTTTCGAATTTTATGCTGAGACGACACATCCTCATCACTATAAAAATCAGATACTGTCATCACTCTATGTTTTTTTTTTGAATTGGCCATTTTTACCGAATCTACAAAGTCATCAAAATCATAAACTTTCTTTTTCTTTTTTAATGCCATTTCTACCTGATGGTGAAAGCTATCAGCCGACATGAACGTATGGCCTGGTTCAAAATATTTTACGGTAATTGATTCGGCAGCAATCAGCTGACTATTTACTATGTTCACCAGAAAACACATAAACGCCCAGTTTTTGTTTTGAGCCGCGCAATTGTCGGCCCATACAACGATATGTTTCATGTCGCGTTCATGTATAAAAAACGATCTGAATGCTGAAATTATTCTTCTTGGCTTCTACCAGAGACAGTTTCATTCCAAAGCACTGCATAAGGAACATTTGTACCATTACTACCTCCAAGTGGAACGAAACTTTCGTTAAATGTAATAACACGAGGACAAAATATCGCTGTTTTATATTGGTCCATTCGTGGCAACATGATTACTTTCTGTAGATCTACAGAAAAGTATATGCAGTCTTTGTCAGTAAGACCTTGCTCTTTGTCTCGTTGATATTCCTCTCTGGATTCCGTGTATCGTGACTTATGTTTACTGTTTTGGATACAGAGGTCACAGTTTTCCTGAGAACACCCAGTATGTGATTTAAAGAGAGCACATTGCTCACATTCTTCATGCCCGAGATGAGCAAAGGAGATATTCATTTCTTTTACAACCTTTCGATATGTTTCAAAAGAGACCGACATATTGGGATATTTTTCAATGAAGCATTGATGCATCATTGTTACATTGATGTCACTCGGCAGATAAAGTTTATTAGGGGCATGTTCGCGACGGTAATGTGAAATTGTTGGATTAAAACTTTGTATATGATCCTTGATTACGTCTCTGTCTATGACATTTTGGCTTTTGTATGATCCTCGTTTATCTTTTTGATTATCAATTTCCTTACTGAGTGCCGAGTGAATATGTCTGTTATTTTGTGGGTTGTAACCAAGTGTCGTTAAAAAAAAGTTTTGCAAACATCAATTTTTTCATGTTTGACTTGAAAATGATAGTAATACGAAACATCTCTTCTCTTATTTCGACCTTCCTTAGTAGTTCTTGTTTTTATTTCCTTCGATTCGACCATTCCTTTAATGAATAAACCTCTAGACTCCCAATCTAATCTTATGTACCGATCATGTATTTCTCTTCTAATTTCTTCAGAAATCTTAGTTGTGCATTTTTAACGACATTTACCATCACACGGTGGTTTCAGTGACAGCTTTTCATCAGCATTTTCTTTTTTCTGTCTTTGTCGATCCGCAAGGGATATATCAAATCTACGTCTTTTCCTTGGAAAGCCCGCTTTAGTCAGTCCTTTCTCATTCTCAGGTATTACGAATTCTTCTACTTCACTATTTTCACGTTCAGTCTCCTCACGTTCAGTATCTTCATGTTCAGTCTCTTCACGTTCAATCTCCTCATGTTCAGTCTCTTCATATCCAGTCTCCTCACGTTCAGTCTCCTTACATTCAGTCTCTTCATGTTCAGTCTCCTTACGTTCAGTCTCCTCACGTTCAGTCTTATCATATTCAGCCTTTTCACGTTCTGCTTTTTCACGTTCAGTCTCCTTACGTTCAGTAGTCTCCTCAAGTTCAGTCTCATCATATTCAGCCTCTTCTCGTTCAGTCTCATCTTGTTCAGTCTCATCATGTTCAGTCTATTCATGTTCTGTCTTTTTGCCTCTAGTTTCTTTATGTTAAAGTAAATTTCTTTTAATACAAATGGGTGAATCAGAATCAGAATCTGAAATTATAAAATCTGGGATATAGTCTTTATCAATGACACTATCGTCGAAATCTTCAAAATAATTTACAGGTCTGTTCATGTTTTCATATTCTTCTTCGGATGGTAGGGTTTCATAGCACTTTAGAGAATGTTTGGTAACAGTTGTTTCAAAAGATTTGACTTTTTGAACAGCAGACGGTTTAATTATTGATGGCCTTGGAATCAGCTGATGGCTGGTAGGTTCAGATGGAGAAACATGTGCTTTTGAGTTTTGTTTTTGCGAAATAGCCAAAGAAATAATTTTGTCTCTTCTGGACATGGTGTTGCCTGAAAAAAAGAAATATTATGCTTAGGGACAAAAAATCAACAGGTATAAAGAAAACATAACACACACACTGATAAATATAAACAAACATAATAATACTGGGTATTGCCTCAATGGTCAAGCGGTCACAAGCGCCTAATTCTAGTGCCGGGCAAGTGTTATTGGATTTTTCTATCGAGAAATTCTTAAGATTGCCACCTACCTATTACAAATGGCTCTTAACCATCGTGATAAAACATCCACTACGCTACCCGAGTGTGGAGTAGTAAACTGTATTCTTATATTCAAGAACTTGCAGGCTTATTATAGGTTTTCTTACTTTTGCCTTCACGGTCAGAGATCGTGTCAATGAAAACAAAAATAAAAACTTTGGAAAAGTTAGTGATGAGTACCTGAGATTGAATCCAAGTGAGTTGGAAGTCTAAAGAGAGATGCCACACGAGCGTTGCTGGTGCGCTGTGACGCCTGGACGGTGACGCTACGAAGTTCTATTATAATATAAACGCTTACATATTAATCGTTTTAATTGGTTATAAATCGTTGGACCAATGATTTATCTTACAAAATACTATTTATCAAAAGCTTGCACAGTATTGCACTTAAAATAAAAAAGGAAGTGATAATGTAATAATAGCAAAATGCAATTAACCGGTAGAAGCGCCACGAGCTAGTTATCTACGCAAACGTCGCGCGTCGTAATCGTCGGTCGGTGCGTACCTAACTATCTACACTCAGCCGCGCCCGGCGCGCGGCGCGCATTTTGCATTGCCAATCAAATGGTGTATAAAACGATGGAGCGTGGTCAACGGCCGTGTGGCATCGCTCTTCAAAGTTATATCAACTTTTAAGTACATTAAATTAATAACTAAATAAAGTAACACTGGCTAATAATATCATAGCGTATTAATATCCGTGATATGTAAACATATTATAATATTAAATACGTTAGGTACTTACCGCCCAAACTGGTCGCACGTGCGTGTGTTCGTCCGACTCGAAGTAAGCGAGCGCCGCGACTGACGTTTGTATCTACGAAATATTTTACTCCCCCTTCACCCCCTGGTGCTACTTATAAACGCAATAAATAGTGAATTTATTGCTATTTATTTCGCGTAGGTATACTGTATTCGTTTAATCTTCCTACAAATAAATGCAATATATCTACTTACTAAATCAATTTTAGTATTCATCCCATAATTATTAGTAGAGTCCCTTAAGATAACTGCAATAACTCAAGCTTATTGTACTTATAACTAGTAAATGAGAATCACAAAAAACTAAATATGGTAGTTATAAATGCAATAACTCTATTTATTGCAGAAATAATTAGCACATTATTTAATACCAAAAATAAGGATCCGTATCATATCTGCAATAACTCAAACATATTGCACTTATAACTAGTCAATCAATATTACAAATGACGAACTATGCTAATTATAAATATAGTAACTATACTTATTGCAGATATAGTTAGTAAAATTACTAAATAGCGTAAGTAAGTTATTCCTATCTATAGTTATTTCAGTCTTGATATGTAAATCATAAAGCATCGACCTAGATATTGCAGTTAGGCTTAGTATTAAAACCGGCTACGTCATAGATACGTAAAAAGTGTCTAAAAAGAAAATATAGATCTCGTTCTGCTAATTCCGAATATGTATTTATCTCAATTTGGTGCAAAACTCGAGTTATTGCACTTTTCGTAAGGACGGCAGCATAATTGAAGATGCAAAAGACAACTACAAATGTTTTCGGTCAAGTTTTGCATCAAATTGATAAGATACTCTGTTTACTATCGATACAGACATAAAAGTAATATTATCGTTTTATGCACAACTAAGAATGCCAGAGCGAACGCAGCGAGCTCGAAATATCTAAGCCCTCGATGGGTGTTATTTCCGTATAGAACATAGAATACAAAATTTTGCGACTGGCAATCCAACTACAGAAACTGTCAATTTGTCAAATCAAGAAAAAAAATGAAGCTACGTCTCCGACGTGAAGTCAATTTTTGGATTATGTTGATAATATAATTACAGATTTCTCACAATTAGTTATTAGCTATTTATTATTAATGTGGAAAATAGTAGCTGTAATGTGTGTTATGTTATTTAATTGTATTTATCAGAATTCGTTATTTTTTGAGGTTACGATTTCGAAAAAGGTAAATAAAATAGGTTACTTACACCTTTTTCTGATTAGTTTTCTATTTTACCATAAGACTGATTGCATGCATTGATGAATAAATAATCGTAGGTAGTGTGAAAGTCATAAATTAACTTGGTTGATTCAATGGGGATTTTTAGTGCCATGTTGTAAGTGGGTTCGATTTTTTTCAATTGATTTCTTTTGCTAAAAATTTTTTGGTTTCTGCTTAAAATGTTACTAAAAGTGACTAGGTATTGTTCAATGTATTGTAAATTAAATCAAATTTCCATCAAATACGTAATATGTATTGTTAAATCTATTTTAAATATTATGGATGGTTTATCTACTATCTGACACAGGTACTTGCCTTTGTTCTCATTAAAGAAACAAAGACTGCAAACTTAAAATAACAAAAGACTAGGGACCAGGGGTTTTTCATTGTTGTATGGAGTTAGAAAAGATAAATTACAGAACACACAGTAACATCTTTACATTGTGTATAACAAAGTTAAATAGAAATAGAACTGTATAAAAAAGATGAGCTTGTTGCTAGATAATAACAGCCGCTCGGGTCGATCTTCAAGGTTAAGCAACGCTTGCCAACGTTGGTCTGTGGATGGGTGACCATCATAACATACAGAGTTTCCACCGTGCCTCGAGAAAACCACATGAAGCCATTGGTCCTGGCTGTCATTCTGGCAGCCAGTAAATCTGACTGCAGTCTTGCCATGAAGTACGGTGTTACCCAGTTAATGGGTTGTGGAGGTCTGGTAGGTAGCTGCTTCAAGTTAAGTGGTACTCAGCTAAATCTGGCTTGACTGGAAGCCAACCCCTATATAATTAACTCCGCCCCTAAGATGACCCACTGACCTAATAGGGAAAAGGCTAGGCAGATACTTAGACATCAGTAACAAACTAACAATATTTATAATCAGTAGTATTTAACACAAGGCACTAAATTGGGGTCAACTTCCAGTCAAACCGGATTAAGCTGAATACCAGTGTTTTACGTGGAACGGCTGCCTACCAGACCTCCACAACCCATTAATTGGGTAATATGGTACTTCTTGGCAAGACTGGAGTCAGATTTACTGTTCCTGACAATCTGTTACAAAGTAGCAAACTGCCAAAGATCTACAAATGACAACCGGGACCAACACTGCCTTGGCAAGCATTGCTTAATCTTAGAGATCAACCTGTGCGGCTGTTATTATTTAGCCACAAGCTCCTGATGTGTAAGTATGGTATATCAAACTTCTTTGTAATAGAAAATTCTAATATCTATGAGGTTTAAGTTCAACCAACCAGCTTTGTTTTTAGTTTTGTTATTAAAAGAGTCAATAAATGTATGGGCACATTTCTCTGGCCTGGCCTACCATGCCTTATTTTATCATGTGAACATTTTACACTTAATTTTTTTTTTTTCAGCGATAATGAGGAATTCAACTATAAGTATAAGCAGTGACAGCTGTGATGAAGACGACCTTCCATTGAAGACAGTCAAATTAAATGGATGTACAGGAGACCCAAATGCTTACGATAGTCTACAGAAGCACAGTATTCAAGCATGTGAATTCTGTGATCGAATCTCGAAAAATAGGTAAGATTACTACATAAATATTATTATTTTGTATCTGTCATGTTGATCTAGAGATTGCATGGTCTGCAACTGCGAATGAGGTCCTCTGGTCTTGAATATTTCTTGTTACGAACAAGCAAACCATCTTATGCCCAATGGGGTATTTTACTAAAAAAATCTAATTAGTCCGTCTGATAGATTTTCTAAAAATATTCGACACGTATTTTTTCTTTTTTCACGGAAACTAAAAATAAAGGAGATACAGCGAGTTGAAGACACGCGTGACTTCATTTCGCTTGGTAAAAATGTACCAAATTTACCAAGCGAAATGACGTCATGCGTGTCTTCAACTCGCTGTATCCTCTTTATTATTTGTTTACGTGAAAAAAGAAAAAGTATGTGACGAATATTTTTTGAAAATCTATCAGACGGACTAATTAGATTTTTTTAGTAAAATACCCTATTGTCTTCCATGGGGAATGCTGTATTAAGGTTTAAGTACTGTGCGATTTGAACATATTGTACAATAGCCATGCCAAATATCGACCATCAGGCAGTTGCCTACAAGACGAAACACCCACCTGATCCGCCCTTTTCAATGAAGGTTTGTAGGACTTTACACACCCTGTTCCGTACTCATTAACTGGGTAACGTCTTTTATAATGTGCACAGCAAAGGAGTGAAATTCTCTGCCTGCTTCTGTGTTTCACAAAGCTTACAACCCTAATCTCTAAAGTGAACAGGCTCCTTCTGGGTAAGCTCGCTCCATCGTAGATTTTGTCTCTGTCATCTTTGACCTAAAGTCTAGAGTCTAAAGTCAAGAGCAAACCCATCATAATAAAAAAAAATACATGCTATTTCTTGGCAACACTGGTGTTAGATATATCTGGCTTCTGACAATCCGTAACGACTGCCAAAGATCTCCAATGGACAGGCCGGGACCAACGGCTTATCATGCTTTCCGAGGCACGGAGGAGTTTCGGTTATGGAAGTCAGATACCCAGCACTAGTTTTCAGCTACTTTCGGCTCCGTCTGGTCTGACCTAAACAAGTGAATGCCCTCTATAAGCATAGCATAGCAACGCATAATCAGCCTTTAATGTTCCCACCTGCTGGGACACAGGCCTCCTCTCGGTGAGAGGGAGTGGGCTGTAATCCACCACTCAGGCCCAGTGCGGTGTTGCTAGATATCACCTGTCTTCGAATTTTTGGTTCTAGGACATGCCGGTTTTCTCACGATGTTTTCCTTCGCCGTTTTGAGAGTAGTGGTGATGAAATAATTTACACAAAGTAAAGCGCCTGTCTGTTTTCGAACCTACGACCTACAACTCGTAAGTCGCAGCCATTACCACCGGACCACCACTGCTCTCCTCATCCTCTGTAACGTCAAGGTGCAATCGCGAAAATTCTCGAGCATTTTAGCGAAATCTGAAATATACGTTTCCGTTTCAGTCTGCTCCGCGGAAGTGTAAATTGAATCTTAATCTATACTAATACTATAAATAAAAAAAATAAAAATAAAAAAAATGCCTTTATTCAGACAATTCTGAACTGTGCAAACTTAATTCTTGCTTTGTCGTTTAAAATTAACTCTTAATCTATTTATTCTCGTGGCTAAATAAAAACAGCTGCACGGGTCGATCTGTAAGGTTAAGCAACGCTTGCCAAGGTTGGTCTGTGGATGGGTGACCATCTTAACATACCGAGTTTCCTCCGAGCCTCGGAAAGCACGTTAAGCTGTTGGTCCCGGCTGTCATTAGTAGATCTTTGGCAGTCGTTTCGGATTGTCAGAAGCTAGTAAATCTGATTCCAGTCTTGCCAAGAAGTAGATACCGTGTTACCCAGTTAATGGGTTGTGGCGGTCTGGTAGGCAGCCGCTCCACGTAAAACACTGATATACAGCTGAATCCGGTTTGACTGGAAACCGACCCCAATATAGTTGGGAAAAGGCTAGGCAGATGAATCTATTTTTCCTATCTGTTTGCCTTTTGGCAAAGGCCTTTTTTATTTTTTCCCTTGCGAAGAAAATGCCTAACGCATACCACATCATCCGGGGAGACGACGTGGTTATGTGGGACTTGCACCCACTAAAAACTTCGCCTGTGCACCTACTTTCGCCTTGATGGATAGGTCGCGAGGACTGCTACGCATGACATTCGCGACCCATCCAGCGTGGCCTACTTCTGGGCTCCCTCTTCTATACCCGTTCGAGCTCTCTCTTCTTTCAGCGATGTCCGGGTGCACTGGGACATCACCACGACTCCAGGGACCTTACAGCGTGGACGATAGAGTCCCCGATCTATCGTCCGCTGGCCTCTCCTATGGCGGCATCAAGTCGGCATTTCGCCGCCTGCGCCGTCCCGTCCTTCTGTGGCGAATCGGGTCAGCAAGAGAGTCTTCCTCCCTGACCCGCTCCGCCGCTTCCTTCTGCGAGATTACGTCTTCGCAGTTATGGAATCGTCCAGACCGGATATGCGCATTTCAGCGCACTTTGTGGGTCTAGAGATCTTGACATCTTCAGCGAAAATTTCCCTTAGCTTTTCCGCAATAAGGTCTGCTCCTTTGGTACCCTCAGTTCCCGGAAACTCCAGCAGACGCGCCCCCGTCGCTGCCTGACGGAACCTGATGTCGGTGATACCCAGGTCTGCGAGGTTCACGCTTTCCTTGGCCCTCGACAATACCCCCGCATATGTCAGCCCCCTCTGCGCTGCTTCAGGCTGCAGTGTCAAAACTACTGCAGCCGACCTAGGTGCGCGAAGCTTCCGTTTCCTCTTTTTGCCAGGACCGGATCCAGCCCCAGCTCCTGTTGTGGATACCTCAGTATTAGGTACTGGAGCCTTTTTCTTTTTCCCGCCTCTCTTCCGTTTCCCTTTCACAGCGGTCAGACAGATGTCGAAGGCGTAGGGTTGAGTGGGGTCTGCGTGTTTACCACAAAACTACTAGGTGGCGAGGCACCCGGCTGCGTCTCGGCCGCTTGAGACATCACTTGGGAGGCTGCCTGGAATGCTTCCTGAGATGCCATAGAGGGTTTTTTAGGCCTTCAGCTAGTATGGGCAGCTTTTTTGACGTCCGCCGCTAGTGGTGGACGGTTACTCTTTGCCGGAAGGAGGCGGTCCTCAATCCCAGCGAACCGGGCGTCCATCATTTTCCCGATTTGGGAAACAGCAGCTCGCAATAACTCATCTGACGAGGGGTTCTGCACGATCGAAGAGCTCACGGAATGTGGCTGTGGCTGCGGCAGGTCAATTCGTTGCCTTCCCATGGAGCGGACTTCTTCCCGAAGATCCTCCATTTCTTTACGGAGGGCTCCCACCTCTTTGCGCAACCGGTCGTTTTCCAGTTGCAGCCTCCGAGTCTCTTCCGAGGAACTTCTACTAGCAAGCTCCTCTATCGCCAGTCTGACGCGCTCTGCTGCCTCTTTAATGGCTCTTTGACACGTTCCCTTCATATTTTTTGACGTCCTAGTAGTATCCAGAACCACCTGGATATCGTGAAGGGCCTCTTTCTCCAGGGCCTCCGCTGAGCCAGCAGAGCTCTCTACATTTGCGGAGGCAGGAGTGGTTTGGGTGCCGGCTTGCACATCCATTCCTTCCGTTTCACTCGCTTCGTTGTACGATTGGCATGTCGGCGGCACGCTCTGACTGTCCGACTCACTGTCTTCGGTGCATGGAGCACTGGAGCCAAGCGGCGGGCGAGGTCTAGTAAACTGACCTTTCCTATTACGTGGGGGACCTCCCCCTCGAGCAGTCCTCGCCTTCAAGGGCACTTTGGAAGGCGGCAACAGCTCCTCATCCATTGCTGTATCCCGTTGCCTTTTATGACCGTCACGCCTTCCAGAAATGGAGGGTTGTATGTCAGCCAGCAGCACTACTGACTGCCTTTCACTTGGTGCGCACTGCACCGACATCTCCTCTATCGGCTTGGAGCCGGAGGGTTCATGGTCATCATTTTGTGATTTCATCGTTGTCCGTTTATCGCGCGTATGGTTGTCGTTGGTGTCCGAAGGGACAGATGGAAGACGTTTGTTGCCCACCCCAGAGTACGAAGGGCGGTCGGGACCCACCTGGGGACGTTTTTCGCAAAAGTCTCTATGCATAGTTTCCTTTTAAGGGTGAGGTCCCTATGACTCCCTGCCTTACGTATTTTTTTTTTTTTTTTTTCTTTTTCTTTTTCCTCCCCCTTTAACAGGGTCCCCCTCTCTACTTGTTCACTGCTCTCACAGTTACGTCTGATGAACATAAAGCAGCGAGCAAGATACCATCCAATGAAACGCACACCGTCCGAAAACCTGAAAATTTGTTCAGGTCTCCGGACGGTGTGCCCCTCGCGTGTCTCTCTTAGTCTGGTCTCTCACTTGGACCTTTCCGGCATGAGTAACTCTACCGGCAAAGCTCCAAGATCATTGAGACGCACAAGCCCCACCACGACGACAACGTGGAGACACCCTCGGTGGGGAGACACCCTCGGTGGGGGGACACCCTCGGTGGGGGGTCGCTGTACTTTTCCATGTATTTGTTTTGCCTACTGCCTTCTTAATTTCGTCTGCCCATCTTCTAAATGGTCTCCCTCTTTTGCGATTGCCATCCCTCGGGTACCACTCTGTTATTGGTACTCCCCTCCGAAGACCGCAGGTCGATAGTGGATGAGTCGTCCATGCATCTTGAGCTGCTTGCCAAGCCATTTGGAGGTTGATTCCAGTGAGTCGGAACCGGAAGTCGCAGAGTTCACGGTAAGTCGGAACTGTATGCGTTGCCCCAGTGAGTCGGGGTGATGATAAAGGCTGAGGATGATGACCAGGAATGCGCGGCTGCTGCATGCTGGTGGTCAGGATACCGATAGAAGCCGTGGCTACTGGCTGGCTGTATGACTCGCTGCTCGAGAGCTTGAGGTCATGATGAGGAGAAGTGATGATGACTTCACGCTGAAGTAGTTGCACGAAGGCTGCGTTGACGTTCTTTGTCGAGGGTCACCAGTTTAGAGGTAGCGGTACAGAGAGTAAAGTCCCGCATACCCCCATTGAAAAGGGAGGATCCTCCAACCAGGCGGCTGTTGTGCCTGGCGGGCTACTGCCCATTAGTTGATATTGGGCTGATGTATATGTTCAAATCGCACGGTAAACTCTGCATGCGCGATGCAGGATTTCAACGTTGTAGTTCGCTGCTAGTCGGATAGATGGCGTCGCGGTTCTTTTTGTTGCGACGTAGATTTGCTCCGTTGGTTTTTCTTGTGTGGCGGCATTGATGCCGCTACACTCTACTCCATTTGTCCTTTCCTCTAATCGTATGATACAAATACTATACTTTGATAATAAAGCTGAAGAGTTTGTTTGAACGCTTTAATCTCTGGATTTATCAGTCGGATTTCGGAAATTATTTATGTATATCAATAATATACAACAAGAATTTCCGAAATCCGACTACCACATTCTTGAAGATGGCCCAGAACGGGACAAAACGGGAAAAAGTTTATCATTCTATCGAAATTCGCTATATTAGCTTTTATTTGAAAAGCTTTATCTCGGAAACTATTGGGTCTACAGAGACGGAAGGCGCAAATACAGAATTTATGAGGATTTTGTTAATAAAATGGTAAAAAAGTATAAAATAAAGGCCATTGTAACGTTTTTATTCAGTATTTTTTCAGTTACTATCGATTTTTTAACAAAAATAATGTATTAAAGTAACGTGAAACGGAACCTATGTAAAAACAACTATCAGCGTTTAGTGACGTCACTGCTGTTATTACAACGAAAAGGCAACCTTATGTCTTTGAGTTAGGACAGTTCATGACAAGTGTCAGACAGGAGTGACTCAACTTGCTTTTTCGGGTAAAATGTCAAACTATCAGTTTAAAACCGCAATTTTGAAAAGCAATTAAAGCGCTTTTTTTTTTTTAATTAATGTTTGTTCTATTATACATATACTTAATTGTTTAAAATAGAAGCAAGATGAAATACTGCATGTTCCTTATTCTAGTCTATGAAAGTGAGAAGAATACTATCAAAACCTCGTCTTTTAGGGTTATAATTCTGAAAAAAAAAAAACTAATTTTCGCGGTTTTTTTTCGGTTTTTGACAAAGCAGTCATACTAGTACTACCTTTTGCCGGCAACTTCGTACCCGCATATCCCGTTTTTTCCCGTTCCCATGGGAATTTTGTGTAATCCTCCCCCCTATAAAGTGTTGGAAAACTACATGCCACTTTTCAGTTTTCTACGAAAAGTAGCTTCGGCTGTGCGTTGTCTGTCAATCGCTCTCATCATCATCATCATCTGCCTAGCCTTTTCCCAACTATATTGGGGTCGGCTTCCAGTCGAACCGGATTCAGCTGAAACCCAGTGTTTTACATGGAGCGGCTGCCTACCAGACCTCTGCAACCATTAACAGTACATAACACGGTACTTCTTGGCAAGACTGGAGTCAGATTTACTGGCTTCTGACAATCCGTAACGACTGCCACAGATCTACAAATGACAGCCGGGACCAACGGCTTAGCGTTTTGTCCGAGGCACGGAGGAAACTCGGTATATTAAGATGGTCACCCATCCACAGACCAACCTTGGCAAGCGTAGCTTAACCTTAAAGATCGACCCATGCGGCTGTTATTATTATCTGTCAGTCACTCTGTAAGGGAAATTTTTATAGATACTACATTTTTTTACTCTTTCTGGGTAAGCTCGCTCTATCGTAGACTTTGTCTCTGTCATCTCTGACCTAGACTAGAGTCAGGAGCAAACCACAAATAAAAAAACATACTACTTATTTTCTGTCACTTATCAGTCGCTTAACCATATTCTACTATCAAATCGTCTCTTCCACAGATACTCCAGCCTCATTCATAATGTTAACCATATAATCATACCGCTACTCAAACAGACGGTTTTCCAATGTCCCATCTGCCTGCACAGCTTCACCAGTCAGAAGGAATTGAGGAGTCATAACATCAAGAAGCATCCAGAGGTAGCGGCTGCTCAGAAACCACTAGTCAATGAGACCCGTCATATAGAGGTCAGTTATAATTTAGCTTTTAACGTGGATGCGCCAGGGTAGCTCGCGAAATTAATTTTTGAAATTTGCCGGTCAGTGTGAAGCTGTATGTTGAACAAAATACGATTCGCGGCCGTGACGCGTATCTAAAGAATAGGGAAAATGCATGCGATTTTTTTATTTACAAAACGCAATATTATTAGCTCTAGTAAACAATCATGAAATTATTCTTTAAATACCTTCATCGCCGATGAAGTTATAAAGCTTCAAAGATTACAATAAGAAAGAGAAGTCCGATGTAAACTTTGACGTCATCGTCTATGACGCCTGTACAGCTGCCATAGAAAACAGCGTTTTCGCGAGAGGGACAGATATATTTGTTTAAAATAATTATATCTCCTTCGTTTTTCCAGTAATTATGATTCTATTTTCACAGTTAGTATTCTATTTTTGTATATTTTTAGATAAACTGTTTAGATGATAAATAAGTTTTTCATGCATATACCCTATTATAACCATTTTAATCATCAATATAGCCCTCTAAGTTCATGAAGCCATATAGAATGACTTTTTCATGAAATAACTATTCTTCAGGGCTTCATACTGACCGGCAAATTGCAAAAACCAAAAAAAAACATTTGATTTTCGCGGGCTACCCTGGCGCTTCCACCTTAAACCGTTTGCGCACTCAGTGGGTCTAATAAGGCCACTAGTAGAATCAGCCAGCAATAGGGAAGATGCAAATACAGAATTTAAGAGAATTTTGTCAGTAAAATGATAAAAAATTATAAAATAAAGACCATTGCAACGTTTTTATTTTGGTTAGTATCGATTTTTAACAAAAATAATGAATTAAAGTAACGTGAAACGGAACGTATTTAAAAATAACAATCAGCGTTTGGTGACGTATCTGCTGTTATGCCAACGAAAAGGCACCCTTATGTCTTTGAGTTCTTGACCAGTGATAGACACGAGTGACGTCATCGTTCGTTTTCGAGCGAACCTTTAAACTGTCGGTTTCAAAACGCAATTTTGGCAATAAATAAAAGCGTTTTCATTTCTTATTTATGTGATGGTCTATTCTAGATGGAGTTCTTTAAAATTAAAGCAAAAATGGAAATATTGCATGTTCCCTATTCAAACTTCCTGAAGCTGTCAAATTTTCCCAATCAACCTTAAACCTAATGCTTTAGCGATAAAGTTGAAAATGAAATTTGTAGTATAATACATAATATGATTCTACTGAAGTGGCCTTTTTATACCGGCAGGTAGACCAAAAATAAAAAAAGGTAGGACGCTGCAAACACAACTTGTGGTAGACGGTGAATGTTCGTGTTATGGTCGACGGCGAGGAGTGGTTTCCTTCTGCGAAATAGTTATCGCGCAAATAGTATCGGAGGAGGGCATACGCTGCCCTCTTCCGGTCCCCCTAACTGGGTCAAGGGGCGGCGGTCCTGGGGATGGCCGTCGCCCCCCATTCATACGAACCCGAGGTGGCGGCGCGGAGTGTTCCCGTGCGCCCCTCTTTGACGTCGCAGGGGGAGTCAAACACCTCACTCTCCCCGCTGACCCGAGGTAGTCCGCTGAGGCGGGCCGATCAGGGATCACGGATAGCCAATTAAGTTCTCGCTTTCCCCGGCGTTGGTGAGAGATGGAACACCGGGGTGGTTTTAGTCAGTGAGAGTCTGACACTCCTTTCTGCTTTACTCAAAGCAGGAGGAGTCATTTGATGATTTCCCAACCTTAAAAAAAAATAAAATAAAAAAGGTCGATTGCGTGTTAAGCCTCCACCACACTACTCGCGAAGTTACTTCGACGAAGTACTCTACGAAGTTGACCGAAGTCTGAAGTACGTGACTACACACTCGTGCAACCTCGCGAGGAGCTCCGTCGCCCGCACGATAGGCATCATGATAACGTTAAAGTGGCAGCTGCCGTTTCAATTTGTACTCTCGCGTAGTATAAATACGTGTTATAGCGCGGGAAAAATTAATTCGAGTAGGCTGTGGTCTATTACTCTGTGGTTGCACCGCGACGCAGCTATCGCGCGCTGCCCCCCTCCGCCGCCCCCGGCCGAGCCGCGGGGGCGCGTGCGGCGTGGAGAGAGCGCCCCGTATCGTCATCTCGGACGGACGCTATTTCGAATCCTCCGCGACTGCGCTGTGACGCCATTTTGTTTCATGTTAATATTTGTGATTCGAGTCTCAATTATTATTGTCGGATATATGTAACCTTGTAAAACCGTTATACAATAGAGTTTTAATGTACCATCATTAAAGTGTGTATTTATTACGACTCAAAGCGAACTGAAGTGAGCCGAGTAGTGTAGTAAGACGCTTCGAGTCACTTCGAGTCCTTTGACTCGTGCGCAAGAGGCGAAGTTGCACGAAGCGAAGCGAAGTGCCCCTCTACACTATCGTATTCGCTCACTTTCGATCAACTTCGCGAGTAGTGTAGTGGAGGCTTTATATTTAAAAAGAAAAGCGCAGAAGGCATTAGGAGGTACACGGATGGGTTTTAGTCAATAAGAGCTTCCGTTCTGCTCCGCACAGAGGGGAAGGAGTCATTTGATGATTTCCCATCGAAAAATGTGAAAGGGATAATAAAAAATGTTTATATTTAGTCTGTCAGATTATTGAAAAATATTGGACGCGTATTTTTTGCTTTATCTAATCAATAAAACCGGCCAAGTGCGAGTCGGACTCTCACACGAAGGGTTCCGTACCATAAACCTTAATTTTTAATATTTGTTGTTATAGCGGCAATAGAAATACACAATCTGTGAAAATTTCAGCTGTCTACCTATTACTGTTCTTGAGATAAGGCCCGCTGACAGACAGACGGACGGACGGACGGACGGCGGAGGCTTAGTAATAAGGTTCCGTTGGTTACCCTTTGGGTACGTAAGCCTAAAAAAATTACGAAGATAAAACGCTTCAAAGATCAGGGAGTGGGGGCTTGTGACGTCACTACTGGGTAAAACGTGCACTGAATTGTGACGTCACACGAGTTTTCAACGCCCTGTATTGTCTTAGTTTTGTGTTTACGTGAAAAACGTAAAATACGTGTCCAACGTTTTTTGGAAATCTATCTGACGGACAAATTCGATTTTTTTAACCATATACCGTATAACTATTTTGACATAATTTTTAAAAAGACAATTTTTCAGTTCCAACCCAAGATTTTCTGTTTGAACGTAATGTTATTAACTTTTCAGGAATCAACAACGCAGATGCCAATAGAGGAATCTAACGTCATAACAGTCGGTTCAAAAGCGAGTGGAACGAAAACGGAACCAATAAAAAACCGCCTGATTTTTGAAGATGACGATTTAATCTTCTTAGATTGTACCAGCGACCAGCTGCTTAACGACCTGACCACAGATTGTAAGGTCAATCTCGAAGTGTTTGACACACCCTGGATGAATGGTGACAGGGATGAGTTCAGTGGAAAAAGTGTACATTATGATGAGCTGGTCAAACCTGGGTTTTACAGATGCAAGAAGTGCGGCAAGGGGTTTCCTGTTAGGTGAGAACTTGATTATAATACAACTTCGTCTGCTCCGCTCTTTTTGGTCTTAGCGTGATGATATCCCAACTAACACTAAAGCGTTAAAAAAACCTATATAAGACTCCTATATTAGTTCCATTTGAGTATAAAAGTGTTAACGCATACCTGTGCAACTGAGTTAGAGCATGCTCTAACTCACTTATAACCACGAAAGAGGCCCACAGTTTTACAGGTAAAAGTTATAGAAAGCCTATAGTACGGTGTCACAAAGATACTAAAGCTGCACAAGAGCGCTTATTCATCGTCAGCTACTACTTTAATCTGTATTACCGTTGTAAAATAGAGTTGGTAAACGCTACAGGTTGTATAAATCCTATAGTAAGGTGTCAAAAAGATCTTAAAACTGCACAAGAGCGTTTATTCATCGTCAGCTACTACTTTAAGCGGTATTATAGCGTTAGTGAGCACTACAGGTGGTAATAAGCGCACGTCAAGATTGAAAAAGCCTGTAACCTTACTAAAAATAAATCTGTTCGTAGTGGAAGAGTTATGTCATCCATTATTCAACACAACAAAATCATATTATGGAATATTAAGTTATTTAAGTATGTGAAGTGAAAAATTACTGCCCTTATGATTTCACGGTAAATGTATACCATGTTTCTCATCTCAATTTTAACGGGCCTAGGATTTATTAAAGATTTAAAAGAAAAATTATGATAATAAAATAGGTACCTCAAGCTAAACATTATCATTCATTCCTGCTTTCTGAGCAGTGGTATGTAAAATTAAGTGGCATTCATGGAATGCTTCAAATAATGTAAGAAATTTTGTTTATTGTAGTCAAATGTTGAATAACTCGAAATAATATTAATTTTTAGGTTACCAAAACAATGGCGAACTTTACAAAAGTGAGGTTAGTGTTAATAACGACCCATACTTGCGTTGTTTGACACCAATACCTTTAGAACGTCTGTAAAAGAGTACTGCCTAACACAATAAGCTTTAGGTAACCCCTTTATTACAGGTTAAACCTAGATAGATGAGTTGTTTGACACCTTTAGTTTCTCGTGTTACTAAACTCTCGATAAACTCTATTTTATAGTCTATGCCTGCGATAACAGTCAATGTAGCACCTTAAGTGGTATAAAAGGACGAGGTGTCGGCGAACACTTTTATAAAGACTTGGGTGTCACAAAAAGGTTAAAGCTATAACGTATTAAGTATACTTGCTGCTACTAGCGCCATTATACCTCTCAAACCTGTATGACGTCGTCCATTAAAGCTTTAGTGCTGCGATTGGAGCTAAAACTTGTTTGTTAACTCCTCTATATCGCCTTTAGCAATAACTGAGATAATTATAACCCTGTTATATTACTTCAAGTCATAAAAAAGCCTGTCACTGACACCAAAATGTTATTTGGGATATACCGGGTGCCATTTTAGTCGTCTTGCAAAGGCAACTTAATGTCATCATCATCATCTGCCTAGCCAACTATATTGAGGTCGGCTTCCAGCCAAACAGGATCCAGCTGAATACCAGTGTTTTACGCGGAGCGGCTGCCTACCAGACCTCCACAACCCATTAACTGGGTAACACGGTACTTCATGGCAAGACCAGAATCAGATTTTACTGGCTTCTGACTATCCGTACCGACTGCCAAAGATCTATAAATGACAGCCGGGACCAACGGCTTAACGTGCTTTCCGATGCACGGAGGAAACTCGGTATGTTAAGACGGTCACCCATCCACAGACCAACCTTGGCAAGCGTTGCTTAACCTTGAAGATCGACCGTGCGGCTGTTATTATCTAGCCACGAGCTTCTCAATCATCATCTAGAGTAGCTATTTCGAATTTTTTCTTTGAAACATACTTGACAGTGACATATTGATTAATTTAATTAAATAATAACATTTATTTATTTTTTCAGGTACGACGCAATAATACACGAATCATCACATATTATACTAAAGAATAGCCAAGTCAGCCTGTGCGTTATATGCAAACAATACCTTGTTGGCGGACGCCATGATTTAAGACATCACTACCTAACTTTCCACAAAGAGAAAAACCAACTCACAGAGACTGAAAACATCCCAAAGTTATTATTCGAAGAGAATATTGAAGAAAAAAAGCCATTTGACTCTAAAATTTTAAGCTTATGTGACTTATGTTTCTCGTTCTGTCGAAATAAGTCATCAATGAATTATGAGTGCATAAAAACAAAGTCTAAAATAGGAAAAAGATATGAATGTGAGAAATGCGGGCAGTTGTTCTTTGAAATTAATCTTGTGAAGAGGTCGTTGCAGAGGCGAGCACTGTATGGGACGCATTCGCAAAAGAAAAAGAAAAAGACTAACGAGGATCGTTTGAAAACTATAGCTAATAGGTTTAAAATGATGAAACACTGAATTTTGTTTTATTTATCTATCTACCCTCAAAGTCAAAACGTTTATTTCGATAGGGAACATGCATGCATTATATATATTTATATTTGCAAAACGAAATACTTATTAGCCCTGGTAAACAATCACGAAATTATTTTTTAAATACCTCCATCAGCGATGAAGTTATAATGCTTCGAAGGTTACAATTAAAAAGAGAAGTCCGATATGAGCTTTGACGTCAAAGTCCGTGACGCCTGTACAACTGCCATAGAAAACAGCGTTTTCGCGAGAGGGTCAGATATATATTTGTTTAGAATAATAATTATATCTCGTTGGGTTTTTGAGTAATTTCTTGTTTCACTGTTAGTATTTTATTTAAGTTAATTTTTTAGATAAACTGTGTGGATAATAAATTTTTTTTTCATGCATATTTCATGCATATGCACACTTTTGAACGTCATCATTTACACTAAAAATAAATTATATAAAAATAATAAATTGACTCTACTGTCCATTCTGAAATGTTGATAGATTCAAGAAGAACGGCCAAGAAACTTCATAGTTACTCTTCTTACCCGACTGCGAAAGATGACACTTGGTATATTAAAATAATAAAAAAAACAAGATGGCCGACTTTTGGCGCCATATTAATTGAATTAATTTATAATTTTCAAAACCTATCAAGTGGTTATCAAGATTATAAAGGGCTCGAGAAGACGATTCCAGAAATTTAACTCACTATAAAATAGGAAAAAAAAAAATTGACTGAAACTGATGCAGTTCAATCACTGATCTGATGCCACCAACTGCATCAGACTGCTTGAAAAGCGACTTGTTTCCAACTTTTATGTTGTTTTTAGCGGTCGGGTTTTTTGACAGTTTTCAAATTAATGTTTTACAAGGACCATGCACTTAGAGTATACCTACAACTTGTAAGGAAAAAAGTATTACCAGCAGAGGTATTCATCTTCTAAATAAGTACATGGTAAGTACTCAGATATTTACAAATATTGGAACCATTAAATTAACTGTGAGTGAACAAAAAAATATCATCATCTGCCTAGCCTTTTCCCAACTATATTGGGGTCGGCTTCCAGTCAAGCCGGATTTAGCTGAATACCAGTGTTTTACGCGGAGCGGCTGCCTACCAGACCTCTACAATCCATTAACTGGGTAGGTAACACTGTACTTCATGGCAAGACTTATGTGATGGAATAGATGTCACTATAACGTCAGTTGTTCAGTTAGCATGTGATGGAATAGATGTCACTATAACGTCAGTTGTTCAGTTAGCATGTGATGGAATAGATGTCACTATAACGTCAGTTGTTCAGTTAGCATGTGATGGAATAGATGTCACTATAACGTCAGTTGTTCAGTTAGCATGTGACGGAATAGATGTCACTATAACGTCAGTTGTTCAGTTATTATGTGATGGAATAGATGTCACTATAACGTCAGTTGTTCAGTTAGCATGTGATGGAATAGATGTCACTATAACGTCAGTTGTTCAGTTAGCATGTGACGGAATAGATGTCACTATGACGTCAGTTGTTCAGTTAGCATGTGATGGAATAGATGTCGCTTTACATCAGTTGTTCAGTTATCATGTGACGGAATAGATGTCACTATAACGTTAGTTGTTCCGTTAGCATGTAACGGAATAAATGTCACTATAATGTCAGTTGTTCAGTTAGCATGTGATGGAATAGATGTCACTATAACGTCAGTTGTTCAGTTAGCATGTGACGGAATAGATGTCACTATAACGTCAGTTGTTCAGTTAGCATGTGATGGAATAAATGTCACTATAACGTCAATTGTTCAGTTAGCATGTGATGGAATAGATGTCGCTTTACATCAGTTGTTCAGTTATCATGTGACGGAATAGATGTCACTATAAAGTTAGTTGTTCCGTTAGCATGTAACGGAATAGATGTCACTATAACGTCAGTTGTTCAGTTAGCATGTGATGGAATAAATGTCACTATAACGTCGGTTGTTCAGTTAGCATGTGATGGAATAGATGTCGCTTTACATCAGTTGTACTGTTATCATGTGACGGAATAGATGTCACTATAACGTTAGTTGTTCCGTTAGCATGTAACGGAATAAATGTCACTATAACGTCAGTTGTTCAGTTAGCATGTGATGGAATAGATGTCGCTTTACATCAGTTGTTCAGTTATCATGTGACGGAATAGATGTCACTATAACGTTAGTTGTTCCGTTAGCATGTAACGGAATAGATGTCACTATAACGTCAGGTGTTCAGTTAGAAAGTGATGAAATAGATGTCACTATAACGTCAGTTGTTCAGTTAGAATGTGATGGAATAGATGGCACTATAACGTCAGTTGTTCAGTTAGAATGTGACGGAATAGATGTCACTATAACATCAGTTGATCAGTTAGCATGTGATGGAATAGATGTCACTATAACGTCAGTTGTTCAGTTAGCATGTGATGGAATAGATGTCACTGTAACGTCAGTTGTTTAGTTAGCATGTGGTGGAATAGATGTCACTATAACGTCAGTTGTTCATTTAGCATGTGATGGAATAGATGTCACTATGACGTCAGTTGTTCATTTAGCATGTGGTGGAATAGATGTCAATATAACGTCAGTTGTTCAGTTAGCATGTGACGGAATAGATGTCACTATAACGTCAGTTGTTCAGTTAGCATGTGGCGGAATAGATGTCGCTTTACGTCAGTTGTTCAGTTAGAATATGCTACATCATCACGCTTATATTACTTACTGGCTAAATAAAAATTAAAATGACCAATTTTTGGCGCCATATTATGCCTTACAATTTTTTTCATTTTCTAAACCTATCAAGTGGGATATCAAAAAAAAGGGCTCGAAGAGACAATCCCAAAAATGTGGCTCACTTAAATGTAGGAAATAAAAAATTGACTTTGTTAAAAAACCCGTCCGCTAAAAACGACTAAAAAGTTCAGAACAAGTCGCTTTTCAAGCAGTCTGATGCAGTTGGTGGCATCAGATCAGTCATTGAACGTCGGGTTTTTTTATTTTAAATATGACATCACCAACTGCCTAACCTTTTCTCAATTACATTAGGGTCAGCTTCCACTTACTCGGGTTCAGCTGAATACCAGTATTTTATGTGTAAGGACTGCGTATCTGACCTCCAGAACTTAGTAACTGGGTTCCATGGTATTGCTTAGCAAGACTGAAGTCAAATTTTCTGGCTTCTGACATACGTCAAGACTGCCCAAGATCTACAAATGACAGCCAGAACCCGTGCGGCTGTTATACAAAGTCAAAAACGTTTATTTCAATTAGGTCATTAAACGGCACTTTTGAACGTCATCATTACATTTAAAATAACATAGTGACTCTACTGTCCATTCGGAAGGGTAGATTCTTATGGAGAAGAACGGACAAGAAACTCCATAGTTACTCTTTTCAAATCAATGTTTTACATGTGCTGTGGTATACAAAACTTCTGTTAATACTCGTATATGTGAGGACCATGAACCTAGAGTATGCAGAGGTAGACTTATTATTTTTTTAAATAAGTACATGGTACTCACATATTTACAAATATTGGAACCATTAATTAGCAGAGTGTGAGTGAACAGAAAAATAAAAACCCAAAAATGAAAAAGTAGGTACAAAAGTAAATTCATAAACCAACCAGTTTGATCTTGATTTGACAATCAATGGTGGAGACATTGATTATCCTATGGAGCAGGACCAGCATGTTTCC
The DNA here is from genome assembly GCA_950371165.1 of Lacanobia oleracea. Taxonomy (NCBI): domain Eukaryota; kingdom Metazoa; phylum Arthropoda; class Insecta; order Lepidoptera; family Noctuidae; genus Lacanobia; species Lacanobia oleracea. The sequence continues at coordinate 10,897,647 of OX493415.1, read as the reverse complement.
AAGCATTCTTATCCTGAATGTAATCTTCTAATTTGTAATATGCTTGTTTACAAAGTGTGTTTTTAATGTAAGTTTTAAATTTTCTTTCATTTAGTTCTAATATGTCACAAGGTATTTTATTGTAACATTTAACACAGTACCCCATGAAAGATGTGTGTACTTTAGCTAATCTACAAAAACGGTTGATGTAATTTATCTTTATTTCTAGTATTACTAACTTTCACTAACTTTACTAAAAAGATGACGATTTTTCCGTACATACATAATATTTTCATATATGAATTGGCAAGGGACTGTCATAATATTAATCTTTTTAAAAAGTTCCCTTAGAGAATCGCGACGACGCAGATTATAAATGGCTCTGACAGCTCTCTTTTGTAAAATAAATATGGATTCAATGTCAGCAGCCCGACTCCACAGCAAAATACCGTACGAAATAATGCTGTGGAAGTAGCTAAAATAGACCAAACGTGCGGTTTCTACGTCTGTTAGCTGTCTTATCTTCCTAACAGCATAAGCGGCTGAGCTTAAACGCCCCGCTATATGAGGTTTGTAATTTCTCGTCTAAAGTGATTCCCAGGAAAACCGTGTGATTTTTAAACTCCAGTTTTTCTTCATTCAATTTTATGTCACGTTCGCTACTTCTAACATTTGGTAAAGTAAATCTAACACATTTGTTTTTTTTTTTTTCATTTAATAACAAGTTGTTTGCCGTAAACCAATTTTGGACCTGAAGAATAGAGTTATTGACGACGTCAAGATTTTGGGACCGTCGCTCTATTTTAAATATCAATGATGTGTCATCCGCAAATAACACCATCTTTGGGTGATTTTGAAATAATTGGGGCAAATCATTTATGTACACTAGAAAAAGGAATGGACCCAATATTGAGCCTTGCGGAACGCCCATTGTCATCTCAGACCCTAGTGAGTTTACACCGTTTACCTGAACTTTAACCTGTCTGTCCGTCAAGTATGACCTAAGTAACTCAAGGGCTGTATTTCTAATCCCATAGTGCTCAAGTTTCAACAAAAGTGTTTCATGGTTAACGCAATCGAACGCCTTCGAAAGGTCACAGAATATTCCAATAGCGTCTTGCGATTCTTCCCAGGTGGTAAAGATATTCTTTATGAGGGTAACACCGGCGTCGGTTGTACAACGCCCTTTGGTGAAACCGTATTGTTGTTCATGAAAGATGGAGTTTTTATTAAAGTGTAGTAACATCTGATTAAGCATTAACTTTTCAAACACCTTACTCATGACTGGCAGAATTGACACAGGCCTATAATTATTGGGTTCTTGACTATCAGCCGATTTGAACAACGGAACTACTTACTTACTTACTTTACTGTGTTTCATAAGATCCGGAAATACTCCTCGGTCTGCACTAGTGTTAAATATGACAGCTAAGTAGGGGGCAATAGTTTCAATAACAGATCTACAGACTTTGACAGACCAAAGATCTTCTGTTGATTTAATCTTAAGATCTTTAAAAGCTTTTATAATGGCCTGGGGGTTTATATGTTGAAACTTAAATTCGGATGGACATACCTTCACATTCTTTCTAAGTAAGGCAGCAGAGAGCGCGGGTGACGAATTGAGAGATTCTGTAGTTTTAAGAGGAATATTAGCAAATAAATTTTCAAATTCCTTAGCTACCTCTGCATCTGAGTTTATTGGGCCATGTACAGTATTTAGATTAAATTTAGTTTCACGTTGTTTCTTCCTACCTGTTTCATTATTTATTATTTTCCAGGTAGTTTTTATTTTGTCGTCAGCTGATTTTATTACCAATATGCAAGGCTTTTGCTGTTTTACATACAATTTTATATGTTTTTGAATACTTCGCAACATACTTCTGAAAGCTTGCATTATTCATATATTGCTTTTGGCTATAAAGTTCATATAGTTTTTCCCTGCTTATGCGAATACCTGGAGTGGCCCAGTCGCTAAATAAGAACTTAGTGTAAATACTTTTAGACTTTAGAGGAAAAGTGTCATTAAATTGCGTGTTTAATAATGAAAAAAACTCGGCGTAGAACTCATTTGGGTCATCCATGTTATCAAAGTTATGATCAACTAATTTGCTAGCTAAATTGTTATTTAGTTTCTCTAATTTTTTATCTGTAATAAGTCTAAATTTTATTTGAATTTTTTGTAGGGGTATGTATGTGCAAAACGTTATTGTTTGCCCGCTGTGATCTGATGGCATCTTATTTACAATTTCTTTATATAAGTAATCACAGTTACAAAATATGTTGTCTATACAAGTGGCAGTAGACTCTGTCACTCGCGTTGGTTCCATAAATACATTTGACTGATTAAATGATTTAAAAAGACTCAATAACCTGATACTATTCGAATTTCTCTCTATCAAGTTAATATTAAAGTCGCCACATATAATTATCGATTTACTAGTAGACAACATCTTGCATTACAGAATCAAACACAGATAGATTCTGGTAACTTGGAGGTCTGTAAACGCATACCACAACATGCCTATCAAGCTCAACACAAGACAATTCAATGGTGTGTTCAACTGACAATTTCACAATATCCTTTCTTTCTTTACATTTAATTGAAGTTTTAACTAGTATTAATGAACCACCATGTATCATATTTTGACGGCTGAAATGGCTGCCTACACAATAATTTTCATAATTAATGGAAATAACTTGGTGGTCTTTTAACCAATGTTCTGTTAAACAAACTACATCAAACTTGGTTTTTTCTAAAAACAATCCTATTTCCAACAATTTAGAAGAGCAACCTTGAATATTTTGATTAAATAATTTTAGGGTGTGTTGCCCTCCTTTAGGTTTCTTACATTTAACTATATTGCCAGAAGATACCGTGTTATTATTCACTAATAATAGTTGGTTATTTAAAAGGGTAGCTTCCGTTGTCTCGCAGTTTAGTTTAAAGAGTTATCCGAAGTAATCTCCACTGCCACAAATGAGGAGTCTGAAATGCATGTGTGTGTTCCATCAGGAAGAGAACACTCAATCTGATTGCTAGTGGCCTCTACAGTAGGTTAAAAGAAGACCTACCGAGAATCACTACAAAAAAAAAACCGTCAACCATTTCTCGTTCTTAAAAAATTCAAATAAAACCAGCCAAGTGCGAGTCAGACTCTCACACGAAGGGTTCCATACCATAAACCTAAAAAAAAACACGTTTCTTGTATGGGAGCCCCCTTTTATTTCATTTTGGTTGCCTTTACAGCGGCAATAGAATTACACACTTTGTGAAAATTTCAACAGTCTACCTAATACGGTTTTTGAGATACAGCTCACTGACAGACAGATGGATGAGGAACCCTATCACTAAGCCTAACGACACTTGTTCAGGCCGGTGTTTTCTGACCGACTACTCTTAGAAAAAAACCCGAAACTATTAGGTTAAAGTTTTTTTTTTAATGTATTCAATGATAAATTGGTAATGATCGAATCATGTGAGAAGCATTTATAGAAAATCCACACATCTTTGAGTGAACCTGTCCAAACAGTGCAAGCATTTGTCAGTTATCGCGTAGTTCAACTCAAAGGAGTGAAGGGCCAACACCTTCACACCATCACATCAGCTGAAAGACGTCCACTGCTGTATAAAAACCTCCCCAAAATGTCATCTCAACAACCGGTCCTGTGCCTCTGGCATCCATCGGCTACCCGCGACCCTCACCAGGTCATCGGTCCACCTTGTAAGGGAGGTCTTCCAACCTCCCCTACAAGCCTACAAGGTGTTGCGTCTTTCAATACGCAATCGATCATTAACGAATAACAGAAAAGAATAAAATAGCGTAGAATTCTCTTTATTAGGTACACCATAAAAGTCACAGAAAAATAGATGAAGTAATCATTACAGTGGGTGACACAAAGGACGGCTTTTTGCTAAAAGCGATCTTTTCAAGACAACCTGTTGATGTATTTTAAAGAAAGAAGGACAGATAGTATTGTAGGTAGTCTTAGTACTATTTACATAGCCGCACCGCTTGAGCCGTAAAACATTTGTCATGGAAGATGGTGGAATGCATCGGCAGTCTCAGCTTTTCTGATGACGACACATATCTATTAGATATGTTTATCAAAAGGAACCCGCTCATACTCGTGGAGTGTTACATAAACACAAACGGCCCCGAGAGTGTAATGAGCCCCATAGACCAGCGAGTGTAGCATGTCTTCTCTTAAAACGAGAAGCGCGTGAGATATCTTGGAGATTTTAGTTATAAAACTGGTTCTTTTTGTTTACAGGTACAGTTGTTCACCCGACAGCCGGGCCGCGCCGCTGGCTGGGGAGCCAGCCCGGTTCTTCAGTTCTTGACTACGTGTGGTGGCTGTGTTACTGTAAGTGTTAAGTACAGCGCTCCAGGGACTCATTCATTTCAACAGAATTTCGGACATCTCAGCAGAAAGTTGCCATCGAAGCGGGAAATATAATCGTGCACATTATCAGTGTGCGAAAACAAAGGTACACCCATATTCCTCCCAGTATCATAACTTGCCGGAAAAGAAAAGCCTACACGACTGGAGAGCGATCTGGCCCGATCAACGATTGAAAGACCAAAACGTGCTTTCTCAGGAACGGAGTGTACAATACACTGCCTAATTCTAAAAGGCAGGCTTCCACGAAAAACATCGCCATGGATAATCCCAGTGAGAATTCACCAGACCAGAAAATTAAAGGGTTTAAGAAACGTAAAGGAACGGCAGGGATAAGCGGACACCTGTATGAAACCAAATTGCTCAGCTTGTTATATTTTAGAGCGATTCATGACGACAGGATTCAAAAATTCCAATTAGCTTCAAATGTCGACAATATGGGAGCTTTTGACGACATCTGCTTTCAAGCAGAAGTGAAAGATTTTAATAGACCTATCTTGGTGTTCATACAAGCTAAGCATAGGGAAAACAAGAAACAAATGTTCAAAATCGATTTGGCTTCTTACTTTCCTAGCTACTTGAAAGTTAGACAACAATTCCATCATTGTGATCAGGAATTGCTTTTTAAAGGAACATTTGATGAAACAGAATGCTTTTTCGTTTTATACACCACTGCAAGAGATGAATTCAATAACGACTCCAAAGTAAAAAGTGGCATTTACTCCATTTTGAATGATTTAATCGGTACATCCGGTACGGCCAAGCAACCGTACAAGCTCGTTGAGGATGTAGAGTTTCTATGTAAAGTAGCAATGAAAGAACAAATGATCTCCCTGGCTGAACGAATAGCAAAGTTTATAATCGATGACAGTAATTTTAAAGATATGCTGAATGACGAGATCATACAGCGCTATCACGTTATACTTGCTCAAAAAGCAGTCGAAGTTTCGGAAATTCAACCTGAAGGACTTCGAATCGCCTCTTTTCGTCAGGATTTCTTTGATATCGATGAAGAATATCTCACTATATTCAAAGATACACTTTTTAAAGAGATTCTAATGAAACCAAAAAACATTGAACCAAGTGATGTAAAGAAAATACTCTCTGATTTTTTTAACAAGCCCTCTGATACTTCAATACTAAGTAAACTGGTGGGGACCGTTATAGCGTACAACAACAACAATAGTCAGTTTGTATTTGACAACAATAAAATCACAAACGACTTTAGGCCAGATATGAAAACAATTGACGTTCCTCAATCGACTGTTGATAAAGCAGTAGAACTGGCAGCAAAAGAAATATTGTTATCTCCGGAGTTCAAACTGAAAGTCCCGGCTGCTTTTGGAAACAAAGATTTAACAATACGTGGGAGTGATGAAAAAAAGAAGAAAAGAATAAAACATCTATCGTCAAAAATCACTGACTTACTTGAAAAGTGTTCATCCAGTAGAATAGTAACTATAGATGAAACTTTAGAAGCTGGAATCTTGCAACTCAATGGAGGCATAGCTGGTGCCGTCGGAAACATATTGGTGCTTGACGATGACACCAAACAGATGAAGATAACAAATAACGTGGATTCTCTAGGACCTCTCGCTAAAACTTTATATGAAAAACTGAATGAAGATATTGAATTGATTAATCAAAATAGAGTAAACAATAAAATCCTTAAATTATCTCAATATAAATTTTGTTCAACAGTTTACAAGTTTCCTAAACTTTTATTGGAATGTAGTGAGCATAAAGAAGAAGCGAAAGATTTCTTAAACAAACTGGTTATTTTTTCGAACCAAGCTGATGAGGAAGTCGTGGAAAAACTTTTAAAAATCGAAATAGAGGAGAACCAACTCAACCAACCAAACTACCTTCAAGTTCACACTGATGCAATATTTTCAAAATACCATGACGAAATGCAGAAATGGTGGAAGCTGCCAGAACACGCACCATTTCTTACACGAAAAGACAACTTCTTTCATAGTGCAAAACAAGGTATTATTAAGGACCCACTGCTAACCGTCGTAACTGCGATGTATCACAATAAAATAAAAGCTATTCATTACACATTTACTGAAGACGCAGTGAGCTCTTTGAACTTGCAGAATCAACCATCAAATACTGTTATCATTACAGAGAATAGCATACTGACTGTTGTCAAAGTGTTGCAGCATTTGAAGAATAAAAATAAAATAAACATGGAACATGTTTTGATAGATATGGCATACATCGTAAGACTACCAGCAAACGACCGTAAAGTTTTACAAGAAGAATTGACAAATGTCGCCAAAGTTGCAATATTAGTATGTGATGATGTACAAAAAGAAACAAATAAAATTTTGGAAAACATTGCAAAAGCGGTTCTCAACAAAACAACTTTTATTTTAACAAATAATGCTTCTGTGAAAATACTACAGAAATATTTCACAAATCCTCCGGTTCACGACAGTGAGAACAGTCTCATCAACATGAGTGAAGAATCACAGAAGAGTATCCTAGAAAACGCCAGAGTTATTTTTCAAGACACAGAGGTAATATTGAACCTGATAGTTGATGATAATTCTAAGAGATATGTGAAGGGCGACGTATTGACAAAAATAGTAAATGAAGAAACAATTGCAGTTGGTAAACTAATCGTCAAAGACAATTATAATGAAATAAAACCTTTGCATGTAGATAGACGCCTAAGAAAGTCGGGAGATGATAACGACATGGCTATAAATACTTTTAACAACATATCAGACGAGGTTGTTCTTGTAACAGCAGGGCCCGGTATGGGCAAATCAACTCTTCTCACTCGTTTATCGATTCAAACAAAGGAGTTAAAACCAGAAATTTGGATTGTGAGGATAAACTTGTTGGAACATTCAAGAGAATTCAGCAGGTGGAAGGAAGAGAAAACAGTTGTCGACCTTTTAGAGACTTTAAAGTTTTTGTGTGAAGTTATACTTCGTGACAAACTTGGCAAAGAAAATAAAGTAGAATTCACTCTGGAAGAGAAAGATAATGCTGTATATCTGAAACATTGTACTGCAGGTCCTCTGATTGAACTCGAGTTGAATTTGTTTCTACATTTTTATTATGAGAGAGAGATAATTTTTCTATTCGATGGTTTTGATGAAATCTGTCCACATTATATGGACGTGGTCTTGAAATGTCTTAAGTGCCTTAGAGATCATCATAAGCAAAGAATGTGGATCACGAGTAGGTCCTACAACGAAATAAAAAATATATTACATGGAGAGTTTGGACTATCTCATGAACTACTTTATTTCACCGACAAAGAAATGATTCAATATTTGGCAACATTTTGGAAAAAGAATTTAAATTTTACAAAACTTAACCCCACACAACGTGAAAATGTTAAGAAATTCCTTGAATACATGGCGGCAATGAAGAATAATCGAATCCCTTTGTCAAAGCCTTTACACGCTGTCTTTAGAATCGCAGCCTCTTATTTGGATTTTGAAATGACTAACACAAGTCATGAAAATTATTCCATTGAAAAACTGAACTGTGATGAGAGTCCGTTGTTTCTGTACCTGTCAGCGTTCTATGTCGTAGACAATATTGAGAACAAATATTCTGAAGAATGGTATCTTGATGTGGACACTTTTAAAGTTTACGTCAGATTTTTGGAAGTTAAAATTAGAAGACGGTATGAAGAGAAAAACGAAATGAACATCTATTATCCTGATATTATGACGGCTTACAACAAAGAAATTGCAGATTCTATATTAAAGCACAAATCATTGGGAGCTTATGCCATTTTCTATAAACTGGACGGTGATTCGACGTTGATTAGTGAGAAGGATTTGGAAGAAATTAAAGAAATGATAAAAGACTTGGAAAAGGGAGAAATCAGAACGGGCCTCATAGATAGTGTAGCAAACGGAATCCCAATATTTACACACATGTCATTCACTGAATACTTTGCAGTTGAATTCGTGTGTGATCGTTTGAAAATGGACAGTAATAAAGAAAAACTCGATTATTTTTACGTTTTATTCACAAAAGCTGGTTTTGTTAACGTACGCAAAATATTTGATGATAAACTAAATGTTGACGAGACATTAATGAGCAGTTTGGAACAAAATGAAGACGTGATATTCAATTGGATACTGAACTTTACGTCATTCTTTGGGCCTCAATTACGACTAGTGTATTATACAGCATATGATAATTTAAGTAATTTACGATCATTCATAGATAAAATCATCAAAAACAATTCACATCTTCCTAATAAAACACGTGTACAGGAAGCAAACTTGTTTTCGATAATAGGCATGCTGCATAATGCAAAACATATTGAGAAATATGTAGTTGATAATTTTGAAGTTTTCGATGCTATGATCGACAGGAGTCCTGCGCTTTCAGAAGCGTTATTAAAGTACAAAGCCTCAGAATTTTAAAAGTTAAGCGATTACCGCTTTACCTTTAAAATTCAATCACCCTTATTGTTTATTCCGGTCAATATCTCCTATCCCATTCATGCACATAGCTTGTTGTTCCCGTGAGAGCAAGACGGCTACGTGTACCAATTATTATTGGGATTCCCTTCTTTTCACATAATGTTGATTTTCCTAATATACTTTGGCACAACGATTTTGGTATAATTTTTTTTTTTAACAATACGTTGCCATATTTTTTTTCGCATACAGTTTATGTTGACATAATTATTTTGAAGGCTAATTTGTTTTGGCATAAATTTAATTCGCATAATATTACTAGGCATAAAGACTATTAGCATAATAGCATCTAAACATATAATTTTTAGAAATAACGGAAAGAATTTAATTTTAAGTCTTGAATTAAATTAAAGTATTGTCTTCAAAATTCAATATGTTGTGCTATTAAAGTTCGTATTAAAACGACTCCACGTAGTCTTGTCTGCCCTACCCCTAGAGTGTAATCTAAGCCCGTGTAGGCACGGCGGGGCGAGGTGGCCCCTGAGCTGAGGAGCAAGTGTATTTAACACGGCTGTGGTGAGTACGGCCGAGCTGAAACTACGGTTGTGAGCGTGGGGCCGCTGGAGCCCCGCAGCGCCGGAGCCGTGACAGAAACCATGCCTGCTGCATTTTGCTTGCTGCATGCTTGCTTGCATGCTGCATGCTTGCTTGCAAGACGGGTGCTTGCTACATGCTTGTTTGCATGCTGCATGCTCGGTGCTTGCATGCTGCATGCTTGCTTGCATGCTGCATGCTTGCTTGCATGCTTGCTTGCATGCCGCAAAGTCGGTGCTTGCATGGTTCATGCTCGCTGCATGTTTGCTGCATGCTGCATGCTTGCTACATGCATGGTGTATGCTTGTTTTTTGAGTGACAGAAACTTTGCCTGCTGCATGTTACATGCTTGCTGCATGCTTGCTTGCATGCTACATGCGTGCTGCATGCATGGTATATGTTTGTTGAAAAATAACAATGAAATAAATTATTCTACCTAAGATATTGTACAAAACTGTATATTACTGTCTAAAATTTAAGGAGTTAATTAATTATGCTTATTTGTTACGCCTATAAAAATATGTTCTAATATCATTATGCTTCATCATTATTATGATAAGAGAAATTATGCTTAAAAAATTATGCGTAAGCTGTTATGCGTAAATATAATTAAGAGAAACAAAAGTATGCCAAGTTATATTAGGTCTTAAAATTGTATGCAAATAGATAGGGAACCATTATTATTAGCCCCCACTGTCGAGCTTCCATCGTCGTTAGAAGAAATCAAGATGGTGTTTGTCGTGTGGATTCGGATTTCAGTGATCGCATCCCTCTGAGTTCAAACTGGAAGACTTAGAGGAAAAACCGGACAAGTCGGACTCGCCCACCGAGGGTTCCGTACTTAGTAGGTACAAATTACTTTAAAAGAAAAAAATGTTTTTTTATGTGTAGTTTTCAGATTTATCCCTAAACTTGTAGTATACGTAGATATTACTTGCCAAATTTAATAGTTCTAGGTCAACGGGAAATACCCTATGAATTTTTATTCCCTTGCGAGTGTCGTTTTCTGCGGCATAAACGGCCGTATCTTTTTTTACGTTAATATAGAAGTTTAATTTCTTTGATTTGATTGAGTTTGATTTGAATACATGGTTTTAATTTCAACCCGATATCTCCACGCGTTCCCGAGATAAAGGGTCTTGACAGACAGACGGACGGACAAAAAAGTGATCCTATAAGGGTTCCGTTTTTCCTTTTGAGGTATGGAACCCTAAACACTGTGAAAGTGTACACGCATCGTCGCTCCAGGCTGCGCTCGCATCAAGTAAAGCATTGTATTTTGTCGTCCAATTTCTTTCGCGAACATTTAATGCACGCCATTCATGTGGTTTGCTACTCAATAAATTTTTTTTTTTTTTTTTTTTAATGGGAAATCATCAAATGACTCCTTCCGCTCTGGGCGGAGCGGAAGGGAGTGTCAGACTCTTACTGACTAAAACCCATCCGTGTTCCTCCTACTGCCCTTTGCGTTCCAGAGTATGGTGCCTCTTTCAATCGGATTCCGTACTCCGGCAGGCACTGGCCCTGGTGGGCCCCGTCTCCTTTGCTGACAGCTCTTTGAGGCGCGCGTGGAATACAGCGCGCCGCCGACACGGGACTCAATCAAAATCTAAGATATAAAGCTACATAGGAATAAAGTAAAGACATTATTTCAATCAATTAATAATTTATTATTCTAGATGTGCACTGTGTTTTGCCAATGTCGTACAAAATCAACATAAACAAGCAAATACAATTAGGGTGTTATGTCAATAGAATACATAAAACAACTATTTCAAATACTTCAGTCATTAAAATTTCAGATAAATAAACACATTCATTTTTGCAACACTTGCCAAGATTGGTCTGTGGATGGGTGACCATCTTAAAATACCGAGTTTCATCCGTGCCTCGAAAAGCACGTTAAGCCGTTGGTCCTGGCTGTCATTTGTAGATCTTTGGCAGTCGTTACGGATAGTCAGAAGCCAGTAAATCTGACTCCAGTCTTGCCATGAAGTACCGTGTTACCCAATTAATGGGTTGTGGAGGTCTGGTAGGCAGCCGCTCCTCGTAAAATAATAGTATTCAGCTAAATCCGGCTTGACTGGAAGCCGACCCAAATATAGTTGGGACAAGGCTACTATGATACTTAATCAATAAATGAAATCATAAGTATTAACTAGTAAGTCGGAATAGTCATACTTCGGTTTATCAGTAGTAAACTCAGTGTAAGTGTTGGGTTTAGGCAAATCACAACTACTAATAATTTGCTTTATTTTTAAGTATTCGAGGGAATACATAGTCAGTACGATGTGTCACAGAGTAGAGAACTATAAAAATTAAAAAAAAAACAACTGTCAAAAAGAGTGAGCTAGTGTTCTAAGCTGCACCTCCTTCTGCGAAGCAGTAATGTTAGCGAAGGAGGAGGCCGAACGTGTGAGAGAGAGGGAAACCTCACGGCTCAGCCGCCGCAACAGAAGAAGACGTCCCGGGCGTCGGGAGTCGCAGGGCGATTTCTGGCCACCATAGGCGCGGACCTGCGGATGGCGAGCGTTGGGTGGCTCGCCGTCCGATCAGAACCAGGCGCGTGTCGACGGCGCGCTGTGTTCCACGCGCGCCTCAAAGAGCTGTCAGCATGGGAGACGGGGCCCGCTAGGGCCAGTGCCTGCCGGGGTGCGGAATCCGTTCGAAAGAGGCACCGTACCCTGGAACGCAAAGGGCAGTAGGAGGAACACGGATGGGTTTTAGTCAGTAAGAATCTGACACTCCCTTCCGCTCCACCCAGAGCGGAAAGAGTCATTTGATGATTTCCCATCCTTAAAAAAGAAAAACTGTGTTCTAAGGTGCAAAGTTCAAAAAATATATTTAAAAGTAAAATATTAACGTCTTTGTAAATGAAATACATATCAAGAATAAAGTTTAAAAAACGGTAACCCGACTGCAAAATAATGAACCATACTCATATTAATTTACTTGGACAATACAAGACAATTATGTACGTATTTGAAACGTTCTTGTTAAGACCTTTCTTTTGAAACCAAACATGTCATGATTATCTCAATTTTATTTTTTTATGGGTCAAAAATTTACGTGTGAAATCCCGCATATTAAATTGAGTGAAAATTTACATATTTTATTTTACCCAGAGTATTTTAAAGTACCTTTTAATACCTCATTCATCAAAATCGGTTCAGTAATTTAGGTGCTGCGGTGAAACATACAAACATACATAGACAGCTACAATCATAACCTCACCTTTTGGCTTTGCCGTAGTCGGGTAAAAAGACTTCTTAAAGTATCTTAGACACTTTATATTTATAATATTTTTGGGACCATACCTAGCTCACTTTTACCAAAAAATGCGGGATTATGAGAGGTAACATAATTGGTATTCTGATGACGGGGACAGCGCAGTTTTTCATATAACTGCAGGTTATAGGGAACAAACACTCCCATTTTATATATATATTATGTACATAAACGGCAGAGTGTTGAATTCCTTACACAATGGTCTACAACTATCAGTCGATTGTAATATGGTAAACGTTCGCAAGTATTTTTTTCTGAGCTTTTAAAGCAAAGTACTCTGTCAGTGGAGCTGTCCCAGAAAATGATTCCGTACCTAATGCTAGAAGCCAAATAAGCATTATAAGTTAGTATTTGTACTGTGATATGGTTAACCGTTTTTGGTAGTTTGTACAAAGCGTACGCAAATTGACTAAGCTTCTTTGATAAAGCGTCGATATGATGATTCAAAGATTGCAACCTCACCATATATTATATGCAGTTTCGGTTTGTTTAGTTTCGTTAAGATTTCTTTTTAGATCATTTTTAAGTAACCAATTTATTATATTTTAAGATCATCATTTATGTAATTTAAAAAAATATTAATGTCATTACTAGAGAATAAAATAGTACTGTCATCAGCAAATAAGACCATCTGATGTTTACTGAGCTTAGGCATAACATACTTCTTAATGTTAAATAATTGAGGCCCAAGAATGTTACCTTGGGGAAGACCAAAGTACTTTTCCTAGAACGTGACATGTATGTTTTTTCAACTTTGATTTAAGCGATTACAGAGGCAAGATTGTAATAGGTTTAATGCAGTTCATCTAATCCCAAGACGCTCTAAATGGTTTAGCATTATGCCATAGTCTACATGTTCGAATGCTTCAGACATTTCAATGAACAAGGCCACTACTGGAGTTTTGGTATCAACACTAGAAACAATTTTCCTGATCACCTTTCCTGAATCCAAATTGTTCTCTGGATTATGCTTTTCAAAAACGACGAAAGACGATATTGCTTTTTCTACATTCAGGAAAAAGATACGAATTTATTGTTAATTTGTCCAGGAAACATATTCAATGCAAATATTGATGATCCAACTTACTCATAGCAGGTCCTATCAATAGCTCTACATGTTTGATCACTTTTGTAATCTGCCACTCAGCTACTGGTAATGGTATTATTTAAAGAGCGAATCCTAGCCACTATATCTGCTGGAACTGTAGTAAGAATAAATATGGAGTTACAATTATATTAGTCTCAATATTAGTACAATAAAGAGTAGAATTGTTTGGTTGAATGTCGTTTATAAAAACAGGAGAACAAGCTTGCGCAATTAGTCGTAGATTATGTGTATTATTATCATTTGTTGTTACATATTCAGTTTTATTTTCTCTAGGATAGTTAATCTTATTTTTAATTAATAATGCTCCAAGTCGCGTTGGATTTATTCCTGGCTGATTTTATGCGAAAGTCATTCTGACATATTTGGGAAATTATTTTTTTCTATAAACGAGCAGTATAATGCTTTAATAAAAGTTTGTTTTTAGAAGTAAGGGCTCGCCATGAAATTTCTCTTTTTGCTTACTACTGAGCCCAACTCTCTTGGAAATCCAGTTAGTTTTTTTTTAACGCAGGGTGATTCTTACTTTCCGTAAATAGAAACATGGTGATTTTACCACTAAATTACTCGGCAACATGACACGTTGTTCCTTACATGTTTTGTTTAACTTTAAATAAAATAACAAAATGGTGACGGGGCGCTATGCCACAATTGGTTCTATGTCCTATACTTTTGAAGTCAAAATATGTCTTTCAATAAGTATCTACAAAATATAATAACAAAAGATGGCGCTGTATTCGTGGTACAGATTAACTATATCCCATACTCACAAATATACCGTTGTAAGTACTCATAACACATGTGGCATAGCGAACTAATCAAACTCTGTTCATTTAAATGATTGTCATTGAATGATTCTGATACTATAAGTTTACATGTATGTATTTCAATAAATATTTTATCTTGAAATAAAGCCCATTTTTATTTTTCTTTTTCCATGTCTATTTTATTGTCACCGAGACCGGCCCGGGACATAAGACGGAAACGCAAGCGGGGAAGGCTGGTTCGAGGTGGCACAGGAAAATAGTGTCTGAAAGGATATGAGGAAGGCGTTTGCCCAGCAGATCACAATAGGCTAATAATTATAAATAAAAATATTGTTTCTTATGGCAAAGTTAAACAAAGTTAATGAGGTCGGTCCGGGGATGTATCATTACATACTGACACTCCTCCGTCCTACTCCTCCTATCAGCAAGCACATCAACCTGCGTCGGCTGTCATTTGTAGAACTTTGAGGTTTAATGGTAGCATGAAGCTAGAACATTAGTGACTATAGTGTTACATAGTTACTTGGTTATTTTTTTTTTTGTTTTTTATGATGTGGTCGAAGATGGAGCACGTTGCCTAGAAGTAACCTATTCACTCTTGACTTAAAGACTCCCAGGTTGTAGCTATCAGGAAATACAGACTCCGGCAGGGAAATCCACTCCTTAGCTGTACGCACTATGAATGTGTTCCCAAAACGTTTTGTGCATGTGGGTGGGATGTCCACCATGTATTTGACTCTTTCGGAGCAAACTTCGCAACCCTGGCAGGCAGTGATGACATTAGCTGGCCCCTTCTACTATGCTGACATCCGCGTCGACCCAGGCCTGGTTCTGATCGGACGGTGTGCCACCCAACGCTTGCCATCCGCAGGCCCTGGACCTGCCCTGGCCTGACCCTTACTAAGTTTTGGAGGTCTGATAGGCATGAGGCTGTCACTCCTTATAAAAACACTGGTGTTCAGCTGCACCTAGTTAAACTGGAAGCCCATTTTAACATATATTAGGAGCTATAGGCGGCAGGACAGGAGTGTCAGTATCAAGTATTTAAGTTTCAAACGAACAACACCAAATGACAGTCTTTTTTTGGAATTCTTCAAATGACTCCTCACACTCTGGGTGGATCAGAAAGGAGTGTCAGACTCTTACTGACTAAAACCCATCCGTGTTCCTCCTAGTGCCCTTTGCGTTCCAGGGCCGCGGTAACTTTTTCGAACAAATTCCGCTACCTTGCCGGGAATCGCTCTGCGACTCCTGACGCCTGGGGCGTCTTCTTCTATTGGAATGGCTGGTCTCTCTCACGCGTTCTGCCTCCTCCTTCGCTAACATTACTGCTTCGCAGAAGGAGGTGACTTCTTCCCATGCCTCCTCGATCCGGACCATGTATTGAACCAGGGCCAGACGCGATAAGTCGCCGCCGCCAATAAGTGACACCTTGTACACTCTGCACGTTCCCTTAAACGGAGCATGTACGAGCTGTAGGTGGAAGCACAGAAGCGTCACTGTCAAGTATTAACAAATAAAAAAACAAATTTGCAACACTAGACGTCACAGTCTTCGCCGCCAAACAACACTTGAGGTGTCACAACGAATATCATACCCACCTAGCAGCTCATTTTCAATATACCTTTTTTCAGGTATTGTCTAAGTCGGAACTAGTAAGCGGAGGTAAGAGCAGGCGAGACTTTAATCGATCAAACTGAAATGAGGTGGTCGTCAGTTGAAGTAATGCTAAGACTTATTTCACACGTACTATAGCTACACTACACGACTACAACAACAACTCGTCGAGAGACACTAATTTGTAAGAAAATAAATAGAATTAATTAACCACTTCTCACTTCACGAATTCTGACCGTTGAAAACAAAATTGTCTTCAACCATTAAATCCGTAAGCCATTAAACGGCACTTTTGAACGTCTTCATTTACATTTAAAATATCATAGTGATTCTACTGTCCATTCTGGAGGATAGATTCTTATGGAGAAGAACGGACAAGATACTCTATAGTTACTCTTTTCAAATAAATGTTTTACAATATGCCATGGTATACAAAAATGTTGTTACCATGCACAATGCACCTTTTTTTTTTAAGGATGGGAAATCATCAAATGACTCCTTCTGGGTGAAGCAGGAGGAAGTGTCAGACTCTTACTGACTAAAACCCATCCGTGTTCCTCCTGGTGCCCTTTGCATTCCAAGGCTACGGTACCTCTTTCTAACAGATTCCGCAGCCATGCACCATGCACCTAGGGTATGCAGAGTAGTAGTCATAAGTCTAATACAAGTTGCTGGGAGAAAACTCAATTATGAATTAAAGCTCTAATATTACAGTTAGTGCTATAAATTATTTCGGTGTTCAGTAAGGAATGCTAAATCCGGCTTGAATGGAAGCCGACCCCAATATAGTTGGGAAAAGGCTAGGCAGATCATGAGTAAGGAATGAAACATAAAAATTATTGTAGCTGACTGTTCAATACAAAAAAAAACATTCACCTTGCGATCTCTTTATAGATTCAAGCATTTTCTTCCTCCAAGTACTAAGATCACTTTAGTCCAATCACTTGTGCTTCCTATAACTAATTATGCTGATGTTTGCTACTCTGATCAATCCCAAGAACGTCTTAACAAACTAGATCGACTTCTTAACAACTGTATTCGTTTCAATTTCGGCCTTCATAAATACGAGTATGATTACATTTCTTCCTGCCGTTCTCAGCTTCAATGGTTGCCTATCCGTCAAAGGCTTCCTCTGCATGCTCTGCACTATTATGAATGATCCTTGTGCTCTTGATTATTTAAAACCATATTTAAAAGTGTTGGGCAGTACTGCACAATTTTAACCTCCGAGCATCTAAAACCTGCATTCTACATATTCCTCCTCACCGCACCGTATTTTTGTCAAATTCTTACGCTATTTCTACCATTAAACTTTGGAATATGCTTCCCCTGACATTATAGAAGGCTGAGTCTAAATTTTCCTTTAAGCGTCAAATCCCTAAACACTACTTGAAAGCTCGAATCGATCAACTGGGGATCTACCAGCGAATACGATTCATATCTAGAGTGAGGCCATCGAGAAGCACGGGGAGGCACTAGCAGTCTTCCTTGATATCTCGAAGGCCTTCGACAGGGTCTGGCGCGATAGCCTTATTAGTAAGCTTTCTTTCTTCGGTCTGCCCACCGGATTGTGTGATTGAGGGATTTCCTGAGGGATCGGTCTATCCGAGTGGTCTTAGATGGCAGCTCGTCCGGACTGCTGGATATTACGGTCGGTGTAGTATGGTCGGTGCTCTTGGCAATATTGTTCCTGCTGCATATTAATGATCTACTAAAACCAGCAGTACCCTTGGGTATACAGATGACAGCACTGTTGCTGAGAGATACGTGTCCGACGCACGAGCTAGTGGGACTGACCGGATCTGCATCCGGTCTCTCCGGGAGGCTATGGTTCAGCGCTTGAACGTGTCCTTACAGGATGTCTCTGAATGGGGCGATGCCAACCTGGTCAAGTTTAATGCTGCTAAGACCCAAGCGTGTGAATGTTATAATAACTGGTTAGAACTAATGGAAAAGTGTATTAAGCTACGTGGTGAATACTTTGAAAAACAATAAAAAGTACTATAAGGTTCTAGTTGTGTTTTTTTCTTCAAACGACAAAACTTAAAAGGCATGCCTCGACATGCCTTTCATCTTTCTACGACTGGGAGTTTCGGCTGTGCGTTGTCTGTCAGTAACTCAATCAGTCAGTATCGGAAGAATTTTATATATGTTGATTACAAAATAAATAAAACGATATCTCTAAACAGCACTCTTTTTCAGAAATCATACACAAAAGTTATATTAGTTCCACTATCAGTCAATAGATGGTGCTAATCTAAAACTGCAATATACACTGCAGTGTTAAAATTCTCTGACGAGTACAGATGAAAATTTTAATAAATTAAAAACGTATTGGTGTTTTATTTATATGATGGTACGGAACGCTCGGTGCGCGAGTCCGTCTGGCTCTTGATTTGTTTTTTTTTTGTCTCATGGCAATACCAATGTTCTACAATGGTTTTAGTCTCTGGCTCTCAGTACTCGATTTTCAATGAATCAGTTACATTATACATGTATTGGTTTGTTTGTATCACCAATGTGCAAACAAAAGAATTTTCACTTATAATACCACAAGAGCTTCAAAATTATCGGGTATTTCCCGATAGGTTCGTTGCAAACAAATGAAGGAGTCAAGTTTTTCAGGTTATAAAATCACGAGCGCGAAGCGCGAGTGATTTTTCCTGAAAAACTTGACGACTTTATTTGTTTGCAGGGAACCTTGAGGGAAATGCCAGATAATTTTGAAGCTCGTGTGGTATTCGGGGGATTATTTTTCCGTCCCAAATGTCGGCCAATAGAATTGCACCATGAGACGAAATGTACAGTTAACAAATAAGAATTTCATAATGAATAAAACAACATTTAATTAAGATTCACAATTGAATTCAATCTGTCAGTTTGACGTGTGGTTAATTTGACTGGATCATGTTTTGTTTTTTATATATAGCAACTACCAGAGAAAATTTTCAAAAAATTATCAGTATAATACCATGTAGGTTGTACTACGTGACGTCGAATGGTGCAATTCTATTGGTCGATATTTAGGTCGGAAAAATAATCACTATAATATTTAAATACTTATCGTGATTTATTAGTGATTTTTTCTAAAGATATTGGACTGTTGAAAAAAATACCAACATTTGATACGTAAATAAAATGTTAGGTAAGTTTTAGTAGCATAATAGGTCATAAGCGATAATATTGTTAAGACGAGCTCAAGGGTCGATCTTCAAGGTTAAGCAACACTTGCCGATATCGATCGTTTGAAAAGTGACCCGTGCTTCGGAAAGCACGTTTTAAGCTTTTGGTCCCCAGTCATAATGATTAGGAAGTTAGAAGCCTAGAAATCAGACACCAGTCTTGGCAAAAGAAGCGTGTTACCAGGTTATTGGATTGACTGATTGTCGAGGTCATATAGGTACTAGCTTCGTGTTAAATACTGGTACACAGCTATACCTGGTTTAGACAGCAAGCTGACCCTTGTAAGAAATGTCAGATAGGTATGCCACTGTGTTTGCAAACTCCGTCACTATCGTCCATTCTGTTACGTCAGAGAACTATTAATAATCCATCTGTGACATGTAATCATTAAATAAACAGGATAATGTGTGCTTTTACTGGTTTTAGGTTAACTAAATAAGACATTTTAAGCAAAACAAGGTCTTCTTTTTGAGGCAAAATGCAATCCACAATAGAATAGACTCAAGACTTTCTATCTGAAATCTTGGAACAGATACCTACGTGTCTGAAATAGGGGAACCGATCGCTATTCCGATTTTTTTTTTAAATTGAATTTGATTTTACCGAAAACTATTGACCGACGTCTTATTTGCTACATACATTACTTGGCATATTTTATATCATCGAAGTATAATGTGTCATAGGTATAATTTTACCGAACTACATTTCGCCGATTTACATTATAGCTTTTTGCCATTGGCCGAAGCCTCTTTTGAACTTTTTTCATTTCCGAAATGATTTATTTGCCATATTTTCACCACATCGAAACAACATTTTACGGAATATTTATCATAAATATATAGCGGGTTACTTGGTAGAATATTCAATTTTAAATTAAAATAGTGTCATTAAAAGTCAATATGTTATGCTACAAAATGTAGTGAAAGAAACGAAACGCTGCAAAACTGACTTCACGCAGTCTTGTCTACCCCCTACCCTACTCCTAGAGTGTAATTTAAGCCCGCGTAGGCGCGGGCTTAAATTAACGCTAGGGTTGGGCGGCCCCCGAGCTGAGGAGCAGGTGGTGAGCGATAAAACCATCTGCGACGATAAGCTCGCCTCGCCACCCAAACTCCGCAGCGCCGTAGCCTTGACAGAAACAATGCTTGCTGCATGTTGCATGCCTGCTTGCATGTTACATGCTTGTTTGCACGCTGCATGCTTGCTTGCATGCTGCATGCTTGTTTGCATGCTGCATGCCTGCTTGCACGCTGCACGCCTGCTTGCATGCTTCTAACTGTGACCACTTAAAACCGTTTTTGTTAACCATCACCACCACCACCACTACCAGACCACACTTAAATTAAAACAGTGGCTAAGGAATGATCGGACTTCGAACGAATGTTATTTCGGCTAAGTGCAACTTCGGTAAAAAGTTTTTCGACCAAATGAAATGTCGGAGTGATGACAAAAATCGAATTGATAAAAGGTCAATTGGTACAGTGGCAGACGTGACTTCGATGAAGTAAAAAAAGTAACGAAACGATAATAGTCGAAAAGTTTCAGGTGAAATGAAATTCGGTAAAATGTTTTTCGAACTTATGATAGGTAACCCTGAAATAATATTAAATGATGACAGTTAACGTTAATAATGTAAACTTATTACTAATTACAGATTACTAGTCATCAGAAGAAGACCAGCAACTTGAACCAGTTCATTCTTCATCACCATTATATCAGCCAAAAGACGTCCACAGCTGGAAATAGGGCTCCCCCAAGTGTCGCCACTTGTGGAAAGCCTTCCAACGTTGCGTCTTCCGGTATGCGGTCGCCACTCCAAAACTTTTTGGCCCCATCTACCATCTGTTCTGCAAGCAATGTGCCCTGCCCACTGCCACTTCAGTTCGGCGATCCTTCAGGTGTGTCGGTAACCTTGTTTCTCTTGTGGATATCATCATTCCTGATTAGACCACGCAAGGAAACTCCAAGTATTGCTCTCTCCATTTTCCTTTGAGTGACTTTAAGCCTTCTGATGAAGCCCATTGTGAGTGACCACGTTTGAGTTCATTTGATTGTACAAAATACTACTACGAGAAACAAGAAGAGTTGATTTTAGTAATTATTACGTCTTGTTGTGTTCAAGTAACGATTTACAAATAATAACCATGAACAATACAACGTATAAAAAGCGTACAGGCACGTCGGGTATCCAGGGACAGCTGTACGAGACTAAACTAATGAGTTTAATATATTTTAGATTGATACATGACGACAATGTTAAGAAGTTTAGTTTGGCCACCAATAGAGATGAAATCGGTGCTTTCGATGATATAGCTTTTAAAGCCGAAATAAAGGGGTTCGATAAACCCGTCGCTGTATTCATTCAAGCCAAGCACAGAAAGAACGACAAACAGCTCACGTTCACCAATCAAACTGATATGGCTAAATATTTCGACAGTTACTTAGAAATAAGACGCGCTTTTGAATCGACCAGTAATGATATGATTTTTGAAGGAAAGTTTGAAAAAACTGAATGCTTCTTCGTCATATATACTACTGCGAAAGACGATCCTAAAAACAAAATATATGAAAGTGATTTTGCTAATTATTTGGACGAACTTATTGGAACGGGAGATTGTTGCACACAGCCATCATACAAAGATGAAGACTTGGAATTTTTAAGTAAAAAAGTGATTAAAGATCAAATCACAACGCTAGCTGAACAGTTGGCGAAGTTTATTTGTGAGGAACATGATAGCGAAATGTCTATGAATAATAACGATCTCATGTTACGCTATCATGTGATTCTTGCGCTCAACGTTTTAGACGTTTCTGAAATCCAACCTGCAGGACATCGGTTGGCCAGCTTCAGACAAGACTTTTTTGCAACCAACGAAGAATTTCTTTTGCTGTTTAAACACACATTGTGCTTAGAAGTTCTCAAAAAGCGAAACACAGAAAAAAATGACAATCACAGTTTATTGTTGAAGTTCCTTAGCGAACCCTCTGAAGTGTCTATACTAAGTAAATTGATAGGAAGTATTCTTATATATAAGAACGGCAAGCTAGAATTTGTTTGCAAATCGACAACCGACGATGTCAAACGACAACTCGACAAAGCAAATGTCCCACAGTCGACTGTCTATGAAGCAGCAGAATTGGCTGTTAAAGAGTATATACTATCTCGGATTCTTAAAGTCCCGGCTTTTTTTGGCAACAAAGATTTAGCTATAAGAGGAGACGATAAACAAGTGGAGAAGCATCTTGACCACCTAACATCAAAAGTCATAGATTTATTAAAACAGTCGAAAGATTCCAATATGATCACCATAGACGAGTCTCTAGAAGTTGGGTTTCTTCAGTTAAATGGAGGGATAGCTTCTGCTTTCGGCAACATACTGGTTTACGATGAGAATTCAAAACTTTTGAAGTTCACAGATAACTGTGAGTCACTGGGTAAATTTGCCAAAACATGGTACGGAATATTGAAGAGTAAAATCGAAAATTTACACGAATTTAAGTTGGATATGAAAGTTAAAAAATTTCCAAAACTTTCATTCGAACAAGGAGAATACGACTTGAGTTTGGTGAGAGATTTCTATGACAGGTTACTGTTTTACACCAACCAAGCTGATCAAAATGGAATAGAGGAAATTTTGAGAGAAGAAATAGATGAACACCCATACAGTGATTTCAACAACTTAAGAGTTCGGTCAGACGTGATATTTCTAAAATATCACGACGAAATGCAAAAACTGTGGATGACACCTAAACTGGGATCATATCTAACAAAGAAAAGTAAAATATATGAGAATGCAGTTACTACTGCTATGAGTGAGCCATTAATTGGTGTTATAAATCTTATGCATAACATTAAGAATCAAGATTATACATTTAATGAAAACGCGATAACAAGATTTGGGTTGCAAGAATATATTGTAGGAACTATTATTGCTTCAGAGAGCTGTGTTCTAACAGTAGCCAAGGTTGAACAATTTTATGTAAATAAGGTTGTGGTTGTGTTGGACTTGGAGTATATTTTAAAACTCTCCCTGAAGAGTCACAACACTTTATGTCAAGAATTGACGAACACAACAGAGGAGAAGATATTTATTATTGCTTGCAATATTTTTGTAGATTTGAGGCGTTCTGGAAAAAGGCTTGTGAAAATTGTGAAAGCCATTGATGGCAAGCAAATGATAGTCATTACGAACAAAATTTCAGTTGACGTTATGACTGAATATTTCTCACAAGCAAGATGTGTATGGACCGATGAACGGAACTCTTTCACCGACTTGAATACTGAATCACAAAAAAAGTTTTTGGCGACTCATACAATAAAATTTCAAGGAGAAGACATACGTTTAGACATGATACTAGATGAAGAGTCCGTAGGACTTATAGATGTAGATGTATTTTATAAAATTCTTAACAGTGAAACTGTCGAAATTGGTAATAAAGACGTCTGTAAAATGTACAATAAGCAGTGTTATATTAATAGAAGAGTTAGTCGTACCAAAACACAAGAACACCATAAGTTTGATGATGTCAAACATAAGGTTTTGGAAACGTTTTACGATTTGGAAGACGATGTTGTACATATAAATGCGGAATCTGGAATGGGTAAATCAACTCTAGTCAGTCACTTATCACTGAAAGCAAAACAACTTGATCCAAAAGTTTGGATAGTAAGAATGAACCTATCGCTACACAACCTAATGTTCAGAAAATGGCAGATCGACAACAATTTTATGAATTCCTTAGAGAGTTTGAAGTTCATGTGTCTCGCTGCGCTACGCGATTCCAGTGAACTAATTAAAGGAACTGAAGTTCTAATTGAGTTGGAACAATCTGCAGATGGAACTGTTTCCTTAAGCAAATGTTCTGGTGGTAATTCAACAGTATTCGAGTTGAAAATGTTCCTACATTGTTACAATAGAGGTAAACTGATACTTCTTTTCGATGACGACTATGAACTTTTTACTTTACTTATGTTTGTTAGAAGCTGCCCTCGAAAACATAAAATCTGGATCACAAGAGAATCGCTCCCAAAAACTTCAAGAAAATCAATATTGCATTCTTTTTTCATAGAACAAGTGTTCGGAACACCGTACGAATTGGCAAACTTTTCTCGCATCGAACATAACACTTACTTGAATTTAATATGGAAGTACGAGATACAATTTAAGAACCTTTACACGAAGGAAATGCAAATAATTGAAGATTTCATATATTTTAATTTGGAAAGAATGAAATTAAGCAAATACCAAGAGAAGATAGGAAAACAATCCTTGGGAGGTTATGTACTTTATTTGCAGTTTTTGAAAATGGAGTCACTAGCTGCTGGTATTGAATTTCCTTACGATGAATATTACAATAATTTTAAAACAAGATTTGGCTTTTGCGACAACACAATCCCATGTATCCCGGATAACTCAACGCCGAAGGATATTTACTTTTTAGCAAGGGAATTCGACATTAACGTTACAACCGCTAACAGATTTTTATACGAAAGATATCGTACGCAACAACCGCCAGTCGGTATTTACGATTATTTTAAAGAATAAAACATCCACGCTAGGGTACGTGCCAGTCCAAAAAATCACTTGCGTGTCATTACTAACAAGCTGGGTTGTCCTTTTATCACGTTCTTTAGCCAGCTACATGTCCTACTGGGTCATGTAGCTAACTGTTCATGTTTATCAACATAGTTGTTAAGTTTTTGTGTAACTAACATCTTTGTATTTATTTATTTAAACTTCATGTACAATAGTGGTACATGGGCGGACTTAATGCAACAAGGCTTTCTCTACCAGTCAACCTTTGGCTTAAAATAAAAAGAAACACACTGTGGTAGGTTGTACAGCAAATAAATAAAATTAATAAAATTGAATACTAACATAGTTGGTAAGTTGTAATGATATTAAAGTTTTTATATTGATATGGGATTTATTACTGATATAAAATATTACTACTAACATTCCGTGTGTTCATTTTTATGTAGGTACATTCCTACAATTTACATTTTAAATATCACTACAAAAAATTAAAAGGTGGAGCTCGTGGCTAGAAAATAACAGCCACACGGGTCGATCTTCAAGGTTAAGCAACGCTTGCCAGGGTTGGTCTGTCGATGGGTGACCATCTTAACATACCGAGTTTCCTCCGTGTGTCGGAAAGCACGTAAAGCCGTTGGTCCCGGCTGTCATTTGCATCTTTGGCAGTCGTTACGGATAGTCAGAAGCCAGTAAATCTGACTCCAGTCTTGCCATGAAGTACCGTGTTACCCAGTTATTGGGTTGTGGATGTCTGGTAGGCAGCCGCTCCTCGTAAAATACTGGTATTCAGCTTAATCCGGCTTGACTGGAAACCGACCCCAATATAGTTGGGAAAAGGCTAGGCAGATGATGATGACTATACACTAATATTATAAAGAGGAAAGATTTGTTTGTTTGTTTGTTTCAATTGAATAGGCTCCGAAACTACTGGACCGATTTGAAAAATTCTTTCAACATTAGAATCCTACAGTATCCTTAATGAACATGGGCTATAAAATATTTTAAAAAAAGTTTGGCATCCGTATGAAAACTTCGATAATGTAACCCAAGGTGAGAAAAAAATACCAAAAAAGATCCTCATATCGCGTACGCTGTGGAAACTATTGACAATAGGTAGAGCAAAGTGATGTACTAAAGTTTTATAGAGGACATAAATATCTACAAAAACGTCGACAAGGGTATGTTTCTAACTATTATATTTAAGTCACAATGACCGCTTTTTGTTCAAATTATTCAATCATCTACACTTCTACACTAAAATTATAAAGAGGAAAGATTTGTTTGTTTGAATTGAATAGGCTCCGAAACTACTGGACCGATTTGAAAAACTCTTTCCCCATTAGAATTGTACATTATCCCTGATGAACATGGGCTATAGAATATTTAAAAAAAAGTTAGGGATCCGTATGAAAACTTCGATAATGTAACCCAAGGTGTGAAAAAATACCAAAAAAGATCCTTGTATCGCGTACGCTGCGGAAACTATTGACAATAGAGCAAAGTGATGTACTAGGTACAGTTTTAAGGACATAAATATCTACAAAAACGTCGACAAGGGTATGTTTCTAACTATTATATTTAAGTCACAATGACCGCTTTTTGTTCAAACCTTTCGTTTAAAAGTTACGATGGTTTAAAAAATACTCTATCTAAGAAAAATGTTGCGAGTGAACAAACTGCCCTACGTTTAGTCTAGTAATTTTTATATACCCTTTATGAGATTATAATAATAATAATAATTGATTTTTCTTCTAAAAATAACATACATACAGACCTTTAAATAACATACCAACAATACACTTAATTCTAAAAGATGTTGAACATCTGTGTCCGAGATAGAATATCTGTATTTCGGACATTAGCGCTCTTCCTCTGTTATAGTCGACACTGTCTTGGGAATTAAACTTTAATTAGTACTTATACACATTTTATATTTAATACATTATTTAAGGAAGTGACAGATTTAGAAGAACATTTCAAAAAAAAAAAAAAAACACAAAATATGAATAGTGATAGTTCATGTAGCTCGACAGATTGATTATTTCAGAAAAAAACATTCTGTCGAGCTACATGAACTTAGAGGGCTATATTGATGATTAAAATGGTTATAATTCTTTAGTTAAATACGCGTTACGGTCGCGGATCGTATTAGGTCCACATACAGCTTCACACTGACCGGCAAATTGCAAAAAACATAAAAATATTTGAATTTCGCGGGCTACCCTGGAGCATTCACCTTAAACATTAAAGGTACCTCTGCTGGTTTCAACCAATGGGCTACTGCAGGTATGTATAAAAGTAGAGCGAGATTATTTATGAGTTATATGGTTTTAAAAAATATAGGTTTGATATCCCTTTTTTAGAGTACGTTAAAAAATATTGTAAATAATTAAAAAGATTTGCGTTGTTGCTAAATCAAAATTCTTAAGTGACAAAATTAAAAATTCTAATAATAAAGTTGCGCTACGTTAATTTGTGCTAGCGACCCTTTTCGGGGGGCCCATTTATTGAGTGTGCAAGTCACCCCCTGCCATTTTAAAGCCGTTTTAATTGTCAATGGTCAGGCAGAGGCCAATAGTTCTTCCATAGTAAACGATTATTAGTCCACTAAACCAGCCAAACCCATAGTGTTTCATCTTTTGTTTTTTATATTCTGCAATAGTCCTGCTCCAACCGGGGATTGTCCTTGGGTATACTTTCACAGTGCATACAGGGATAATCGTCGGTTGCTGTCCCATTCCATTTGAAATGTCTAAAGAGGCCTCTACGAGTTGGCTTCGGCCCCTCGTACGCCTACCAAAGGACCGGGTCTCTAGGAAGAGGGACCCGAGAAGGTAAAAAACAAAAAGTAAAAGCCACTTGGCAAATCGTTAACAATGAAACGGGCAAATCGGTTAAACGAGATCATCACTGCCAGTTAGTGTTAAATCGTTATTTCCGAAAGCAGCCGGGACTCTCAGTTTGAACTCGGTAGATAACAATATTTCTTTTGCCGCCAGTTCTACTGCTTTATTAACCGTCGATCGACGAACGTTTATTGTTTTCATATATAGCCTAAAATCGTTTGTGAATTTGTTGTCAAATGCTAACTGACCATTGTTGTTTGCTATAACGGTCCCCACGAGCTTGCTTAGTATTGAATTAAAATTCAGAGAGTAGTTTCTTTACTTTACGTGGTTCTATTTTCCTTTTCTTTAGAATCAGTTTGATAAGTGTATCTTTGAATATAGTGAGGTATTCTTCATCGACGTCAAAGAAATCTCGACGATGTCCATCAAGTTGAATTTCTGAAACGTCAAATGCTTTTTGAGCGAGTACTACGTGATAGCGTTGTATGAGCTCGTCAGTTAGCATCACTTTAAAATGGCCGTCATCGGTTATAAACTTTGCAATTCGTTCTGCCAGGCAGATCATTTGTTCTTTCATAGCTACTTTACACGGAAACTCTACATCCTCGTCGAGCTTGTATGGTTGCTTGACCGTACCTTTTGTACCGATTAAATCATTCAGAATGGAGCAAATACCACTTTCTACTTTGGAGTCGTTACTAAATTCATCTCTTGCAGTGGTGTATAAAACGAAAAAGCAATCTGTTCCATCAAATGTTCCTTTAAAGAATAACTCCTGATCACATTGATGGAATTGCTGTCTAATTTTCAAGTAGCTAGAAAAGTAAGTAGCTAAATCAGTTTTAAACGTCTGTTTCTTGTTTTCCCTATGCTTAGCTTGTATGAAGACTAAGACAGGTTTATCAAAATCTTCCACTTCTGCTTGAAAGCAGATGTCGTCAAAGGCGCCAATGTTGTCGACATTTGAAGCTAATTGGAATCCTTTAATCCTGTCCTCATGAATCGCTCTAAAATACAGCAAGCTGAGCAACTTGGTTTCAAACAAGTGTCCGCTAATCCCTGCCGTTCCATCACGCCTCTTGAACACAGTATATCCTTTCTATGACACTGTTCGTAGAATTGTTGAGCTTCTTATGTTCTGAGCTATACACAAATGCTTCCAATGACTGGACAGGTCCACTACAATCTGTGTGATTGTATCCTCAAATGTTCAGACACTAGTCTAAATTGCCCAAATATAATTGATCTCACCAGTATTATGTCTGATTTTTAAAAGAGTTCTCTTAAAATGTCAGAGAGTAATCTGTGATAATTTCAGCTCTCTACCTATTATAGTTCTTGAGATACAGCTCGCTGACAGACAGACGGACGGACGAACGGACGGACGGACAGCGGAGGCTTAGTAATAGGGTTCCGTTGATACAAATGGGTAATTAGGAAACATTAGCGCTGTGATGGGGTCCCTTCGGGTAGGGAAGCCTAAAAACAAATCACAAGATATCAGGATGGAAACAAGCCGATTAACCTCCCGTCAGTCTCAGTAAGTCCCTTTCGGGACAACTATCTATTGTCTTTTAACTTTGCGGAGCCTGACTGGCTAAAGTTAAAGTTCGCGAACACATTCGTAAGAAGTTGACAGTAATATCATCACAGCGCTAATGTTTCCTAATTACCCATTTGTATCAATTGTTTAAGTATTTGTATACTTATTAATCTTGCGCGTCTCGCATCCATCGAACTATCTACCCTCACCAGGGCCCCAAGTCTGCTATTACAATAGTGTCAGAATGGTCGATCACTGATCTCATAATTGTTGATTTTGACAAGTTTGGTAATCTACTAACATAATAGTGTCATTATGACTTTCCAATGAACAATCACTGACACTCCACTGAACGAAATGGCATAAAATGGTAATCTCGTACATAATGACAGTCGTATGCGGTAATCTGCTAAAATTTTGACAGTTCCATCGATCGTAATTGTATAGTCATTGCTTTTCCAGTCACTGCGCTATTCTACCGGCGTTTTATATCCAATATTTTTTGGACAAACTTCGCCCTTCATTGGTGCGGCTGCTGTAGCCAAGCGCCAGGTGTCAGTGGTTTTCGAGAAACTCAATGAGAGCCGAAAGGAGAAACCGTAACTCCATAAAAACTTGGGCCTGGCGTTACAGAGCTAGATTTCGCCATAAATTAGAGCATTTAGGAAGGTTTCACGAGCCCAATTTTGACCCACTGACCAAATCAGATAATATTTGCCCATATTTTAGGTTATTATTTTTAAATAAGTTACTAGCTTTAGCTCGCGACTTTGTACGCGCATATCTCGACTTTTTCCGTTCCCGTATAGCCTAACAATATAAATATTTTTTTTCAAATCTGACTGAATCCAGAGATTAGCTCGTTCAAACGAAAAATGCATATTTGTGGCTATGTTTCCTACACTAAATATTATCTAACATTCGTCGTTATAGAGATCTAAGACTATATACTCTAGAATGCACTTGCAGCTATGCTGCAGTGCTTGCATCCTATAACGATGATTTTTTATAAAAGTGCTCAGGCTTTCAGTTTCTTTAAGCTGAAGTTTTCAGAAAACTATATTTTTTAGACAAGGGCCATGTGCATCACTTCTGGCTTGCTTTTGCTTATATTGTATTTAATAGGGTGCTAACTTATATCAGGTACAGTAATCAGAAATAGTATTATATTAAAATAAAAATAAAACATAGCAGTAAGTAAATCGTTTTAATCATCTTCTTCATTAGGATTATCATAATATGTGTGTAGGTAGGTTCTTCTAAATGAGGAATGTCTTGACTGTTCCGCTCATTGACAGCTGATGAAGATGCCCCAGATGGTGAGGGGCCTGAATGGAAATACCGGGATGCTCTATTTGCTCGCACCCATCAAAAGAAGCACACTTGAAGCTATTATTATAAGCTTGAAACCTGAAAATAATTTATCCACATTACAGGAAACCATTACACAGAGACATTGTGTATGTGTGTGCCCATTTTGAAAATGACTGAATTAATGAAATCCTGCAAATGAGAAATGTTGATGTTAAGAGCTTGACTTATATTAAATACTAATTGACCTGCGCAACTTCGTTTGCCTCACAATTTTCGTTACTGCTCCGCTCCTGTTGGTCTTAGCGTGATAATATAGCCAATAGCCTTCCTCGATAAATGGGCTATCTAACACTGATAGAATTTTTAAAATCGGACCAGTAGTTCCTGAGATTAGCGCGTTCAAGTAAACAAACTAACTCTTCAGCTTTATAATATTAGTACTAGTTGACCCGCAACTTCATCTACGTCACAATTTTCATTACTGCTCTGCTCCTGTTGGTCTTAGCGTGATGATATACAGCCTACCTCAATAAATGGGCTATCTAACACTGAAAAAATTTTTCAAATCAGACCAGTAGTTCCTGAGATTAGCTCGTTCAAGTTAACAAACAAACAAACTCTTCAGCTTTATATATAAGTATAGATAGATAATGAAAATAACACTCTCTATGCCCTCGTTAACAAAACTAAACTAAATAATGTTTTTCATAACCCGTGAATAAAACTAGTAAACTAACCAAGCACGGCAGAATCCATTATATTACACTCTTGCACTGTACCAGTTCTGTACTGTAAAAGTTGATGAGGACAAACTTTTTTCAGAAGACAACATCCACATTGAATAACACTCATCGGTGTCCTAGTGTCTGTTCATTTCCATCTGGTCTAATTTCATCAAGAGCAAGCTTGGAAGATGAAGTCATTTTCATTTATCTGAAACAAACAATTTTCATTCGACTATTAGGTCTAGCACTAGCATTTAGAAATAAACATCTGAGTGGCTATTTTTGGTAAACATAAGTGGCCATATTACATTTCCATTGAAGCGACGCTGGCCTCCCCTCTGAGAGAGAGAATAGGTTGTAATTGACCATACAGATTTAGTCTGGATTGGTGATGTTTTGAATTTGAATTTGTTGCACATTCTGGTATTTTTTTTTTAAATAAAACCATTAAAAGAAAACTTAACAGAACCTATTACACCATTTAGTTTGTTTACATTAAATATTACGTACAAAAATGTTAAATGTTTACGATATAGAAATATCAGATACTAACCCACCCATTCCTGTACAATAGGAAGAATGATTCATTTCCAATATTCACCTTCCTATTGTATTGCAGCGTTCCGTTGCTATTCCGCAATTGATGCACAGTCTCATGATGTCGTTATTGAGAAGTAAAAAGAGCAATAAACAAATCTATTAATTATTTGATTTTTTAATGACGCTGACGTTAAAATTCAATTAGCTCTTTGCAAAACACCGGTCGCTTCAAAACAAATAAAAACAGTCGTCGACGTCAGTAAAGTAAACAGTACCTAATGTCACTAATGTCACATTTGACTTTGACAGCAAAACGGATAAAATATAAATGAGTTTCATTACGTATTTGCTATTTACGACTTTGTTACTACTTTAGATTTCATAGAACACTAATAAATAATATGTAAAATTATATACAATAGCAATCTGGCATAAATTAATGTTCAAATTTAATAGCAGTTTTTCGAAAATTATTTCTCCAAACGGATTTTATAATAATGGCAATACGACACTGTCATTCCACTACAATTTCATGACGAGACCACTGACATGCTACTGAACGATCAGTGTAGGACCATTATGAATTTAGCAGATTACGAACTTTTAGCAAAATGACAATGGCATCGTGTTGGAATGACGAATTTATAAAAATTAGCAGACTAGGGCCCCAGGTCATCGGTCCACCTTGTGGGAGGCCGTGCCAACGTTGTGTCTTCCGGTACGCGGTCGCCACTCTCCAGAACTTTCGGCCCCATCTGCCCGGCCCACTGCCACTTTAGTTTGGCGATCCTTCGGGCTATGTCGATAACTTTAATTCCTAAATAGTTTAACTCTGATAGTCCAAAAGGCTTGTATTCTAAGCTCAAACATTAAACAATTTTAACAACGAACATAATATTATCTCATTGGCACTTCCTGCCACCTACCCATTTTATCCATATCTTTCCCGCTACCGCTCGCTAGCACTCATTGACTATATTTTTTAACATTGTTATTATTAACCAAAGACAATAGTATACTGTTATGAACGCTCAAGACTCTATCAAGTGGACTCGTCAAATTTATACGCGCGCGAACCAGAAGCATTTCATGAACTAGTCACGTGAAGTGAATCCAGGAGTCGGAAGCGAAGAGACATGGCCAGCTGAGTTCCAAAGGTCAGTCTAACCCTTTGTTCCTACCTGTCCCACATCCAAGTGCTGAGATGTTCGCTAAATCGCGTACCACTTAAGGCTGCTCTCTCGAAAAATGCTTAAAAGTAGCGTGCAGATGAAGCAGTTTTTCGTCGGCATTTTGGGGGCCGAGTCACCCGCGTCCGTATGAGAATACCCAATGGTAGACCTTACACGTGGTCCCCAGGTGGTGCTAATCAGGTGACACGCTTTTTAGCGCTCGATGAAGTTTCTCTTCTTATCATGTAGTCAGGCATTTTTGATTTATTTTTAACATGTAAAAATGCTGTATCTATTTGAGACCGCCATAATTGATACCTACTTCACACGGAACAGTTTTAAAAACTTACTGTTTATACATGCTTTAGTGCATTTTATCTTTTTCAATAGATGGCGCTATGCCTAATCAGAATACATTAGGAAGTTTCTTACTAAATCGACCCACAAAATCAAAAGCTATTGAATTTATAATTCAATATCTTTTGATTTTGTGGGTCGATTTTGATGAAATAAACGCTAAATGTTACTCGGGTTATCACTTAATATTTTTAAGTACCTAGACTTGGAACCCAATCTGTTGTTTATGCGTGATGCTCCCTCAAACGCACATACCTACAGATCATCATCATCATCTGCCTAGCCTTTTCTCAACTATATTGGGGTCGGCTTCCAGTCAAACCGGATTTTAGCTGAATACCAGTATTTTACGTGGAGCGGCTGCCTACTAGACCTCCACAACCCATTAACTGGGTAATCTGGTACTTCATGGCAAGACTGGAGTCAGATTAACTGGCTTCTGACTATCCGTAACGACTGCCAAAGATCTACAAATGACAGCCGGGACCAACGGCTTAACGTGCTTTCTGAGGCACGGAGGAAACTCGCTATGTTAAGATGGTCACCCATCCACAGACTACAGATCCACAGATCCTTGAAAATCGACCCGTGCGGCTGTTATTATCTAGCCACGAGCTCCTCATACATACAGATAAACAGACAAAAATTTCAAAAATAGCATATTTTTGTGTTATGTATCTTTTCCTAACTTTTCTATGTAATTTTTATGCAAAAATATTCAACGTACAGACACGGTTGGTCTACGATTTTATCATATGTATAGATTTATAATTTTGATGATAGTAATAATTTCTTAATTGATTTATAATTTTGATCATAATGATAATTAATGAAATAACCTATTGATTAATAATTTATTAACTGATCTGATTTAAGATGTTATGTGCATAAATAATGTAAATGTTTTTATGCCGAATGGTACAATATGGCTGAGCTCTAATATATCAACAGCAACTGTGTATTACCCATATTTGCAAAATAAAATTTTATTCTATTCTATTCTAAGTTATTGAAACTAGAAATTAAAGAGAGTTTATTATTAAGAATTTAACCACTGACACTTGTAGTTTTCCAGAAAGGATACAACATATTACAGACGCGTGGAAGTCGAGGAGCTCGTGGCTAAATAATAACAGCCGCACCGATCGATCTTGAAGGTTAAGCAACACTTGGCAAGGTTGGTCTGTGGATTGGTGACCATCTTAATATAACGAGTTTCCTCCGTGCCTCGGAAAGCACGTTAAGTCGTTGGTCCCGGCTGTCATTTGTACATCTAAGGCAGTCGTTACGGATTGTAAGAAGCCAGTAAATCTGATTCCAGTCTTGCCAAGAAGTACCGTGTTACGCAGTTAATGGGTTGTGGAGGTCTGGTAGGCAGCCGCTTCACGTAAAACACTGGTATTCAGCTGAATCCGGTTTGACTGGAAGCCGACCCCAATATAGTTGGGAATACGCCCGGGTGTCAACACTGTGAGGATCACCCGGAGGACACGGTGGAGCATACGGTGGAGATCTGCTCTGCTTAGGCGGAGCACCGCCGTGTCCTCGTCGAGGCGATCAGCGGCGGTGATATCTCGCGTCTGGCCCTGGTTCAAGCCAGAGTTCGGAGCGAGGAGACATGGGAAGCGGTCACCTCCTTCTGCGATGCAGTAATGCAAGCAAAGGAGGAAGCCGAACGCGTGAGAGAGAGGGAAACCTCACGCCCCAGACGCCGCAACAGAAGAAGAGGCCCCGGGCTTCGGGAGTCGCAGCGCGATTCCCGGCCACCGCAGGCGCGGGCCTGCGGACGGCGAGTAGGAGGAACACGGATGGGTTTTAATCAGTAAGAGTCTGACACTCCTTCCGGCTTCACCCAGAGCGGGAAGAGTCATTTGATGATTTCCCATCCTTAACAATATATATATATAGATATATATATATTGTATCGTTGAGAAAAGGCTAGGCAGATGAGTGATGATAGACCGACTAGAGCGTCGCACAATGATTGTTGATATAAAAGATATAGCAGTCCCTCATGACGAGAACCTCGCGAAGACTGAGAAAGATAAACAAACGAATTATCTTGACGAGACTCGTGAGGTTGTCAACATGATGTGAACACAGCAATCATTGTGCCGATAGTCGTGACGGCCAATGGCTTATTTATAAAAATGAATAAATGGAATATTAATAAAAATCGATTTATTTCAGAAATAAATCCCATGTCTATACAAAAATGTTAGTAATTACAACTTACCAACTATGTTAGTACGCAAATACAAAGATATAAAAAAAAAGAAAACTTAACAACTAAGTTAATAAACATGAACAGTTACAGGGGCATGTAACTGGCTTAAGCAAGCTTGTTAGTAATAACACGCAGGTGACTCTTGGTACTGACACGTACCCTAGCGTGGATGTTTTAATCTCTAAAAAATTCGTAAATACCGACTGGCGGTTGTTGCGTGCGATATCTTGCATAAATCCATCTGTTGGCGGTCGTACTGTTAATGTCGAAATCTCTAGCTAAAACGTGAAGTTCCTCCGGTGTTGAGTTATCCGGAATACATGGGATTGTGTTGTCGCAAAAGCCGAATCTTGTTTTACAATTATTGTAATATTCATCGTAAGGAAAATCAAAACCAGCAGCTAGTGACTCCATTTTCAAAAACTGCAAATAAAGTACATAACCTCCCAAGGATTGTTTTCCTATCTTCTTTTGGTATTTGCTTAATTTCATTCTTTCTAAATTAAAATATATGTAATCTTCAATTATTTGCATTTCCTTCGTGTAAAGGTTCTTAAATTGTATCTCGTACTTCCATATTAAGTTTACGTAAGTATTCTGTTCGATGCGAGAAAAGTTTTCCAATTCGTACGGTGTTCCGAACACTTGTTCTATGAAAAAAGAATGCAATATTGATTTTCTTGAAGTTTTTGGGAGCGATTCTCTTGTGATCCAGATTTTATGTTTTCGAGGGCAGCTTCTAACAAACATAAGTAAAGTAAAAACTTCATAGTCGTCATCGAAAAGAAGTATCAGTTTACCTCTATTGTAACAATGTAGGAACAATTTCAACTCGAATACTGTTGAATTACCACCAGAACATTTGCTTAAGGAAACAGTTCCATCTGCAGATTGTTCCAACTCAATTAGAACTTCAGTTCCTTTAATTAGTTCACTGGAATCGCGTAGCGCAGCGAGGCACATGAACTTCAAACTCTCTAAGGAATTCATAAAATTGTTGTCGATCTGCCATTTTCTGAACATTAGGTTGTGTAGCGATAGGTTCATTCTTACTATCCAAACTTTTGGATCAAGTTGTTTTGCTTTCAGTGATAAGTGACTGACTAGAGTTGATTTACCCATTCCTGATTCCGCGTTTATATGTACAACATCGTCTTCCAAATCGTAAAACGTTTCTAAAACCTTATGTTTGACATCATCAAACTTATGGTGTTCTTGTGTTTTGGTGCGACTAACTCTTCTATTAATATAACACTGCTTGTTGTATTTTTTATTGACGTCCATATTACCAATGTCGACAGTTTCATTGTTAAGAATTTTATAAAATACGTCTACATCTATAAGTCCTACGGACTCTTCATCAAGTATCATGTCTAAACGTATGTCTTCTCCTTGAAATTTTATTGTATGAGTCGCCAAAAATTTTTTCTGTGATTCAGTATTCAAGTCGGTGAAAGAGTTCCGTTCATCGGTCCATACACATCTTGCTTGTGAGAAATATTCAGTCATAACGTCAACTGAAATTTTGTTTGTAATGACTATCATTTGCTTGCCATCAATGGCTTTCACGATTTTTTCAAGCCTTTTTCCAGAACGCCTCAAATCTAAAAAAATATTGCAAGCAATAATAAATATCTTCTCCTCTGTTGTGTTCGTCAATTCTTGACATAAAGTGTTGTGACTCTTCAGGGAGAGTTTTAAAATATACTCCAAGTCCAACACAACCACAATCTTATTAACATAAAATTGTTCAACCTTGGCTACTGTTAGAACACAGCTCTCTGAAACAATAATAGTTCCTACAATATGTTCTTGCAACCCAAATCGTGTTATCGCGTTTTCATTAAATGTATAATCTTGATTCTTAATGTTATGCATAATTTTTATAACACCCATTAATGGCTCACTCAGGACACTAGTAACTGCATTCTCATATATTTTACTTTGCTTTGTTAGATATGATCCCAGTTTAGGTGTCATCCACATTTTTTGCATTTCGTCGTGGTATTTTAGAAATATCACGTCAGACCTAACTCTTAAGTTGTTGAAATCACTGTATGGGTGTTCATCTATTTCCTCTCTCAAAATTTTCTCTATTCCATTTTGATCAGCTTGTTTGGTGTAAAACAGTAACCTGGCATAGAAATCTCTCACCAAACTCAAGTCGTATTCTCCTCGTTCGAAGGAAAGTTTTGGAAAGTTTTTAACTTCCACATCCAACTTAAATTCGTGTAAATTTTCGATTTTACTCTTCAATATTCCGTACCATTTTTTGGAAAATTTACCCAGTGACTCACAGTTATCTGTAAACTTCAAAAGTTTTGAATTCTCATCGTAAACTAGTAAGTTGCCGACAGCAGAAGCTATGCCTCCATTTAACTGAAGAAACCCAACATCTAGAGACTCGTCTATGGTGATAATATTGGTATCTTTCGACTGTTTTAATAAATCTATGAATTTTGATGTTAGGTAGTTAAGACGCTTCACCACTTTTTTATCGTTTCCTCTTATTGCTAAATCTTTGTTGCCAAAGAAAGTGGGGACTTTAAAAGTCCGAGATAGTATATACTCTTTAACAGCCAGTTCTGCTGCTTCATAGACAGTCGACTGTGGGACATTTGCTTTGTCGAGTAGTCGCTTGACATCGTCTGTCGTCGATTTGCTAACAAATTCTAGTTTATCTTTCTTACGAGTATATGTAAGAACACTTCCTATCAATTTACTCAGTATCGTCACGTCAGAGGGTTCGCTAAGGAACTTCAACAATAAACTATGATTGTAATTTTTTTCTGACTTTCGCTTTTTGAGTAATTCTAAGCACAACGTGTTTTTGAACAGCAAAAGAAATTCTTCACTGTATGCAAAAAAGTCTTGTCTAAAGCTTGCCAACCGATGTCCTGCAGGTTGGATTTCAGAAACGTCAAAAACGTTGAGCGCAAGAATCACATGATAGCGTAACATGAGATCGTTATTATTCATAGACATTTCGCTATCATGTTCCTCACAAATAAACTTCGCCAACTGTTCAGCTAGCGTTGTAATTTGCTCTTTAATCACTATTTTACATAAAATATCTAAATCTTCATCTTTGTATGATGGCTGTGTGCAACAATCTCCCGTTCCTATAAGTTCGTCCAAACAACTAGCAAAATCACTTTCATATATTTTGTTTATAGTATCGTCTTTCGCAGTAGTATACATAACGAAGAAGCATTCAGTTTCTTCAAACTTTCCTTCAAAAATCATATCATTACTAGTCGATTCAAAAGCGTGTCTTATTTCCAAATAACTGTCGAAATATTTAGCCATATCAGTTTGATTGTTAAACGAAAGCTGTTTGTCGTTCTTTCTGTGCTTGGCTTGAATAAACACAGCAACGGGTTTATCGAACCCCTTTATTTTGGCTTTAAAAGCAATATCATCGAAGGCACCGATATCATCTCTGTTGGTGGCTAAACTAAACTTCTCAACACTGTCGTCATGTATCATTCTAAAGTATATTAGACTCATTAGTTTAGTCTCGTACAGCTGTCCCTGGATACCCGACGTGCCTGTACGCTTTTTATACTTTGTATTGTTCATGGTTATTATTTGTAAATCGTCACTTGAACACAACAAGACGTAATCATTATTAAAATCAACTCTTCTTGTTTCTCGTAGTAGTAGTTTATATAATTAAATGAACCAAAACGTCACAATGGGCTTCATCAGAAGGCTTAAAGTCACTCAAAAGAAAATGGAGAGGTCAATGCTTGGAGTTTCCTTGCGTGGTCTAATCAGGAATGATGATATCCGTTACCGACATAGCCTGAAGGATCGCCAAAGTGAAGTGGCAGTGGGCAGGGCACATTGCTTGCAGAACTGATAGTAGATGGGGCCGAAGAGTTTTGGAGTGGTGACCGCGTACCGGAAGACGCAACGTTGGAAGGCTTTCCACAAGTGGTGACACTTGGAGGAGCCCTATGTCCAGCAGTGGACGTCTTTCAGCTGATATAATGATGATGAGGAATGAACTGGTTTAATTTCCGGGTTTTCTCCTGATGACTAGTGATCTGTAATTAGAAATAAGTTTCCATAATTAACATTAACTCAACGTCAACATTTAATACTATTTCAGACACGTATCAATTCTATGACTTCAGATGCTAGTCTTGAGTAGCTTCTGTCGTGATTCTTTGCCAATAGTTCAAAGAAAAAAGGAACTGGCGACGGAGCAGCCGTGTGTTTTATTACACGAACCATTTCATTATATTTAACCTACATACATGAAATTGGCACATTTATTAAAACTGCTTAGTTTGTCTAGAATCCAAAATTTAATAAATGTAGCTCAAACAGTTATTGATATATTAACGTTTAAAAACCGGCATTTTATGACTGTCTGACTCACTGACATAGATTAAAAACCTAACTCACTTCCTTGTTGAAAAGACACATACACGATAATTAATTTCCTATTTTATTATATTAGTTCCAAATACTTTTGTAAAACGGACTAGCTGCATGCCAAAATGGATAATAAAAAGTATTAACGCGACTAATAACATTAACCGCCGCCATCTTCACCAAACGTCATGTCGTGTCAAAAAAGATTAGGGATGCCCAATACTTGGTTGCAATCGGTAGAATGATGTTGTAATTAATGAATTTATTTCGAATAAAGTAAAAATAGAAGCTACAATAAAAAACATACAACCGCTGTTCCATATATCATTAGTCCTTAAAAGTATAACATTATGTATGAGGTCATACTCGATTTTAAATTATTTAAATAATCCTGAAGTGAATAAAACCTACATCGTTATTTCATCATGATCATTATTCAGGGTTTTTCTAATGATCGTTTAGAAAAAGAAAAACTGTGTGGTGTAGGTACTTTTAAGTTAAAGGTACCAACACCAGGCACTTCTCTAGTTAAAAGTTTTACCGTAACGATTATTTACGACAGTTAATATAAAAATAACCCTAATTTTCGGCTTCGCCATAGTCGAAATGCTAAGTGCGAGTCGGATTCGCACACGAAGGGTTCCGTACCATAAACCTTAATTTTTATTATTTGTTGACAAAGCGACATTACAAATACACAATATGTGAACATTTCAACTGTCTACCTATTACGGTTCTTGGGGTACAGCCCGCTGACAGACAGACGGACGGACGGACGGACCCGACGGACGGACAGCGGAGGCTTAGTAATAGGGTTCCAGCCAAAGTTCAATGTTAATAATATTCGTGATTATCGACTTCAGTATACGCGACAGTCTAAGAAAAATGGCCTTGTTTTGCTTAAAATTTCTTATTTGGTTTACTAAAACAAGGAAAAACACACATTATCCTGTTTATTTAACGATTACATGTCACAGATGCTTATTATAATTCTCTGACGTAACAGAATGGACGGTAGTAACGGTGTTTGCAAACACGGTGGCATACCTATCTACCATTTATTACAAGGGTCAGTTTCCAGTCTTACCGGGTACAGCTGAGTAAGTACCTACCTAAGAGGGGACTCGGATCGGTAACTGAGGAGCTCG
Organism: Lacanobia oleracea; assembly: GCA_950371165.1. Lineage (NCBI taxonomy): Eukaryota > Metazoa > Arthropoda > Insecta > Lepidoptera > Noctuidae > Lacanobia > Lacanobia oleracea. Next base: position 10,856,512 of record OX493415.1, on the reverse strand, counting down.
TGGCTAGATAATAACAGCCGCACGGGTCGATCTTTAAGGTTAAGCATCACTTGCAAATGTTGGTCTGTGGATGGGTGACCATCTTAACATACCGAGTTTCCGCCGTGCCTCGGAAAGCACGTTAAGCCGTTGATCCCGGCTTTTTTTTTTTTTTTTTTGTTTTGGGACAAGCCCGCCACACATTCCCAACCACTGCAACTCCTGAAAGCCAGAATCAACAGTGGCGACCACCAGAAAAACGCCGAGCCAATGAAACCCGACGAGTCCCGGAGAAACGATTCAACTGTCTTGGATCCTGCAACGAAATTAATCAGAAAAGTACAGCGGAGGAGTAGGAAAAAAATATATACATAATTTCCACTTCCCTCCGTATCAAGCAGGAGACAGAATAGAACTAGGCCAATAGGCACGAAGGGACAAATACAACTGGGTTAAGCCCAGTTGCCAAGCACCACGGATTATATCTTACCACTTAAACTAATGGGTCCTAAATTGTGAGCTACTTTTGATTCCAGTAATAGGTATGGCAAAATCGCTTGAATGCACGGAAATTTGTTCTGGTTTCAACAAGGTCCGTATAGTAAACTACCCCAGATGTAACCTTAATACTATCTAACATAATATTGCGTTCAGTTTGCCAACGACTACACTCCCATAAGATGTGATGTGCGGATTGTTCGTATTCATGGTCAGCTGTAGAACATTGACATAAAGGCGAGGCCACAAGCTTGAAGGAAAATAATTTACTCTTAAAATTGCCATGACCTGTGAGAAATTGGGCAACACAGTGATCCACCTCCAGCCATGTCCTGTCCAGCCGCTCACGAACAGATGGAAAAAACTGGTGGAGGTGACGGCCTTTGATGGAATTTTCCCACCTACATTGCCACTCGGATAAAAGTTCCTCCCAGACATCAGTCTGGGGTTTTAGTAATCTAGAGATCTTAGCACGGCCGCGTTGCGGTAAGAACTCTGGGTCCGTAATCTTTCTAGCGTAGTAGTACATTGCAGCACGCCGCTGCACTTCTAGATCGACTGGGAGAACACCCGCCAGCACTGGTAAGGCTTCAGTACTAACCGTCCTATACGCCTTGCATAAGAATATCAAAGCCAAACGCTGGCTTTGAAGCAATTTACGTCGTACCGCACCTATGGTGGCCCTATCGGCCCAGACAGGTGCCCCGTAGCACATACAACCCAAGTAGGTAGCCCCATAAATAGTTTTTAAGGTTTGAAAAGATAGACCCCAAGTAGCTTTGGATATTCTCGTCAAGGCGTAGAAGTTCTTTTTTGCTTTCTCACCTACTGTTTTTATGTGATCAATAAATGAAAAGTTATTTTCTAATAGCATACCGAGATAGCACACGGATTCTTTTCTTTTAACGGGTACGTTATTGAATTTAATACTAGGCCAGGATTTAAGGTTTCCTTTTAAAATAAGTTGATAGGTTTTATGCGGTGCAAAGGTCAGACGGTTTCGATCGCCCCACTGAGATATTAATCGTAGGCATGTGTCAGCCAAATTCTCAAGGCCAGCACGAGTACTTGCCTGAATGAGAAGCAAGCCATCGTCCGCGTAACCGGTTAATGAGCAGCCGCATGGGAGCGGAAGCGCGAGGAAATCATCGTAGCCAATATTCCAAACATATGGACCGATAACTGAGCCCTGAGGACATCCCATGGTTAGAGACTTAGTAATGGAATGATGTCCTAGTTTGAGTTTCACGGAACCGTTTAGAAAGTAAGAAAGAATCAGATTATAGATGTTTTTTTAACAACCACGGTTTTTCATTTTAAGTAGTAGCATCGGCCACCATGTGTTATCAAAAGCGCCAGAAATGTCGAGAAAAATTCCAACCACATATTTATGTTCCGATAAGTTAATAATTTTACGAACAGAGAGCACCGCGTCGACGGTGGATTTACCAATAGTGAAACCAAATTGATTATTATGAAATTTAGGTCCATTCGGTAGTAAGCGCGGAACGATTAGTCGCTCTAAGAGTTTTCCCAAAGATGGAAGTAGGGTTATGGGCCGATAGGACTTAGGGTCATCCGGGGGCTTATCGCCACTCTTCGGAATAATGCGTATAAAGCCCTGTCGCCATATTCGAGGAAAAATACCTTCCGCAATACATCGGTTATATACTGATAAGATCGCGTCTCCGGCTGTCTTACACGCTTCTATAATCATTCTATTAGATATTTTATCTTCACCGGATGATTTGTTGAGAGGTAGTTTCTTGACAACGTTTATGAATTCGTCAGTGGATGGAAGATCTGACTCCGGTGATTCAGGTGGCACCGTGGCCCACGCTCTGATCTGTTGGTGGTATTCATTATCATTTACTGATGAATCGTCTGGTATAAGGGAATCAAGCAGAGCATCAGTTGTTTCTTCAATGCCGGTTGTATGTTTATTGTTTACTTTAATGTTTTGAACGTACGCAAGGTCGACAGATTTATTAGCTTTGAACTCGTGGTACAAAGGAGACCACGGACCCTCCTTATCAAGTTTATCAACAATTTTCCGCAATAAATTACCCTTAGATTTTTCAACAGATGCTCTGTAGCGTGACTTGGCAACTCTAAAAGTACTTAAAGCAAGATTAAGGAGGTCCCCGGTAACCTTACGTTTTTTTAGCTTGTTAAGCTGTCTACGAGCTCTACGAAAGCTTCTACGTTGTTCAAAAAGGTAGTCACTCCACCAATCACATCTACGAATATTGGTCATGGATGCGCGACCAATAGCAATGTCAGCACAGTAAGTGAAGGCGTCCGACATTATCTCAGCACTTTCCTCAGCTGACAGTCCGTCGCGAGTGAAGTCTTTGACATGACCAGAAAAAAGTGAGCCGAAGAATTCCCAATTCGCGCCCTTACTTTTATATCTAAAATTTCCAATTAAGTGTGACGAACCTTGAGTAAACATAGGAACAAACTCGTACACGATCAGGCGATGATCACTACAAGACGCGTCAGGAAGGACACGCCACCTATCCAAGCGTACGTCTGCACTAGAAAGTGTGACGTCAATACAAGATTCGCCCATTTGGCTACAAAAAGTAGGTGGTGCGTCTGGGGTGTTATGAATTGATAAATTCATCTCAGCAATAAAATCTTCAACCGCACAACGTCGTTCGGAATCAGTGGATCGAACTTTGCCATACCACAGGGAAGAAGATGCATTTACATCAGCACCTACTATAACTTTGCAGCCCGCGAGCGACCGCAAGACGTGACGGAGATTATGTATATGTGGAGTAACTGGGTCTGAGTATTGAAAGTAGCAGCTCACAACGTAAACCTTAAAGGTAGGCGATGATACTTCCGCCACGGCGCAAACTCTTGAGATCCGCAGCGATGATCACACGGTTTGATCCCGGCTGTCATTTGTAAATCTTTGGCAGTCGTTACGGATAGACAGAAGTCAGTTAATCTGACTCCAGTCTTGGCAAGAAGTACCGTATTACCCAGTTAATGGGTTGTGGAGGTCTGGTAGGCAGCCGCTCCACGTAAAACACTGGTATTTACAGCTGAATCCGGTTTGACTGGAAGCCGACCCCAATATAGTTGGGAAAAGGCTAGGCAGATGAGCCTGAGCTGCAGTTGTCACTTTCGCACTTTACTTGATATGGCGCAGCGCAACGGCATCGGCAATAGTTTCTTCAAATACCTGTTTTACTGAATAGAGTCCCTCTATTCAGTAAAACAGGTATTTGAAGAAAGTTTTTAACACGAAGCTACACACGAGTGCCATTACGGGTGGCCTGTGGGTATCATACACGCGCCGAGCCTACAACGTCCTTATTTATTTATTTTTATTTGTTTTTTCGCTGGGCATTACGCATACCCTCTCATCGGGGGAATGGGAGGGGTATGTGAGACTCCCCGGGCTGACCCGATATACCCACTAAAATAACCCAGCGGCATTCCCGCATCGTCTGAGTGGAGGGGGACTGCGAGATCGGCGCAGCCTTGGCGTCCAGTCCTCCTCCGACGACAACCCGCCTAAAATGGCGGGCCCCTCAGGTCCTCCCCGTGGGGGAGGGCCGGGAATGACTGGCGAAGTTGGTGTGGAGTGCAATGCGAGCGGAGGCGCCCCCGCGCCTATCGCCCGCCCATCACCACCATGAGGAGGGAACACCGGACCCTGTGGAACACCGGACTCCGCGCCGTATCACCTCAGCCTGCCCGTCTTGTCTACAAGGAGGACCTCTCGGTCCTCCAAGTAACTGCCCAGAAGGCTTCTTAGGTATTGGGGCACTCCGTGATACCGGAGTGCCTCTAATATGGTCGAGTGGGGAACGAAGTTGAAGGCGTTGGCTATGTCGAATGAAACCGCCAACACCCCGTCCCCCGCCTCCACCGCTCCCTTCACCTGGCCCTTGAGCAGGGCCAGCGCGTCGATCGTCGAACGCCCTTGTCGAAAGCCGAACTGGGCGTCCGACAGGTCCAGCCCCACCCTCCACAGATGGCTGTTGAGCTAGGAGGCGATGATCCCCTCGAATAATTTACCAACCTCATTGAGCAGAACGATGGGCCGGTATGCCGAGGGGGAATCCGCCGGGCGTCCCTCCTTTCGGAGGAGGTATAGCTGCCCCTCCTTTCACAGTTTTGGGAACCTCCCAGCCGTAACGCACGCACTGAAGAGTTCCCGTAATCTGTCCTCCATTTGAGCGGCAGCTATGGCCACCACCCGTGCGGGGACGCCGTCCGGCCCAGGGGCCGTCTTCTTCGCGCGGAGGCTAAAAACCCCCACGCGAAATTCCTCCTCCGTCACCGGGGGTCCTCCTCCGGTGGAGCCGCCGCCTGCGGAGGGTCCATTGTTGGTGGGGTGAAGTCGGTCCTGCGCGGAGTCTAAAACGTCCTGCGTGTTCAATTTAACGACGAGTTCAATTTTACGAGCTATGACTTGTAAGCATGAAAGACATTCTGAGGCAGAGTACAAGGTGAGCATGTGTCAAGCAGACTGGTGTAACTCAGCATCCAGCATGCCTTCTGTTGCACAATACTTACTCAAGTTGACCACGTTTATCGTTGGAAGCATTGATGTTTTCTGATCGCATAAGTCACGCGTGTTTCTATAAAAACCGGCCAAGTGCGAGTCGGACTCGCACACGAAGGGTTCCGTACCATAAACCTACTTTTTGCCGTTGGTTACCCTTCGGGTACGGAACCCTGAAAAGGCTGTAATGTTTAAATGTTTACATATGTAGACAACTTGATGACCTCCACAATTAGTCAACCCAATAACTGGGCAGCACGATAATTTTGGTAAGACTGGTGTCAGATTTCTAGGCTTCCAATTATATTCGTAACGACTGTCACGGATCTTTAAATGACAGCCGTGACAGAACGTGCTTTCCGAAGCCGGGAGAAATTAAGGTATGTTAAGATTGTTACCCATCCAAGGACCAACCTTTACTAAAAAGAAACCCTTGTGGTGTGACTAAATCTGTCTGTCTGTCACAGCTTGATACAACTTTAAGGCGCTCCCTGCCGAGGGTGCTTGTCCCCGCCTGTCACGCTTTCAGAGCGAGCCGGTCACGGTTCAGCTATTCTATTCTGTAAGTAACCATTTCGACATCGAGTTTCACCTGAGTGACAAACCTCACAAAGTGAGCTTTATTGCACACAAAATAAAGGTCTTACGTTTGACGTAATTTCAACTCAACTCGGATTCCGCTGTCGAGACACGAAAATGTTGTTACAGAATATCACTACAGGCTAAAGGACCGCTGTGTAATATGATAGGCAATGAACTGTGAGACACCGTCTCATGTAGCGAGTGATACGTACGTCTGCGCGTGGGTGTGGGTGCATGAGAGTCGTGCAAGTACCTATGAGGCTCGACAAGGGTTCGACGCGCAACTATGCCTATTCTTAGATAATGCTTCTTCCAACCTGACAAAAAAGCTGTCAACGGGCGCGCTATTGGTCTGCTTAGCTTTTGGATGCAAACTTTGCAACGGACATATTTCAGGGACGTTATAGTGTTGATTAGAGTCGTTTTATATACTTACTAGCTTCTGCTAACGGTTTAAGCTTTGTTGCTTAAACGACTTGTTACTACCGACTTTCATAACGCCACAAATTTAGTGTTATATCACCCGCCAAATTATAGTAGGGATACGCATAATCTATTTTGTGTATCCCTAATATAATTTTGTTTTTCTTTTTGCTTGAACGCGCTAATTTCAGGAACTACTCGTCCGATTTGAAAAATTATTTCAAGTGTTAAGTAGCCCATTTATCGAGGAAGGCTATATATCATCACGGTAAGAGCAATAGGAGCGGAGCAGACGAAATTGCGTGGGTCAACTAGTATTAAATTATAAAGAGGTAAAGTTTGTGAGGTTGTAGGGGGTAATCTCTGGATCTACAGAACCGATTTTGAAAATTCTTTTACCAATAGAAAGCCACATTATTTATGAGTGTCTGGCTATATGTTAACCCGAAAAATACCGCCCAAACCAATGGGCACGGGTCAGCTAGTGATGTATTAACAAATAATATCGTCTTACAATATCGTAATCAGGAACGGCTCTTCTTAATGTGTACATACTATTTGGCATAGTGGAGCTTGTAGCTAGATCGGGTCGATCTTCAAGGTTAAGCAACGCTTGCCAAGGTTGGTCTGTGGATGGGTGACCATCTTAACTTACCGAGTTTCCTCCGTGCCTTGGAATGCACTTTAAGCCGTTGGTCCCGGCTGTCATTTGTAGATCTTTGGCAGTCGTCACGGATAGTTAGAAGCCAGTAAATCTGACTCCAGTCTTAACATGAAGTACCGTGTTACCCAGTTACTGGGTTGTGGAGATCTGGTAGGCAGCCGCTCCCCCTAAAATACTGGTATTTAGCTAAATCCGGCTTGACTGGAAGCCGACCCCAACATAGTTGGGAAAAGGCTAGGCAGATAATGACTATTTGGCACAGTGCATGTATTATTTTGAAGTTCTACATTATTATAGTAAAACATAGTTGAAAATCAGCTCAATGCAAAACTAAAAATAGTTTTAGTAATATCCAGATATTACTGAAACTATTTTCACCTCTGGGTTAGAATAACAAAGTAAGGCGACGAATTGTTAAACAATTATTCCCGTCGCTGACAATGGTCAAGAGGGGACTGAGCGTCTGAGCGGGGCGAGGATTGCATACGCGCGCTAGCTTATAACTAAAGGACGTAAGCGACAAAATGGTTTTTGTTATTTTATTTAGTTAGAAACGGTAATTTGAGAAATTCCTTCTAGAATTTTAAAGAGTATGTATAGACTCATCTACATAGAAAGTTAAGAGGCTTAAATCGGTCCCGTTTGCCCATAAGATGTGAATCTCTTTTTAAAAAGAGGTATGTTTGATATATTTTTCTCTGTTAAAAAAGTTACCTAATCATGTATTGAAAACTAACAAAATAAGGTTTTTATCATGAACTTTCAGGTCACCTACTTATATTTTGATCCGTTTTGTATTTACTGAAAAAAATTGAGATCATTGGCGCCAAAATTTCCAATGCGTCCTCTTATGAAGATCGACTTATCGTTAGTGATTAACTACATATTTTGTTATTAAAACTTACCCAATCTTTTATGTAGGTTTAATCCAAAATACATGTATTTATTTCAATAGTCCAATCTCCGTAGAAGAAATCACTAATAAATCACGAATTTTTAATTATAGTGGAAATTGCTTTGTTTATGCACATTAGTGATACAAACTAACCAATATAGAACGAATGAGAATGATTCATTGACAAACCGAGTATTGAGAACCAGAGACTAAAACCATTGTAGAACAGTAGATAGTGCTGCCATGAAAAAAAAACTGAGAGCGGATTTATTTTCACTTTTTTTTTTTTTTTTTGAGTTGTGCGCACCTTTATTAATCAGCCACATTCCACCGTCTGCACAACAGTGTGTTGCCATCTCCTCACCGTCTTATTTATTATATTTTACCCTTATGTATTTATTTTTTCTGTTTACTTATCACGTTTTAATTACTTTCATGCCGCTCCGATCGACGTCATACTTAACGCCGGCTGTCGCTGAAAACCAGCGCTGTGGCTCTGTCTCGCACACGAGTCCCAGCATTATGCTGAGCGGTGGCCGTTTTGCGCGAATATGACGCATATCTTCCCAATTTTTGTAATTAAGTTTTATTTGATTTCTATTTTATTTTTTTGGTATGCGTCATGCTTGGCGCAAATAAACGCTTTTTCTTTACTTTCTGTATATTTCTTAAGTTCAACTAAAAAAAATAACAATTTACATAGTGTCTGGAATCATTCCTTTTTTTTTTTACTATTGGTAGGCACGCGCTTGACCACCATCTCACTTGATGGTAAGCGATGATGTGGTCGAAGATGGAGCACGCTTGCCCAGAAGTAACCTATTCACTCTTGACTTAAAGAGACTCCCAGGTTGTAGCTATCGGGAAACACAGACTCCGGCAGGGAATTCCACTCCTTAGCTGTACGCATTATGAATGTGTTCCCAAACCGTTTAGTGCGCATGGGTGGGATGTCCACCATGTACCGGTGGCGCATCGCTGTTCGTCTTGTGGTCCGATGATGGAACGGGCTTACAAATACATATGAAAATTAACATAAGAACTTCCATTTAAACATACTTTTAACAATTATCCAATGTCAAAACTCAATTAAATAATAGGAATAATATGCATTGGTCAAATGGTCATTTAGATAGTGATAACAGATTCATTCAAAACAACATAAAACAGTAAATTCAATGTCAACTCAGGCAATGTCCATGAAATTCATCATCATCATCATCTGCCTAGTCTTTTCCCAACTATATTGGGCTTCCAGTCAAACCATATTCAGCTGAATACCAGTGTTTTATGTGGAGCGGCTGCCTACCAGACCTCCACAACCCATTAATTGGGTAACACGGTACTTCTTGGCAAGACTGGTGTCAGATTTACTGGCTTCTGACAATCCGTAACGACTGCCAAAGATTTACAAATGACAGCCGGGACCAACAGCTTAACGTGCTTTCCGAGGTACGGAGGAAACTCGGTATATTAAGATGGTCACCCTTCCACAGGCCCACCTTGGCAAGCGTTGCTTAACCTTAAAGATCGACCCGTGCGGCTGTTATTATTTAGCCACGCGCTCCTGCAGCAATGAAATTATACTACGATAATGTCAAGATTAAGTCAAAACAGTGCAGCAAAAATGGCTTATGTCCAGCAGTGGACGTCTCTCAGTTGATATGATGACGACGAGTATAGCAGAAATGATGAAAAAAAAAACTCATGGTAATATTATATTTATCGTCAATTGAGTGTAGACATTTATCTACGAGTAATAGGAATAATTGAAGCTTTGCTTTAAACGAGGATGTCTATATCAAGCTTTTTAAGTCTATAGGCAATTTTTTTTAATATCTGCACTACTTGATATTGTGAATTGTGAACAATATTAAAAAAAGAGGACTTATTTTATTCTTCAATTTTTCCTTCGTGTGTTCTCTCTAACAAATCTTTCTTTATGTGTCTCATATCATGTAGATACTTTTTCAGATTAATCAAGAGCTCTAAAACGTAGAGACTGTAAGGATTTTTAAGTCTATGAAATGTGGACGACAGCTCTCTCTTTGCGAAATACGAACAAATGTACAAATGGCTCTTTTCGGAAGGACAAAAGCAGTTTTGGCAGTTATAATTGTAACTATTTCCCCAATATTGGATGCTATATCTTAATTTAGACTGTACCAGTGCATAGTATACCAGTTTTAATTGTTTCATGTCAATTTCGTCTCTGTGGGTTCTTAATGCATAGCACGCAGATGATATAGCTGCATCTTCTCTCATCATTCTTTTTTCAATTATGAGATTCGTCTATCTATGTGAACACCCAAGAATTTCGTCTCTCTCCCAAGTTCAATTTTGTTCTCATTTAATATGATTCCTATGGTATCTTTATTGCGAGCAGTTGATTTGATTCACTTTTTCCGTAAGCTCATTTATGTCATTTGCTCCTATAATAGCGTTTGTGTCGTCGGCGAAAACCACAAGTTGTATGTCTGGTAGAATTTTATTTTGTTGGAGTTCATACATTCTGCATCAAGCATACGACCGACCCGCGCCGCGCGGGGGTCGACACTGAGTGTGGTTCCGTCGTAGATGTCGCTGCGTTCCCGCAAGGGGGCGTGGCAAGCGGTGTCGAGGCATAGCCCCATGCCCGCCGATCACTTGCTGAGCGATCTAGACGGAGCCCACTAGGGCCAGTGCCTGCTGGGGCTGCGGACTTCGTTCGAAAGAGGTACCATACCCTGGAACGCAAAGGGCACTAGGAGGAACACGGATGGGTTTTAGTCAGTAAGAGTCTGACACTCCCTCCTGCTGTACCCAGAGCGGGAGGAGTCATTTGATGATTTCCCATCCTAAAATAAAAGGTAGCCAGGGCATGCAGGATTGAAGAGGATGTTGTAAAGGAAACCTAAAATTCGAGTATTCCTGCGAAGTCAGATAGGAAGCCACTTCAGATCCTTGCGGAACTGAGAGACATGGTCGTATTTCCTCAGGCCAAAAACAAAACGAATGCATAAGTTTTGCAAGCGCTCAAGTTTGTTTAAGAGCTCCTCAGTGGCATCCAGATAGCAGGCATCAGCATAGTCAATGATCGGCTGAATTGGTGTTTGAGCTAAATAGATTTTAGTTTGAAAGGGCAAGAAGGTTTGAAGGGTTTTTAAGAAGTGGAAAGAAAAGTGCACCTTGCGACTAACCTCATTTACTTGTGCTCGCCAAGAAAGATTACTGTCAGTTAGTACACCGATCTGTTGTGAGGTAAGCCTAATGATATGAGCGAGATTCATTACTTTCTTCTGGGGGCGACCATGTACCTATCTAAATTTAAAGAAGAGGACCCCTTAAACAAAATGAAAAAAAATTGCAAACATATTGCAGATTGCCTCTGGATTATTTGACTTTTGATTCCGATAAACAATTGTAGACGAGCGTTGCCCTTACGATTAGAGATGTAACTCTACAAGTATTTTAAAATTTTAAGAATATTATGTCTGTGGTTTCAAATAAGTTCTTAAAATACTCCCTTGACGCTATTTCAAATCAACGCCTATGAAGAGAGAACTGTACCCCTATTTATTTATTTATTTATTTAATTAAGGTTCACCAACAGTTGTTACAGATATTACACAGATAGGAACATATAAGTAATTGTGTCTTAAATCTAACTGCACAACCAATTACAGGCAAACACCACATGTAAAATGCTCTTTGTAATTATAAAATTACTTACAAAGACTTTATGTACAATACTTAGATAACTAAATTAAATACTAATACTAATTACATTTGACAAATGTGGATATTGAGTCTGCGTGGACGTCAACCAGGTCGCTGCGTTCGTTTATAAGTTCGCACATGCGGGGTGTAACAATATTTTCGTGTCTCGACAGCGGAATTCGAGGTGAGTATCAAATTACATCAAACGTAAGACCTTTATGTTGTGTGCAAGAAAACTCACTTTGTGAGGTTTGTCACTCAGGTGAAGTTCGATATCGAAATAGTTACTAACAAAATAGACTAGTTGCTCGTAATCTGAGATGTTGAACAGTGATGATTTATAATATTGTCTATGTCCATGTTGCGTTTCACTGATTTTAATGGACATTTTTCTGTTTTTCAGATATGAGGAAAATAGTTGAGAAGCTTTATCTCTCACTCCGTAGTGATTTAGTTTGTTCATAATAAGTTCGTGATCAACAGTATCAAACGCTGAGCTTAAATCTAAAGACACGCCAGCTACTCTAATTTTATATTTTATTTTGTTGGTTGCATCGTTAATAAGAGTATAAACTGTTAGCAATAAATTAATTGATCATATTATGAATAATGACAACAGTTTGTCTGGAATATCGCTGAAATAGACCTTTTTAGTGCAGCCGTGAAAAATACTTAGTTTTTGGCTAGGATTATTCTATTCTTTATTCTATAACAGAACAATAAAATTTTAATTTTCTCATAAAAAAAATCTGCTGTTCAGGTGTCGATCGGGGTGCGGAAACCGTTCGAAAGAGGCACCGTACCCTGAAACGCAAAGGGCACTAGGAGGAACACGGATGGGTTTTAGTCAGTAAGAGTCAGACACTCCCTTCTGCTCTGGGCGGAGCGGAAGGGAGAGTCATTTGGTGATTTCCCATCTGTAAAAAAAAAAGGTGTCGATGGACCACAAAATCAGGTATCAGAAAATATTGTTTAAAACTTTTAACGTATAAATACTTAACACTTCTGTCCTGCCACCTACAGCTCCTACAGGATCTGTTGCAGGATGTAAATAGACTGAGTCATTATCAGCGGCGGCGAACTATCGCGTCCGGCTCTGGTTCAATCCATGGTCCGGAGCCAAGAGGCATAGGAAGCGGTCACCTCCTTCTGCGAACCAGTAATGCTAGCGAAGGAGGAAACCAAACGCGTGAGAGAGAGGGAAACCTCAGGCCCCAGCCGCCGCAACAGAAGAAGACGCCCCGGGCGTCGAGAGTCGCAGGTGGATAATAATAACGCTGCCCGATCACCGTAGGCGCGGGCTTATGGATGGCGAGCATTGGGTGGCTCTCCGTCCTATCAAAGCCAGGCCCGGGTCGACGGCGCATTGTGTTCCACGTGCGGATCAAGGAGATATCAGCATAGCAGACGGGGCCCGCTAGAGTCAGTGCCTGCCAGGGTTGTGGAATTTGTCACCGCAACCCTGGAACGCAAAGGGCACTAGGAGGATCGCGGATGGATTTTTCATACTAAAAAAAATTACTGTCATTTGGTGTTGTTCGTTTATAACTTTTACCATATGAATATTTGATACTGACACTTCTGTTCTGCCACATAAAGCTTCTACACGCTCCTTATATGTTGAAATGGGCTTCTAGTCTACAAACACCAGTGTTTTTATAAGGAGAGACTGCCTTATATCAGACCTCCAGAAACTAGTAACTGTGTAACACTATAGTCACTCAACAATTTTCTGGTTTTGGACTACCATCAAACCTCAAAGTTCTACAAAGACAGCCGACAATAGCTCGGCAAACATATCAACCATATGTTTGCCGAGCTACGAAGGAGTATCAGTATGTAATGATACATCGCCGGATCGACTTCAGCAAGTGTTGCTTAACTTTATTGTTTTTTTTTTTTATTATTAGCCTGTTGTGTCCGCATCATCATCATATCAGCCGAAAGACGTCCACTGCTGAACATAGGCCTCCTTCAAGCATCACCACAACGTCCGGTCCTGCGCGTCTTGCATCCATCGGCTACCCGCGACCTTCGGCATTTCATCAGTCCACCTTGCGGGAGGTCTTCCAACGTTGTGTCTTCCGGTACGCGTTCGCCACTCCAGAACTGTGTGTGTCCTACTGCTGGGCAAAGGCCTCCCCCATATCCTTTCAGACACTCTTTTTCTAAGCCACCTCAAATCAGTATTCGCTGTGTGCGTCCAGAATGTGTCGCCACCGTTTTCTGGTCTGGGCCAGCCTTGGTGACAATGAAATAGACATATAAAAAAGAAATAAAAAAAAATTTTTCATTTCAAGATAAAATATTTATTGAAATACATAGGTACATGTCAACTTATAGTATCAGAAGTCCCTTACAACAATCATTTAAATGAACGGAGTTTGAATAGTTCGCTATTCCACATGCGTTATGAGTACTTACAACGGTATATTTATGAATATGGGATATAGTTAATCTGAACCACAAATACAGCGCCATCTTTTGTTATTCATCTGCCTAGCCTTTTCCCAAGTACATTGGGGTCGGCTTCCAGTCAAACCGGATTCAGCTGAATACCAGCGTTTTACGTGGAGCGGCTGCCTACCAGACCTCCACAACCCATTAACTGGGTAACACGGTACATCTTGGCAAGACTGGAGTCAGATTTACTGGCTTCTGACAATCCGTAACGACTGCCAAAGATCTACAAATGACAGCCGGGACCAACAGCTTAACGTGCTTTCCGAGGCACGGAGGAAACTCGTTATGTTAAGACGGTCACCCATCCACAGACCAACCTTGGCAAGCGTTGCTTAACCTTCAAGATCGACCCGTGCGGCTGTTATTATTTAGCCACGAGCTCCTTACGAGCCATCTTTTGTTATTATATTCTGTAAATACTTATTGAAAGACATATTTTGACTTCAAAAGTAAAGGACATAGAACCAATTGTGGCATAGCGCCCCGTCACCATTTTGTTATATTACTTAAAGTTGCGGCGCATAATCTAATATACATATTATTATATGGGTAGAAGTCACTTCAAAAAACAAAACATGTTAGGAACAACGTGTCATGTTGCCGAGTAATTTAATGGTAAAATCACCATGTTTCCCTTTACGGAAAGTAAGAATCACTCTGCGTAAAAAATCTAACTAGATTTCCAAGAGGGCTCAGTAGTAAGCGAAAAAGAGAAATTTCATGGCGAGCTCTTACTTCTAAAAACAAACTTTTATTAAAGAATTATAGTAATAATACATAATAACATTTAATTCAGACTAGGTCTATATTTTGTTTGTAACAATATACTTAAGAGCTAATGTTAGTATTGACAACACTATTACCTATTAAACTGCGATATGAAGCCGCACCCACCTTAGCAGCATGGGGGACTCCCATCTATCTGCAAAAACACTCAGTATAGTGTTGGTGCTGCCACGAACGCGAGTGAGTAGGGAGGCATCTTTTCCTAATTATGGTGGGCCATCAACCCGCGCCTCAACAAACATTCCTGACGCACTGCACCGCCACGGCAGCCCCAAAAGTACCCTGAATGCATTATTATATTTGACACGCAGGTCGCTGTATGCCCGCTGCGAATAACTGACCCACTGGCTGGAGGTGTAGAAAGTTTGACAAAATGCTTTAAAAAGTGTAATCTTCACTGAATTCGTACACCGTGCAAACCTGCAGGCCAGCATATTACAACGGACAGCCAGCGACCTGCGTTCCCTTTCAATATTTACATTATCACTTGACATGACCCAATGACCAAAATATTTAAATTTGGAGAATAATGCTCGTTTATAGATAATAATAACATTGCCCCAAATATGTCAGAATGACTTTCACATAGTATCAGCCGGGAATAAATCTAACGCAACTTGGAGCAACATCAATAAAAATAAGATTAACTATCCTAGAGAAAATATACCTGAATATGTAACAATAAATGACAATAAAATATATAAACTACGACTAATTGCACAAGCATTTAATCCCTTTTTTACTGACGAAATTCAACCAAACAATTCTACTCTTTATTGTACAAATATTGAGACTAATATAATTGTAACTTTAAATTTATTCTTACTACAGTAACAGCAGATATAGTGTCTGGGATTTGCTCTTTAAATAATACCATTACCAGTAGCATTTGATGGCAGATTACAAAAGTGATCAAACTTGTAGCGCTATTGATAGAACCTGCTATAAGTAAGTTGGATCATCAATATTTGCATTGAATATGGCTATTTCCTTGACAAATTAAAAATAAAATCCCATCTTTTTTCCTGAATGTAGAAAGAGCAATATCGTCGTTCATGTTGATGCCAGAACTCCAGTAGTGGCCTTGTTCATTGATATGTCTGAAGCATTCGAACAGATCATGGTATACTGCTTAACAAATAAGAGCGTTATGGGATTAGATGAACTTCATTAAACCTATTAAAATCTTACCTCTGTAATCGCACTTAAATCAAAGTTAAAAAAAACACACATATCACGTCCTAGGAAAAGTACTTATGGTATTCCTCAAGGTAACATTCTTGGACCTCCATTATTTAACATTAAGAAGTATGATATGCCTAAGCTCAGTAAACATCAGATGGTCTTATTTGCTGATGACAGTACTATTTTATTCTCTAGTAATGACATTAATATTTTTTTAAATTACATAAATGATGATCTTAAAATATAATAAATTGGTTACTTAAAAATTATGTAAAATTAAATCTTAACGAAACTAAACTTAAATATGGTGACGTTACAATCTCTGAAACATCATTTCGACGGTTTATCGAAGAAGCTTTGTCAATTTGCGTATGCACTGTACAAACAATCAAATACGGTTAAACGCATGACAGTACAAATAGATTTTAATGCTTATTTGGCTTCTAGCATTAGGTACGAAACCTTTTTCTGGAACAACTTCACTGACATAGACATTACAAAAATACATTTTGGTTTTTCATTTTACTTACATGAAATGGGAGTATTTGTTCGCTGTAACCTGCATTTATTTGAAAATCTGCGCTTTCGCCGTTATAAGAATACCATTCATGTCACCTCTCATAAAACCGCATCTTTCGGCAAACGTGAGCTAGGTATGACCCCGAATATAAAAAAATAGCAGCTATCTATATACTAATACATAAAACTGAAGAATTTGTTTGTTTGTTTGCTTGAACGCGCTAATCTTAGGAATCACTGGTCCGATTTGAAGTTAGCGCCATCTTTTATTATTCATCTGCCTAGCCTTTTCCCAACTACATTAGGGTCGGCTTCCAGTCAAACCGGATTCAGCTGAATACCAGTGTTTTACGTGGAGCGGCTGCCTACCAGACCTCCACAACCCATTAACTGGGTAACACGGTACATCTTGGCAAGACTGAAGTCAGATTTACTGGCTTCTGACAATCTGTAACAAACTGCCAAAGATCTACAAATGACAGCTGGGACCAACGGCTTAACGTGCTTTCCGAGGCACGGAGGAAACTCGATATGTTAAGATGGTCACCCATCCACAGACCAACCTTGGCAAGCGTTGCTTAACCTTAAAGATAACCCGTGCGGCTGTTATTATTTAGCCACGAGCTCCTCAATAAAGGTCAAAGGGTCCTTTAAGGAGTATTTTCATTAATTCCTGTTAAGATAGATGTTAGAACCCCATCACTGAGATTACTACTGATAAGCGATTCCGACTTACTAATTAAATACGATGATTATGATTTAATTTATTGGCTAGGTTTAGCCCGCGACTTTGTACTTGCAGAAAGGATTTCCCATAAAAAATTCGGGAAATCTCATTCGTTGTTATTGTGGCAATAGAAATACACAATCTGTGAAAATGTCAACTGTCTATCTAATACGGTCCTTGAGATACAGCCCGCTGACACACAGACGAACGGACGAACGGACGGACGGACAACGGAGGCTTAGTAATAGGATTCCGTTTCTTACCCTTTTGGGTACGGAACCCTAAAAACAGAACCTTTATAGGATCACTTTGTTGTCCGTCCGTCTGTCTCTCAAGACCCTTTATCCCCTATATATAGTCCCTTGAAGTTGTGAAAAAATCAAATTTCTTAGTTAATTTAAAAAAAATATACGGCCGTTTATGCCGCAGAAAACATATAGGTATTTCGAAACTCTTAAGGGAATCAAAATTCATAGGGTATTTCCCGTTGACCTACAACTTATTATTTTGGCAAGTAATATCTTCTTATACTACAAGTAAAGGGAAAAATCTGAAAACTACACAATTGTAATTAAATCATAAAAAAAACAGTCTTTATTTTAAAGTAATTTGTACCTACAAATTTTAACGGAACCCTCGGTGAGCGAGTCCGACTTGCACTTGTCCGGTTTCTCCTCTTAGTTTTCGAGATTGAACATAAAGGGATGCGATCACAGTGAAATCTGAATCCACACGATAAACACCATCTTGATTTCTTCTAACGACAATGGGAGCTTGACAGTGGGGACTAAATGGTACACGTAGCCGTCTTGCTCACACGCAAACGACAAGCCATGTGCAGGAATGAGATAGGTAAGTTGCACACCCACTACGATTGCTAACGTACAAAAAGAAAGTAAAGGCGACTGTATAAATTGTATGGGCATTGGTCTATACACAATAATCAAGTATTATAAAAGCACATACCCGTTAAAACGTTTTTAAAATAAAAACGTACCATAAAATATTTATTCTGAAATATTATATTCCTCAAAACTGCCAGGTCAGATTTTGATGCCCCTTTACACAAGGGTATAGTTGAGGTATCTCCACAGTATCACTATTGGTTCATAGACCACTTTTGATCAGTCTCCTTTACAATATTATAATTTTATTATTGTCGAAATCAGCGTATTTTTTTTCCTGATATAATGAAATTATTCCGTCTGCTAGGATACCAAAATATAATGGTGGCGTATTTTTTTCTTTATTCACGTAAACAAAAAAATTACTTAGGTTTCTTTTTTGCAGATGTTGGATCGATGTGCCCTTTTCACATTTCATTTATAATAGTGTGCCCAACATTTGTACTTATGTTAGCTCTATGCGAATTATTGGAACCATACTCCAATTAATTGACCTCACCACGAAAACGTGAAGTGAGCTGTCAGTCCATACAGACAAGATGGAATGACAGTTCACTTCAAGCTAACTCCATTTATGTTAGCTTATACGGTGAGATGTTGACAGAATAGCGATTAGGCTATTGATGTTTTAAAGGTAATATCAATTTAAATTATGACTTTTAATTTATTTTATTATGGTTTTGTAGCTTTAATTAAATTTTGTTTAAATTGATTTTGTTTTTTTTTTTTACAATTGATAGGCACGCTTTTGACCACTATCTCACCTGATGGTAAGCGATAATGTGGTCGAAGATGGAGCACGGTTGCCTAGAAGTGTAAACTATTCACTCTTGACTTCAAGACTCCCAGGTTGTATCTATCAGGAAACACAGACTCCGGCAGGGAATTCCACTCCTTAGCTGTACACATTATGAATGTGTTCCCAAAACGTTTTGTGCGTATGGGTGGGAAGTCCACCATGTACCGGTGGCGCATTGCCGTTCGTCTTGCGGTCCGATGATGGAACGGGCTTGGCGAAATTAAATTATGCAATTCCATCGCACATTCCCAAAAATGCAACCAGTATAAAACCGACAGGCTAGCAACTTGTCGTCGATGTTCAAGACTTTGGAGCTTCGTCGCGACGAGCCTATCATTGCCGATGATCCTCTTGGCTCGTTTCTCAATTGACTCAAGGGCATCAAGCTGGTATCTGGCAGATCCGTCCCAAAGATTCTCGAGAGCAGTATTTCATACACGATCGAACTTGCGCTTGATAGAGTTTGAGCAGCTGTTCCGGTGTGAAACTAGTCACCTTTGCTAGGATCCCTAACTTCTTTGCAGCCACTTGAGCTTTTGCTTCTATGAAAGGGTCAAAATTGAGAGTAGATGTTAATGTAACCCTAAGAAGCTCAAATTGGTCGGTTATCGGCACGGTTGCACCTCGGAAAGATGGAGCTGGGTGGAATTCGCTCCATTTGGCGGAAAATAGACACGCTTGGGTCTTAGCAGCATTGCATTTGACCAGATTGGCATCGCGATTGGCAGCCTGTTAGGACATGTTCAAGCGCTCAACCATAGCCTCCCGGAGAGACCGGATCTGCGACCCATCAGCTCGTGCGTCGGACACGTATCTCTCAGCAACAGTGCTGTCGTATGCATACACAAAGGTACCGGGTTTAAACAGATCATTAATATGCAGCAAGAACGTTGGTTTAATGTAATAAACCAAAATCAATTTAATATTAAATTAAATATATAATAAAAAATAATGGTATAATTTATTTTGTTTGAATTTTGAAATGAGATTTTTCTAATTTAATTTTGATTTAACTTTATATTTATTGCCTTTATTATATATTATGTGTACTAATATAGTTTAAAATACTGTACCTGCTAACAAAGTATGGATTGTTATTGTACGAAATAAACGATTAGGTTGATTGCCGTGACCGCTTTAACTTTAATATTCTGAGGCATCGAACTTTAAAAACGCTTCTAAAAGCTCGGGTGTCCCGGTGGACATAGAAAACAAAGCTTCAAAATTATCATCAATATATTGCTCAATATTTTTCCCATTATTCAGAATAGAAATTATCGTAAACAAGTTTGCTTGCTGTACAATTGTTTTATTAGGAAGATGTGAATTGTTTTTGATCATTTTATCTATGAATGATCGTAAATTACTTAAATTATCATATGATGTATCATACACTAGTCGTAATTGAGGCCCATCGAATGAAGTAAAGCTCAGCATCCAATTTAATATCACATCTTCATTTTGTTCCAAACTGCTCATCAATGTCTCGTCAACATTTAGTTTATCATCAAATATTTTGCGTACGTTAACAAAACCAGCTTTTGTGAATAAAACGTAAAAATAATCGAGTTTTTCTTTATTACTGTCCATTTTCAAACGATCACACACGAATTCAACTGCAAAGTATTCAGTGAATGACATGTGTGTAAATATTGGGATTCCGTTTGCTACACTATCTACGAGGCCCGTTCTGTTTTCTCCCTTTTCCAAGTCTTTTACCATTTCTTTAATTTCTTCCAAGTCCTTCTCACTAAACAACGTCGAATCACCGTCCAGTTTATAGAAAATGGCATAAGCTCCCAATTTTTTGTGCTTTAATATAGAATCTGCAGTTTCTTTCTTGTAAGCCGAAATAATATCAGGATAATAGATGTTCATTTCGTTTTTCTCTTCATATCGTTTTCTAATTTTAACTTCCAAAAATCTGACGTAAACTTTAAAAGTGTCCACATCAAGATACCATTCTTCAGAATGTTTGTTCTCAATATTGTCTACGACATAGAACGCTGACAGGTACAGAAACAACGGACTCTCATCACAGTTCAGTTTTCCAATGGAATGATTTTCATGACTTGTGTTAGTCATTTCAGAATCCAAATAAGAGGCTGCGATTTTAAAGACAGCGTGTAATGGCTTTGACAAAGGTATTCGTTTATTCTTCATTGCCGCCATGTAGTCAATGAATTTTTTAACATTTTCACGTTGTGTGGGGTTAAGTTTTGTAAAATTTAAATTCTTTTTCCAAAATGTTGCCAAATATTGAATCATTTCTTTGTCGGTGAAAAAAAGTATTTCATAAGGTAGTCCAAACTCTCCCTGTAATATCTTTTTTATTTCGTTGTAGAACCTACTCGTGATCCACATTCTTTGCTTATGATGATCTCTGAGACACTTAAGGCATTTCAACACCACATCCATATAATGTGGACAGATTTCATCAAAACCATCGAATAGAAAAATTATCTCTCTTTCATAATAAAAATGTAGAAACAAATTCAACTCGAGCTCAATCAGAGGATCTGCGGTACAATGTTTCAGATATACAACATTATCTTTCTCTTCTAGAGTGATTTCTACTTTATTGTCTTTGCCAAGTTTATCACGAAGTATAACTTCGCACAAAAACTTTAAGGTCTCTAAAATGTCGATAGCTGTTTTCTCTTTCTGCCACCTGCTGAATTCTCTTGAATGTTCCAACAAATTTATCCTCACAATCCAAATGTCTGGTTTCAACTCCTTTGTTTGAATCGATAAATGAGTAAGAAGAGTTGACTTGCCCATACCGGGCCCTGCTGTTACAAGAACAACCTCGTCTGATATGTTGTTAAAAGTATTTAAAGCCATCACGTTATCATCTCCCGACTTTTTTAGGCGTCTCTCTACATGCAAGGGTTTTATTTCATTATAAATCTCTTTGACGATTAGTTTACCAACTGCGAATGTTTCTTCATTGACAATTTTTGTCAAAACGTCGCCTTTCACATATCTCTTAGAATTTTCATCGACTATCAGGTCTAATCTTACCTCTGTGTCTTGAAACATAACTCTGGCATTTTTGAGGATCTTCTCTTGTGATTCTTCACTCATGTTAATGAGACTGTTTTCATCGTCGTGAACTGGAGGATTTGTGAAATATTTCTGTAGTATTTTCACAGAAGCATTATTTGTTACAATAATAGTAGTTTTGTCAAGAACTACTTTTGCAATGTTTTCTAAAATTTTATTTGTGTCTTTTTGTACATCATCACATACTAATATTACAACTTTGGCGACATGTATCAATTCTTCGCGCAAAACTATCCGGTCGTTTGCTGGTAGTCTTACGATGTATGCCATATCTATCAAAACATGGTCCATGTTTTTTTTATTTTTATTCTTCAAATGCTGCAACACTTTGACAACAGTTAATATGCTATTCTCTGTAATGATAACAGTATTTGATGGTTGATTCTGCAAGTTTAAAGAGCTCACTGCGTCTTCAGTGAATGTGTAATGAATAGGTTTTATTTTATTGTGATACATCGCAGTTAGGACGGTTAGCAGTGGGTCCTTAATAATACTTTGTTTTGCACTAAGAAATAAGTTGTTTTCTCGTGTAAGAAATGGTGCGTGTTCTTGTAGCTTCCACCATTTTTGCATTTTGTCATGGTATTTTGAAAATATTGCATCAGTGTGAACTCGAAGGTAGTTTGGTTGAATGAGCTGGTTCTCTTCTATTTCGATCTTTAAAATGTTTTCCACGACTTCCTCATCAGCTTGGTTCGAAAAAATAATCAGTTTGTTTAAGAAATCTTTCGCTTCTTCTTTATGCTCACTACATTCCAATAAAAGTTTAGGAAACTTGTAAACTGTTGAACAAAATTTATATTGAGATAATTTAAGGATTTTATTGTTTACTCTATTTTGATTAGTCAATTCAATATCTTCATTCAGTTTTTCATACAAAGTTTTAGCGAGAGGTTCTAGAGAATCCACGTTATTTGTTATCTTCATCAGTTTGGTGTCATCGTCAAGCACCAATATGTTTCCGACGGCACCAGCTATGCCTCCATTGAGTTGCAAGATTCCAGCTTCTAAAGTTTCATCTATAGTTACTATTCTACTGGATGAACACTTTTCAAGTAAGTCAGTGATTTTTGACGATAGATGTTTTATTCTTTTCTTCTTTTTTTCATCACTCCCACGTATTGTTAAATCTTTGTTTCCAAAAGCAGCCGGGACTTTCAGTTTGAACTCCGGAGATAACAATATTTCTTTTGCTGCCAGTTCTACTGCTTTATCAACAGTCGATTGAGGAACGTCAATTGTTTTCATATCTGGCTTAAAGTCGTTTGTGATTTTATTATTATCAAATACAAACTGACCATTGTTGTTGTTGTATGCTATAACGGTCCCCACCAGTTTACTTAGTATTGAAGTATCAGAGGGCTTATTAAAAAAATCAGAGAGTATTTTCTTTACATCACTTGGTTTTATTTTTTTCGGTTTCACTAGAATCTCTT
Source organism: Lacanobia oleracea (assembly GCA_950371165.1). Taxonomy (NCBI): domain Eukaryota; kingdom Metazoa; phylum Arthropoda; class Insecta; order Lepidoptera; family Noctuidae; genus Lacanobia; species Lacanobia oleracea. Next base: position 10,833,355 of record OX493415.1, on the reverse strand, counting down.
TGATAAGTGTATCTTTGAATGTAGTGAGATATTCTTCATCGATTTCAAAGAAATCCTGACGAAAAGAGGCGATTCGAAGTCCTTCAGGTTGAATTTCCGAAACTTCGACTGCTTTTTTAGCAAGTATAACGTGATAGCGCTGTATGATCTCGTCATTCAGCATATCTTTAAAATTACTGTCATCGATTATAAACTTTGCTATTCGTTCGGCCAGGGAGATCATTTGTTCTTTCATAGCTACTTTACATAGAAACTCTACATCCTCAACGAGCTTGTACGGTTGCTTGGCCGTACCGATTGTACCGATTAAATCATTCAAAATGGAGTAAATGCCACTTTCTATTTTGGAGTCGTTATTAAATTCATCTTTCGCAGTTGTGTATAAAACGAAAAAGCAGTCTGTTTCATCAAATGTTCCTTTAAAAAGTAACTCCTGATCACAATTATGGAATTGTTGTCTAACTTTCAAGTAGCTAGGAAAGTAAGTAGCCAAATCAATTTTAAGCGTCTGTTTCTTGTTTTCCCTATGCTTAGCTTGTATGAAGACTAAGACAGGTTTATCAAAATCTTTCACTTCTGCTTGAAAGCAGATGTCGTCAAAGGCGCCAATGTTGTCGACATTTGAAGCTAATTGGAATTTTTGAATCCTGTCCTCATGAATCGCTCTAAAATATAACAAGCTGAGCAATTTGGTTTCATACAGGTGTCCGCTTATCCCTGCCGTTCCTTTGCGTTTCTTAAACGCTTGAATTTTTTGGTCTGGTGAATTCTCACTGGGATTTTCCATGGCGATGTTTTCCGTGGAAGCCTGCATTTTAGAATTAGGCAGTGTATTGTACACTCCGTTCCTGAGAAAGCATGCGCGTTTTGGTCGTTCAGTCGTTGATCCGGCCAGATCGCTTTCCAGTCGTGTAGGCTTTGCTTTTCCGGCAAGTTATGATACTGAGAGGAATATGGTGTATTTTTGTTCTCGTACACTGTTAATGTGCACGATTATATTTCCCGCTTCGATGGTAACTTCCTGCTGAGATGTCCGAAATTTTGTTGAAATTAATGAACCCGTCGAGTGCTGTACTTACAGTAACGCAGCCCCCACACGTAGTCAAGAACTGAAAAACCAGGCTGGCTCCCCAGCGAGCGGCGCGGCCCGGCTGTCGGGTGAACAACTGTACCTGTAAACAAAGAGAACCAGTTTTATAACTGAAATCTCCAAGATATCTCACGCGCTTCTCGTTTTAAGACAAGAGATTTTACGCTCGCTATAGGGCTCGTTTCACTCTCGAGGCCGTTTGTGTTTATGTGACATACTCTCGGAGTATAAACAGAATAAATTTCGACAAAAATTAATGCCTAATTAATTATTAATGTATTTTAGTCTGTTACGCATCGTTTTACAACCCTACCTATCCCCTTGGCTCACAGGCGTGAAGTTATTTCTATACATAATTACATAAAATGAGTGCGAAATTACTTTCTTAGCTTAATTGCACTTGATTCGATATTTTTTCTCTTACTTTTTTTGTAAACATAATTTTGTAACTTGTACCTGTTCAAAAGATCACTGTAAGAAGTACGTGCATAAGTGCGAAAACAACAGTAATGCATGGCCTTTAAAAACTTCCTTTGAATTTTTTCAATTGCGTCTGAATATTTACTGTAAAAGGGATTCCACACCGCAACGGCATACTCCAGCTGAGACCTGATTAACGATTTGTAGAGGTGTTAATTATGTATTTGGACGAACGAATTCTATGGCCGACCTCACCACAAAACCATACATACGGAAGGCATTATTTACAATTTTACTGATAGGAGTGTCAAGATGTAACTTATCATAACATAATGTCAATGTTAACATTATGTTATTTAAAGTGTAATTATATTTTATAAAGTTCTTATTTTTTGTAAAGCTTATACAGCAACGTTTAAAAATGCTAAGTTGGAGTTTATTTACTGAGCAGTATGTAGAGAACCTGTTTAGGTATTCTTCTAAGAGAAGGCAATCATGCAAACCCTTTGTACGAGTAGGTCTAAAAATCTTGAGATCGTCGGCATATAACAATAGTTTAGAATTATGAAAACATGTGGAAATGTCATTAATGAAAATAAAGACTAAAAGTGGCCCTAAAATAGAGCCCTCAGGCACTCCAGAAGTTACACTTAAAGTACCGGAAGAGAATCCGTTTATCACCACCCTCTGAGTTCTATTTGAGACGTAGGAAGAGAACCATCTCAAAAGATCGCCACGTATACCATTCAATGCAATCTTAATTAAGAGTAGTTGATGGTCAACCTTGTCAAACGCTTTTCGAAAATCAGTGTATATAGTATCCACTTGAACACGAGAGTCCATGTTGCTAAACATGTAGTCAACAAGGTTGCAGTTGAATGATTTGAGTATGCAACAGAGGGTATATTTTATTATGAACGAGTCTCTCGAAAACCTTTGACAAAGCAGGCAGCATAGATATAGGGCGATAATTCTCGACTTCATACCTAGGTCCCGCCTTGTAAACAGGTGTTACATTTGCAAGTTTCCAAGCTTGAGGAAGCATCCTTGTGAAATAGATTGGTTGAATATTGAATGCAATGGTATATAAAGATTAATTGCTGTCTGTTTAATAAAAATCACCGGTAGACCATCGGATCCTGGGCCTTTAGATGGATCCAATCCCCTAAGCGCATTAAGTACTTCATCAGTAGTAAACTGTATTTCATTTAACAGAGTGCAGCTTTCAGCGCAGTCGCCGTGCGTGGATGGAATACCAGCAGAAGTCGATGGTTCATACACGAGTTAAAGTAATCAGAAAATATGTATTGGAGGTTATCAGCGTCTTGAATGGGCCATCAACCATCATATCATCATCATTAAAATCTAAGTCAAAATAATAAAAATGACAAAAAAAACATGTCAATAGTACTCGTATTAATCATTGTGATTCTAAATTAATTCGTCATTTAAGTATTCGTGAATAGTGTAGTAACATTGATTAATTAAGAACAATTTGATTTTTTGCTTAAATTGTACAAGATTTAATTCTTTTATGGCGTCTGGAATTTTATTATAAATGCGTGGAGCCGTACCCAGGACACTTTTGTACACGAATGCAGTTTTACACTTATAATTACTCAAAGATTTTGTGTACTGACTACGAATTGGAACATTTCGTACCATTGTCATTTTTTCAAAGAGGTTGGGATTTGTTTTGTCAAAGATACCAATTTTTAAGAGTATAATTTAGACGGTCACCAAAAATAATATTTTTAAGACTCTAAGCCTAGGCACCAAAATGGATCAATGGTCACCAAATTCTATCCAACTTAACTGTGATTGCCATAAAATGTAGGCTTGGGGTTACAAACTGGATAAAATAGGTTAGGTTAGGTTAGAATTGTGACCAACCGCGCGCGAGCCGAGCGAGCGAAGCGAGCGGTGCCGCGGCAGCGGCCGGCAGCGCTACTTCTCGAATATTATTTGGTGACCATTTATCTGTTTTGGTAACCGTTTAGAACTTTTTTGGTAGTAAAATAGGTACTTTTTTGGGCGGTGTTTAAACACAAGCCAATTTTTAATATGTAAATCGCCGGTAGCGTAAGTATTTTTAATGATTTAATAGTGCACGTTACGGATTGTCAGAAGCCAGTAAATCTGACTCCAGACTTGCCAAGAAGTACCGTGTTACCCAGTTAATGGGTTGTGGAGGTCTGGTAGGCAGCCGCTCCACGTAAAACACTGGTATTCAACTGAATCCGGTTTGACTGGAAGCCGACCCCAATGTAGTTGGGAAAAGGCTGGGCAGATGATGATTGTCTTTATAATAATAAATTGCATACTATTGATAGATATATTTCTATGGCTGCGACATAGACGTAGGTATGTTTGAAATTTCGAAAGTATTTTCTAGAAGGTGCAGTAGTGGTTTCGGAGATAAACCTCCAGAATAAATAACAATCGTGCCTTAAATTGCCATAATATTGCACTACAAAAATTAGGTATCATTAATACCGACACAATAGAACAAGAGTTCTTACACCACTTACCACATGTTTTTATTCGTAGTGCCGATAACTAAAATATCAGAGTATCGATAGCACTGAATCATCGACCAGAATTAAACACTTAATAACGAATTCCGCGACCACACTGTTCCCGCGATCTATTATTAGAATTTTCACACAATTTGGTTGTTACATTTATAAAAATATTTTGCTTTGAAACAATGGTTTTTAAATGTTCCTATGAACAATATTCACAGTTGAAGTTGAGGACAATGTAATATTGATGATAGGTAGGTACTGTCGTCCTGCTATCGCGTTTGACTCAGACGCGGTCACGCGGGCACTCTAGAAACGATGAAACAAACAACAGTGCTGTACCTATTCGATATAATTTTTTGAACGAGTCAATTTATATCGATGTCGCAGCCAACCAGCTTAATCAGCAGTTTAACTAACGGCCTAGGCTTTTCATTGAACGGCGACGTTTAATTAACGGTCTAAGTGCGTTAAGGCCGCCCATTGTATGTGTTAAGTTTAAAGTTTCCTTTTTGTCCATACCTTTGTTGTAAAATAAAGTGACATAAATAAATAAGTGGCATCCCGGCATTTAATTGAATGACTAGACAAATCACTTGGTTCGAAAGCGTTTAAGACTTGCCTAGCCTAGTCATTTGGGAAGTTAGGGCACCGGGTACTTCAGGTATCTGGGACATCTTGACACGGATAAGTTAGGTTCGAATGGGACGGTGGGAGCTAGAGTGAGCGAGCGGAGTGAACGAACATAGTTTCCGTTTTACCATTCATGTTACGTCCCTTTAAATCCTGCTGACAGGAATGCGAGCCCCAAGTCCAAAAGTCATCAGGCATCTATACAAAAACATTAATCATTAATAACCCGACACAAGTTCGAACAGTATGACGGGGGCCAAGTTCGCTTGCTTCGCTCGCTCGCTCTAGCTCCCGTCATACAATTCACGTTAGGTCCCTTTAAGCGCCGCTCAATGAAAAGGCTAGGCAGCCAAATAAACGGCTGTTCAAGTCGAGACATTATCTACTCAGTGTGCTTGTTGACTCAGTTGTTTAAAGAAATGTTTCTCATACAGGCGCATAGATATGAGTACACAAATGCATTCAGATATGAGTAAGGTATCCATTAAAAAGTTTGGACAATTGTATTAAAAATCCTTTTTTTTGGTAGTGATCTCTGGCAGCTAGATTAGATTAGATTAGATTTAATTGAAACCATTTTACTCCTTAATGTTTTTTATAAAAAGAGTGTTTAAAAATATTTACTGCTTTGCAATACAAAAAAAGGATTTGGTTTTGTTACTTTTTAGAACAATATGCAAACCCGCATTTTTTATTTTAATCTCTGTTTCTATTGGTGAAAAATGTGTGACGTCACATATTGTGCATAATATAATGTGAACGCACCTATAGGATTGCATGCTATTATTTTTAAGGTAAGAACGCATCCTTGTTAAGTGGCAACACAAGAGACTATCACGGGGCGCTACCCGTAGCGTCGCTTTCTCCCCAGTCAACCGCCACGCGATACGGAGTACGTTCGTCCATTCAATCTTGTACAGTTATTAAATAATAAGATATACATAGTTACTAGATACCTAAGTGTTCCTAACTGCTACTGTTTTACAATATACATAACTGCGCGTGACATTATACAATAATGAAAATCAGTTAATTTTAAGAGTTGTAATTTATTTTGTTGCTTTTTTAATCATTTTTTATTATTCTGTTATTTTGAACGATTAATCGATTCGAATTCGACTAAATGGTAATTTTAATAAAGAGTGGGTAACACCGAATGGAGTTGCGTCTGTCATGACGCGCGAACATCGCGTCGTGTCAATTAATTCAGTTGTTGCAAGCAGAGCAGGAATATGTTTTTTTTATTTGATTTCGATGGCTAGTGCATAAATATATGACCATGAATATTTAGTTATTTTACATCTTAGAAGTATGCCGGTCGTGTTTGTGCTCAATTGAATTGTCCCGATGGGTTTTTTTTTTTTCTATTTATAGGCACACGTTTTACCACTGTCTCATCTGATGGTAAGCGATTATGCGGTCAAAGATGGAGCACGCTTGCCTAGAAGTAATCTATTCACATGTGTTATGCATTGTTGATAACGAGGTTCTAATGACGACAGAGTCCGACAGATCGTCTATCTTATGTTTTTCGTCATTTGAAATAGAGCAAGAATATGTATATTTTTTTTCGATTTCTAATGCTAAAATATAAATGAGAGCTTGAGTTTTTCTTTATTTAGACAAAGTAAAGAAAAGGAATTCTTCATCCACTCTTATAAGTTTGCCTGTGATCTGTGCACTCATCGTACGGTTGGGTAGCATTCAGTGTAGTTGGTAACAAGGGTCTGATGATGGAAAACGTAATGGTACGTCACTACTTACCATTACGGTTTCTATCATCAGACAACCCACCACCCATCGTGTCTGGGCTCGTATGAATTGTACGAAGCGGTACTAAGTACTCATTGTAGCTAGTAACAACAATCTGATGATGGAAGCCATAAAGGTGTGTAGCGGTTTTATTCCTATACCCATCATATTTGGGCTCATTTGAATCTTTATAAAGAGCACTAACCATTGTATCAACGATCTGATGATGGAGCCATAAGGGTGAGTAGTGGCTCACTTTGTTGACTACTCTTATACCCATCGTGCTTGGGCTCATATAAATCGTAAAGGGCGGTTCTTTTCCTTGTAGCTGATGACAACGATTTGTTGATGGAAACCATAAAGGCGATCTACTGGTTCACTACTCTTGTAAACATTGTGTTTGGGCTCATTTGAGTTTTCCTAACAAGTACAAACTATTTATTTTAGCTGGGTAACAAGGTTCTCATGATGGCAAGACAGAGAAAGGCTAACCAACTAAGCGATCGAAGGTTTTTTACTTGGCTCCTAATACACATCGTGATCATTCTAAAGGTATGGGCGGGTTTTTTTTTAAGAATGGGAAATCATCAAATGAATCCTCTCGCTCTGGGTGAAGCAGGAGGGAGTGTCAGACTCTTACTGACTAAAACCCATCCGTGTTCCTCCTAGAGCCCTTTGCGTTCCAGGGCTACGGTACCTCTTTCGAACAAATCCGCAGCCCCAGCAGATGGGTGGGTACAATTAATACAATTTTCATCCAGAGTGGCCGCCGATCGTATAATAAACTAGCTTCTGCCGGCGGCTTCACCCGCGTGGTCCCTAGGGAACATACTCCCGAGATAAAAAGTAGCCTATGTCCTTTCTCAGACTGTAGACTATTCGTGTACCAAATTTCATTTAAATCGGTTCAGTAGCTTTGGCATGAAAGCGCGACAGACAAACAGACAGACAGAGTTACTTTCGCATTTATAATATTAGTAAGGATTATTTCACGATCATCATCATCATCAGCCTAGCCTTTTCCCAACTATATTGGGGTCGGCTTCCAGTCAAACCAGAATTAGCTGAATACCAGTATTTTAAGAGGAGCGGCTGCCTACCAGAACTCCACAACCCATTAACTGGGCAACACGGAACTTCATGGCAAGACTGCAGTGGACCTGGCTTCTGCCTATTCGTAACGACTGCCATAGATCTACTAATGACAGCCGGGACCAACGGCTTAACGTGCTTTCCGAGGCACGGAGGAAACTCTGTTAAGACGGTCACCCATCCACAGACCAACCTTGGCAAGCGTTGCTAAACCTTGAAGATCGACCCGTGCGGCTGTTATTATCCAGCCACGAGCTCCTCAAGGATTATTTCACGATGTTAAAAGTAAAAACTGCATTTGAAGTAGGTCCCATAGTCATAATAGTATTTTCATGGGTTTAAATTTTTCTACCACGGATCCCTTGTCTTTTTTCGAAAATAAGTTACTGCTTAAATATCAGTTATCTGCTAGTAAAAGCGCCGTCATTATTGATCAAGCCGTTTCGGAGATCCCGCATAAAACGATGGTTTTAGGCAAACGGACAGAAAAAAGTTTTACAAATTGTATTTTTGGAATAGGAATCGTATACATTTAGTAAAAAGCTGTTATATTGCGATTACAAACAGTATTTTTGTCTATTTTAATGAGCTAACTATCTGTTCTCCATCATCAGAACCTTGTTCCCAAAAACAATGTATAGTACTCGTCAGGCGGATCCAATTGAGCCCAAACACGATGGGTGAACAAGTACATAGTCAACTAAGAGAACCACAACTCAACTATACAGTTTTTATCATCAGATCCTTGTTCCCAACAGCAATGATAGTGCTCATCACAAGGATTAATGAGCTCAAACACGATGGGTATAGGAGAAGGCAACTAAGAGAGCTTCTACGTATCGTTATGGTTTCTATCATAAATCCCTTGTTGTCAACTACAGTGATTGACCCATCGTACGATTCAAATGAGCCCAAACACGATGGTTATACTATGAGCCATCTAGCTACCCACATTTCTGGTCTCCATCATCAAGTCCTTGTTCCCAACCACAATGTATAGTGCTCATCAGATGGATTCAAATGAGCCCAAACACGATAGTTATACTATAAGCCATCTAGTTACCCACATTTCTGGTCTCCATCATCAAGTTCTTGTTCCCAACCACAATGTATAGTGCTCATCAGATGGATTCAAATGAGCCCAACCATGATGGTTATGCTAGCGAGGGTATACGAAAAATAACTTTATTATACGTTCTTTTATTTCCAACGAGTACGAAAAAAAAGGTTTCCCCCATATTTCGGACGACAAATAAAATACGAGTAGCATATGTGTGACTTCTGTTGGGGTTAGGTTAATTTTGTATGGGCCTTGATCATTCTTCTTTTGTCGGTTATTAGTCGCAATTTTACTGCAAATCACAGATTTATTCGAATCTTAGTTCAGAAGACATAATAAGTTAAATTTGGAAGGTATAGTCCAAGAGCTCGATCGAAGAGATTTTTTTTACTATTTATAGGCACGCGTTTGACCACTATCTCACCTGATGGTAAGTGATGATGCGGTCGAAGATGGAGCACGCTTGCCTAGAAGTAACCTATTCACTCTTGACTTAAAGACTCCCAGGTTGTAGCTATTAGGAAAAACAGACTTAGTTTACGAAAAACCAAGGTAAAAAATTATCTATATAACTGCATTTCTTAATTTTAATCAAAGTGTTAGCCACCGATATTGACGGTTGACCTTAATATATTACAGTATGGCTGCGCACTCTCCGCCCTTTTAAGAAAAAATGTTTGTTTCAAAAATTGTTGCGAATTTTACGCTCTACAATTTTGATTGTGTGTATTGACATTATTTGAACAATAAAAAAAAACCGAGATGAACACATTTTTATGACATTTGATCTTCAATAACTTACGACGCAGACACGAGATTTTATGAGACCTGACACAATATTTACAAATGAAGGTTGATACGAGTTTCCAGCTTATATCAGCCTTTATGGTCTCCATCATCAAATCCTTGTTCCCAACAATAATGCCCGCATGTCTGTCAGCAGGCTATATCTCATGAACCGTAGTAATTAGAGTAGAAATTTTCTTTTGTCGCTATATCAACAAATAAGTAAGTGCTTTTTAATTTTGTTCAGCTAACAGCTAGCTATTCTGTGTAGTAATCTATGGATAACGTCTTGAGCAGTGTGTTTGTTACTTATATTATAAGTTTTTATATTGTGTGCCTAATATGTAATATACCTACTGCTGTTTGTTATTCCTATCAAATAAAATAAAATAACAAAAATAAATGAAAAATATTAAAATAGGGCTCCTACTAGAAACGTGTTCTTGCCGTTTAATGGATGCCTGTCCTTTGCGTGGAGCGAGGCAATGGAGCGGAGGAACGGAGAAATAAACCAATCACATCAGTCAAAATGTCAGTGACTCATGTAGTGCTGAGATTTTATGCAATTCCATTGGTTCAAAATTTCTTTGCAGCGCTGCAAGGCTTTAGGCCGTATACAGAAGGAGTGGCTGGAGCGGCGCCACGGCGTCCTCACCTTCCGCCTCACGCAGGTACTCACCGGACACGGTTGTTTCGGGAGATACCTGTTTCGGATTCGGCGGGAGGATACGCCCGGGTGTCAACACTGTGAGGGTCGCCCGGAGGACACGGTGGAGCATACGGTGGAGATCTGCCCTGCTTGGGCGGAGCACCGCCGAGTCCTTGTTGTTCATATCATTAATTTTAAATAGCGGGCTCGCTAGCACTGACCGGCGCGTGTCGAAGAATGTCGGCGCCGCTCAGCGCTTATCGGCGCTTAAATGCCTGCGCCGGTGACTTGCGTGGACCGGTTTCTATAAGCGCTGGTAGGCTGCCGGCTTTGTTTCTGTATACGGCCTTATGCACGATCTTTATAATGACATGAGGTAGACACCAATGAATTGCTCAGTGATTGTATTGCTATAATATTCGCTAAAAAATAAAATATAAGACCCAAATAAAACCGGCCAAGTGCGAGTAGGACTCGCACACGAAGTGTTCCGTACCATAATTTCTATTATTTGTTGTTATAGCGGCAATAGAAATACACAATCTGTGAAAATTTCAGCTATCTATCTATTACGGTTCTTGAGATACAGCCCGCTGACAGACAGACGGACGGACGGACGGACGGACAGCGGAGGCTTAGTAATAGGGTTCCGTTAGTTACCCTTTGGGCACGGAACCCTAAAAACGTGTTTTTTTTATGAGTATTTGACGGTATAATATTGGATTTTAATAATCGCGATGGTAAGGAACCCTTCATGCGCGAGTCCGACTCGCACTTGGCCGATTTTTTTATTGAGGAATGGGCTTGCCCTTGACCACAATTTACGCCTAATGGAAAGCGATGAATGATGTCTATGATAGAGCGAGCGTGCCCAGAAGATGCCGGGTTCACTCTTGCTTTGAAGGCAGACGGGTTATATGTGGACGGGGATACAGACGCTGACAGAGAGTTCCACACTTTAGCAGTGTTGCCCCTTCGATGACAACTCTTCGAGTCTCCGCTGAGATTTCCGAAATTCTGTTTAAGTGAATGAGTCCCTGGAGCGCTGTACTTAAGACTTACAGTAACACAGCCTCCACGCGTAGTCAAGAACTGAAGAACCGGGCTGGCTCCCCAGCCAGCGGCGCAGCCCGGCTGTCGGGTGAACAACTGTACCTGTAAACAAAGAGAACCAGTTTTATAACTGAAATCTCCAAGATATCTCACGTGCTTCTCGTTTTTAGAGAAGACATGCTACACTCGCTTGCCTATGGGGCTCATTTCACTCTCGCGGCCGTTTGTGTTTATGGAACACACTCCACGAGTATGAGCTGGTTCCCTTTGATAAACATATCTAATAGATATGTGCTGTCAGAAAAGCAGAAACTAGAGATGCCGATGCATTCCACCAGCTTCCACGACAAATGGTTTTACGGCTCATGCGGTGCCGTAATGGAATGCTTTGCCCGTATCGATAGGATAGATAGATAAAACATTTATTGGAACAAGGAAAGAAACAACACACAAAAGCACAGTTACAACACTAGCAAACACAAATAATTAAATTAAAACACATTAAAAAGAAGGTGCTCAATCTTTGTCTACTTTTAAAAGTATGGTTAAGAATCACTATCTCTCTTCTTAATCGTCTTTACTTGGATTCTATGCTTTTTTCATAATTATTATTGCATATATTTATCTATGATATATTTATTGTATAAATTAACTAGCTGACCTGCGCGGCTTCCCTCTCGTTTTTGCACCCTACATACCTACCTACCCTACCTACCCTTTTTTTTAAGGATGGGAAATCATCAAATGACTCCTCCCGGTCTGGGTGAAGCAAGAGGGAGTGTCAGACTCTTATTGACTAAAACCCATTCGTGTTCCTCCTATTGCCCTTTGCGTTCCAGGACTACGGTACCTCTTTCGAACAGATTCCACAGCCCCAGCAGGCACTTGCCCTAGCGGGCCCCGTCTTCCGTGCTGACATCTCTTTGATGCGCGCCGGGATCGCAGCGGGTCGCCGACCCGGGCCTGGTTCTGATACTGTCTTTCCTCCTTTCTTTAAAATACATCCAAAGGTTGTCTTGAAAAGGTCGCTTTTAGCGAAAAACCGTCCTTTGTGTCACCAATGTAATGATTTCTTCATCTAATCTTTATGTGACTTAAATCGTGTACGAGTATTCTATGCTACTTTATTATTTTCTGGTATTCGTTGATGATCGATCGCGTACCGGAAGACGCAACGTTGGAAGGCCTCCCCTGATGACCTGGTGAAGGTCGCGGGTAGCCGATGGATGCGAGACGTACAAGACCGGTCATTGTGGCGACACTTAGGGGAAGTTTTTGTACAGAAGTGGATGTGATTGAGGGCTAACTTTATGATTGATATTGTAGCAGCTCATACTTACGATAGACATACAAATTAGAGGAGCGCATACAGCCGTGCGCCACCATGCGTTCGCGCATACAGCCAAGGTTAAAGGAATGCGGCGTGCCGGCTGTATCATCGCGCTCGCTCAACGAAAGGAGCTCGGCACATTCTACCGACATTACCAAATTGTGTTAGTTATAAGTTATTAATGTACCCGATTTATTTAGATTTTTATGACTTGGTTCTGTATATAAGCAGCGCTTATTAATAAAATACGCAGATCATTATTCGTCATTTTACTCGCAACACATATATCTACCTACCTAAAATATAATGATTCGCTGGTGCTAGCCGATCGCTCCTTTGAGTTGAGCTACGCGATAACTGACAAATGCTTGCACTGTTTGAACAGGTCCACTCAAACCACCACTGTCAGTAACCTAAATGCTTCTCACATTATTTGATCATTACCAGTTTATCATGGTATTAATATTTTAAAATAGACTTTGGCCTAGAGTTTCGGTTTTTTTCTTCTAAGAGTAGTCAGTTAGAAAACATCAACTAGCGTTGTGAGGTTTAATAATAGGGTTCCGTTGGTTACCCTTTGCGTACGGTACCCTATTACTAAGCCTCCGCTTTCCGTCCTTCTGCCTGTCAGCGGGCTGTATCTCAAAAACCATAATAGGTAGACAGTTGAAATTTTCACAAAGTGTGTAAATTGCCGCTATACAAACAATCAAAATAAAATTAAAGAAGCCCCCCTTCATTTTATTTATACCCCCATACAAGAAACGTTTTTTTTTTCGGTTTATACGAGTAGTATGGAATCCTTCGTGTTAGAGTCGGACTCGCACTTGGCTGGTTTAATTTGTATTTTTTTACGAACGAGAAATAGTCCTTCTTTTCTAGAACGAACTAAACGTTTTGTATAAACATTGAATGTTTGATTTTTTTTTTGTGGTGATTCTCGGTAGGATGCTATTTTAACCTACATAACAGTACTACTACCTGTGCGGCTGTTATGTCTAGCTGTCATTTGTAGATCTTTTAATAGGGTAGTGGACTAAAAAACTCTTACTACTCTGTCAGATAGATTTCCGAAAAATATCCGAAACGTATTTTTTTTTTAGTTACGTGAACCAAAATTGACGGAGATACGCCGCTTTCAAAATTCTCAATACGTCACGCCGTCAAAATTATACCATAGGTATGTGACGCGTCACATGTGGTATAATTTTTAGTGTGTTCTGACGAGCGTCACGAGGCCGCACTCCCGAGTTTTGATGCGTTATATCTTTGTCAATATTCATTTATTTACAAAAACAAAAATTTAAGTGTCTACATATTATTTTTCAATAATCTAACTGACGAAGTAAATAGATTGATTGATGGTGGAAACTTGCTTGCTGGAAAAAGGCCAAACCGACGCTGATGGTAGATTTCAATTTATGGATGGTAGATGGTAAAATGTGGGTGTAGGACAGTGACATCTCTACCTTAAACTTGAAGTAATATAAGCTTGATGATGTAGCACATACTAACTTAACAACTGACGTTATAGTGACATCTATTCCGCCACATGCTAACTGAACAACTAACGTCATAGTGACATCTATTCCATAACATGCTAACTGAACAACTGACGTTATAGCGACATCTATTCCGTCACATGCTTACTGAACAACTGACGTTATAGCGACATCTATTCCATCACATGCTAACTGAACAACTGACGTTATAGTGACATCTATTCCATCACATGCTAACTGAACAACTGACGTTATAGTGACATCTATTCCGCCACATGCTAACTGAACAACTAACGTCATAGTGACATCTATTCCGCCACATGCTAACTGAACAACTGACGTTATAGTGACATCTATTCCGCCACATGCTAACTGAACAACTAACGTCATAGTGACATCTATTCCGCCACATGCTAACTGAACAACTGACGTTATAGTGACATCTATTCCATCACATGCTAACTGAACAACTGACGTTATAGGAACATCTATTCCGTCACATGCTAACTGAACAACTGACGTTATAGTGACATCTATTCCGTCACATGCTAACTGAACAACTAACGTTATAGTGACATCTATTCCGTCACATGCTAACTGAACAACTGACGTTATAGTGACATCTATTCCGTCACATGCTAACTGAACAACTGACGTTATAGTGACATCTATTCCGTCATATGCTAACTGAACAACTGACATTATAGTGACATCTATTCCGTCACATGCTTACTGAACAACTGACGTTATAGCGACATCTATTCCGTCAGATGCTTAATAAAAACTGAAATTATAGTGACATCTATTCCGTCACATGCTAACTGAACAACTGACGTTATAGCGACATCTATTCCGTCACATGCTAACTGAACAACTGAAATTATAGTGACATCTATTCCGTCACATGCTAACTGAACAACTGACGTTATAGCGACATCTATTCCGTCACATGCTAACTGAACAACTGACGTTATAGCGACATCTATTCAATTACTTGCTTACTGAACGACTGACGTTATAGTGACATCTATTCAATTACATGCTTACTGAACGACTGACGTTATAGTGACATCTATTCAATCAGCTGCTTACTGAACAACTGACGTTATAGTGACATCTATTCCGTCACATGCTAACTGAACAACTGACGTTATAGCGACATCTATTCCGTCACATGCTTACTGAACAACTGACGTTATAGCGACATCTATTCCATCACATGCTAACTGAACAACTGACGTTATAGTGACATCTATTCCATCACATGCTAACTGAACAACTGACGTTATAGTGACATCTATTCCGCCACATGCTAACTGAACAACTAACGTCATAGTGACATCTATTCCGCCACATGCTAACTGAACAACTGACGTTATAGTGACATCTATTCCGCCACATGCTAACTGAACAACTAACGTCATAGTGACATCTATTCCGCCACATGCTAACTAAACAATTGACGTTATAGTGACATCTATTCCATCACATGCTAACTGAACAACTGACGTTATAGGAACATCTATTCCGTCACATGCTAACTGAACAACTGACGTTATAGTGACATCTATTCCGTCACATGCTAACTGAACAACTAACGTTATAGTGACATCTATTCCGTCACATGCTAACTGAACAACTGACGTTATAGTGACATCTATTCCGTCACATGCTAACTGAACAACTGACGTTATAGTGACATCTATTCCGTCATATGCTAACTGAACAACTGACATTATAGTGACATCTATTCCGTCACATGCTTACTGAACAACTGACGTTATAGCGACATCTATTCCGTCAGATGCTTAATAAAAACTGAAATTATAGTGACATCTATTCCGTCACATGCTAACTGAACAACTGACGTTATAGCGACATCTATTCCGTCACATGCTAACTGAACAACTGAAATTATAGTGACATCTATTCCGTCACATGCTAACTGAACAACTGACGTTATAGCGACATCTATTCCGTCACATGCTAACTGAACAACTGACGTTATAGCGACATCTATTCAATTACTTGCTTACTGAACGACTGACGTTATAGTGACATCTATTCAATTACATGCTTACTGAACGACTGACGTTATAGTGACATCTATTCAATCAGCTGCTTACTGAACAACTGACGTTATAGTGACATCTATTCCGTCACATGCTAACTGAACAACTGACGCTATAGCGACATATATTCCGTCACATGCTAACTGAACAACTGACATTATAGTGACATCTATTCATCACATGCTTACTGAAGAATTGACGTTATAGTGACATCTATTCCGTCACATGCTTACTGAACAACTGACGTAATAGTGACATCTATTCCGTCACATGCTTACTGAACGACTGACGTTATAGTGACATCTATTCAATCACCTGCTTACTGAACAACTGACGTTATAGTGACATCTATTCCGTCACATGCTTACTGAACAACTGACGTTATAGCGACATCAATTCCGTCACATGCTAACTGAACAACTGACGTTATAGCGATATCTATACTGCCAGATCCAAACTAAAGACCTGACATCAAACAAATCCTGCATCGCAGTATTAGTTTTCGTGCAATTTGAACATAAACAGTAGCTCAAATAACCTCCTCTCTTTTCAGTGGAGGGTTGTGGGACATAGCACCCTGTTCTGCATATTCTCTATAGATAGCTCTAGACTACTGTACTAGAATGCTGTAATTGCCTACTCCTTCGAGGAGCAGGCAATTACAGCATTATTAGTTGATGAATTTTCATAGTAGTTATTGAAAATGTTATATGGAGTGATCTGTTACGTACCTAGGAACTATTTAGTAATCTGTGGCATTACTGCTTCGCGTAAAGACATCTCTGCCTTACCCTTGAGGCATGCGGGGGTGATGTCACGTTGTATCAATGATCCTCTGAAGTGCGGGAAATCAGTTCTTTGGTAGGTATTTGTACAACGTACTTGTGTTATAGATAGACTATTGAGAACAATGCCATGCATACTTAATTCGAGTTGAGAACTCAAGTGGA
The DNA here is from genome assembly GCA_950371165.1 of Lacanobia oleracea. NCBI lineage: Eukaryota > Metazoa > Arthropoda > Insecta > Lepidoptera > Noctuidae > Lacanobia > Lacanobia oleracea. The sequence continues at coordinate 10,816,441 of OX493415.1, read as the reverse complement.
GTGCGTCTTTAGCAATGTTCTTTGAGTGTTGGGAGTGACGTGCGGGTGCGCGGAAAATAGAAGTATCTCAGTTACTAACTATTATAATGTCCTTGCACATCACAATAGGGTATTTTACTAAAAAAATGTAATTAGTCCGTCTGATAGATTTTCAAAAAATATTCGACACGTAACGTCATCTGGCTTGGTAAATTTGGTACATTTTTACCAAGCCATATGACGTCACGTGTTTCTTCAACTCGCTGTATCCTCTTTATTATTTGTTTACGTGAAAAAAGAAAAAATACATGTCGAATATTTTTTGAAAATCTATCAGACGGACTAATTATATTTTTTTAGTAACAAATGCACACAAATGCAGTATGGACAGGAGACACACACAATAGTCACAACACGGCACAATAATAAGTCCACATAAACAATGGAAATATAACTACAAATTACGCGTGCAACTAGTTGTCATCATCTGCCTAGCCTTTTCCCAACTATATTAGGGTCGGCTTCAAGTCAAACCGGATTTAGCTGAATACCAGTACTTTACGAAGAGCGGCTGCCTACCAGACCTCCACAACCCATTAACTGGGTAACACGGTACTTTATGGCAAAACTGGAGTCAGATTAACTGGCTTCTGACTATCCGTAACGACTGCCAAAGATCTACAAATGACAGCCGGGACCAACGGCTTAACGTGCTTTCCGAGGCACGGAGGAAACTCGGTATATTAAGATGGTCACCCATCCACAGGCTCACCTTGGCAAGCGTTGCTTAACCTATAAGATCGACCCATGCGGCTGTTATTATCTAGCCACGAGCTCTTCAAACACGCGTGCAACTAATAACTACAAATTATCTCACAGTGCGCGAGCGCAGGCGATTCGCAGCGAGGGCATTGACCGACTGACCTCCAAACAAAAATTTATTTGGCCGCGCGCGACTATTCTTACATTGCGCTCCTAATATTGAAGAAATATGCTCATGACATTATAATGTTATCATTATAGATGCCGTGCATGTGATTGAGCGATGGGCCCATCGCTCAATCACTGCGCCAACAGTGTCGTCTGAAGATGTACCCCTCTGAAAATAGCTCTGCCGGCGCCCATGGATTTCAAACGTAACAAAATAATTCCTAAACCTAAGTTACACCTGAACCACAGTATTAATGTATAACCGTGCCTGAACCTTCCTTATGAATTTAATTGCTGAAAACCGTCACTAGTAGTAACTGAGATACTTCTAAGAAGTATCTCAGTTACTAAACTGAGATACTTCTATTTTCCGCGCACCCGCACGTCACTCCCAACACTCAAAGAACATTGCTAAAGACGCACTCCACTTGAGTTCTCAACTCGAATTAAGTATGCATGGCATTGTTCTCAATAGTCTATCTATAACACAAGTACGTTGTACAAATCCTACCAAAGAACTGATTTCCCGCACTTCAGAGGATCATTGATACAACGTGACATCACCCCCGCATGCCTCAAGGGTAAGGCAGAGATGTCTTTACGCGAAGCAGTAATGCCACAGATTACTAAATAGTTCCTAGGTACGTAACAGATCACTCCATATAACATTTTCAATAACTACTATGAAAATTCATCAACTAATAATGCTGTAATTGCCTGCTCCTCGAAGGAGTAGGCAATTACAGCATTCTAGTATAGTAGTCTAGAGCTATCTATAGAGAATATGCAGAACAGGGTGCTATGTCCCACAACCCTCCACTGAAAAGAGAGGAGGTTATTTGAGCTACTGTTTATGTTCAAATTGCACGAAAACTAATACTGCGATGCAGGATTTTTTTGATGTCAGGTCTTTAGTTTGGATCTGGCAGTATAGATATCGCTATAACGCCAGTTGTTCAGTTAGCATGTGACGGTATAGATGTCGCTATAACGTCAGTTGTTCAGTAAGCATGTGACGGAATAGATGTCACTATAACGTCAGTTGTTCAGTAAGCAGGTGATTGAATAGATGTCACTATAACGTCAGTCGTTCAGTAAGCATGTGACGGAATAGATGTCACTATTACGTCAGTTGTTCAGTAAGCATGTGACGGAATAGATGTCACTATAACGTCAGTTGTTCAGTAAGCATGTAATTGAATAGATGTCACTATAACGTCAATTCTTCAGTTAGCATGTGATGAATAGATGTCACTATAATGTCAGTTGTTCAGTTAGCATGCGACGGAATATATGTCGCTATAGCGTCAGTTGTTCAGTTAGCATGTGACGGAATAGATGTCACTATAACGTCAGTTGTTCAGTAAGCAGGTGATTGAATAGATGTCACTATAACGTCAGTCGTTCAGTAAGCATGTAATTGAATAGATGTCACTATAACGTAAGTCGTTCAGTAAGCAAGTAATTGAATAGATGTCGCTATAACGTCAGTTGTTCAGTTAGCATGTGACGGAATAGATGTCGCTATAACGTCAGTTGTTCAGTTAGCATGTGACGGAATAGATGTCACTATAATTTCAGTTGTTCAGTAAGCATATGACGGAATAGATGTCGCTATAACGTCAGTTGTTCAGTTAGCATGTGACGGAATAGATGTCACTATAATTTCAGTTTTTATTAAGCATCTGACGGAATAGATGTCGCTATAACGTCAGTTGTTCAGTAAGCATGTGACGGAATAGATGTCACTATAATGTCAGTTGTTCAGTTAGCATGTGACGGAATAGATGTCACTATAACGTCAGTTGTTCAGTTAGCATGTGACGGAATAGATGTCACTATAACGTCAGTTGTTCAGTTAGCATGTGATGGAATAGATGTCACTATAACGTTAGTTGTTCAGTTAGCATGTGACGGAATAGATGTCACTATAACGTCAGTTGTTCAGTTAGCATGTGACGGAATAGATGTTCCTATAACGTCAGTTGTTCAGTTAGCATGTGATGGAATAGATGTCACTATAACGTCAGTTGTTCAGTTAGCATGTGGCGGAATAGATGTCACTATGACGTTAGTTGTTCAGTTAGCATGTGGCGGAATAGATGTCACTATAACGTCAGTTGTTAAGTTAGTATGTGCTACATCATCACGCTTATATTACTTCAAGTTTAAGGTAGAGCTGTCACTGTCCTACACCCACATTTTACCATCTACCATCCATAAATTGAAATCTACCATCAGCGTCGGTTTGGCCTTTTTCCAGCAAGCAAGTTTCCACCATCAATCAATCTATTTACTTCGTCAGTTAGATTATTGAAAAATAATATGTAGACACTTAAATTTTTGTTTTTGTAAATAAATGAATATTGACAAAGATATAACGCATCAAAACTCGGGAGTGCGGGCTCGTGACGCTCGTCAGAACACACTAAAAATTATACCACATGTGACGCGTCACATACCTATGGTATAATTTTGACGGCGTGACGTATTGAGAATTTTGAAAGCGTCGTATCTTCGTCAATTATTTCGGTTCACGTAACAAAAGAAAAAATACGTTTCGGATATTTTTCGGAAATCTATCTGACAGAGTAGTAAGAGTTTTTTAGTCCACTACCCTATTAAAAGATCTACAAATGACAGCTAGACATAACAGCCGCACAGGTAGTAGTACTGTTATGTAGGTTAAAATAGCATCCTACCGAGAATCACCACAAAAAAAAAAATCAAACATTCAATGTTTATACAAAACGTTTAGTTCTTTCTAGAAAAGAAGGACTATTTCGTTCGTAAAAAAATACAAATTAAACCAGCCAAGTGCGAGTCCGACTCTAACACGAAGGATTCCATACTACTCGTATAAACTGAAAAAAAAAAAACGTTTCTTGTATGGGGGTATAAATAAAATGAATAGGGGCTTCTTTAATTTTATTTTGGTTGTTTGTTGTGTGTCTTCCCGCACGGAAAAGAGTTTGTATGTTTGTTAACACGCCCACGATATAGGAGAAATTCGCGTGTGTGGACGCCGAACGCGAGAAACGCTGCTGTCCGTCCGTCTGTCTGTCAGTGGGCTGTATCTCAAGAACCGTAATAGGTAGAGAGCGGAAATTTTCACAGATTGTGTATTTCTATGGCCGCTATTACAACAAATAAAAATTGATGTTTATGGTACGGAACCCTTCGTGTGCGAGTTCGACTCGCACTTGGCCGGTTTTTATAGAAACACGCGTGACTTATGCGATCAGAAAACAACAATGCTTCCAACGATGAACGTGGTCAACTTGAGTAAGTATTGTGCAACAGAAGGCATGCTGGACGCTGAGTTACACCAGTCTGCTTGACACAGGCACACCTTCTACTCTGCCTCAGGATGTCTTTCATTCGCCCGGGGGACACGGTGGAGCATACGGTGGAGGTCTGCCCTGCTTGGGCGGAGCACCGCCGGGTCCTCGTCGGCGACCGGCCCTAGTTCAATCTATGGTCCGGAGCGAGGAGGCATGGGAAGCGATCACCTCCTTCTGCGAAGCAGTAATGCTAGCAAAGGAGGAGTACGAACGTGTGAGAGAGAGGGAAACCTCACGCCCCAGCTACCGCAACAGAAGAAGACGCCCCGGGCGTCGGGAGCCGCAGGGCGATTCTCGGCCACCGTATACGCGGGCCTGCGGACGACGAGCATTGGGTGGCTCGCCGTCAGAACCAGGCCCGGGTCGACGGCGCGCTGTGTTCCACGCGCGCCTCAAAGAGCTGTCAGCAAAGAAGACGGGGCCCGCTAGGGCCAGTGCCTGCTGGGGCTGCGGACTTTGTTCGAAAGAGGCACCGTAGCCCTGGAACGCACAGGGCTCTAGGAGGATCACATATGGGTTTTAGTCAGTAAGAGTCTGACACTCCCTCCTGCTTCACCCAGAGCGGGAGGAGTCATTCGATGATTTCCCATCCTTTAAAAAAAAAACGGGGCACCGATTAAAAAAAAACCCTTCTTCAAAAAGAGAGGTTTTTTTTTTGTCACAGTTTTTCACACGAAGATAGAACTGATTTTGTTGACTCACGCAGAGAAGCTTGAGAACTAAAAAAGGAGCTCGACGTACCTACGATTTGTTAGGCCTATTTTATTTTAAAACATTCCACTTGCCTATTTTTTTTTGGATATCTTCATGTTTTATTGATAGTCAGGGGAGTGCAAGTGTATCCTTGCACCTCCTTCCAGGCGCCGATGCCCGAATCAACATGGTTCCCGTAAAATAAAAATATGAAATATGTTTTAAGTCTAATAATTTTAAACAACCTCAATCTCTTCAAAGTTCTCTTCTCTTCAATCTCTTCAGTCTTATTTGAACTTTGAATTTTAAACTTGACATAACTTCAACAATGTAATTTTATGAAATCGCGAACATTTAATTTAATTTTTTGTCTAATTTACTTGAATGATTTTAATTTAATGTATTGGAATAATGTGAATCTACTTTAATTTAATATTATGATCTTATCCCTATTTTTAATTTTATTTTCTGAAAATTTTATTTTTATTTGTTATGTGAGCCTAGTTATAAGTGCATGCTGTGGTCTCTTGTCACTGAAAGAGCACACTTAAATGAACCATTGTATCTAATGTTATATCTGTGTATCTTTTGTTGGAGATCCAAATAAATAAAAAAATAAAAAATAAAGTTAGAGTGAACAAGCTCCTTCTGGGTAATCTCGCTCCATCGTAGACTTTGTCTCTGTCATCTCTGACCTAGACTAGCATGAGCAAACGCATCACAAATTATCATTACTATACTTGAGACTACAGAAGTTAGAAAAAATTACACAAGAACAAGCTCAAAATATTCAGAAATTTGAAGGAATATTAAAAAAGAAAAAACTGTTTTTTTTAGGAGTAGTAGAAACGGAAACAACCATTTTACCTTACAAAATAACATTTTACAAATCATAAATAATGTTATGAAAGTAGATTATAGGCTATATCATCACGCTAAGACCAATAGGCGTGGAGCAGACGAAGTCAACTAGTTTTAAATAAATGTCTGTGTTATTGAGTCATGAAAGTTCATAATGAAATGCAAAAAGTTATAAAACATTACCAACTTATTGTGCGCATAAATCGGACAATAAAACCATAATCAATCAAATTTTCACTAGAAATTCAAATATCGAGAGTGAAATAGTGTGTGACAATAATAATAACACTTTGAAAGAACAAGGACAAAAATATCTGTGAACAACATAAGCTAAATATTTTAATTATATGCACATACTATCGATCCGGTTTGTAAAAATTGTTGTAGAAAGCGACATCTGTTAAGAACTGCTTAGATTTCGTAGATACGAAGATACCGATCTACAACAGCAATTGAGCTGAGGTGCAACTTAGTTGAAGTCGAAACTTTTACCATAAAATTTCGCTAGAGGGCAGGAACATAAAAATGGAAGAATTCACAGAAATGTCAAAACTTTTACAAACAAAGTTCGATGAACAATCAAAGGAGCTAAAAGATGTGAAAGAGAGTATTCCAAATAGTATCAATAAAAATATAGATGAAAAATTTACTATACTTGAGACTACAGAAGTTAGAAAAAATTACACAAGAACAAGCTCAAAATATTCAGAAATTTGAAGGAATATTAAAAAAGAAAAAACTGTTTTTTTTAGGAGTAGTAGAAACGGAAACAACCATTTTACCTTACAAAATAACATTTTACAAATCATAAATAATGTTATGAAAGTAGATTGCCGAACAGTAGACATTGAGTTGGTTTCGCGCATGGGAAAAAGAAAGACCCATAATTATTGTTACTTTCAAGAAAATGCTGCAAAATTCCGGTACTTTCTACATTAAAGAAGACTTTCCTCAGGAAGTTCTTGAAGAGAGACAGAAGCTAAGTCCACAGCTACAACAAGAACGAGAAAAAGGAAAAATCGCATATATAAAGTACAACAAACTAGTAATTCTACCTGAAAAAGTCAAAACACAACATGAACGTCAAAAAAGAAATTTATCGCAATCTCCAGAAGTAGTGACGGTTGTTGAGAGAGAACAGAACAATATTTCTGAAAACCCGAGCAAGAAAAATAAAATGGATCTTTATGTAGTAAAAAATAAACCCGTAATACAGATATTAAGTCCCCATCGCAACAGCCAATATCCAAGAAATGACATAAAGAAGCGACCTCTCTATTTCCCCCACCACGGCCCGTCACCGCGGGGGTCACAGACCAAAACCCTCCGTTCCGCTCCAAAACCAAAACCCTCCTCCATTTACATATGTACATACAACGCTCGGTCATTAATACCAGATGCAAGGCTACTAGAGTTCAAAAAATCAGAATTACATATGTACATACAACGCTCGGTCATTAATATCAGATGCAAGGCTACTAGGGTTCAAAAAATCAGTATCAACTATTAAATATGACATCATAAGTCTATTAGAAATCAGACGTACAGGTTATAATATAGTAGAAAGCAAATACCATATATTCTGCTACTTTGATGACACTAAAGGCCAATATGGAGTATGTTTCCTCATAAAAAGGCACCTCAAAAATAGCATAGAGAGTTTCACTGCCTTCAACGAACGAATCTGAATACTTCACTTGACTTTTGAGAAAACAAAGTTATCCATCGTCCGAATGCACCGACCTGTGACGCAACCGAACTGAAAATAAATGAATTCTGTGACCTAATTCAAGAATCTCTTAAAAAATTGCAGTAAAAACGTTATAATTATGGGTGATTTTAATGCCAGAGTTGGGCAAAAAATGAAAGGCGAAGAAACTCATGCTTTGGAGGAAGAGACAAGAGAGGTGAAACTCTACTACAGTTCTGCTGGGAAAATAATTTATTCAATATCAATATAATAGCCATTAATAATAGCCTTTTCAAAAAGAAAAGCAAGAATATTTGGACGTGGCTTTCACCGAATAAAAATAAAAGCAAGATAGATTATATACTGCCAAACCTAAAAAATAAAATTACTATCATTGAAGTCATTAGCAATCTATCATTTCCGAGCGACCACCGACTTGTGAGAAGTACTGTATTGTTAACCAACAACAAAAAAGAATAGAATACAATAGAAAAACATTTATTCAGCACAGACACAAACGCACAGTGACAAATAAAACAGAAGTATTACTTCTGTTTTATTCTGTTTATTCTGTTTTATAGTCGCAGGTACACAAATTGCGCTGTCGTGCCCATGCCGAAAGGTTAACCATCTCAGCATTTGATGGGCGTCAGACACCCAGCGCTGGTTTTCAGTTGGCACCCCGCAGTGACACACGGACGAAGGTAAATACAATAAACATAATACATAATTAAATATTCTAAAATAAAAATAAATTGCAATTAAATAAAGTAATAAAAAAAATTTGAGCCACATATAAAAGTAACGATTTTTCCCGACGAGCATTGAAGCGTTAAAACTGAATATAAAGTAACTATCAACACACAAAACATCATGAAGACACTAAAGTGGAAAAACCAAGGTATAGACATCAACGGTCATTTTCTAAGTAATCTCAGATTCGCCGATGACATCATACTCTTCGCAGAAAACTCATCGCTATTAGAGTCAATGTTAAATGAGATTAGTCAGCAATGAAATTGGTCTAGAACTAAACACATTAAAAACAAACAGCTTAGAAACACCAATACACATTAACAGTGTATTGCTAGAATATATCCAAGACTGCACAAATCTGGGCAAACAAGGGTCATTTAAAAAGTCTAGACACCTCGATGAGCTAATGAGACGTGTTAACATGGCCTAGAACAAATTTTGGAGCCTGCAAGAAATACTGAAGTCAAAAATTGCAATGAAGCTGAAGAAAATTGTGTTAGACTCTTATATCTTACCTTCCTTTACTTATGCATCCCAAACATGGATTTTCAACAAACAAACCAGCAACAAAATAGTAACAACCCAAAGTGGTACACGGACTGCTCGAGCAGTTAACGGCTGAGCGACGTACACGGACCGCTTTAAGCAGTCGTTCTCAACTGCTTGAAGCAGTCCGTGTACGGCAGGCCAAAGAGCCATGGAACGGAGCATTCTAAATCTAAAGTTGAGACACAAAAAGAGAAGCAAGGATATATGAAAAAACACAAATTTGATTGATGCTCTGGATCACTGCAAAAGACTGAAACGGAAGTGGGACGGCCATATTGCACGTATGAACGTGGAAATGTGGAACAAAAATATAACCTCATGGAAGGGACCTGAAGGTAGGCGGAGAGATGGAATAAAGCAAGTGACAGAACTGTTTGGAGGAAAATGGAGGAGGCCTTTACTCTACAGAGAGGTCCTTAATAAACTTATAATGAAAGAAATATAATCATAAAATTAAATTATATTTAGTATAGAATTTTGTATACATTGTGGAAATAAAAAGGCTTTATTATTATTATATGAAAATAATTAAACGAAATAATAATTTTAAAAATCTGAACTGTAATGGCCCAACCATTACAGTTCAGATTTTTGAAATATAATCATAAAATTAAATCAAATTTAGTATAGAATTTTGTAAACATGATAGATTTTCAAAAATAATTTTTAATTTTTATAAATATATTAGTTGCACACTAATTAATCGTAATATTTTAATTATTGTAAATTGAATTGTATTAAGGAAATAAAAAGGCTTTTTTATTATTATATGAAAATAATTAAACGAAATAATAATTTTAATAATCTGAACTGTAATGGCCCAACCATTACAGTTCAGATTTTTGAAATATAATCATAAAATGAAATCAAATTTAGTATATAATTTTGTGAACATGTTAGATGTTGAAAAAGAATTTTTAATTTTGATTAATATTTAAATTGCACACTAATTAATCGTAATATTTTAATTATTGTACATTGAATTTTATTAATCAAATAAAAGGCTTTATTATTATTATATGAAAATAATTAAACAAAATAATAATTTAAAAAATCTGAACTGTAATGGTTGGGACAGTATAGGGTACATTTGAGATAGACTGCTAGGACAACGATACTGTCAAACTTCAAAAATAACCTAGATATAGGTAATTAGCATCTGTTAGAAAATTTAAATTATATTAAACTTACCTGAAATAATTTACACTTAACAGATGAAGTAGATATCTATAGACGCTAAGGCGTCTAACTCAACACGCATCAACTAAGGCTGAAAACAACATATTCCTCGCGGAAATAACAGTGAACTGATACTATGTTACTAAATAATAATCAACATAGTTCAACAGTACTTATGTATACAGGGTGAATTTTTCAAATAGGCGTGGACGAATATATCCGAGACTATCAGGAAGGACAAAATAATAAAAATAAAATAGAAGGAATAACGAAAAACACTCGAAGAAACCTCAAGGAGGAGCTTTAAGGTTAAGCAACGCTTGCCAAGTGTGGTCTGTGGATGGGTGAGCATCTCAACATAACGAGTTTCCTCCGTGCCTCGGAAAGTACGTTAAGCCGTTGGTCCCGGCTGTCATTTGTAGATCTTTGGCAGTCGTTACGGGTTTTCAGAAGCCAGTAAATCTGACTCCAGTCTTGCCAAGAAGTACCGTGTTACCCAGTTAATGGGTTGTGGAGGTCTGGTAGGCAGCCGCTCTACGTAAAACACTGCTATTCAGCTGAATCTGGTTTGACTGGAAGCCGACCCCAATATAGTTGGGAAAAGGCTAGGCAGATGATGATGACTCGAAGAAACCTTAAGCCCCCCCCATTTTGATAAAAACTAAAAAGGCATTATTGATTTTTTGAAAAATCAATATTTCTTACCATATAATATTTTGCGTGCAATTATTATTGATACATATTCTGTATATAAGATTAATACCTGACTGTAACAACTTTATATCATGTTTAAGGCAAATAAAGACTTATCTTATCTTATCTGCCAGGAATCGAACCCATTGATTTTGATAACTTACACTATATTATTACATCACCCGAATCCGATAGTGTATTTTACAAGGATCAAATTCTGCGATGTAACAAAAAAAGGCAAACTAAAAAAACTGTGTTTTAAGAAAATACTTTTAATTTTTTTTACGTTATCTTTTTTTTGTGGATGGGAAATCATCAAATGACTGCTCCCGCTCTGGGTGAAGCAGGAGGGAGTTTCAGACTCTAACTGACTAAAACCCATCCGTGTTCCTCCTAGAGCCCTTTGCGTTCCAGGGCTACGGCACCTCTTTCGAACAGATTCCGCAGCCCCAGCAGGCACTTACCCTAGCGGGCCCTGTCTTCGGTGCTAACATCTCTTTAAGGCGTGCGGGGATCGCAGCGCACAGACGTTACCTTTATTTTGAGAATTCTAAAATTGAACAACAAGTTGCACTTAAAATAAAAAAAGAAACTCTTAAATAAATGTGGCGTCAATAAATTCGTCCGCATAGCTGTCGACCGGTATTGTGCCCAAAAGACTGGCGGCATTGCCACCTTGTATAGCAATGCTTATCCTCCGAGGTAAAAGTCAGCCCTTGGGTCACACGATGTGTCAACTAAGCGTTTAGCAAGTTCTTTTAATAACACGTGAGCACTCGGACCCCACGGTCCATGAGTTTCAACCCCAAACGGTTCAAAAATATAATTGCGAACAAGTTACTTTATTGCCTAAACCCTAAATGATATATTTTTTTCAAAAATTCTATCATGCAGTTTTAGTTTTTATCAAAATCGAGACCGAGGCTCCTTTGAGCATTTCTGGTCATCCACTCCACTGGAAAATTCATCCTGTACCTATAATATATAAGTGAAGTTTCAAAGATAAACCTTATCTACACACGTATGAAGTACAATCAAATAGAGGGAATAAGGATAACGATAATTTTATTTGTCAACACATGCAAATGCATGCGAATTAAGCATGCAGGATGTTACAATATTTATATTTTGTACGTACACGTTTCACCCAAAAGGCGTACAAATTTACAAGAATTACAAAAAAAAATGGAATATGATTCTTTCTCTTTACTTCGTCTGCGTCACATCTTATTGGCCGTACCGTGATGTTATATAGCCTATACTGGCCTATAGACTTTCCAATACTAAAAGATTTTTTCAATTCGAACAGTAGTTCCTGAGATTAGCGCGTTCAACCAAACACTCTTCAGTTTTACAATATTGGTATAGATTGTAATCATCGCTGAATCACAAAGACTATTGCCATACATAGAAAACTAGCGACCTGCTCCGGCGCACTGGTAATGTTTACTAATGTAAGCCCAAAAATCGTTTTTTGGACACTTGGTAAAACATTCTTCTTATCGTGTGAGCAGTAAGGTCTAACAACCCCACACACCCTAGTGTCAGAGTTTCTAAACCGCCTCAAGTGCCTCTGACATGGTTTATTTGACGACCGCCATTTGGCAGCCGGGACCACCGGCTTATACGTGCCTTCCGAAGCACGGAATTATCTTTTTTTAAGACAATCAGGTGATTCAAGCCTGCAATGTCCTACCCAAACTGGAAACAACTTTACAAAGTGTACTTCCCGAGGCAAACGAACCTACGACCACCGGGTCACAAGGCAAACGCCTAAACCACTCGACCACGGAGGTGACGGAGGCAGTTATTTCGCAAAATAATAGAGTTTAATTTATATAAATGGTTAAATCAAGTCTATAAATATTATAAGAATACAATCTACTGCATATAAACGTTTGATCGATGATTTTCCCATATGTTGACTTTACCTTCAAATATCTCAGCAACGAAACAGTTTAGGGCACTGTGTTCCTTACAAGTTTTGTTTGTTGATGTGTCCTCTACCCGTATATGCACTTTAAATCGTGCTTCACGACTTCGATAAAAAATCAAAATCAAAATGGCGGCGAAGGGCTATGCCGCAATGGTTCTATGTTCTTTCCTATTAATTGTTTTGTTGGCTAAAATTTTTTTTTTTATTTGTGATGGGTTTACTCTTGATTCTAGAGACAAAGTCTACGATGGAGCGAGCTTACCCAGAAGGAGCCTGTTCACTCTTACTTTGAAGAGATTAGGGTTGTAAGCGTTCGGAAACACAGACGCAGGCACACAATTCCACTCCTTTGCTGTGCGCACTATAAAAGACGTTCGGAAACGCTTAGTGCGAATTGGTGGAATAGCAACAAGGTAATGGTAAGCAGTGCGTCTGGATGTTCGATGGTAGAAGGGGAGCCGGTGGGATGAGGTCGTGGGGTTCTTAGGCACACTCACCAAAGTACAATCTGTAGAAGACCGTCAAGCAGGCAACCTTGCGGCGATGAGTCAAGCTGTGTAGCTTGGCATCCACCAGTTTTACGTCGCCGATGAGCCTCTTAGCTCTGCGTTCCACCGAGTCGAGTGCAGTAACTAATCGTTAAGAATCCGTGGTGCTCATTCAGTAATAATACACCCTGTAATCTGTGATTCAGCTGGGTATCAGTAATTTACGTGGAGAGACTGCCTATCTGTCCTCCATGACCCAATAACTGGGTGACACGGCACCCCTTGGCAAGACTATCAGGTTTTCTGGCTTTTAACTATCCGTAACGACTGTCAAAGATCTTCAAATGACAACCAAATCATCAGCTTAACATGCTTTCCGCGGCACGGAGGAAACTCGGTTAGTAATGGGCAGTCACCCAACCCACGGACCGTCTGATAAGTGTGACTAAAGGCTCCCCCACACAGGCGCGTTATTATAGGTCGATAATATCGCATGCGGTATTGCGTTAATGCGTCCCGATCCCTTTTACATTCCGTGTACACTGCTGCGTTTTTATCGTCCGATATTTCTTACAAGAGAGCATCTCTCTTAGGTATGCAAAAAAAGTCAACGCAGCGCATGCACATGCAAGGAAGACTCCAACAAGTCAGCGCGTATTCTTTCGCTATATTGCGTAGTTTAAAAATCCTACAAAGTCCTACAAGTACTAACGTTATTATCGCAGGTGTGTATTCGGTCGATTGCGTCCTGATACAAAACATTCTAGAACTCATATCGGCATATCGCAGGACGGAGAAACGCAACGTCCTACTTCCATTGCGGCGTTATTATCGCAGCAGTGTGTAACTACATGACCCATCCTAATACAAAATGTACTGAAAACAGATATCGCAATAACGCATGCGATATTATCGACCTATAATAACGCGCCTGTGTGCCTTTAAGGTGGTTGCGCCAGTGTAGCCCGCGAACTCGGGAGAAGGCACGGCTCCTTGACATTTCGTGTGACGCAGGTCCTCTCGGGGCATGGCTGCTTCGGGAGGTTCTTGTGTCGCATAGGCAGGGAGCCGGACGCTCGGTGTCACCACTGTGTCGACTGTCGGGAGGACACGGCGTGACATACGCTGGCAGAGTGTGCCGCTTGGGAGCAGCCACGCCGTTCCCTCATCTCTGTGGTAGGCAGTGATCTCTCGCTGTTGGCCGTAGTTCGTGCTATGGTCGACGGCGAGGAGTCCTGGGACGCGGTGGTCTCCTTCTGCGAAACAGTTATCGCGCAGAAGGAGGCTGCGGAAAGGGAGAGGGAGATCTCGACCTCTCTTCCAGCCCGCAGCAGGCGCACCGGGCGTCGAAGGATACGCTGCCCTATTCCGGCCCCCCTAACTGGGTCCAGGGGCGACGGACTTGGGGATGTCCGTCGCCCCCCATTCATTCGGACCCGAGGTGGCGGCGCGTGGTGATCCCGTGCGCCCCTCTTGGACGTCGTGGTGGGAGTCAAACACCTCACTCCCCCCGCTGACCCGAGGTGGCCCGCAGATGCGGGCCGGCGATTACGAAAGCCGCATTAGTTTTCGCGATCCCCGGTTGGTGAGAGATGGAGCACCGGGGTGGTTTTAGTCAGTAAGAGTCTGATAGACCCCTCCGCCCACACCAGGGTGGAGGACATCCATGAGGATTACGCCCGGTAAAAAAAAAAGGGTAGCCCGCGAAATTCAAATATTTTTATGTTTTTTGCAATTTGCCGGTCAGTGTGAAGTTGTATGTTGAACAACATACGATTCGCGGCTATTTATTTATCTAAAGTATTATAACCATTTTAATAATCAATATGGCCCTCTAAGTTCATGAAGCCGTGGAAGGAGTGCAATTCCCTGCCGGAGTCTGTGTTTCCTGATAGCCACAACCTGGCAGTCTTTAAGTCAAGAGTGAATAGGTTACTTCTAGGCAAGCGTGCTCCATCTACGACCACATCATCGCTTACCATCTGGTGTGATAGTGGTCAAACGCGTGCCTATCAATATTAAAAAACAGCCCTATAGAATGACTTTTTCATGACATAACCATTTTCGCGGGCTACCTTGGCGCTTCCACCTTAACGTCGAGATCAAACCGATCTGTTATTATTCAGCCACGGGCTCCTAATATCCTAAACTAGCTTTTTCCCGCGACTTGTACGCGCATATCCCGAGGGAATTTCGAGAAATCCACTCATAGTGCTCCCCTACACTCCTCAAGGAACCTACATGACAAATTTCAACTTTCTACGAGCAGTAGTTTCGGCTGTGCGTTGTCTGTCAGTCACACAATCACTCAGGAACGGAAGAATTCTATATATTACTAGTTGACCCGCGCAACTTCGTTTACGTCACAATTTTCATTATTGCTCCGCTCCTATTAATCTTAGCATGATGATATATCGCCTATAACCTTCCTCGATAAATGGGCTATCTAACACTGAAAGAATTATTCAAATCGGACCAGGAGTTCCTGAGATTAGTGCGTTCAAGTAAACAAACAAATTCTTCAGCTATATATTTTAGTATAATGTGATTCTTCCGTTAGTGAGTGACTAAGAGATGATTTCCCGAAATTCCTACGGGAACGGGATAAAACGGGATATGAGCGAACAAAAGCATGGTAGCATTGGTATAACGAAACAGGAATATAATAATGAATAATAGCGCGACCTTGCAAACGAATCGATTTTGTTTCCAAACTAGTTAATTACCTAAATAAATATGTGTCAGTAT
The DNA here is from genome assembly GCA_950371165.1 of Lacanobia oleracea. Classification (NCBI taxonomy): domain Eukaryota; kingdom Metazoa; phylum Arthropoda; class Insecta; order Lepidoptera; family Noctuidae; genus Lacanobia; species Lacanobia oleracea. Next base: position 10,800,595 of record OX493415.1, on the reverse strand, counting down.
TATTCAATTCGTTTTCCTTCATTTTGTACTTTATCATGCAGTCCACTAAATTTATTCGTTAGTTGAATCCGAACAGGAACAGTGTCATTGATTTGAATAAAAATTAACAAAATGAATATCGCCTAGACATAAATAAGCAAGTATATTTTAAAAACGCCCTTTAGCGTATTTTGCTTGAACTATAAAAAGTGAATATAATTTTGTTCAATAATTGTCCAATCTAGTTATTTAAACACTAAATGTGAACCAGTGTTCGACGTTTGTGGTCTGTCTTTCAGGTAAGTCTATTTTTGGGTGCAGGCGTTTTAGGGTTCCGTACCCGAAGGGTAACCAATGAACTCTATTTCTAAGCCTCCACTGACCGTCCGTTCATGCGTCTGTCCGTTTATCTGTCAGCAGGCCGCAGATAGCAGGCCGTATCTCAAGTACCGTAATCGGTAGACAGTTGAAATTTTCACAGAGGGTGTATTTCTTTTGCCACTACAAAAACAAATTGTTAAAAATGAAAGGGGCTTCCAGCTGATATCATTAAGATGATGATGATTTTTCCGTATTGTTGAGCTGTTTACAGCTCTAACAATACGGAAACATGACAAATCTATCATAACACACATCACAAATCAAACAAACAGCCAAACAGCTGCTGCTGCTACTGTTAAAGCTGGTGGAATGAATCGGAATGAATCGAAATTTCTAGCCTTAGTTTGTCGATGATGAAAATGTAATAATAATAATAATAGTAGGTATGGCAGAGTAAGGAGCTTCACGGACGCTTTTTCCGGACCCTACATGGGCCCGACGTAGACCAACTAGCGTCCGTAGCCCAGCTGCGTTTCGGTGATCTTTTTGGAGAAACCGAAGGTTTTGTTTGTGCAATTATGGACGAAGTTATCATGACGAATAACTACCGGAGATTTATTGTGAAAGACGGCACGGTCGACATATGTCGGGCATGTCACCGTCTGGGAGAATCAATTCGCCACATTGTCTCTGGTTGTTCTCGTCTAGCTAACGGAGAATACTTGCATAGGCATAACCTTGTAGCCAGGATTATCCATCAGCAACTTGCTCTGAAGTACTCTCTTGTGGAGTCGGAGGTGCCATACTATAGGTATGCGCCCGACCCAGTTCTCGATAATGGCAATATCACATTGTACTGGGATCGGTCCATCATCACTGACAGGACTATTGTTGCCAATAAGCCTGATATAGTGGTGGTGGACCGAATTGTGAGGCGTGCAATGATTGTAGACATAACCGTCCCGCATGACGAGAACCTCGTGAAAGCCGAGAAAGACAAACAAATCAAGTATATTGACTTGGCTCGCGAGGTTGTCGACATGTGGGAAGTGGACTCCGCAATCATTGTACGCGATAGTCGTGTCGGCCAATGGCTTAATAGCCACGAGCCACGACCAACACCTTAGGAGGCTCTCGTTGGGCAGCTGGATCAAGGGCTTGATTCAGAAAGCGGTACTTCTGGACACGGCTCGCATTGTCAGGAGGTTCCTTTCTCTGGAACCCTGACCACCGGTAGCTTGGACCCTGTTCCCGATATCGGTGGGCTACTATTTTTATATTTTTAAATGTTTTTGTATTTATTTTATTCAAATATTTAAAAATATTATTTATATGTATATAACTGAATAAAGGAGATAATAATAATAATAAAACCGTTTATTTAAATAAAGGGCATATTTACAGTAAAATATATCTTAAACTTTTAAAGAACATGTGTATCATGTGTGGCACAGCAAGCACAGAAACAGCATGAATTCTGACAATGTGCGACAAACCAGCCAAGTACGAGTCGGCACCATACCATAAACTGGGAAAAACACTTTTCTTGTATTATGGGAGCCATTTTTTTTGTCTCTTATTACGGCGCTAAATACAGTCAATCATATAAACTGGACTCAAAAGGGAATCATAGAATTCAACAACAGATAAATCAACGCAATAACATATTTATTCTAAATTATTAAAGATCAGAACACTTTTACACTATTTTACTAACTTTAAACTTATCGCTCCGGTGCCTCGTTCAAGAATGCCTCCTGTCGGAATCTATTTTTTTTTTTCTTTCTTCATGGCAACTGAGCCGGTTCCGACTATTCTGCCAGTGTCACGTCATGACGGCAGCAACGAGAGGCAGGCCGTCGAACTTTGTATTCGTGGTAGGTTTTAGTCTAGCTGAAAGGACAACACATGGGTTAGTAGAAACATAATTTACAAGCCTATATACAGGTATGATATATGTTAAACATAAACGACTATACTATATACACTAATGACATAATATTTTACGCACCAATTAAAATTTCAAATCATTTTCTTTCAAAAATGAGGCCAAAAAGTGGATTAATTTAGGAGAGAAGGGAATGGACGTTGGTTGGGAGAGGAATGTTGCATTTGGAGATTTTTTGGTAAAGGTCAAAAGATTTATTGTTTATGTCGGAAACTTGTTAGCTGACAATTGATTTCGATGTCAAATGATTTGACAACCTGTCAGTGACTTTGAATGTGTCGAAAGGACACCGATGTAACTCGACTATGACAAGACTTATCTATGGACTGTTCACTTTACTATCACTAATGTGAAACTACCCTCACATGGACAAGTCTCATTACAATCATCATTATCTTCCTAGCCTTTTCCCAACTATATTGGGGTCAGCTTCCAGTCCAGACGGACTTAGCTGAATACCAGTATTTTACGAGGAGCGGCTGCCTACCAGACCTCCACAAACCATTAACTGGGTAACACGCTACTTCATGGCAAGACTGGAGTCAGATTTACTGAGGCACGGAGGAAACTCGGTATGTTAAGATGGTCACCCATCCACAGACCAACCTTGGCAAGCGTTGCTCACCCTTGAAGATCGACCCGCACGGGTCGGTTGTTATTATCTACCCACAAGCTCCTCTCTAAATATAGTCAATATTACAGGAAAATTGCGGTCAACAGTTAAATTCAAAAACAAATGACGTGTACTCCAGGCAAATTGCGCTGAAAATTACGCTAACTTTGCAATAATTCATTACTCAGATTTTTGACCTTTAACATATAGAGTATAGGCAGGGAAGTATGTTAAAATGTATCCCGTGAAAAGTTAAACCCCGCGTGTACATATTTTTTAATCAAACATTTAATTTCAATTACGACTCGATGAAAAAAAATAACTGGCATGTTTGTTTGGAGCATTTTTGTAGAATGGATTGAGTTTTATAAGTATAGTCTGTTTTTAATCTCGGAGACTAAATTGACAAGTGCAAATGGCAAACTGACATAGATTTCAATAGCATCTAAGTCAGTTTTGACATTTACAGTTGTCAATTTAGTCTCCGAGATTAAAAAAAGATATTAGGTCAGTACAGGACAAGGTAAAAAGTGGCCTATGAATCAACACGTATGAAAACTTTACCATAATTGCTAGATTTTTTTATAACTTACATTTTAATTATTATAATAGAACGGACACTTAATAATTACGAAAATATTTTTAAAAGTAATTCACTTCGGTTTTATTCCCCGGCGCCATTATATTCAAATTGGAACCAAGCACTCTCAGCGCTTGATCTATGAGTAAGAGTTTTAGTTATAAAAATAATAAATCGATTAAAGCGCTGCTGTGTGACACGTGCAACATCGTGATTCGATGAACTGATAGATCATGACAATTTAGCAATTTGCAGGTTCCCAAAGCTAACAGCTAGTCTATTCTGTAAATAACCATTTCGATATCAAGCTTCACCTGAGTGACAAACCTCACAAAGTGAGCTTTATTGCACACAACATAAAGGTCTTACGTTTGACGTAATTTGATACTCACCTCGGAATCCGCTGACGAGACACGAAAATGTTGTTACAGAATAGCACTACAGACCTCTCTTATTTAACTAAATATGTGGGATAGAATAGTGATAGTATGTACTTTTAAGGCGTCTTCCTCGAGTTTTGCGGGCAGCGGGGCGGCGGCGGGCAACGAGCGGTGCACGCCAGTCGAGCGGTGCACGCCAGTCGAGCGGTGACCGGACGCGCTTCTGCATTGCAGTGTTGTGCAATTTATTTTCTTATTTTACCAGCAATAAATCGAGCATTAAGATTAAATTTGAATCAAAGAAATGTTATCGCCGTTGTTCAGACATTTCGTTCGCGAATAAAAACAAATTTCTCGACGAGTGCCGAGTGAACTGCCCGCTGGTTTCAGAAACTGGTCTTACGTTGCCCGCCCCACGCCGCCACCACCGCCCCGCTGTCCGCAAAACTCGAGGCACAGGCCTAACATACGCAAACGTGGTAACTTAGGCCGACAGCCGATTTCCAGGTACCAGGTGCCAAAGCCATGAAATCACTTATTTTTAAGTCTGGATGGGTATTCTCTACCAGTCAATCTTTGGGTGCAGAGAATAGTGTTAGGTAATATACAGAGTTAAAAGCGATTGATAGTTATCAAATACAATTTAAATGAATAATATTTATTTATTTATTTACTTTATTCAGAAAACCAACAGCGATACATATGAAATATTACAGAAAATATAATTAGTTTTGTAAGGCTAATAATAGGTTTCTCTGATTAACATAATTTGTGTAAGTAAACCATGCGAACGGACTAATATGCATTTATTAACTATACAAACTATATCAATATGAGGAGCTAGTGGCTAGATAATAACAGCTGCATGGGTTGATCTTCTTGGTTAAGCAACGCTTGCCAAGGTTGGTCTGTGGATGGGTGACCATCTTAACATACCGAGTTTCCTCCGTGCCTCGGAAAGCACGTTAAGCCGTTGGTCCCGGCTGTCATTTGTAGATCTTTGGCAGTCGTTACGCCACAAAAGCCAGTAAATCTGACTCCAATCTTGCCATGAAGTACCGTGTTACCCAACTAATGGGTTGTGGAGGTCTGGTAGGCAGCCGCTCCCCCTAAAATACTGGTATTTAGCTAAATCCGGTTTGACTGGAAGCCGACCGCAACATAGTTGGGAAAAGGCTAGGCAGATGATGACTATTTGGCACAGTGCATGTATTAGTTTGAAGTTCTACATTATTACAGTAAAACATAGTTGAAAATCAGCTCAATCCGAAACTAAAAATAGTTTCAGTAATATCCAGATATTACTGAAACTATTTTCACCCCAGGGTTAGAAAAAGGCTAGGCAGATGACAAACAACATAAATATATAATCAAATTAAAAGAAAAATTACTACACGAAATATTTAAACAATAAGTACACACGTGCAATAAAAAACTGAAATATATATTGGTTATTTAAAAGACTTATAAGATAATATATACAAGCTAATAGAAAATATGTATAATTGTGTAAACTAAGTTAAAGAACTCATGGGGCATCGAAAAACTCGTCCACATCGCTGTCAGCGGAAAAAGTGCTCAGAGTCATATTCATATTATAGCGGATGTATCCAAACGCCTCCCTGGTCGTATAGGTCGAGGTAAACTCGATATGTTAAGATGGTCACCCAAAATATTAAAACACTTATTAAATAAGAGATCACTTAAGAATACATATAAATTATTAACAACGAAGTAATTTTACGTGTATCACAATTAGAGGCAATTTACACACAGTAGATAAAATTGTATAGTGTTAAATAATCTTCTTGACATATTACTGTACAATGAAAATATATAAGTAACTAAAACAAAATACATAATATTAGATTAAATAATGTATTTACATATTTATTGCCGTTATGGTCCGCATTGCCATGCTGATTCGTTGACCAATAAATAAGCCAGCCTTCTTGTCACGTGGAGAGTTGACCTGCTGCGCTGTTGTGTTGAGTTGCTCCTGCTTCCTCTTTTAAAAACCAGACCGAAGGTGTTTTTGCCTTTACTAAGAGTGAGTTAAAAGTGTTCTATGGAAATCCCGGGAGATTTCCATATTCAATGACGCAAATTGTCTCGTTCTTGAATTTTCCAACAAGTTTGCACTTATCTCTCTATATCGATCGAATGACCTGTCACCTTTCCTTTGTAGCTTGGATAATCTACTACGCCAGCTTGCATCATATAAAACAATCGCTCTGATTGGAGACATAAATATAAACATTGTACCGAGCAGTCTCGACTCAAATGCTGATGAATATTTAAACATTGCGGCATCACACGCAATGCTTCCGGCACATTCCTTCCCAACCAGACTCGCGAGTTGTCTCGACCATGTATTGCTGAGATCTCCCTACACAGCCACTACACACACACTCACCAGATCACAGATCATTTCCCTTTACTTCTTTTCTGCAACCCAAACATGACCGTTAATACACCCAAAAATCAATGTCAAAAATTGACATTCCTAAGGTTGTAAACGACATGAAAAATGCAGATTTTTCCCCTATTTTTCAAAGTAATGACCCAAATTAGCAGCCGAAATTCTCGTCTCTCTTATGTCTACTTCCATAAAATCGCACACTCACTTTTCAGTGATCCCTTGCAGACTGCATATTAAGAAACCTTGGATTAGTCCCGACCTATTGAGACGTTTACGACATAGGAATAAGTTATCTGGGACTTTTCTGAAAAATCCTGAAAATGAATCACATAAACTAGTCTTCCATCGTTATCGAAATTACTGCAATATTCTGCTCAAAAAATTAAAACAAGACTATGAAACTTCAGAGTTCCAAAAGGCCAGGAATAACCCAAAAGAGACTTGGCGACTTATCAGGCAGGTGGCGAACCTGAATCAAGTAACAATGAACCTGCCTCGGAGTTGCTGAAATGCTGTGACAATCCCACCCAATCAGATAACGAGGTAAATCACTATTGCCAGTGTCGGCAGTAATCTGGCCTCTAAAATCCGGCAACCTACTTCACCCACATTCAATACAGATACTCTGCCTGAACCTAGAGCACAGCTATAGTGATTTGCTACCATCATCGGTGAGTCCACCTGGACCTGCCACTCCGTTAATATTAGTTTGTAGTTTTTATTTTTATGTTATTTTTGTTACTAACATTAGTTTTTTTTAAGTTTGTAATTTTGCTAACAAATAGGGATTACTTATGTTATCTGAAATAAATGGTTTATTATTATTATTCCATTTATTTATTTATATATACATACAAATTACATTTTTAAATATTTCTATAAAAATACAAAAAACATTTAAAAATATAAAAAATAGTAACCCACCGGTATCGGGAACAGGGTCCAAGCTACCGGTGGTCAGGGCTTCTGAGAGAGGAACCTCCTAACGATGCGCGCCGTGTCCAGGAGTACTGCTTTCTGGATCAAGCCCTTGATCCAGCTGCCCAACGAGAGCCTCTTGAGATGTTGGTCGAGGCTCTTGGCAATAATGCCATTGGCCGTCACGATTATCGGCACAATAACTGCTGTGTTCACATCCCACATGTCGACAACCTCGCGAGCCAAGTCAAGATACTTCGTTTGTTTATCTTTCTCTGACTTCACGAGGTTCTCGTCATGAGGGACTGCTATATCAACAATCATTGCGCGATGCTTTAGTCGGTCTATCACCACTATATCAGGCTTATTGGCAACAATAGTCCTGTCAGTGATGATAGACCGATCCCAATACAATGTGCAACTACCACTTTCGAGAACTGGGTCGGGCACATACCTATAGTACGGTACTTCCGATTCCACAAGATTGTATTTAAGAGCAAGTTGCTGGTGGATAATCCTGGCTACAAGGTTGTGCCTGTGCAAATAGTCTCCGTTAGCCAGACTAGAACAACCGGAAATAATGTGACGGATGGATTCCCCGGGCAGGTGACATGCCCGACATATGTCAACCGTACCGTCCTTCACAATGTATTTCCGGTAGTTATTAGTCATCATAACTTCGTCCATAATTGCACAGACAAAACCTTCGGTTTCCCCGAAGAGGTCACCAAAACGAAGCCAGGCTACGGACGCTAAGAAGTCTACATCGGGCCCATGTAGGACCCGATAAAAGCGTCCGTGAAGCTCCTTGCTCTGCCATACCTCCCTGCGGTCGTTAGTATCTAATACCACAGGTTTGCGCCAGTTCTCGTTAGCCAAGGAGAGCGCGGTGAGGCCTTTGTCCACCGCTACCACATCTCGATGCATACCCACGTCGGCCTCTAGGAAGTACTCCCTAAGGCTGCATACCTCGCGGTTGTGCAGGGTCTTAGCATTTAAGAAGCGTCGACCCCCGCACTTCCGCGGGATATACAGCCTCATCACCGATGACCGTGGGTGATGCATCCGATTTGCGGTAAGCAGTGAACGTACCCTCCTATCCAGGGCGTCAAGTTCCGTCTGAGTCCATTTGAGTATGCCGAAAGAATACATCAAAACCGGCATGACCCAACCGTTGAAGGCGCGCACCTTGTTTCCGCCTGATAAAAGACTGTTAAGTACTTTGTTCAGGCGGCCAAAGAAGCGCTCCTTCAACGATTGTTTCATGTCCGTAGCACTGATGCCTAACGCTTCCGACATACCCAAATACTTGTAAGTTTCGGTTGAGGAGAGGGACCTAAGGTCTATGGAATCCGAGAGTTGTGTTCCCTCGGATTCCATAATCTCCCCTCGCTTTACATGCATGACCGCACATTTGTCCAAACCAAATTCCATCCTGATGGCGCCACTGAAGGTTTCTGTTACCTTCAGTAGCTTCATCAGTTGCAAGTTGTTAGGAGCAAAGAGTTTCAAGTCATCCATGTAAAGCAGGTGCGATATGACCTGACCACCTCTTCTCAACCGGTAGCCTTGGCCCGAACCCTCCAACAATGTACTGAGAGGGTTGAGGGCCAGACAAAACCACAGTGGACTCAGACTGTCACCCTGAAATATGCCACGCTCGATCCTTATCGGTTCGCTGTTCGCCTGGGTCTGTCGACACCCTGGATAGTGAAGAACCGTCCTCCACTGCCCCATACACGACATCAGGAAAGTGCGTAAAACTGCATCAACTTTGTACAGCTCCAGCACTCTCATGAGCCATGTATGTGGCACTGAGTCATAGGCCTTCTTATAATCTATCCAGCATGTCGACAGATCTCTTCGGGAACGTCGAACCTGTTGGCTAATGGCTATGTCGATGAGGAGCAGCTCCTTAGTACCGCGGGACCCGTTCCTACATCCATTCTGAGAAGAAGACATTATTGAATTACTATCAATATGATGGTTAATCTTTCCTCTCAAAATGGATGTAAGAACTTTATAGAGCGTCGGTAAACACGTGATCGGTCTATAATTTTTAGGCTCCGCGGTACTACCTGATTTATGGAGCAGGTGGGTTATTCCTGTAGTTAGGAACTGGGGCAGCGACCCTGACTCTAACGCAGACTGGAATTGAGATGCCAAGCGAGCGTGCGATCTTTTGAACCATTTAATCCAAAAGTTGTGCAGCCCGTCCGGTCCCGGAGATTTCCAGTTAGGCAACGGACGGACTGCACGAGCTACGTCTTGGGGGCTGATGTTAATTGCCCCCATTTCTGGTATCGGATCGCACGCGCACTCAACCTCCCGAGTCCAATCGCCCTCGGTATGACTGACAGGCACCGACCAGATGCTGCGCCAGAATGAACACATGGCATCATCATCCGGTAGGCGCGTATCAGTCACACCTTGGTCTGGTCGCTCCCAAGCCCTATAAACTCACCTCTCATTGCTTTGGAATGTGCGATTCTGAGTGTATCGCTCCACTCGCCGCTTGTACCGACGTATACGGTTTGCCCATGCATAGACTTTCTGCTTCAGGAAGTCGTTACGCTCTGTGACGCGGGTCAGATAATCTCGAGGACTAATATCAGTCCCCGAGAACGCCCGCCTCACAAAGCGCATCACTCTGCGGCGAGTGTTGCCCTCCCTGAAGCAGATTAGTTTGCCAATGAGTGCTCTAGCCTCACCGATACGACGCTCGATCCTGCACTGCCAAGCTGGTACAGCCGGTCGTGTAACTCTATCACTACTAGGAAATTTGACATGAGCTACACGACATGCCGCTGCAGCCGCACAGTACAGGATCGAGTGGGTATCGACAAGGTCTTCGCTGCTATCAAAATAACTTGTTAGCTGCGAATCTAGAGCACACACCAACGCCCTATTTTTGTTATGCATGGGCAAACGAGGTAGACGAGGTCTAAGCCCAGGCGGTGTGGAGCGATACTCTCGGAAGGCATCCTCCAAAGCGCTCCTCAATCGCTCATTGTATTGGGTACTCACGGATGTGGCCCCGTCATCATCATCTTCACCGACGTAGTTGGGTCGCGGTGAAACACTTGCACTGGGTTGTATTTGCACCGCGGCCAGTGGCGAAGTGGGTGAGACGCGGCTGCTCCGTGATTCCAGACGCAGTCTATCAAGTACGGCGTCATCCAACATACGGTTACGCTGGATAACTCGCACCTGATCCGACAATCGTTGTGCTGAAACGTTGACAGCTGGCTCAAGTACCTGAAACAGAGAGAGCATCCGACCACGGTACGCAGTCAGGTTAGTTCCCCCCTCTGTAGCCCCAAAGTATGAGCGTATTACATTCTCGTTCATGGCTTGTGTCCATTTTATACGCTGCACACTTCCACCGATAGCGGGGACCCTGTCAGAGACCGGTGGGCCTCGAGGTCCTAAGCTGGCCGGTGGTCGGCCTCGTCCGCGCCGACGCGCAGGTGGTGGTGTCGTCGGCGGCGAGAAGTATTCGTCGCTCGAGCTCGACGCAACTGCAGCTACCGGAATCTCTGGACTCGCGACTGGCGCAGGTCCCGGCGGCTGCGAGGCGGAGCTCAGCGACGAACCCGAAGATGGTGTTGGTGCGGCTTGTAGTCGTGCTCGGCGTCGTGTCAACATTTTATTTTCATATTGTCATTTTGTTTTCCCATTAGTTAGTCCGCATTGGTTAGTTTTTTATTTTCGTATGGTTCTATTTTTTTTTTTTCTTGATGTATTCGATATAAAAAGCATTGTTTCTGTGGTTTATTTAAATAAAAATCGATAAAAATACGGGATGAAAAATTTCTTACGTCAGTTGGCTTGACAGCCGAGCCACAGATTATTATTATTATTATTATTCCATTTATTTATTTATATATACATACAAATTACATTTTTAAATATTTCTATAAAAATACAAAAAACATTTAAAAATATAAAAAATAGTAACCCACCGGTATCGGGAACAGGGTCCAAGCTACCGGTGGTCAGGGCTTCTGAGAGAGGAACCTCCTAACGATGCGCGCCGTGTCCAGGAGTACTGCTTTCTGGATCAAGCCCTTGATCCAGCTGCCCAACGAGAGCCTCTTGAGATGTTGGTCGAGGCTCTTGGCAATAATGCCATTGGCCGTCACGATTATCGGCACAATAACTGCTGTGTTCACATCCCACATGTCGAGAACCTCGCGAGCCAAGTCAAGATACTTCGTTTGTTTATCATTCTCTGACTTCACGAGGTTCTCGTCATGAGGGACTGCTATATCAACAATCATTGCGCGACGCTCTAGTCGGTCTATCACCACTATATCAGGCTTATTGGCAACAATAGTCCTGTCAGTGATGATAGACCGATCCCAATACAATGTGCAACTACCATTTTCGAGAACTGGGTCGGGCACATACCTATAGTACGGTACTTCCGATTCCACAAGATTGTATTTAAGAGCAAGTTGCTGGTGGATAATCCTGGCTACAAGGTTGTGCCTGTGCAAATAGTCTCCGTTAGCCAGACTAGAACAACCGGAAATAATGTGGCGGATGGATTCCCCGGGCCGGTGACATGCCCGACATATGTCAACCGTACCGTCCTTCACAATGTATTTCCGGTAGTTATTAGTCATCATAACTTCGTCCATAATTGCACAGACAAAACCTTCGGTTTCCCCGAAGAGGTCACCAAAACGAAGCCAGGCTACGGACGCTAAGAAGTCTACATCGGGCCCATGTAGGACCCGATAAAAGCGTCCGTGAAGCTCCTTGCTCTGCCATACCTCCCTGCGGTCGTTAGTATCTAATACCACAGGTTTGCGCCAGTTCTCGTTAGCCAAGGAGAGCGCGGTGAGGCCTTTGTCCACCGCTACCACATCTCGATGCATACCCACGTCGGCCTCTAGGAAGTATTCCCTAAGGCTGCATACCTCGCGGTTGTGCAGGGTCTTAGCATTTAAGAAGCCACGACCCCCGCACTTCCGCGGGATATACAGCCTCATCACCGATGACCGTGGGTGATGCATCCGATTTGCGGTAAGCAGTGAACGTACCCTCCTATCCAGGGCGTCAAGTTCCGTCTGAGTCCATTTGAGTATGCCGAAAGAATACATCAAAACCGGCATGACCCAACCGTTGAAGGCGCGCACCTTGTTTCCGCCTGATAAAAGACTGTTAAGTACTTTGTTCAGGCGGCCAAAGAAGCGCTCCTTCAACGATTGTTTCATGTCCGTAGCACTGATGCCTAACGCTTCCGACATACCCAAATACTTGTAAGTTTCGGTTGAGGAGAGGGACCTAAGGTCTATGGAATCCGAGAGTTGTGTTCCCTCGGATTCCATAATCTCCCCTCGCTTTACATGCATGATCGCACATTTGTCCAAACCAAATTCCATCCTGATGGCGCAACTGAAGGTTTCTGTTACCTTCAGTAGCTTCATCAGTTGCAAGTTGTTAGGAGCAAAGAGTTTCAAGTCATCCATGTAAAGGAGGTGCGATATGACCTGACCACCTCTTCTCAACCGGTAGCCTTGGCCCGAACCCTCCAACAATGTACTGAGAGGGTTGAGGGCCAGACAAAACCACAGTGGACTCAGACTGTCACCCTGAAATATGCCACGCTCGATCCTTATCGGTTCGCTGTTCGCCTGGGTCTGTCGACACCCTGGATAGTGAAGAACCGTCCTCCACTGCCCCATACACGACATCAGGAAAGTGCGTAAAACTGCATCAACTTTGTACAGCTCCAGCACTCTCATGAGCCATGTATGTGGCACCGAGTCATAGGCCTTCTTATAATCTATCCAGCATGTCGACAGATCTCTTCGGGAACGTCGAACCTGTTGGCTAATGGCTATGTCGATGAGGAGCAGCTCCTTAGTACCGCGGGAACCGTTCCTACATCCATTCTGAGAAGAAGACATTATTGAATTACTATCAATATGATGGTTAATCTTTCCTCTCAAAATGGATGTAAGGACTTTATAGACCGTCGGTAAACACGTGATCGGTCTATAATTTTTAGGCTCCGCGGTACTACCTGATTTATGGAGCAGGTGGGTTATCCCTGTAGTTTGGAACTGAGGCAGCGACCCTGACTCTAATGCAGACTGGAATTGAGATGCCAAGCGAGCGTGCGATCTTTTGAACCATTTAATCCAAAAGTTGTGCAGCCCGTCCGGTCCCGGAGATTTCCAGTTAGGCAACGGACGGACTGCACGAGCTACGTCTTGGGGGCTGATGTTAATTGCCCCCATTTCTGGTATCGGATCGCACGCGCGCTCGACCTCTCGAGTCCAATCGCCCTCGGTATGACTGACAGGCACCGACCAGATGCTGCGCCAGAATGAACACATGGCATCATCATCCGGTAGGCGCGTATCAGTCACACCTTGGTCTGGTCGCTCCCAAGCCCTATAAACCCACCTCTCATTGCTTTGGAATGTGCGATTCTGAGTGTATCGCTCCACTCGCCGCTTGTACCGACGTATACGGTTTGCCCATGCATAGACTTTCTGCTTCAGGAAGTCGATACGCTCTGTGACGCGGGTCAGATAATCCCGAGGACTAATATCAGTCCCCGAGAACGCCCGCCTCACAAAGCGCATCACTCTGCGGCGAGTGTTGCCCTCCCTGAAGCAGATTAGTTTGCCGATGAGTGCTCTAGCCTCACCGATACGACGCTCGATCCTGCACTGCCAAGCTGGTACAGCTGGTCGTGTAACTCTGTCATTACTAGGAAATTTGACATGAGCTACACGACATGCCGCTGCAGCCGCACAGTACAAGATCGAGTGGGTATCGGCAAGGTCTTCGCTGCTATCAAAATACCTTGTTAGCTGCGAATCTAGAGCACACACCAGCGCCCTATTTTTATTATGCATGGGCAAACGAGGTAGACGAGGTCTAAGACCAGGCGGTGTGGAGCGATACTCTCGGAAGGCATCCTCCAAAGCGCTCCTCAATCGCTCATTGCATTGGGTACTCACGGATGTGGCCCCGTCATCATCATCTTCACCGATGTAGTTGGGTCGCGGTGAAACACTTGCACTGGGTTGTATTTGCACCGCGGCCGGTAGCGAAGTAGGTGAGACGCGGTTGCTCCGTGATTCCAGACGCAGTCTATCAAGTACGGCGTCATCCAACATACGGTTACGCTGGATAACCCGCACCTGATTCGATAATCGCTGGGCTGAAACGTTGACAGCTGGCTCAAGTACCTGAAACAGAGAGAGCATCCGACCACGGTACGCAGTCAGGTTAGTTCCCCCCTCTGTAGCCCCAAAGTATGAGCGTATTACATTCTCGTTTATCGATTGCGACCATTTCATACGCTGCACACTTCCACCGGTAGCGGGGACCCTGTCAGAGGCCGGTGGGCCTCGAAGTCCTAAGCTGGCTGGTGGTCGGCCTCGTCCGCGCCGACGCGCATTATTATTATTTCGTTTATTTATTCTTATTACATACAAAGTATATTTTTAAATATATCTCTAAAAACCATAAAAAAATACATTTAAAAATATAAAAAGTAGTAGTCCGCCGGTGTCGGGAGCAGGGTCCAAGCTACCGGTGGTTAGGGCTCCAGAGAAAGGAACCTCCTCACAATACGAGCCGTATCGAGGAGTACTGCCTTCTGTATCAAGCCCTTTACCCAACCGCGTAACGCCAGCTTCGACAGATGTTCGTCGAAGCTTTTGGCCATCAGGCCATTAGCCGTAATAACTATCGGCACAATGACAGCTGAGTCCACATTCCACATGTCGACAACCTCGTGCGCTAAGTCGAGATACTTGATTTGTTTCTCTTTCTCGGCCTTCACGAGGTTCTCGTCATGCGGGATGGTAACATCAATTATCATTGTGCGGCGCGCTAATCGGTCTATCACCACTATATCAGGCTTATTGGCAACAATAGTCCTATCAGTGATGATAGATCGATCCCAGTACAACGTGACATGGTCATTTTCGAGAACTGGGTCGGGCACATACTTATAATACGGTACCTCAGCATCCACAAGTTTGTATTTCAAAGCTAGTTGCTGATGGATAATCCTGGCCACTTGGTTGTGCCTGTGCAAGTATTCGCCGTTAGCCAGACGAGAACAACCAGAGATAATATGTCTGATGGACTCACCCGGACGGTGGCATGCCCGACACACGTCCACCGTCCCATCCTTCATAATATGCCTCCGGTAGTTATTCGTCAAGATAACTTCGTCCATAATCGCACAGACAAAACCTTCAGTCTCCCCGAAGAGATCACTGAATCGTAGCCAGGCCACGGACGCTGAAAAATCTACATCGGACCCATGAAGAGCCCGATAGAAGCGCCCGTGAAGCTCCTTGCTTTTCCATACTTCCTTGCGGTCATCTGTGGTAAGTATCACAGGTTTGTGCCAGTTCTCCTTAGCCATGGATAACGGGGTGAGACCCTTGTCCACTGCGACAACATCTCGGTGCATACCCACATCAGCTTTGAGAAAATATTCTCTGAGATTGCACATCTCGCGGTTGTGGAGAGTCTTGGCGTTTAAAAAGCCTCGACCTCCACACTTTCGCGGGATGTACAATCTCATCACCGACGATCGTGGGTGATGCATCCGGTTTGCGGTCAGCAGTGTACGGACCCTCCTATCCAGGGCGTCAAGCTCAGTTTGAGTCCATTTGAGTATGCCGAAAGAGTACATTAATACCGGCATGACCCAACCGTTGAAGGCGCGCACCTTATTTCCGCCCGACAAAAGGCTATTCAAAACCTTTTTCAGGCGGCCAAAGAAGCGTTCCTTCAACGATTGCTTCATGTCAGTAACATTAATGCCCAACGCTTCCGATATACCCAAATACTTATAGGTTTCGGTTGAGCTGAGGGATCTAACCTGTATGGAATCTGAGAGTTGAAATCTCTCAGATTCCATAATCTCCCCTTTCTTTACATGCATGACTGCACATTTGTCCACACCAAATTCCATCCTGATGGCACTACTGAAGGTTTCAGTCACCTTCAGTAGCTCCATCAGTCGCGAATTGTTGGGGGCAAAGAGTTTTAGATCATCCATGTAAAGAAGGTGAGATATGGCCTGACCACCTCTTCTCAACCGATAGCCTAGACCTGAACCCTCCAGCAATGTGCTTAGAGGATTCAGAGCTAAGCAAAACCAAAGCGGACTCAAACTGTCGCCCTGAAATATTCCCCGTTTAATCCACACAGATTCATCGTCTCCCTGAATTGGTCGACATCCTGGATAGCGAAGGACTGTTTTCCATTGCCTCATACATGACTCAAGAAAGGTGCGTAGAGTTGCATCTATTTTGTACAACTCCAACACCCTATTATTATTATTATTATTAAGCCATTCTCATCCGGCTCAATGGTTTTGTATGACGTGGACTGTGATGAATTGGATAAAACTAACCTAAATCTAAAAGACAAATGTGCAGTTGGTTTTGACGGTATCTCGGCGTCCGTTGTTAAGGCTACTAGGCACAGTATCATCCCCACTCTAGTCCACATCTTTAATCTGTGCCTTTCCTCAGGTGTTTTTCCGGATGTTTTTAAAACCGCGATAGTTCATCCCATTTTCAAAGCTGGGGACAGTGGCGGTGTCTCTAACTATAGACCTATATCGGAACTTACTACGTTGTCCAAAATTTAAAAAAAAAAATATGATCATTAGGCTTGTGAATTTTCATACAAAAAATAATATTTTCTCTTCTAACCAGTTCGACTTCAGAGCTGGAAAATCTACACATGATGCAGTTCTGGAGCTCAGATACAATAATTGGTCATATAAATAGTGACCACAAAAAACTGTTGGCATCTTCCTGGATTTATCCAAAGCTTTTAACACCGTTTCTGTCCCCTTACTTCTTTCTAAGCTGGATGGCATTGGAATTCGCGGAATTGCTAACGATATCTTCCAGAGCTACCTAACTGATTGCCAGCAGGTAGTAAACATTTAAAAATTTTATAGCAAGGAGACAGCCACTTTTGGTGTGCCTCAAGATAGTGTTCTTGGACCTACCCTCTTCCTCATTTATGTAAATGAACTCTGCCAACTGACAACATTAAATATCTTGGAGTAATCATCGAAAATCTCCTAAAATGGAAAATGCAAATCGACTCTACAGTCAAACGTGTGCGAAGATTAATCTACATATTTAAAAAACTTAGCGGGTCTATCTTGCTCAATCAGTCCTTGGGTATTGCGTGACCACAAGGAGTGGAGCGCACAAAACTACCATGCTACGACTAGAATCCGCTTTCCGAGTTTTGACCTCTATTCACTTTGCAAGGTCCTCACAGTAAAGCAGCTCTTTGTACTACAGACTGTACTCAGGAAACACAAACAGATACACTACGACCCAACTTATAGTACTGCAAAACGCGTCTCCGACCGAGTTTGCAAAAATGTACCCTGTGGAACGGCAGTGGCTAGAAGACATTTTAGGTTTATCATCGTTTTATTGAGCCAAATGTTTACGAGTATGTTCCAAATAAATAACTTTTCACTTTACTTTTTTACTTTAACTTGCTTTCACGAAAGACTCAATGAGCGTTTGGGCTTGAAAAACAAAGGCCATGGGGCCTAAGTTCCCATAGCTTTTGTGTTTTAACCCCAAACAGCTCAAATACATACTCAAATGGGTAATTGGAAAATATTAGTGCGATGATGATACCAGTGCCAACTCCTTACGAATGTGTTCGCTAACTATAACTTTAAAGGTTAATCGGCTGGTTGCCATCCTGTTTTCTGTGATTTGAAAGTATCCAAAATAAAAACAATCTTTCGCGAAAGATTGACGACAGAAATGGATAAGAGGCCTCTTATCCATTTCTGTATTCAGCCTCGGAGAATTCAGTCACATACGTATTCTCTTTGTTAACAGGTACAGTCCACTCAACATTTGAAGTCGTTAGCTGTGGAGTCTTCCTCGTGTCTGCAAGCGCCAATTGCCTCTGTCCAGCACAGACTGCGTCAACCAAGTAAAGTGCCCCCGAGACTGAAGATATTTTTATTTCTGTAAAGTTAAAACAAAAGGGACAAGAAATTTATACCACCAAAAAGAAGAGATCAGTGTTTACTATTGGACTACTCTGGTAAATATTAAGAAAACTTTTTTAAAGCTCAGAAATAATATTGGTGACATCGATGATATATGGCCTATGTAGACTAGTGTCTGAGGCTCATGTCTTTGGAGGATACAACCACACAGATTATAGTGGACCTGTCCAGTTATTGGACGCATTTCTGTGTAGCTCAGAGCATAACAAGCTCAACAATTCAACGAACAGTGTTATAGAAAGGATATACCATGTTCAAGAGGCGTGATGGAACGGCAGGGATTAGCGGGCACTTGTTTGAAACCAAATTGCTCAGCTTGCTGTATTTTAGAGCGATTCATGACGACAGGATTAAAGGATTCCAATTAGCTTCAAATGTCGACAACATTGGCGCCTTTGACGACATCTGCTTTCAAGCAGAAGTGGAAGATTTTGATAAACCTGTCTTGGTCTTCATACAAGCTAAGCATAGGGAAAACAAGAAACAGACGTTTAAAATTGATTTGGCCACTTACTTTACTAGCTACTTGAAAATTAGACAACAATTCCATCAATGTGATCAGGAGTTGTTCTTTAAAGGAACATTTGATGAAACAGAATGCTTTTTCGTTTTATACACTACTGCAAGAGATGAATTTAGTAAGGACTCGAAAGTAGAAAGTGGCATTTACTCCATTCTGAATGATTTAATCGGTACAGGCGGTACGGCCAAGCAACCATACAAGCTCGACGAGGATGTAGAGTTTCTTTGTAAAGTAGCTATGAACGAACAAATGATCTCCCTGGCTGAACGAATAGCAAAGTTTATAAACAATGACAGTAATTTCCAAGTGATGCTGACTGACGAGCTCATACAACGCTATCACGTAGTACTCGCTCAAAAAGCCTTCGACGTTTCAGAAATTCAACTTGATGGACATCGAATTGCCTCCTTTCGTCAGGATTTCTTTGATATCGATGAAGAATATCTCACTATATTCAAAGATACACTTATCAGACAGGTTCTAAAGAAAAGAAAAACAGAACCAATGGATGTAAAGAAAATACTGTCTGAATTTATGACAAATCCCTCTGATGCTTTAATACTAAGCAATCTGATGGGGGCCGTTATAGCATACAACAATGGCCAGTTAGCATTTGATAACAAATTCACAAACGACTTCAGGCCAGATTTGAAAACAATAGACGTTCCTCCATCGACTGTTGATAAAGCAGTAGAACTGGCTGCAAAAAAAATATTGTTATCTCCGGAGTTCAAACTGAGAGTCCCGGCTGCTTTCGGAAATAAAGATTTAACACTAAGTGGCAGTGATGAGAAAAAAAAGAAAAGAATAAAACATCTATCGTCAAAAATTACCGACTTACTTGACAAGTGTACATCGAGTAGAGTAGTGACTATAGATGAAACTTTAGGAGATGGAATCTTGCAACTCAATGGAGGCATAGCTGGTGCCATTGGAAATATATTGGTGCTTGACGATGACACCAAACTCATGAAGATTACAAGTAACGTGGATTCTCTGGGATTTCTGGCTAAAACTTTGTATGAAAAACTGAATGAAGACATTGCATTAATCAATGAAAATAGAGAAAACAATAAAATCCTTAGTTTATCCGAATATAATTTTAAATCAAAGGTTAACAAGTTTCCCAAACTTTTATTGGACTGTAGTGAGCATGAAGAAGAAGCGAGAGATTTCTTAAACCAACTGGTTATTTACTCTAACCAAGCTGATGAAGAAGGCGTGGGAGACATTTTGAAAAACGAAATTGAAGAGAACAATCAACCAAACTACCTTCAAGTTCACACTGATGCAATATTTTCAAAATACCATGACGAAATGCTGAAATGGTGGAAACTACCAGAAAAAGCACCGATTCTCACACGAAAAAACGACTTCTTTCAAAGAGCAAAACAAAGCATTATTAAGGACCCAATGCTAAGCGTCGTAACTGCGATGTATCACAATAAAATAAAACCTTTTGATAACACATTTTCTGAAGATGCAGTGCGCTCTTTGAACTTGCAAAATCCACCAAAAAATACTGTTATCATTACAGAGAATTGCATACTGACGGTTTTCAAAGTAATGCAATATTTGAAGAATATAGATCATGTTGTGTTGGATTTGGAATATATTGTTGGACTACCACCGAACGATCGTAATGAGTTACGCAAAGAATTGAGAGATATACATGTCGCCAAAGTTGTAATATTAGTATATGATGTTGTACAAAACGAGAAAAATAAAATCCTGGAAAACATTGCAAAAGCGGTTCTTGACAAAACAACTATTATCGTAACAAATAATGCCTCTGTGAAGATACTGCAGAAATATTTCGCAAGTACTCCAGTGCATGACGATAAGAACAGTCTCATTAACATGAGTGAAGAATCACAGAAGAATATCCTTGAAAACGGCAGAGTTATGTTTCAAGACACAGAGACAAGGTTAGACTTAATAGTCGATGAAAAATCTAAGAAATATGTGAAAGGCGACGTTTTGGTAAAAATAATCAGTGAAGAAACAATTGCAGTGGGGAAGCTTATTGTTAAAGAGAATTACAATGAAATAAAACACTTGTATGTAGATAGACGCCTTAAAAAGTCGGGAGATGATATCACTATGATTGTGAATACTTTCAAAAACATACCAGACGACGTTGTTCTTGTAACAGCAGAGCCCGGTATGGGCAAGTCAACTCTACTCACTCGGCTATCGATTAAAACAAAGCACCTCAAACCAGAAATTTGGATTGTAAGGATAAACTTGTTGGAATACTCGAGAGAATTCAGTAGGTGGAAGGAAGATAAAACAGTTATGAACATTTTAGAGACCTTAAAGTTTCTGTGTCAAGTTATACTTCGTGATAAACTTGGCCAAGAAAATGAAGTAGAATTCATTCTGGAAGAGAAAAATAATGTTGTACGTCTAAAACATTGTACAGCAGACCCTCTTATTGAGCTCGAATTGAATTTGTTTCTACATTTTTATTTTGAACGAGACATGATATTCCTATTCGATGGTTTTGATGAAATCTGTCCACATTATATGGATGTGGTCTTGAAATGCCTCAAATGTCTCAGAGATCATCATAAGCAAAGAATGTGGATCACGACTAGGTCTTATAACGAAATAAAGTATATATTACGGGAAGAGTTTGGACTGTCTTATGAAATACTTTATTTTACCGACAAAGAAATGATTCAATATTTGGCAAAATTTTGGAAAAATAATTTAAATTTTAAAAAACTTAACCCCGCACAACTCGAAAATGTTAAGAAATTTCTTGACTACATGGCGGCAAAGGAGGATAAACATTATTTATCACCTTTTTCAGATCCATTAAGCGCTGTCTTTAAAATTGCAGCCAGTTATTTGAATTTTGAAATTACAAACACAAGTCATGAATATTATGAAAATTATTCCATTGAAGAACTGAACTGTGATGAGAATCCATTGTTTTTGTACCTTTCAGCATTCTATATTATAGATAATATTGAAAACAAACATTCTGAGGAATGGTATCTTGATGTAGACTCTTTTGTCGTCTATGAAAGATTTTTGGATATTAAAATTAAAAGACGGCATCAAGAGAAGAACGAAATGAACATCCATAATCCCGATATTATTAGAGCTTGCGAAAAACAACTTGCAGATTCTATTTTAAACCACAAAAAGTTAGGAGCTTTTGCTATTTTTAGCCAATTCAATCCAAAGTTGTTCAGTGAGAAGGACTTAGAAGAAATTAAAGAAATGATAAAAGACTTGGAAAAGGGAGAAAACAGAACGGGCCTCATAGATAGTGTAGCAAACGGAATCCCGATATTTACACACATGTCATTCACTGAAAACTTTGCAGTTGAATTTGTGTGTGATCGTTTGAAAATGGATAGTAATAGTGAAAAGCTTGATTATTTTTACATTATGTTTACAGAAGGTAATTTCCAGAACGTACGTAAAATTTTTGATCAAAAAATAAAGTTTGATAAGAAATTGAAAAGTGTTTTGGAGCATAATAAAGATGCAATATTCGATTGGATAAAAAAACATTCGCATGTTTATGATGCCAATTCACCACATTTTCAGTCTTTTGCACTAGCGTACTCAGTACTTGAAAATTTGAATAATATAGACTCATTTTTTGAGGAAACAATCAATTATGGTAAAAACAATATTGAAATGACTGACTCTGATAACGAAGAGATGTATAAATTGGTTTGCTTACGAAACTTTACAAGACGACATAATAATTTTAAGAAATTTAAAACAGACTCTAATGTAACGATTCTTTTCAACCATGATGATGATCGTAGCAACGCAGATAAGGTCATCAACGTTGTTGTGCGTGTAGTACCAAAATAAGCTTAGATCAACCCTGTCTACAAGTCTATTCAAATTATTTCAAATTCCAAAATAATAAAGAAAGTCTGGCACATAAATAATAACAACTACACTCCACTCCACTCCAGGCTGACATGCTGGCAAAATATGCAGCTAGAAATGGAGGAGGAAGTCATCTATACTATCTTTATTTATAAATAAAGATAGTATAGATGAGTTTTTTTGAAAGATTGCGACTCAGATGTGAATGCAAATGTACTTGTACAGACTTTGCTTTTTACAGTACATACTTTTTACTTAATTTTTAAAATATATGTGATTTAATTCTATTTAAATAATTGTATAACTATAATTTAAAATCATTGTTATAATTTAATTTGAATATAAAGGTGTAACTATAAATTTCAATATTAATATTTATGTTGTAAAAGTCTAGTTGGTTTTATTCAATTATTGAATACAATAAGAAGCATGTATTAAGGAAGAAGAAACTGACTCCTCAAATACAGGTATTACATATCTAGCTCCGGAGTCAGGGCTTCATTTGATTGTAATTTATGTTTTCAAATTAAATATTATTATTATAATGTTGCTTAAAAGTTTGTAGAATAAGCCCTCTGATTGATGAAGTGACAAAATGTATGAGAATGGTCACGTGATTTTACGGTAATGCATGTCAATCCTATACATTTTTGATTTCTCAAAAATCGCTTATTGAATGTCAATTTATCTTAGAGGTGTAGTATCCACGCAATATATAGACTAATAGAAGGTATTTGGCTTGCCTACGCACCACCACGTGCTGCCTCACTGACGGTTGAACACAGACTGACCACCATTGAGTCCACACGTTGTTGTGACGTATGCACTCGAGACAAATCATAATTATATCTACATACACTACAAGAGGCTATTCTCTTCAATTTCTTTTATTGATATAATAAATATTTTCTACTTCCACATATATTGTCTACTTCCATAAAATCGCACACTCACTTTTCAGTGATCCCTTGCAGACTGCGTATTAAGAAAACTTGGATTACTCCCGGCCTATTGAGACGTTTACGACATAGTAATAAGTAATCTGGGACTTTTCTGAAAAATCCTGAAAATGAATCACACAAACTAATCTTCCTTCGTTATCGAAATAATCTGCTCAAAAAATTAAAACAAGACTATGAAACTTCAGAGTTCCAAAAGGCCAGAAATAACCCAAAAGAGGCTTGGCGACTTATCAGGCAGGTGGCGAACCTGAATCGGGGTAACAATGAAACTGCCTCGGGAGTCGCTGAAATGCTGTGACAATCCCACCCAATCAGATAACGAGGTTAATCACTATTTTGCCAGTGTCGGCAGTAATCTGGCCTCTAAAATTCGGAAACTTACTTCACCCGCACTCAATACGGATACTCTACCTGAACCTAGAGACCGGGTTCTGTTAAGCCATTCTCATCCGGCTCAATGGTTTTATATGACGTGGACTGTGATGAATTGGAAAAAACTATCCTATATCTAAAAGACAAATGTGCAGTTGGTTGTGACGGTATCTCGGCGTCCGTTGTTAAGGCTACTAGGCACAGTATCATCCCCACTCTAAAGCACATCTTTAATCTGTGCCTTTCCTCAGGTGTTTGTGTTATGTTTTTAAAACCGCGATAGTTCATCCCATTTTCAAAGCTGGAGACAGTGGCGGTTTCTCTAACTATAGATCTATATCGGTCCTTACTACGTGGTCCAAAATTAAAAAAAAAAAATATGAACATTAGGCTTGTGAATTTTCATACAAAAAATAATATTTTCTCTTCTAACCAGTTCGACTTCAGAGCTGGAAAATCTACACATGATGCAGTTCTGGAGCTCAGATACAATAATTGGTCATATAAATAGTGACCACAAAAAACTGTTGGCATCTTCCTGGATTTATCCAAAGCTTTTAACACCGTTTCTGTCCCCTTACTTCTTTCTAAGCTGGATGGCATTGGAATTCGCGGAATTGCTAACGATATCATCCAGAGCTAGCTAACTGATTGCCAGCAGGTAGTAAAAATTTAAAAAAATTATAGCAAGGAGACAGTCACTTTTGGTGTGCCTCAAGGTAGTGTCCTTGGACCTACCCTCTTCCTCATTTATGTAAATGAACCCTGCCAACAGACAACATTAAATATCTTGGAGTAATCATCGAAAATCTCCTAAAATGGAAAATGCAAATCGACTCTACAGTCAAACGTGTGCGAAGATTAATCTACATATTTAAAAAACTTAGCGGGTTATACTATCTATCTTGCTCAATCTTGCTCAATCAGTCCTTGGGTATTGCGTGACCACAAGGAGTGGAGCGCACAAAACTACCATGCTACGACTAGAATCCGCTTTCCGACTTTTGACCTCTATTCACTTTGCAAGGTCCTCACAGTAAGGCAGCTCTTTGAACTACAGACTGTACTCAGGAAACACAAACAGATACACTACGACCCAACTTATAGTACTGCAAAACGCGTCTCCGACCGAGTTTGCAAAAATGTACCCTGTGGAACGGCAGTGGCTAGAAGACATTTTAGGTTTATCAGCTCTATGATCTATAACAGCACAAATAAGACCTTAAATATTTACCATCTACCCCGTAGTCTCTTGAGGAAAAAATTGACTAAATGGTTGAAATCACTGACACATCAACTGAAAGAATTGTGGAAACTTAACTAGCAGAAATACTGTCACACACCCAAACTCTCACTCACAAATACCCACACACCCCTCACACACACTCTCTATTCCACTATAGTTTTACGTTATATAATGCTGATATAAAGTACAAATAGTCTATGTCTTGAAAAACTGTATTCTTTCTTGTTAAGATGAGCGTTGATAGGTGCGATACAGTTATAAACTTTTGTAGCTATCATCGTTTTATTGAGCCAAATGTTTATGTTCCAAATAAATAACTTTTCACTTTACTTTTTTACTTTAACTTGCTTTCACGAAAGACTCAATGAGCGTTTGGGCTTGAAAAACAAAGGCCATGGGGTCTAAGTCCCCATGGCTTTTGTGTTCAAACCCCAAACAGCTCAAATACATACTCAAATGGGTAATTGGAAAACATTAGTGCTGTGATGATACTAGTGCCAACTCCTTACGAATGTGTTCGCGAACTTTAACTTTGTAGGTTAATCGGCTGGTTGCCATCCTGTTTTCTGTGATTTGAAAGTATCCAAAATAAAAACAATCTTTCGCGAAAGATTTACGGCAGAAATGGATAAAAGACAGCTTATCCATTTTTGTATTCAGCCTCGGAGAATTCAGTCACATACATATTCTCTTTGTTAACAGGTACAGTCCCCTCAACATTTGAAGTCGTTAGCTGTGGAGTCTTCCTCGTCTGCAAGCGCCAATTGCCTCTGTCCATGTGCTGGACTGCGTCAACCAAGTAAAGTGCCCCCGAGACTGAAGATATTTTTATTTCTGTAAAGTTAAAACAAAAGGGACAAGAAATTTATACCACCAAAAAGAAGAGATCAGTGTTCACTATTGGACTACTCTGGTAAATATTAAGAAAACTTTTTTAAAGCTCAGAAATAATATTGGTAACATCGATGGTATATGGCCTATGTAGACTAGTGTCTGAGGCTCATGTCTTTGGAGGATACAACCACACAGATTTTAGTGGAACTGTGCAGTCATCGGAAGCATTTCTGTTTGGCTCAGAACATAAGAAGCTCAAAAATTTAATGAACAGTGTCATAGAAAGGATATACCATGTTCAAGAGGCGTGATGGAACGGCAGGAATTAGCGGACACTTGTTTGAAACCAAGTTGCTCAGCTTGCTGTATTTTAGAGCGATTCATGACGACAGGATTAAAGGATTCCAATTAGCTTCAAATGTCGAAAACATTGGCGCCTTTGACGACATCTGCTTTCAAGCAGAAGTGAAAGATTTTGATAAACCTGTCTTAGTCTTCATACAAGCTAAGCATAGGGAAAACAAGAAACAGACGTTAAAAATTGATTTGGCTACTTACTTTACTAGCTACTTGAAAATTAGACAACAATTCCATCAATGTGATCAGGAGTTGTTCTTTAAAGGAACATTTGATGAAACAGAATGCTTTTTCGTTTTATACACCACTGCAAGCGATGAATTCAGTAATGACTCCAAGGTAGAAAGTGGTATTTGCTCTATTCTGAATGATTTAATCGGTACAGGCGGTACGGCCAAGCAACCGTACAAGCTCAACGAGGATATAAAGTTTCTATGTAAAATAGCTATGAACGAACAAATGATCTCCCTGGCTGAACGAATAGCAAAGTTTATAAACAATGACAGTAATTTCCAAGTGATGCTGACTGACGAGCTCATACAACGCTATCACGTAGTACTCGCTCAAAAAGCATTCGACGTTTCAGAAATTCAACTTGATGGACATCGAATCGCTTCCTTTCGTCAGGATTTCTTTGATATCGATGAAGAATATCTCACTATATTCAAAGATACACTTATCAGACAGGTTCTAAAGAAAAGAAAAACAGAACCAATGGATGTAAAGAAAATACTGTCTGAATTTATGACAAATCCCTCTGATGCTTTAATACTAAGCAATCTGATGGGGGCCGTTATAGCATACAACAATGGCCAGTTAGCATTTGATAACAAATTCACAAACGACTTCAGGCCAGATTTGAAAACAATAGACGTTCCTCCATCGACTGTTGATAAAGCAGTAGAACTGGCTGCAAAAAAAATATTGTTATCTCCGGAGTTCGAACTGAGAGTCCCGGCTGCTTTCGGAAATAAAGATTTAACACTAAGTGGCAGTGATGAGAAAAAAAAGAAAAGAATAAAACATCTATCGTCAAAAATTACCGACTTACTTGAAAAGTGTACATCGAGTAGAGTAGTGACTATAGATGAAACTTTAGGAGATGGAATCTTGCAACTCAATGGAGGCATAGCTGGTGCCATTGGAAATATATTGGTGCTTGACGATGACACCAAACTAATGAAGATTACAAGTAACGTGGATTCTCTGGGATTTCTGGCTAAAACTTTGTATGGAAAACTGAATGAAGACATTGCATTAATCAATGAAAATAGAGAAAACAATAAAATCCTTAGTTTATCCGAATATAATTTTAAATCAAAGGTTAACAAGTTTCCCAAACTTTTATTGGACTGTAGTGAGCATGAAGAAGACGCGAGAGATTTCTTAAACCAACTGGTTATTTACTCTAACCAAGCTGATGAAGAAGGCGTGGGAGACATTTTGAAAAACGAAATTGAAGAGAACAATCAACCAAACTACCTTCAAGTTCACACTGATGCAATATTTTCAAAATACCATGACGAAATGCTGAAATGGTGGAAACTACCAGAAAAAGCACCGATTCTCACACGAAAAAACGACTTCTTTCAAAGAGCAAAACAAAGCATTATTAAGGACCCAATGCTAAGCGTCGTAACTGCGATGTATCACAATAAAATAAAACCTTTTGATAACACATTTTCTGAAGATGCAGTGCGCTCTTTGAACTTGCAGAATCCACCAAAAAATACTGTTATCATTACAGAGAATTGCATACTGACGGTTATCAAAGTAATGCAATATTTGAAGAATATAGATCATGTTGTGTTGGATTTGGAATATATTGTTGGACTACCACCGAACGATCGTAATGTGTTACGCAAAGAATTGAGAGATATACATGTCGCCAAAGTTGTAATATTAGTATATGATGTTGTGCAAAACGAGAAAAATAAAATCCTGGAAAACATTGCAAAAGCGGTTCTTGACAAAACAACTATTATTGTAACAAATAATGCCTCTGTGAAGATACTCCAGAAATATTTCGCAAGTACTCCAGTGCATGACGATAAGAACAGTCTCATTAACATGAGTGAAGAATCACAGAAGAATATCCTTGAAAACGGCAGAGTTATGTTTCAAGACACAGAGACAAGGTTAGACTTAATAGTCGATGATAAATCTAAGAAATATGTGAAAGGCGACGTTTTGGTAAAAATAATCAGTGAAGAAACAATTGCAGTGGGGAAGCTTATTGTTAAAGAGAATTACAATGAAATAAAACACTTGTATGTAGATAGACGCCTTAAAAAGTCGGGAGATGATATCACTATGATTGTGAATACTTTCAAAAACATACCAGACGACGTTGTTCTTGTAACAGCAGAGCCCGGTATGGGCAAGTCAACTCTACTCACTCGGCTATCGATTAAAACAAAGCACCTCAAACCAGAAATTTGGATTGTAAGGATAAACTTGTTGGAATACTCGAGAGAATTCAGTAGGTGGAAGGAAGATAAAACAGTTATGAACATTTTAGAGACCTTAAAGTTTCTGTGTCAAGTTATACTTCGTGATAAACTTGGCCAAGAAAATGAAGTAGAATTCATTCTGGAAGAGAAAAATAATGTTGTACGTCTAAAACATTGTACAGCAGACCCTCTTATTGAGCTCGAATTGAATTTGTTTTTACATTTTTATTTTGAACGAGACATGATATTCCTATTCGATGGTTTTGATGAAATCTGTCCACATTATATGGATGTGGTCTTGAAATGCCTCAAATGTCTCAGAGATCATCATAAGCAAAGAATGTGGATCACGACTAGGTCTTATAACGAAATAAAGTATATATTACGGGAAGAGTTTGGACTGTCTTATGAAATACTTTATTTTACCGACAAAGAAATGATTAAATATTTGGCAACATTTTGGAAAAATAATTTAAATTTTAAAAAACTTAACCCCGCACAACTCGAAAATGTTAAGAAATTTCTTGACTACATGGCGGCAAAGGAGGATAAACATTATTTATCACCTTTTTCAGATCCATTAAGCGCTGTCTTTAAAATTGCAGCCAGTTATTTGAATTTTGAAATTACAAACACAAGTCATGAATATTATGAAAATTATTCCATTGAAGAACTGAACTGTGATGAGAATCCATTGTTTTTGTACCTTTCTGCATTCTATATTATAGATAATATTGAAAACAAACATTCTGAGGAATGGTATCTTGATGTAGACTCTTTTGTCGTCTATGAAAGATTTTTGGATATTAAAATTAAAAGACGGCATCAAGAGAAGAACGAAATGAACATCCATAATCCCGATATTATTAGAGCTTGCGAAAAACAACTTGCAGATTCTATTTTAAACCACAAAAAGTTAGGAGCTTTTGCTATTTTTAGCCAATTCAATCCAAAGTTGTTCAGTGAGAAGGACTTAGAAGAAATTAAAGAAATGATAAAAGACTTGGAAAAGGGAGAAAACAGAACGGGCCTCATAGATAGTGTAGCAAACGGAATCCCGATATTTACACACATGTCATTCACTGAAAACTTTGCAGTTGAATTTGTGTGTGATCGTTTGAAAATGGATAGTAATAGTGAAAAGCTTGATTATTTTTACATTATGTTTACAGAAGGTAATTTCCAGAACGAACGTAAAATTTTTGATCAAAAAATAAAGTTTGATAAGAAATTGAAAAGTGTTTTGGAGTATAATAAAGATGCGATATTCGATTGGATAAAAAAACATTCGCATGTTTATGATGCCAATTCACCACATTTTCAGTCTTTTGCACTAGCGTACTCAGTACTTGAAAATTTGAATAATATAGACTCGTTTTTTGAGGAAACAATCAATTATGGTAAAAACAATATTGAAATGACTGACTCTGATAACGAAGAGATGTATAAATTGGTTTGCTTACGAAAATTTACAAGACGACATAATAATTTTAAGAAATTTAAAACAGATTCTTATGTATTTGTGGGTTTTAATCATGATAATGATCGCAGCGATTCAGATTAGGTCATCAACGTTTTTTTGCATGTAGTACCAAAATAAGCTGAGATCAACCCTGTCTACATATTTCCAAATAATAAAGAAAGTCTGCCTCGTAAATAATGACAAGAACACTCCAGTAATTAACAGTAAAAAAAAAATCTTCCTTTTTTTATTAAAAATATCCAATCCTTATCAAAAATAGTGGTTGCACAGCAAACCTTAAAACATTGTTATTGTTATTGTTGTTAAAACCAGCTATGCTGAGATAAGGACCTTTTTGGCCTCGCACAGACTAAAATGTTTTTAGACTAAGTAATTCTGTTAATTTAATTAAATTTACATCTGTCTGTTGTGTGCGAGTCCCAAATAAACATTTTTTCTTCATCTTCTTCTTCACCAATTTAATTTAGTGACGCGTCGCTATTTATTGAAAAGCGGAGCTTCTTTCATGAACCTCGGTGACGGAGCCCCAGTCCGCTCCTATATTTCTGTTTGCAGGGTTTTAAGGAACCTAACCTGCCCGAGTCGGGATGCCCCAAGTTTGGAACTGAGCTCGTAAACTTTATGTAGTCGCTCATTCAGTATACAATTTGTAACAGAATAAGTGCCATACCTCTTAAGGGGTTATTGAACTCATCACTATTAAAAACTTTCACAATGGGACCAACACAGAAATCGTGTTTGGAGATGTGCGGAACAGAGAGTAAAGTCCCGCACACCTCAATTTAAAAGGAGGATCCTCCAACCAGGCGACTGTTGTGCCTGGCGGGCTACTGCCCGATAGTTGATATTCGGGCTGATGTATATGTTCAAATCGCACGGTAAACTCTGCTTGCGCGATGCAGGATTTCAACGTTGTAGTTCGCTGCTAATCGGATAGATGGCGTCGCGGTGCTTTTTGTTGCGATGTAGATTTGCTTCGTAGGTTTTTCTTGTGGCGGCCTTGATGCCGCTACATCACTCCCCTCCGGAGACCGGAGGTCGATAGTGGATGAGTCGTCCATGCATCTTGAGATGCTTGCCAGGCCAGTGGAAGGTTGGTTCCAGTGAGTCGGAATCGGAAGTCGCAGAGTTCTCAGTGAGTCGGAACTATATGCGGTACCCCAGTGAGTCGGGGTGATGAGATATCCCAGTGAGTCGGGATGATGCTGCAGGCTCCAGTGCGTCGGAACCAGATGTCGCAGAGTTCACGGTGAGTCGGAACTATATGCGATGCCCCAGTGAGTCGGGGTGATGGGATCCCAGTGAGTCGGGATGATGCTGCAGGCTCCAGTGAGTCGGAGTGGTGCTGTTGCTGGCTCCAGTGAGTCGGAACTGGTAGTCGCAGAGTTCACAGTGAGTCGGAACTGTATGCGATGCCCCAGTGAGTCGGGGTGATGAGATATCCCGGTGAGTCGGGATGATGCTGCTTGCTCCAGTGAGTCGGAGTGGTGCTGTTGCTGGCTCCAGTGAGTCGGAACCGGTAGTCGCAGAGTTCACGGTGAGTCGGAACTGTTTGCGGTACCCCAGTGAGTCGGGGTGATGATTGAGGCTGAGGATGCTGAACAGGAATGCGCGGCTGCTGCATGCTGGTGGTCAGGATATCCGTAGAAGCCGTGGGTACTGGCTGGCTGTATGACTCGCTGCTCGAGAGCTTGAGGTCACGATGAGGAGAAGTGATGATGACGTCACGCTGAAGTAGTTGCACGAAGGCTGCGCTGACGTTCAATGTCGAGGGTCACCAGTTTGGAGATGTGCGGAACAGAGAGTAAAGTCCCGCACACCTCAATTGAAAAGGAGGATCCTCCAACCAGGCGACTGTTGTGCCTGGCGGGCTACTGCCCGATAGTTGATATTCGGGCTGATGTATATGTTCAAATCGCACGGTAAACTCTGCTTGCGCGATGCAGGATTTCAACGTTGTAGTTCGCTGCTAATCGGATAGATGGCGTCGCGGTGCTTTTTGTTGCGATGTAGATTTGCTTCGTAGGTTTTTCTTGTGTCTACACGTGAAAAAAGAATCGACTCCCTCATATATTTATGAGAGCATAACTCAACAAAATGTACTGGACAGCTGTTTTTTTAACGCGATTTCTGTTGGTCCCGTACTAAAAGTTGTTCATAAAGATGAGTACAATGACCTCTTCAGAGGTAAAGATTAAAAGGTTCTGTTACATTTTGTATTCGTCGCTCGGTTTTTTTTTTATTTTTTTAACGTCGCCTCACACTGAGAATTTCTCCTGTATCGTGGGTGCGTTTACAAACATATAAATACACATACACAAATGGCTAGACCCGGAACAACTATCTGTAGGCCATACAAACATTTGTTCCGTGCGGGAATCGAACCCGAGACACGCAGTGCAGCAGTCAATCGCTCATCCACTGCCAACCGTGCAAGTACAAGTCACAAGTTTAGTTAGGTTAGTAATAAAATAAAGTATCCCATTAATTTCCTTTACATATATTTTATCACTTGTATCTTTTTAGTAAAGTTAGTGATAGACATAATATTAATACTAGAAATAAATA
The DNA here is from genome assembly GCA_950371165.1 of Lacanobia oleracea. Lineage (NCBI taxonomy): Eukaryota > Metazoa > Arthropoda > Insecta > Lepidoptera > Noctuidae > Lacanobia > Lacanobia oleracea. Next base: position 10,767,713 of record OX493415.1, on the reverse strand, counting down.
TAAATTAGATCAACTATTTTATACATTAGCTAAAGTACACACATCTTTCGTGGGGTACTGTGTTAAATGTTACAATAAAATATACATATTAGAACTAAATGAAAGAAAATTTAAAACCTACATTAAAAGCACACTTTGTAAACAAGCATATTACAAATTAGAAGATTACATTCAGGATAAGAATGCTTGGAAACATGGAGGTACCCCTGACCTCCTGACAATGAGAGCCGTGACCAGAAGTACCGCTTTCTGAATCAAGCTCTTGATCCAGCTGCCCAACGAGAGCCTCCTAAGGTGTTGGTCGAGGCTCGTGGCTATTAAGCCATTGGCCGACACGACTATCGGTACAATGATTGCGGAGTCCACTTCCCACATGTCACACACTTCCGCCAACCTCGCGAGCCAAGTCAATTTACTTGATTTGTTTGTCTTTCTCGGCTTTCACGAGGTTCTCGTCATTCGGGACTGTTATGTCTACAATCATTGCAAGTCTCACAATTCGGTCCACCACCACTATATCAGGCTTATTGGCAACAATAGTCCTGTCAGTGATGATGGACCGATCCCAGTACAATGTGATATTGCCACTATCGAGAACTGGTTTGGACGCATACCTATAGTATGGCACCTCCGACTCCACAAGAGAGTATTTCAGAGCAAGTTGCTGATGGATAATCCTGGCTACAGGGTTGTGCCTACGCAAGTATTCTTCGTAAGCTAGACGAGAACAACCAGAGATAATGTGGCGAATTGATTCTCCCAGACGGTGACATGCCATTTATTTATTTTTATTATTATAATAAACCCGTAATGTCCCACAGGGCAATCTGAGGCCAAAAATATCCCATTAATAGCCACATATTAAATTTTTATTCACACAGTTAACAGTTTCCCTTCACGAATCATTTAAATTTGTTCTTCACTAACAAAGACGCTTGCTTTGCTGTCTGTTTGTCTCTATGTATGCTTAGATCTTTAAAACTATGCTACGGATTTTTTGCGGGTTTTTTTTTAATAGATAGAGTGGTTCTCGAGGAAGGTTTTAATATATAATTTGCACCCGTGCGAAGCCGGGGCGGGTCGCTAGTATCATATAATCAACTATATCGAAATGTATAGCTATGAATCCTGGTCTACTCAAATAAATCATGGTCTAATTATGGTTTTTATTAAACCTATTTAAATTATATCAACACTAAAAATTTGTATTCAGTGCGAGAGCGATATTCTCGGGCCCGCTCATTTAGTTTTAGAATTCTTTATTATAAAAAACTGTTATAAGAATGGGCAAAAAATATCGATAAGTATGTCGAAATATCGATGTTTTTATTCCCGTCGTTGTGTCTGGTGTAATTTGTATCGAACATGTTTTTTGTGGTCACACAAGTTTGATGGCCATATTGGTTGAAGAACCGAAACGTTTTCTGATTCAATGCTTACTATTTTATCATAAAATTATCGATTTATCGTCGATATTTTTAATGGCGATATATGGATTTTGATTTTATTGTCGAATTCCTATTGATTTTAAAATTAATTTTTAATGCAATTGGTTTCGTAATTAACGCTAACCGAGTGCTGCCCGATGCAAATTAACCACAAAGGTATACATATAATTGTTTTAACTCAAGCATAACTATAAATACTATTTTCTTCATGTGTGTTACTTTTTAACAATTTTTTAATATATTCGAAATATGTATGTATGAATTATCATACGAAAACTGACGATATATCGATATTTTGATACTTTTCACTCGATACTTATACTTTTTAAAAATGTCGATATAATAAATATCGATATTTATTTTCCACTTGCTCATGCCTAATCTGTAATGGTCGAAGGACGTAACGTTTACTTCGTCTAACAATATTTTACTTAATTTTCATTTTGTATAACTTTCATTGTATACTGTACCTATACCTATCAGCATTGCCATTCAACGCGGCAATGCTGCCAGTGTTCTGGGCACTTTTGCCATTGACTGCGATGTGGATTATGTTTTGTTGCCCAATAATTAAGTTTGTTTTTAAACGTGTTTGTACATAATTTCGTGTTAATTAGTGTATATAATTAGTTAAGTATTTAATATAGCAGCTGTAAAAAACTGTTAAAATAAATCGAACGTATTGTCAAGCAATATCTGTAATATGTATGTATTTAGAAATATATAAGTATGTTTATCAGTTGTCTAGTACCCATAACACAAGCTCTGCTTAGCTTGCGACTAGATGGCGTTGTGTGATAGTTGTGTGGAATATTATGTGTGGAATATGATGATAAATAATATAGATTTTGTCTTAGACTAATAAATAAACCTATACCTATAAAAAACATATGTTATCTTTATAACAAAACATTCTCTTATGTTAATTTGGTTATTAATTTACTAACCCAATTAAATTGACGTTATTTTGATATAATGGGAATATGCATGCGATTTTCTTATGTACAAAATGAAATACTTATTAGCTCTAGTAAACAATCGTGAATTTATTTTTTAAATAGCTTCATCAGCAATGAAGTTATAAAGCTTCAAAGATTACAATTAGAAAGAGAAGTCCGATGTAAACTTTGACATCATCGTCTATGACGCTTATACAGCTGCCGTAGAAAACAGCGCTTTCGCGAGAGGGACAGATATATTTGTTTAAAATAATTATTTCTCCTTCGCTTTTCGAGTAATTTTGATTCTATTTTCACTGTTAGTATTATATTTTTGTATATTTTTAGATAAACTGTATCGATGATAATTATGTTTTTCATGCATATTCCCTATTATAATTTTGTTCATTTTAAGTTAACCAACTTAAAAATTAGAAATCTAATACATAAGAACATTATAACTTTTAACGATTACTTTAAGTTATTGATAGAAGATTATATGAAATAATATGTATAAGAAGATTATATGGAATAATATGATCATTAGTTATGGTTAAGTATATCATTAGTTTGTTATAGCAATAGATAATCATCATCTGCCTATCCTTTTCCCAACTATATGAATATCCTATGGCCCCCTATCGACCAAATAACATGGCGGCCGCCAATTTTTTTACAATAGAACTATTCAGTTGTTGTGGCGTTGCTACGGCGTCCAGACAAATACAATAAATAACGTGTGATCACACGTTAAGCTGTTGGTCCCGGCTGTCATTTGTAGATCTTTGTCAGCTGTTACGGATTGTCAGAAGCCAGTAAATCTGATTCCAGTCTTGCCAAAAAGTACCATGGTCCCCAGCTAATGGGTTGTGGAGGTCTGGTAGGCAGCTGCTCCACGTAAAACACTGGTATTCAGCTGAATCCGGTTCGACTGGAAGTCGACCCCAATTTAGTTCGAAAAGGCTAGGCAGATGATGAAGTATAAATAAAGATAGTATAGATGAGGTTTTTTGAAAGATTGCGACTCAGATGTGAACGCGAATGTACTTGTACACACTTTGACACAGCTTATTTTTTTTAAATATAAGTTATTTAATTTAATTAATTTCAGGCGGACCCTGGCAATTTATTAACGCCAGGTGGAAGAAGATAAGAACTTTAATTTAATTAACTATAATTTTAAAATCATTGTTATAGTTTAATCTACATACTTTTTTAATATATAAAGCTGAAGAGTTTGTTTGTTTGTTTGTTTACTTGAACGCGCTAATCTCAGGAACTACTGGTCCGATTTGGAAAATTCTATCAGCCCATTTTTATCGAGGAAGGCTATATATTACGCTAAGACTAATAGGAGCGGAGCAGTAATGAAAATTGTGACGCAAACGAAGTTGCGCGGGTCAACTAGTTTGAATATAAATGTGTAACTATAAATTTAAATATTAATATTTATGTTGTAAAAGTCTTGATGGTCTTATTCAATTATTGAATACAATAAGAAGCATGTATTAAGGAAGAAGAAACTGACTCCTTAAATACAGGTATTATATATCTAGCTCCGGAGTCAGGGCTTCACTTTGATTGTAATGTATGTTTTCAAATTAAATATTATTACTATATTATTATTATAATGTTGTTTAAAAGTTTGTAGAATAAGCCCTCTGATTGATGAAGCGACAAAATGTATGAGAATGGTCACGTGATTTTTCGGTAATGCATGTCAATCCTATACATTTTTGATTTCTCAAAAATCGCTTATTGAATGTCAATTTATCTTAGAAGTGTAGTATCCACGCAACGTATAGACTAATAGAAGGTATTTGGCTTGCCTACGCACCGCCACGTGCTGCCCGACTGACGGTTGAACACAGACTGACCCCCACTCAGTAAGCACGTTGTTGTGACGTGTGCGCTCGAGACAAATCATATGGATCTCTACAAACACTACAACAGGCTCTTTTCTTTAATTTCTTTTGTTGATATAATAAATATTTTCGTAAATATCGATGAGTCTTTTCTTTTGAAATACCTTTTGTTTCCCTACTATTGTATTGTATTATATTTCGTTTAACTATCAATATATTAATAATTTTTCCGTTACTGACTGATTGACTGACTGACAGACAATACACAGCCGTAACTACAAGTTGTAGAAAGCTGAAATTTGGGATGTTGCTTCCCTACACTCCGTAGGGTAGCACTAAGAGAATTTACCGAAATTTCTACGGGAACGTGCAAAAACGGGTTATGCGCGCACCTCAGACCAACAAAAAAAGATAGACGGCGCGCCGCGAACATCAAAAGTGAAGCCACCTTTTTATCTATGTGTGTATCAAAGGGTTGCCATTTGTTAAATTTTTTCCCTATAATTTGGGGATATTTGTGTGGGCCTACCCAACTAGTATAATATTGTACGTATTAGATATTGTTGAGTATGGTATTGTACCTGAATTGTTTCGAAGGCTTCTATTAAAAAAAAGGCCTTTTTAAAACCTTTTTAGGATATCCGCTTTTGGTCACACGGCGAAGTCCACGATTGGTTGTGTAGAGGTTGTTATTATCAAAATGATCGGAACAAACCACGCTGGTTTTTGATGGCAACCATTCTGGATCATTCCGACTATTTCTTATAGCTACTATCCATTTATTTTTTATTTAATTATTACTTGGAAACCTAAAATATTAAAAACATAAAAAAGAAAATAGGAATATAACTGGAAGTAAGAAATCATATTTATATAATATATTAATCGAATGGGGAAATTTTAAATCGTATTATGGCAACCCTCACACTTTATGTCACTGCTTTTGTTTGTTGAGGTTTTTTGTTCCAAGTAATCTAAAATTCATAGTTTATTAATAGAAAAACAATGTTATTTCAAGTACTTACAAGTGAAAAGTGATTCCGTGAGTCTTTTTATGTGATTTGCTGTTGTTTTTGCAACTTTTCACTACACAGGAAGGCATAATTCTATTTTTTAAATTTAAGTTTACTTGACAACAACTCGTGACGTACTAAGAGCGATGAGCATGGTTTTAGTGTAGGTGTGTGCGTGAGCGTGTATGTTTACTTGCAGGAGCACGGTTTTATGGCTTCACTTTTGATGTTCGCGGCGCGCCGTCTTTCTTTTTTGTTGGTCTGAGTTAATAATATTATCAAGACAATTCAAAAATCGTTAAAAATTGACCTTAGAAATATTATTTTAAAAATTCACCATGAAAAATAGAGAAATCAAGGGGAAGAGCGGGAGGAATTCAAAGAGTTAAAAAAATACCGGCCAAGTGCGAGTCGGACTCGCACACAAAGCGGAACCCATTGCGTGTGAGTCCGTCTCGCACTTGGCTGGTTTTTTGTAACTCTACCATAAACCTTAACGCAATCTGTGAAAATTTGAACTGTCTACCTATTACTGTTCTTGAGATAGAGCCCTCTGACAGACAGACGGACGGACGGACAGCGGAGGCTTGGTAATAGGGTTCCGTTGGTTACCCTTCGGGTACGGAAACCAAGAAAGTGACTGAAGTAACAGCACCTGCCATCTGGTGGACAAATTCGAAACTAAATATTTACCAATCCGGTTTGTGTATCCATCAACCTTTACAGCAGATTTTTTTTGGTAGCAAAATGAAAATGTTCACATTTTATTATAATTTATTCATCATTCATTGTTTTTTTTTCGTATATTTTTTGTTTTACTTTATAAAAATACGTAAATAAATAAATCCGATCAGTTTTTTTTTTTCATGGCAACACCACAGCTGTTCTACAATAGATGGACGGACGGACGGACGGACGGACAGCGGAGGCTTGGTAATAGGGTTCCGTTGGTTACCCTTCGAGTAAGGAAACCAAAGAAGTGACTGAAGTAACAACACCTGCCATCTGGTGGACATATTTGAAACTAAATATTTTCCAATCCTGTTTGTGTATCCATCAATACCTTTTCTGCTGATTTTTTTTATAGCAAATTGAAAATGACAATGTTTTATCATTATTCATTCAGTTCAGTTTTTTTTTTCGTATATTTTTTATTTTACTTTATAAAAAAAAAAAAAAAAATCCGACCAATTTTTTTCCATGGCAACACCACAGCTGTTCTACAATAGCTTTAATCTGTGCCTCTTAATACTCGGTTGGTCAATGATTCATAATCTATATTGGTTTAGCAAAATTGATAACACAGCTACATACACACAGTATTTTGATCTATAATAACAATTTCTTGGATAAATAAGTGCTCCCTCTAATATTTAAACATATTGGACGACTGAAATAAATGAATGATTTAACTTTAATACAAAGAAATCAGGTAAGTTTTTTTTTAGTTTTATTAACAAAACCAGTTTCAGTCAGCGGTTTCGTTCGTGGAATATAAAACATCCTTAGAGAACATAGTACAACCCAGATAGAACGCATTATATGTGTTCCTAAATGCATGTTACAAACTATTCGTGTGCCCAATTTCATCAAAATCCATTCAGTAGTGTTTGCATAGAAAAAAATACTTCCTACTACATTTACAATAGTTTGTGAGGATGGATGGGTGATGTTTGTTGCTCTTTCACGTGATCCTTTAAGGATCTTCATGAAATTTGGCTCAGAGGTAGATTATAGTCTGGAAACACATTTTTATTAGTTTACCACGATAATTATAAAATATATTATTTGTTTTATGTGACATGTTTTTTTTTCATTAATTTTCATTTTTTTTTAACGTTTTAGATGAATTATGTTTGACATGAATGAATTTTTTAATTGATTTTATGTAATGATTTCTGGCTCCTAATTAATTTTAATTGTTAATGGTTTTATTTTTTATTGTTGATATTTTTAATTATTTTCCTTTTTTATTTTTATTGTGATTTTTCTTAATTTAATTGAAATGATGATTTTTTTTCCAATATTTTAAATAATCGATTTGATCTGTTCTTAATTGTTTACTGAACTGTTTTTCTGTTCTTTTTTCTTGTAACACATTCAGACACAATGTAAATTGTTATTGAATTGAATAAATGAAAAATGATATATATTATATCCCGGGTGTATGTATCCTAGGGATCACGTGGGTAATGCAGCTGGCAGAAGATAGTCAACTATAAAAACAGACAATATAGATGAAGAAAACATTGCATAGGGTGACACAATGGGCGGTCTTATCCCTAAAAGTGATCTTTTCAAGATAATCTTTGGATGAATTTTAAAGAAAAAAGGAAAGACAGTACTGTTGGTAGTCTTAGGTGAACTATTTATATAAAAAAACCGGACAAGTGTGAGTCGGACTCGCCCACTGAGGGTTCCGTACAAATTTTTAGGTATATATTACTTTTAATGAAGACTAGGTATATTTTTTTTTTATTTAATAACAAATGTGTAGTTTTTGAACCTTTACCTACATACTTATACATTTATACTGCAAGTATAGGGAAAAGTCTGAAAACTATAGGGACACAGTATATATCCTTCTTAATCAGTTTATGAAATATATTTTAAATTGGTCCAATATTGGAGGAGGAAACAGACGAGAGCCAAATATCGAATTATGTCTTTTTCCCAACTATATTGGGGTCGGCTTCCAGTCAAACCAGATTCAGCTGAATACCAGTGTTTTTACGTGGAGCGGCTGCCTACCAGACCTCCTCAACCCATTAACTGGGTAACACGGTATTTCTTGGCAAGACTGGAGTCAGATTTACTGGCTTCTGAAAATCCGTAACGACTGCCAAAGATCTATAAATGACAGCCGGGACCAACGGCTTAATGTGCTTTCCGAGGCACGGAGGAAACTCAGTATGCTAAGATGGTCACCCATCCACGGATCAACCTTGGCAAGTGTTGCTTGACCTTTAAGATCGACCCGTGCGGCTGTTATTATTTAGCCACGAGCTCCTCCGACAGTTGATTTTAATATCCAAAAATTATTACTTACAGATCACCAATCATCAGCAGAAGATACGGAACTTGAACCAGTTTATTATGAAAAGGAGATTAAAGCGAGTGTTAGCGCGTCATCAGATAAACTTAATAAAAGACAAATACAAGAAAAAAGAGGTGACTTTAATAATTTTTACGTCTTGTTGCGTCCTAGTGACGAGATAGAAATTATAATAATGAGTAATACAACTTATAAAAAGCGGCCAGGCACGTCGGGTATCCAGGGACAGCTGTACGAGACTAAACTTATGAGTCTAATATACTTTAGAATGATACATGATGACAGTGTTGAGAAGTTTAGTTTAGCAACCAATAAAGATGACATAGGTGCCTTCGATGATATTGCTTTTAAAGCCAAAATAAAGGGATTCAATAAACCTATCGCTGTGTTCATTCAAGCCAAGCACAGAGAGAACGATAAACAGCTCGTGTTTACCAATCAAGCTGATTTGACTAAATATTTCGACAGTTTCCTAGAAATTAGACGTGCTTTTGAACCGAAAAGTAAAGACATGATTTTCGGAGGAGAGTTTGATGGAACTGAATGTTTTTTTGTTATGTATACTACAGCAAAAGACGATCCTAAAAATAAAATATATGAAGGTAGTGTTGCTGACTATTTGAACAAACTAATAGGAACAGGAGGTTGTTGCACACAGCCAACATGCAAAGATGAAGACTTAGACTTTTTATGTAAATTGGCGGTGAAAGAAGAAATCACAACGCTAGCTGAACAGTTGGCGAAGTTTATTTGTGAAAAATCTGGTAAAGAAATTTCGATGAATAATAATGATCTCTTGTTGCGCTATCATGTAATTCTTGCGCTCAGCGTTTTAGACGTTTCTGAAATCCAATCTGCAGGACATCGGTTGGCCAGCTTCAGACAAGACTTTTTTGCATCCAACGAAGAATTTCTTGTGCTGTTCAAAATCACATTGTGCCTAGAAGTTCTCAATAAGCAGAAGTTGGTAGACAATGACAGTCACAGTTTATTGTTGAAGTTCCTTAGCGAACCCTCTGACGTGACGATACTAAGTAAATTGTTAGGAAGTGTTCTTACATATACTCGTAAGAAAGACAAGCTAGAGTTTGTTAGCAAATCGACAACAGACGATGTTAAGAGACAACTCGAAAAAGCAAATGTCCCACAGTCAACTGTCTATGAAGCAGCAGAACTGGGTGCTAAAGAGTTTATACTATCTCGGACTTTTAAAGTCCCTGCTTACTTTGGCAACAAAGATTTAGCAATAAGAGGAAACGATAAAAAAATTGACCAAAGATTAAACCACCTAACAACAAAAATGATAGAATTATTAAAACAGTCGAAAGACACTAAAATCGTCACTATAGAAGAGTCTCTGGAAGCTGGATTTCTTCAGTTAAATGGAGGCATAGCTTCTGCTGTCGGCAATATACTAGTTTTCGATGAAACTGCAAAACTTTTAAAGTTTACAGATAACTGTGAATCACTGGATAAACTTGCCAAAACATGGTACGAAAAATTGACCAGTAAAGTTGAAAATTTACACGAATATAAATTAGATGTGAAAATAAAACAGTTTCCAAAACTTTCATTCAAGCGAGGAGAATTTGACGAGGATTTGGTTAGAGATTTCTATAGCAAGTTATTGTTTTACACAAATCAAGCAGGACAAAATCGCGTAGAGAAAATTTTGAAAGAAGAAATAAAGAATCACCCTCACCCCAATGACGTCAAAAATTTTGGAGATAGATCTGAATTGATATTTCTAAAATATCATGATGACATACAAAAACTGTGGATGGCGCCTAAAGAAGGATCATATCTTACGAAGAAAAGTAAAATTTATCAGAATGCAGTTACTTATGCCTTGAATGAGTCGTTAATGGGGGTTTTAAAAAATATGCATATGATTAAGAATCAAGACTATAGATTTAATGAAAACGCTATTGAACAATTTGGATTGCAAGAGCAGATTATTGGAACTATTATTGTTTCAGAGAGCTGTGTATTAACAGTTGCTAAGGTTGAACAATATCTTGGCAATAAGGACCATGCTTTGTTAGACTTAGAGTACATTTTCAAACTACCTTTGAACAGCCACAAAAATGTATGTAAAGAATTGGCGGAAACAAGTCAGGAGAAGATTTTTATTGTTGTTTGCAATCAGTTACAAGATATTAGGTATTTTGAGAATAGGTTTGAAGATATCGCGAAAGCTGTTGATGGCAAGCAAATATTAGTCGTTACGAACAAGGATTCAGTTGACATCATGACTAAATATTTTCCAAAAGCAAGTAACGTGTGGAACGATGATAAAAGCGCTTTCACCGACTTGACAGTTGAATCTCAGAAAAAGTTCTTAGCTACTTACAAAATAAAATTTCAGGGAGAAGATATCATTTTAAACGAGATCGTAGACGACAAATCTGTGACGCTTATTAATGAAGTTGTTTTTTATAAAATCATTAACAATGAAACCGTCGAAATTGGTAGTCCGGCCATCTTCAACAAATATGAGAAGCAGTTTTACATTGATAGACGAGTTAGTCTCACCAAGAAACAAGAGCACGATAAGTTTGAAGATATCAAAGATAAAGTTTTAGAAACGTTTTTCGATTTGAAAGACGATTTTGTACATATAACTGCTGAACAGGGAATGGGTAAGTCAACTCTTCTGTCTCATTTGACACTAAAAACAAAAGAACGCGATCCTACAGTATGGATTGTAAGAATACACTTACCGGAGTATGACAGTATATTCAAAACATGCAAGATCGTAATTGAGCCTGTAAAAAGTTTGGAGTTCATGTGTCAAGTTGCACTAAGCGATAAATCTATAGAATTTATAGAGAAAGCTGAGACGGAAAAATCACCCAATGAAATTTTGTACCAAAGAAAACGTTCGGGTGATAATTTAAAAGAGTTTCAGTTGAAATTGTTCTTACATTATTACACCAGAGGTAAATTGATATTTGTTATAGATGGCTTTGATAAAATTAATCCGGAGTGTGAAATAATAGTTGGGCAATGGCTGACGTGCATCAAAAAACAACGTCGAAGGTATAAAATTTGGATCACATCGTTACCATCATCCAGGTTAGAAAACTGGTTCAGACCATCGTACAAAATAGAAAACTTTTCACACCACGATCAGGCTGCGTACTTGACCTCATTATGGAAGCACAAGATACAATTTAAGAACCTCTACACCGAAGACATCACAAGCGTTGAAGATTTTGTAGACTATATGCACAGAAAAATGAATAAAAGCCAATACTTGAGGGCTTACGTGCTTTTTCTGGATTTTTTGAAGATGGAAACTCTGGCTGCTGGCATAGAGTTTCCTCATGATGAATATTATAACCATTTTTTGACAAGATTCGGCCTTTGCGAAAGCACAATACCTTGGATTCCGAACGACATAAAACCTAAGCATCTATTTAGACTAGCCAAAGATTTCGACGTTGACAATGAAGGTGTGGGTAGGATGTTTTATGAAGTATCGCGGGGAAATTACGCCGATTTTTAAGGTCTTCTTAGCGTGCCGATGGCAAATATTAAAACGATACAAAGCACAAGTCCGATCTTGCATGGAGTATTGCACCTTTGGCATGGCTCAGCTAAATACCAGTTGGCCCCCATTGACTCAGTAGTACGCAGAGCTAAGAGGCTCATTGGCGGCATAAAACTGGTGATTGCCAATTAAGCTTCATAGTTTGGTTCATCACCGCAAGGTTGCCTGCTTGTCAGTCTTCTACAGATTGTACTTTGATAAGTTTACCCAAGAACTCCACGACCTTATCTCACCGACCCCCTTCTACTATCAGACATCCAGACGCACTGCAACTTAACATCCCTACCTTGTTGCTATTCCACCAATTCGCACTAAGCGTTTCTAAACGTATTTCATAATGCGCACAGCAAAGGACTGGAACTCTCCGCCTATGTTTGTGTTTCCGAACAACAACCTTAATCTCTTCAAAGTTAGAGGCTTCTTCTGGGTAAGCTCGCTCCATCGTCGACTTTGTTTCCATAATCTCTGACCCAGACCAGGGTCAAAAGCAAACACATAACAAATAAAAAAGGAGTTTTTTAATTTGTGTTTAGCCCAATACTCAGCAAAAGTAACACTTTTTGCTAATGCAACCATAAGGTCCTCACATGTAGAGGTCACAAGGCATGCGGTGCTAGACGAAAGGTGGGCCATCGACTGAGGGGCGACGCCACACAAATTCTGAAGATCGGAGCCATCCGAGAACACCTAAGGAGGTTATCTCTTGTCGGTCGATATATTTTTAAGGTAAAAACAATAAAATTATTTCCTTTAACGTGTACTATGTTTCTGGATTTTGGCAGGGGAGTATGAATCCAGAGAATATGCGTATACGTTTTAGCATAGAAAATATCACCTGGTTGTTTATGATAATTGATAATTCACGTATTGAATGATAATTTGTGATAATTATGATAATTTATTAATTAATCTCTTGAATGGTAACGATAATTTATTAATTGATTTAAAATTTAGATACTTAATTGTGATAATTTATTGATTTATAATTAATCTAAGGAATGATAATTGTAATAGTAATTTATTAACTAATCATAATATAATACTATTTAAATTATGAGCTCTGATATATCAACAAAAACTACTGTGTATTATCAATATTTGTAAAATATGGGTAATATACAGCGCACCAGCGTGTTGGGTATCTATATTCTATTCCATTCTATTCCATTCCATTCCATTCCATTCCATTCCATTCCATTCCATTCCATTCCTAAGGCTAAGCCTCCGCTGTCCGTCTGTCCGGCATCCGTTTGTCTGTCAGCGGACTGTATCTCAAGAATATATCGTAATAGGTACATAGTTGAAATTTCAGAATTTTCACAGATTATGTATTTCTATTGCCGCTATAATAACAAATAATAAAAATTAAGGTTTATGGTACGACAACCTTTGTTTGCGAGTCCGTCTCGCACTTGGCTTGTTTTTAAGAATCTTACCGTATCTAACTTTAATCTCAAGCAAAAATATTAACAGGACAAAGAATTCAATTATTACAAATTCAATTCAAAAATATTACAAACTTCAGATTTTCTGGATGTACCTAAGTACTGTGTTAGCCAGTGACTGGGCGGTGAAAATAAGGTCAGAAAATCCGTGAAATATTCAGCTGAATCCGACAGTATTTTAAAATGGTAATGGTTTTTTTTTTGACAAGCCCGCCACACGTTCCCAACCACTGCAACTCCTGAAAGCTAGAATCAACAGTGGCGACCACCAGAAAAACGCCGAGCCAAAGAAGCCCGACGTGTCCCGGAGAAACCATTCAACTGTCTTGGATCCAGCAACGAAATTAATCAGAAAAGTACAGCGGAGGAATAGGAAAAAAAAATAAAAATTCCACTTCACTCCTTATCAAGCAAGAGACATAATAGAACTAAGCCAATAGGCACCAAGGGACATATACAAATAGGTTAAATAGTAAGGTTACCATTTAAAATATTGCGTTATAATGTAGGACCAGTCGTTGTGGCGATTTTGCGGGAGGCCTATGTCCAGCAATGGACGTCTTCCGGCTGATATGACGATGATAATTTTTTTTTTATTTTTTATTATAAATTCTTTATTGTTTAAATACATGCACAATTTACTTGAAATTCCCTGGCTCCTGTGCTAGTTTTAAACTGTATTACAGGAGCCAGTGCATTCCCCTCTATGGATACAAATTAAAAATACTTCAACAACAACCATTAACAATGTCACATATAAAAATCGAAATTATGGAATAAAAATTGACAAAAATTAGAAAACAATGTCAGAAGTTTAAATTTAAATTAAAAAGCAATCAAATCAAAATTAAAATCATTAAGTACCCAAACAAGAACGACAGAAACTAGAATCTGAATTAAAATTAAAGGTAGAATAACTTTAGCTATGAATAACTTTATACTGGGTTCGGCTTTCAGTCAAACCGGGTTCACCTGAATACCAGTTTTCTTACGTGGAGCGGCTGCCTACCAGACCCCCATACAGTACTTCTTGGCAAGACCGGTATCAGATTTTCTGCCTTTTGACAATCCGTGACGACTGACAAAGATCTACAAATGGCAGCCGGGAATAATGGCTTAACGTGCTTTCCGAGGCACGGAGGAAACTTGGTATGTTAAGATGGTCACCCATTCACAGACCAACCTCGGCAAGCGTTGCTTAAGTGATTGTTATTATTTAGTCACGAGCTCCTCCAAAATAGAGAGTCTAGTGGTTTATTTACAATTCTATGTGCAGTGGTGCAAGTGGTTGCTATGAAACTACGCGTAGGCGCAGTCCATCACTCTTTTTAAATCTATATACTAATATAAAAAGCTGATGAGTTTGTTTGTTTGTTAGCTTGACCGCGCTAATCTCAGGAACTCAGGTCCGATTTGAAAAATTCTTTCAGTGTTAGATAGCCTATTTATCGAGGAAGGCTATAGGCTATATATCATCAAGATAAGACCAATAGAAGCGGATCAGTAATGAAAATTGTGACGCAGACGAAGTTGCGTGGGTCAACTAGTACTATGATAAATTGAAAAACATTTTCACTTTATTTGTAGTATTTAAAAAAAAAATAGTAGTTATAATTTTGTGTCGACCAGAGATTTCCTGTTCTCTATTTCGGACCATTGACTCTCTTCGCAGCGGTTTTATCACTCTATATGAAGCTAGAAATCTATTAAATGAGATTGGCTTAGGCCCTTTCCTTATGTGGTTTCCTTCTGCGAAATAATCATCGCGCAGAAGGAGGCTGCGAAAAGGGAGAGGGAACATTCGACCTCTCTCCCGGCCCGCAGCAGGCGCACCAGGCCTCGGAGGCGGGCATACGCTGCCCTCTTCCGGCCCCCCTAACTGGGCGGCGGTCCTGGGGATGGCCGTCGCCCCTCATTCATACAGACCCGAGGTGGCGGCGCGTAGTGTTCCCGTGCGCTCCTCTTTGACGTCGCAAACATCTCACTCGCCCCGCTGACCCGAGGTGGCCCGCAAGGGCGGGCCGGCACCAGACGGGGATCGCGGAAAGCCAATTAAGTTCTCGCGATCCCCGGTGTACCTGGTGTGAGATGGAACACCGGGGTGGTTTTAGTCAGTTAGAGTCTGACATACCCCTCCGCCCGCCCCAGGGTGGAGGATATCCATGAGGATTTCCCCCCGTTAAAAAAAAGGACCTTTCCTTATAGGGCTGCTTTTGCGGAGACTAAGCGGTATGCCACATAAGTTTTATCGGTCCGCTGCGTCGTGGCAACGCTATGATTTCCACAGAGTCGTTCGGGTGCGACACGAATAAATAAGCTGACGAAACGCAATGCACCGCTCTTTGACGATACAACGCGACTCAGTGACGTAGCTGGGTGAAATGAACGACACTGGCACAGCCCCTCCCTGGTTAGTCTCTCAGGCCCCTTGTCCACACGCGTAAAATTTCGGCGCACGTCGTTTTAAAGCACCTTGTGTGGCCATTTAATACTTAACGAACTCAGATGTACAGAGGCGCCTTAATGCGTCTAATTTTCTACCAGTCCAAATATCGGTGTTAGATCTCAGCGTCATCGCTCAGTCGTCGCAGTGCCGACGCAACGCATCGTGTGGCACCTCTCTTAGACCAGCGAGTCTAAAAAAACCACTTTAGTAGAATCAAAAAGCACATCAAGCCACCCGAAACTGTGAAATTTTCCCAATCAATCTTGAACCTAAAGCTTTAGCGATAAAGATGAAAATTAAAGAATTAAATTAATAACTTTTGTCTATGGGAGTTGGCGTAGCCCGTATGTCACATGGTGACTTTACCTCGAAATATCTCGGCATCGTGACCTGACCATGTTCCAAACATTTTTTGTCCTCTACCCATAAATCGGGCGACGCAACTTTAAAAAAAAAGATGGCAGCGGGGGGCTATGCCACAGTGGCCTTTTTAGAACCCCAGCTGTGCACGTCTTTCGACCACATTGAATTATAACACGTTTTCCTCGTGAAACAAACACCTGACACAATTTGGGACTAATTTTGGTCAAACGCGTAATAGTACAACTAATTACATGTATGCGGGCGGACCGCCAATAAAACAGGTGTGCAATCATCTGTCATGTGTACAATTATATCACTCAGGTGTCCGACAGACACCCGAACATAATGACAACAGGTCTAACTGCATCATAGCAAAGGTGAGACGGTACTTCACGCCGGAACAGCTTCTCAAACTCTATCAAGTACAAGTTGAATCGTGTACGGAGTACTGCTCATCGGCAAAGATAGACTCGTAGATTCGAAGCTCCAAAGTCTTGAGCACCGATACCAAGTTGCTAGCCTGTCGGTTTTCTACCGGTTGCATTTTGGGGGATGTACGACGGAACCGCATAATATAATTCCGCCAAGCCCGTTCAATCTTCGGACCACAAGACGAACGGCGATGCGGCACCATTACACGGTGGACATCCCACCCACACACACAAAACGTTTTGGGAACACATTCATAGTGCGTACAGCTAAGGAGTGGAATTCCCTGCCGGAGTCTGTGTTTCCTGATAGCTACAACCTGGGAGTCTTTAAGTGAAGAGTGAATAGGTTACTTCTAGGCAAGCGTGCTCCATCTTCGACCGCATCATCGCTTACCAACAGGTGAGATAGTGGTCGAACGCGCGCCTATCAATAGTAAAAAAAAAATATATGAATTTTGGTAGAGAGATAGATGACCGGAGACCGCCATAGGCTACTTTTACGCGAGCTAAATCGTGGACAAAATTATCTGTATTTCACGGCTATACTGCCCTTGGTAAGTGTTAAAACCGACACACATTCCTTGCTCCCACGCTTTGAAAAACTGTAATATATTATTTTCGACAGCTAAGCAGTGTAGACAGTCATAGAATTCGTCTATTTATGGAACATACAGGTGTGTATTTTAAAGAGTATTGAATAGAACATAAAGTAAAACATATTCTTCTATTTATACAAGTAAGTCACGCACAAAACGCTTTGGGAACGCATTCATTGTGCGTACAGCTAAGGAGTGGAATTCCCTTGCAGAGTCTGTGTTTCCTGATAACTACAGGATATTTTTACCAGCGTGGTGTCTTCTTGTCCTATATACCACAGTGTCTCAAGACGTAAGACTATGACCAGTGCGTGTTGCCAGTAATGACTTATGGAACTGAAACGTGGTCGCTCACAATGGGCTTCATCAGAAGTCTTAAAGTCACTCAAAGGGCAATGGAGAGGGCAATGCTTGGAGTTTCCTTGCGTGATCGAATCAGGAATCATCATTCCTGATTCGAAGCCAAAGCTAAAGCGGCAGTGGGCCGATCTTCGACCACATCATCGCTTACCATCAAGGGAGATAGTGGTTTTTTTGTTATATCAAATACAAACTTTTTACTAAACGGAATAATTTGATATGTATTTATTTATTTTTTTAACGATCGGTAACTACTGGTCGAAGAAAGGATTTCCCGAAATTCCTACGGGAACGGGATATGCGCGTATGATGTCGCAGGCAAAAGCTACTTAAGATATGATTTACCACCCGTTCAAAGCCAGGACTCACCGCTAGTAGTGAATAAAAACTGATCGTATTACATAAATATCTTGAAGAAGAGCTTAAAGTGACATGCGGTTAAAAAAATACACTTTAATTGAATCATATTAATAAATAAAAAAAATTAAAAAAGCCATTTATTCATTTTCCTTTTTAGACAATACATTTTACTTCTTAATACTATTACTTATAAATTAGATATTTTTATAAAATTTACTTGACACTATCTTATCTAATCTCTTACTTATTTATCTAATTATTACGGATAAGAACCCCTTCTCGGGTATAGGCCACGTGCAGCTTACTCCATCTATCTCTATCGGCGGCATCTTTCATCCATTGCTTTCCAGCAGTTCTTACTATGTCATCTGTCCAGCGTTTTTTAGGCCTCACCTATTGCCGCTGGGCCCTGTCCACCGGGTCGCCTCTATGGTCCATGTCTTGTCAGTGTAGCGGGCTAGGTGGCCAGTCCATTTCAATTTATCATATTAGGATCATAATATTAATCAAACCACAATATGTCAAACATTTTCATCATATCGCTGAAGCATTAGGCTCAAGGTTCATCATCTGCCTAGCCTTTTCCCAACTATATATTGGGGTCGGCTTCCAGTCAAGCCGGATTTAGCTGAATATCAGTAATTTACGAGGAGCGGCTGCCTACCAGACCATCACAACACAATTACTGGGTAACACGGTACTTCATGGCAAGACTGGAGTCAGATTTACTGGCTTCTGACTATCCGTAACGACTGCCAAAATGTACAAATGACAGCCGGGTCCAACGGCTTAACATGCTTTCCGAGCCACGGAGGAAACTCGGTATGTTAAGTCGGTGGGTGACTATCTTAACATACCATCTATACAACCTTGAAGATCGACCCGTGCGGCTGTTATTATCTAGCCACGAGCTCCTCCATTAGATTCAAGGTTAATTGGGAAAATTTGACAGGTTCGTATAGCTTGATGTGCTGGCTGATTGTACTAAAATGGCCTTTTTAAACCCGCTGTCAATAGTTCTACGGTGGAATCTATATACGTAATCTCGTTCAATTTCTACGCTCCTCATTCTACCGACGCCAAAGAGTTCAAAGCTTGAATTTGAGTGTCCTAAAAAGTGCAGTGCAGTCGCATACGGGCGATAATGAAGAAAATAGATTACTGCTGGGTGCAGCGAACTGGGCGGCCATTTTAATAATAGATCCGTTGGCGTTGACAAGAGTAGAGGTGGGGTGGAGTCGATATTCGAACTAAAAATGTTTTTGCAGAACATTATAGGGAGCGTGCAATCTTGCCAGGCACCGTGATGTCGTGTCTCCCAGTTACTGGGTTGAAGAGGTCAGATAGGCAGTCTCTTTTCAGTGGTACCTGCGTTCCACTAAAAAGTGGAAAATAAAAAAACTTTTTAACAAAAAAATAAAACCGACTTCCAGAAACAAAACACTACAAAGTAAAAAATAACTTTAATTTCGGAAGTCGGTGTTCAAAAACGAAAAAACCAAAAACACTGACTTCCGAAATTAAAGTTATTTTTTCTTTGTAGTTTTTTTTTCTTTTTATTCTGTTTATTTAACACGGGGTTTTTATCCTCATGGATACGCCAACCCCATCGTACCCTATTACTTCTAATTACACTTACATAAATAACAAATTTGAGTGAGAGAGACTCATCAATTAGAGGGAAAATGTAACTCAGATCACGCAGACGGGTCAACTAGTGACGTTAAAAAAAAAACAACTGTACTAGCAACTCCATACCTCCCTAGATCGCTTAGTCAATGTAAAACGAAGAACATAAGCCAGTTTGAGACTGCACGTTAACAAAACCAGCGCGTAATACGAAATAGTAAAAAAAATACGCTCAGATAGTAAAAATAAACAATAGCAAACATCTATTTGGGAACTGGCGAGTCATTTGAAGCTATATTTAAAAGTATTCATCAATAATTAAATTGTCACTCACTTTATTAGGCGTTTTAGAATCGTATTTATTTTTATTAAAAAAAAAGCAACTAGCTTTTTTTTATTGACGAGCTGTCAAATTTTCCCGCGCTCCCAAATGTCGATGTTTTGTTGTAAAAAAAAAGTAAACTTTATGGTGAATTAAAACAGTGAAGTGCTTCGTGAGGTCAGTGTGTGAACAGATTAAATAATGATTTACGATTTTACGGTTTTGTGGCGTTCTTTAACTTCAACATTATTTATATAAATAAATATAGGGTTGTGGAGCGTTGTGTCAGTAATAATAATTTATCTTCACGCTTTATTCCTACTGGGTAGGTAGGTAGTAAATCTTTATTTTCTTAATTCTCTATTCTCCCGTAGTTTTAAATTCGCCTCTAAATAATCAATGTTCGATCCTAGCCCGTCCCTAGCTGTCCTCCTCTTCCCCCAACGACGCCCTAAGCCGAGGTCCGACCCCACAGGGGGTGCCCTTAGCGTGTAGTCGCTTTGTTTGTAGGGTTTAAGGGCGTAAAGACGGGACCCGCTAGGGCCAGTGCCTGCTGGGGCTGCGGACTTCGTTCGAAAGAGGCACCGTACCCTGGAACGCAAAGGGCACTGAGAGAAATGCGGATGGGTTTTAGTCAGTAAGAGTCTGACACTCCCTTCTGCTTCACCCAAGGCGCTCTCTCGAAAAAGCTTAAAAATAGCGTGCAGATGAAGCAGTTTTTCGTTGGCATTTACTGAGAAATTACATCTGAAAAAAATAGGTAGTAATCTACATGATATTGCACGTAACTTGGTTAAGCCAGAATTTATGTATCGGTATCACATAATAGGAATAAAAAAACACCAAATCAAATCGTTGAGATGCAACCATTTTACTCCTTCATTTTTAAACAAAAGACTATTGATTATCTACTGCTGTGCACTACAAACGAAAGTAACTTGGTTTTTTTACTTTTTAAAAAAGTGTATTTGTTTTGAGGAGCCCGTGGCTAAATATACGGATATTCAGAAACCAGTTTATCTGACTCCAGTCTTGCCAAGAAGTACCGTGTTACCCAGGTAATGCGTTGTGGAGGTCTGGTAGGCAGCCGCTCCACGTAAAACACTGGTATTCAGCTGAATCCGGTTTGACTGGAAGCCGACCCCAATATAGTTGGGAAAAGGCTAGGCAGATGATGAGTATGTAGCGGCCTCAGAAATTTAAATTAAGAATGGTAAAAACTACAAAAAATGCTCAGAATGAACTGTAAATTTCTTCTTAATGTATTCATATTATTACGTAAAATTTAAACCAAAATACCAGTATTTTACGCGGAGTGGCCGCCTACCAGACCTCCACAACACATTAACTGGGTAACACGGTACTTCATGGCAAGACTGGAGTCAAATAAACTGACTTCTGAATATCCGTAACGACTGCCAAAGATCTATAAATGACAGCCGGGACCAACGGCTTAACGTGCTTTCCGAGGCACGGAGGAAACTCGGTATGTTAAGATGTTCACCCATCCACAGACCAACCTTGGCAAGCGTTGCTTAACCTAGAAGATTGACCCGTAAGGCCGCTACATACTAACCCAATAATCCAAAGTTGTTTAAATATTTCAGTTTCTAAGAATAAGAAAGCCACAATTGGCCATTTTACGCAAAAAAACACAGTCAAATTGTTATAGGCTTCATAAAGTAATTGTTCAATTGGTTTAGTACTCGTTACTGTTGTATGGGTTTTAGTTGCATTTTATTTTAAGCTAGTTGTCCCGCGCAACTTCGCCTGCGTCACAATTTTCATTACTGTTCCGCTCCTATTGGTCTTAGAGTGATGATATATAGCCTATAACCTTCCTCGATAAATGGGCTATCTAACACTGAAAGAATTTTTCAAATCCGACCAGTAGTTCCTGAGATTAGCGCGTTCAAGTAAACAAACAAACAAACTCTGCAGCTTTATATATTAGTACTAGCTGACCCGCGCGGCTTCGCTCCCGTCAACTGGCTACCCTACCTACCCTACCTACCCTACCTACCCTACCTACCCTACCTACCCTACCTACCCCACCTACCCCACCTACCCTACCTACCCTACCTACCCTACCTACCCTACCTACCCTACCTACCCTACCTACCCTACCTACCCTACCTACCCTACCTACCCTACCTACCCTACCTACCCTACCTACCCTACCTACCCTACCTACCCTACCTACCCTACCTACCCTACCTACCCTACCTACCCTACCTACCCTACCTACCCTACCTACCCTACCTACCCTACCTACCCTAACTATCCTATCTCTCAAGTTGGATCGAACTGCACATGGTGTGCGAATTTTATTATAATCGGTTAAGTGGTTTAGGAGTCCATTGAGGACAAACATTGTGACACGAGATTTATATATATTAAGATAGATATAGATAAATAACGTATAAAAGATATAGATACTCGCTAGCAACTGTAGTTAAAAAAGTGTATGAAAACTTAAAAAAAACAAGTTTCTAATTTATTTGTTTGGTTGTAAACTAAAGTTTTACTTGAAACTTGCTTACTTGTTACTTAAAAACTAGACAAATCAATTAGAACTTGTTTTTTTTTAAGTCTTCATACATTTTTTTTAACTACAATCGCTAGCGAGTGTAGTTTGATAAAATTCATGGTAGACGTACTGTATTCACTTACGTTAACGTTACTCATCATCATCTGCCTAGCCTTTTCCCAACTATATTGGGGTCAGCTTCCAGTCAAACCGAATTTCGCCGAATACCAGTATTTTGAAGAAAAACAGACGCACAGGTCGATCTTCAAGTTTAGGCAACGCTTGCCAAGATTGGTCTGTGGATGGGTGACCATCTTAACATAATGAGTTTCCTCTGTGCCACTTTGTGATCACTTCATCCAAGCCTTCCCTTCGACATGTTTACAGGATCATCCGGCTGTTTATTTATTTACGTGCCATTATATCAGTACCACTCAAATGCTTCTTGTTCCTTCCGTGGGTGGGGACCTGGTGATTTGAAATACAGGCATTCCCATGCCTACCTCAAACACCAGCTTCTCACATATTCTAGACTATACACGTACCTGTATTAAAATAGATATAAGTAACATTTTAATTAAGATGTAAGGTCTGTTTTTGTGAGGAGAAATAAATAAATATTATATTATATATTATATTATTATTTACAACCTTTGGGTGATGCAGAGAACAGTGTTAGGTAATATGCAGAGTTAAAAGCGATTGATAATAATTATTCAAATACAATTTAAATGAATAATATGCATTTATACACTATACAAACAATAGCAATATGAGGAGCTCGTGGCTAGATAATAACAGCCGCACGGGTCGATCTTCAAGGTTAAGTAACGCTTGCCAAGGTTGGTCTGTGGATGGGTGACCGTCTTAACATAACAAGTTTCCTCCGTGCCTCGGAAAGCACGTTAAGCCGTTGGTCCCGGCTGTCATTTGTAGATCTTTGGCAGTCGTTACGGATTGTCAGAAGCCAGTAAATCTGACTCCAGTCTTGCCATGATGTACCGTGTTACCCAGTTAATGGGTTGTGGAAGTCTGTTTGTTTGTTTACTTGAACGCGCTAATCTCAGGAAATATTTTTCAAATCGGATCAGACGATTTGAAAAATATTTCAGTGTTAGATAGCCCATTTATCAAAGAAGGCGGTAGATATATCATCACGCTAAGACCAATAGGAGCGGAGCAGTAATGAAAATTGTGACGCAAACGAAGTTGCGCGGGTCAACTAGTACTAATATATAAAGCTGAAGAGATTGTTTGTTTGTTTGCTTGAACGCGTTATTCTCAGGAACTACTGGTCCGATTTGAAAAATCATTTCAGTATTAGATAGCCCATTTATTGAGGAAGGCTATACGCTATATATCATTACACTTAAGCCAATAGGAGCGGAGCAGCAATGAAAATTGTGACGCAGACGAAGTTGCGCGGGTCGACTAGTTAAATATATGTGAGGACCATGCACCTATGGAATATACTATTTATAGGAACAAAGTATTCCCAGCAGAGGTGCTATTTAGAGACATTTATTTTTTGTATTTTCTTTACATAAACTTCTATCTCATGGAATAATTTCAGATTTAACTCTATGCTAACTTCTGAAAAGAGGGGGGTACGCGGTACTTTCTTTTACATTTTTCATTAAAAGTCGAAAACTATGCAGCCAAAAAAAAAAGAAAAAATGTTTGAGAATTAGCAATTAGCGCTCTTTAAGACCCTGTTGCAAAATAAAGGCAAATGTCAACTAAAACTATTGCAAATATCAAGTTAGATTAATATTTCTTAAGATATTTAGCTGTGACAGACGTACAGGCAAACTGAGTCGCACCATAACGGTTTCTTATAACCATTTTGGTACGGAACCCTAAAAACAATCAAAAATTCGAATCCAAAAGTACTAGGCTCACATGAAACGGAGAGAGTAATCGATCAAAGCTCAATCAGCGACCAATCAACCAGGAAGCTAGAGATTCTCTTCGAGCAATCAATTGAGGTCGGTATAAATAATGCCCCAGGTCGGCTGCAAGTCTTGGCGGGCGTCACTCGTTTTAAATGTCAAAGGACGCTCGCCAGCCCGAAATAAATAGAATAATCGAATTTTGAGGGCGCACCGAAGAGAGACTGCTTGGCTTTGTTTAATGTATTTAGCTTTTAGATGCACTGTTGACTTGGACGAGGAGCTCGTGGCTAAATAATAACAACCGCACGGGTCGATCTTGAAGGTTAAGCAACGCTTGCCAAGGTTGGTCTGTGGATGGGTGACCGTCTTAACATACCGAGTTTCCTCCGTGCCTCGGAAAGCACGTTAAGCTGTCAGTCCCGGCAGTCATTTGTAGATCTTTGGCAGTCGTTACGGATTGTCAGAAGCCAGTAAATCTGACTCCAGTCTTGCCATGATGTACCGTGTTACCCAGTTATTGGGTTGTGGAGGTCTGGTAGGCAGCCGCTCCACGTAAAACACTGGTATTCAGCTGAATCCAGTTTGACTGAAAGCCGACCCCAATGTAGTTGGGAAAAGGCTAGGCAGATGATGATGCAGTTTTGACTTGAAATCAGAGAGCCTATAGGGTCATCATTCTCATCATATCAGCCGAATGACGTCCACTGCTGGACATAGGCCTCCCAACCCAAAGTTTCGCCACAATAAACGGTCCCGTGCGTTTCCCATCCATCGGCTATACGCCAATTATAGGGTAAATGACAAAAAAAAACCGGCCAAGGGCGAGTCGGACTTTCGAAGGGTTCCGTAGGTATGAAATGAAAAACACGTCTCTTGTAAGGGAGCCCCTTATTATTAAATTAAATATTTATTATTTAGGGAATATGCATGAAAAATATATTTATCATCTAAACAGTTTATCTAAAAATATACAAAAATATAATACTAACAGTGAAAATAGAATCAAAATTACTCGAAAAACGAAGGAGATATAATTATTTTAAACAAATATCTGTCCCTCTCTTGAAAACGCTGTTTTCTATGGCAGCTGTATAAGCGTCGTAGACGATGACGTCAAAGTTTACATCGGATTTCTCTTTCTAATTGTAATCTTTGAAGCTTTATAACTTCATCGCTGATGAAGGTATTTAAAAATTATTTCATTATGGTTTACTAGAGCTAATAAGTATTTCATTTTGCAAATAAAAAAATCGCGTGCGTCTTCCCTATTGTTCTTATAGCGGCGGTTAGTTACCCTTTGTGTATGGAACCCTAAAAAGGAATAGTGCTGTGTGTCCCTGATTGTGACATGTTACGAAGATCGATCAGAAAATTACGGTTTTGCTCTTTTTTTTTTCGTTGCCACTTGCATAGACAACCTCTCAAACTCCGACTAGATTTTTTTATTATTTTGACATAAAAATGTAGACGTTCAAAAGTCACCGCGGTCCTGGGACGCAAAGGGCACTAGGAGGAACACGGATGGGTTTTAGTCAGTAAGAGTCTGACACTCCCTTCTGCTCCGCCCAGAGCTGGAGGAGTCATTTGATGATTTCCCAACCTTAAAAAAAAAACTTTAATGGTCTTATTGAATTTGACTTTGAATATTTATTAGATGTATCCACTTGTTGTAGTTTCAGTAAGCAGACTATTGATGAGTCAATCTCGGTAGAGATATATACTCATCATCATCAACTACCTAGCCTTCCCAACTACATTGGGGTCGGCTTCCAGTCAAACCGGATTCAGCTGAATACCAGTGTTTTACGTGGAGCGGCTGCCTACCAGACCTCCACCACCCATTAACTGGGTAACACGGTACTTCATAGCAAGACTGGAGTCAGATTATCTGGCTTCTGACAATCCGTAACGACTGCCAAAGATCTACAAATGACAGCCGGAACCAACGGCTTAACGTGCTTTCCGAAGCACGGAGGAAACTCGTTATATTAAGATGGTCACCCATCCACTGACCAACCTTGGCAAGTGTTGCTTAACCTTTAAGACTGACCTGTGCGGCTGTTATTATCTAGCCACGAGCTCCTCGTAGAGATACTAAACATAGATAAACATTACACAAACTTAATAACCGGAACGAGTATTTAGCACACTCGCCATTGGTCGATGTTGACAACGATAGCTCTGACGCGTCACGCCATTGGTTCGTCAGTCAAGCTCATCGGCTATTGCGCGTGCAAGTTTCGTTCGCCCACCCTACATTGGCGAGATCACCCCGCTGCATTCATCTGTGCTTACGACTCGTGCCGGATATGCTCCAACGATGTGTTTCTTTGCTAAATACGTAGTAATGACATGGTCCGTTTATTTGTACAGCGAAAACACTTCAGTAAATCATGTTTTGTACTAACTTAGAAGGGATATCTACCTACATAGAATAGAGATGTCTGACTAAAAATAATTCGTCAGTTGGATTATCGAAAAATATTTTATGGCAAAGTGCGAGTCGGACTCGCACACAAAGGGTTCCGTACCATAAACCTTAATTTTTATTATCTGCTGTTATAGCGGCAATAGAAATACACAATCTATAAAAATTTCAACTGTCTACCTATAACGGTTCGAGATAGAGCCGGCTGACAGACAGACGAACGGACGGACGGACAGCGGAGGCTTAGTAATACGGTTCCGTTGGTTACCCTTCGGGACGGAACCCTAAAAAATTAACGAAGATAAAACGCCTCAAAGATCAGAGGTAGAGGCTTGTGACGTCACTATTATGTAAAATGTATACTTACAAGTGACGTCACACGAATTTTCAACGCACTGTTTCGTCTTAATTTATTGTTTACGTGAAAATAATAAGGAAACCGGCCAAGTGCGAGCCGGACTCGTCCACCGAGGGTTCCGTACAAAGTATCTACAAATAACTTTTAACAAAGACTATATTTTTTGATTTAATTACAATTATATTATTATTTTATTTTTTTGTCTTCGGCCTTGTTCTTATACTTGTAGTTCTAGGTCAACGGGAAATAACCTATATATTTACCCGACTGCGAAAGAAGTCGTTACGTTATGTTTTTCGTGTGTATGTATATAATATATATTATGTATTTATGTATATTTCTTGGGAACGCACTAGAGCCTGAACGGCTCGTTGGATTTTAGCTTGAGTGGTGTCGTTAGATTCGTATTTACTGTGAAAGTGACACTGATTATATCGAAATGAATAAAATACAAAATGGCGGATTTTTGGCGCCAAATTATGACTTCAGACTAAAATGTTTATAGACTAAGTCATCATCATTTGCCTAGCCCTTTCCCAACTACATTGGGGTCGGCTTCCAGTCAAACCGGATTCAGCTAAATACCAGTGTTTTACGTGGAGCGGCTGCCTACCAGACCTCCACAACCCATTAACTGGGTAACACGGTACTTCTTGGCAAGACTGGAGTCAGATTTACTGGCTTCTGACAATCCATAACGACAGCCAAAGATCCACAAATGACAGCCGGGACCAACGGCTTAACGTGCTTTCCGAGGCACGGAGGAAACTCGCTATGTTAAGATGGTCACCCATCCACAGACCAACCTTGGCAAGCGTTGCTTAACCTTCAAGATCGACCCGTGCGGCTGTTATTATTTAGCCACGAGTTGCTCATATTGCTATTGTCTGTATAGTGTATAAATGCATATTATTCATTTAAATTGTATTCGAATAATTATCAATCGCTTTTAACTCTGCATATTACCTAACACTGTTTATAGACTAAGTAATTCTGTTAATTTAATTAAAATTATATCTGTCTGTTTTGTGCGAGTCCCAAATAAACATAATATCTTTTTTTCTTTAAATTTTTTTTTTTTTTTTTCGAAACCTATCGAGTGGGGTATCAAGGTAAAGGGCTCGAGGAGACGATTCCAAAAAAGTAACTTACTAAAATTTAGGAAATAAAAAAATTGACATTGTCTAAAAACACGACCGCTAAAAACGACTAAAAAGATCGAAACAAGTCGCTTTTCAAGCAGTCTGATGCAGTTCAATCACTGATCTGATGCCACCAACTGCATCATCGGGTTTTTTGACTAAGTAAATTTTTGTTTTTATTCCGTTGAGAGTGTCGAAATATACGTTTTTTGCGGCGTAAACAACCGTACCGTTGTTTACGTTAACTTTGAAGTTGTTTTTTTTTTTAAATCCAATGTTTGTAGTTATAGTTTTCATCATTATGAGGCCCCGAGACTACTTTGAGTACGTATTATCAGAAGCCAGGAAATTTGACACCAGTCCGGCCAAGAAAAATTGTGTTATTTATTTATTTATTATATACTTTATTGTGAGGAGCTCGTGGCTAAATAATAACAGCCGCATGGGTCGATCTTGAAGGTTAAGCAACGCTTGCCAAGGTTGGTCTGTGGATGGGTGACCATCTTAACATAATGAGTTTCCCCCGTGCCTCGGAAAACACGTTAAGCCGTTGGTCCCGGCTGTCATTTGTAGATCTTTGGCAGTCGTTACGGATTGTCAGAAGCCAGTAAATCTGATTTCAGTCTTGCCATGAAGTACCGTGTTACCCAATTAATGGGTTGTGGAGGTCTGGTAGGCAGCCGCTCGACGTAAAAACACTGGTATTCAGCTGAATCCGGTTTGACTGGAAGCCGACCCCAATGTAGTTGGGAAAAAGGCTAGGCAGATGGTGATGATTATATACTTTATTGTACACCTATAATAATATAAAAATAAAACTACAAACTAAACATGCATAAGTACAATGGGCGGCCTTATCGCATTCCGCGATCTCTTCCAGGCAACCTGGAATGGAAAGTAATTGCCTGGACATAAAGTGATGTTGTTGTCTAATTTGGAAGTCTAGTAGGCAGATGAATCCAGTTTGACTGAAAGCCGACCCCAATAATAGTTGGAAATAGGCTGGGCAGATGATGAGACAAAACCGTTACTAGTTTACAAAACATAAAACCCAGTTATTCGAAGTCGAAACCACGACATGCGAATATGTCTGTCGTACACAAATGATGTCACCTGTTGTTAGCGTTGCCAGACGTCCGGATAAAGCCCGACACAGTCAAGCTTTTTGGTTTTGGAGGAGCTCGTGGCTAAAGAATAACAGCCGCACAGATCGATCTTCAAGGTTAAGCAACGCTTGCAAAGGTTGGTCTATGGATGGGTGACCATCTTACCATACCGAGTTTCCTCCGTGCCTCGGAAAGCACGTTAAGCTTTTGGTCCCGGCTGTCATTTTTAGAACTTTGGCAGTCGTTACGGATAGTCAGAAGCCAGTCAATCTGACTCCAGTCTTGCCAAGAAATACCGTGTTACCCATTTAATGGGTTGTGGAGGTCTGGTAGGCAGCCGCTTCACGTAAAATACTGGTATTCATCTGAATCTGGTTTGACTGGAAGCCGACCCCAATATAGTTGGGAAAAAGGCTAGGCAGATGATGATGATGATGAGTCAAGCTTTTTGGTTGAGTGTCCGGCCAAATTAGACAGTGTAGGCCGGACACTTTCTAACTTTTTAGTGGTACCTGTGTACCACTAAAAAGTGAAAAATAAAAAACTTATTTAAAAAAAAAAACCGACTTGCAAAAACAAAACACTACAAAGTAAAAAATAACATTAATTTCGGAAATCGGTTTTCAAAAACGAAATAACCAAAAACACCGACTTCCGAAATTAATGTTATTTTTTAATATGTAGTGTTTTGTTTTTGGAAGTCGGTTTTATTTTTTTGGAAAAATGTTTATTTTACCATTTCCGGCTAAACTTGCTGGTCTGTCCGGTTTTTCGGTTTGAAGCCCTGGCAATCCTACTAGTAGTAGTGATGACACATTTTCTATTGGCTGATGTCCTAATTATCAATCGTTGGCTGACACGGCAATATGTTGCGCAATTAAAATTAAATTAAATATGTATACCGGTGAGTAATTTGGCTTCGTAAGAATAATTGTTCGATATAAATCATCTTATATTTGCGCTACTCCGCAATAGCTATAGCATGATAAAGTATAAAAAAAACCAAGGCACACGAAGGGTTCTGTACTATAAACCTTATTTTTTATTATTTGTTATTATCGCGACAATAGAATGACACAATCTGTGAAAATTTCAACTCTCTATCGATTATGGTTCTTGAGATACAGCCCGCTGACAGACAAACGGAAAGACGGATGAACTGACGGACAGGAGAGGCGTAGTAATAGAGTTTCTTTGGTTACCCTTCGGGTAAGGAACCCTACAAATTAGGATAAATACTGTACTCAACACAACGAAAACGTACAATTGTACATGCATACATACATTAATCCATATTATATAATTATTGACGTTCGTCCAAACCTGGCTTGAACAAATTCACTTCTGTCGACAGCAAAATTATTCCAAAGGATATATATAGCGTGAAGATATTTTCAGCATTCAGATTTGACAACTATTTTTTTTTAATACAGCTATAAAAAAACACTATCCAAAAACCGTAAAAAACGAACTCAACAAAAAACCGGTAATCCAAAAGAACCGTAAACATCGCCCCGTCACTACGAGTGTAACCGCCATTTTTTTTAAAGTGACGTTGTCTATGCGATGAATAACGCTCGTTCGGACACTGAGAGTGATACTGCCTCTAGTTCGGAGGAGGACGTCGATTCCGGTATTGCAGACGAGGTCAATTCCGAAGCAAGAAAAGAAGTCGACTGCATGGATCTCTCGGAGTTCTTCGGTTATTGGTAAGTACATAATCGTCATCATCATCTGCCTAGCCTTTTCCCAACTATATTAACTATATATTATTAGAAATCTAACTATCTCAGGCATCTTAGCATGAAGTTAATTTGATGGACAAATATTTCTAGTATAGAGGTAAAACAAATAGGTAAGTATACTACTTCTCTCAAGGTACTTATCTGCGGTTAACCAAGGCTGGTACTCTAAGTTAGTGCTTCAAAATGACAAGAAGATCTTAAAAAATAAAAATAAATAAGAAATGTTTTGCATATTTTACTTCTTCGAATGTTAAGCGCCTGAACGTTTAAAAAGATTAATATCGGAGCAACGTTTTGTTGCTATTGCTTTTTAGTAGGCGTTTGAGAAGAAATATTTTATAGGAACAAAATAACGTTTAGGAATGTAAAAAGAGAATATGTTTGGTATGAAAAGTGCATTTTAGGTGTAATGAATGGTAATGGTGAACTATCTGTTGTTCTTGATTATTTGTTTTAGTCTGTTCGTCAGATAGATGAGTCAGTTTTCAGAACCAATATTTCTTGAGAGACACATATTTCTAATCTCGATTAATTGGAACGCACCTGACAAAATTAAACACTATTGATGAAAAGCTGCTGATCTTAAGGGCGTTCTCTCGAAAAAGCTTAAAAATAGCGTGAAATTACATCTGAAAAAAATAGGCAGAAATTTACATGATATTGCACGTAACTTAGTTTAGCCAGAATTTATGTGTCGGTATCAGATAATAGGGAAAAAAATCACTTCCAAATCGTTGACATGAAACCATTTTACTCCTTCATTTTTTAGCAAAAGACTAAAAAAAATATCTATACTGTGCAATACAAACGAAAATAAGTTGGTTTTAATACTTTTTAAAAATATATTTGTTTATTATAATGTATTTGTATTACTATAAAAAAGTTAAAAACACGAGTAGCGGAGTGGCGCGATGAGGTGTAGTTAGCTACGTTTGTATGCGCAAGTTCAATAGCAAATATACAAGCCTTAAGGTGGATGCTCCAGGGTAGCCCGCGAAATTCAAATATTTTTATGTTTTTTGCATGTAGTTCGAAAGAATGAATATTTCTGAAATAATAATTCTTTCGAACTACATGAACAAAGACGGCAATATAGACGATTAAAATGGTTATAATTCTTTAGATAAATACGCGTTACGGTCGCGGATCGCATTTGGTCCACATACAGCTTCATACTGACCGGCAAATTGCTAAAAACATAAAAATATTTGAATTTCGCGGGCTACCCTGGAGCATTCACCTTAAGTGGGATTGGTTTGGACATATCTGCCGCATTTCAGGTGAGATATGGGCTAAT
The DNA here is from genome assembly GCA_950371165.1 of Lacanobia oleracea. Classification (NCBI taxonomy): domain Eukaryota; kingdom Metazoa; phylum Arthropoda; class Insecta; order Lepidoptera; family Noctuidae; genus Lacanobia; species Lacanobia oleracea. The sequence continues at coordinate 10,735,385 of OX493415.1, read as the reverse complement.
AAAACCACTAAGTGGATCCCATCTTAAGGCGATATTACGGTGGAATCGAAGGAGTCGAATATGGTGGTAGGTACGATTTTTTTAAAGGGTGGGAAATCATCAAATGACTCCTCCCGCTCTGGGCGAAGCAGAAGGGAGTGTCAGACTCTTACTGACTAAAACCCATCCGTGTTCCTCCTAGTGCCCTTTGCGTTCCAGGACCGCGGTGACTCGTTCGAACAATTTCCGGAACACTGGCAGTTTTTGAAAGTTGGTGGTACCAACTTTCATCTTTCGGAAGGTCTGTGTAACACCGGTCTTGTAACAGTGTGACATAACTAACGGGCTACTTATTTATACAATTTTTAGGGTTCCGTACCCAAAGGGTAACTAACGGAACCCTATTACTAAGCCTCCGCTGTCCGTCCCTCTGTCCGTCTGTCAGTGGGCTGTATCTCAAGATCCGTTGTAGGTAGACAGTTAAAATTTTCACAGATTGTGTATTGCCGCTATAACAACAAATAATAAAGGTTTATGGTACGGAACCCTTCGTGTGCGAGTCCGACTCGCACTTGGCCGGTTTTTGCGCGCTTGACCACCATCTCACCTGATAGTAAGCGATGATGTGATCGAAGTTGGAGCACGCTTGCTTTGAAGTAACCTATTCACTCTTGACTTAAAGGTTGTAGCTATCAGGAAACACAGACTCTTGCAGAGAATTCCAATCCTTAGCTGTACGCATTATGAATGAGTTCCCAAAAAGTTTTGTGCGTGTGAGTGGGATGTACCGGTGGCACATCTTGTGGTCCGATGATGGAAAGGGTGCTTGGCGCATTATGCAATACATTCAAGACGTAACGGATTAAACGCATACCTAACCTAAAATTTCATTGAACTCAATATGTATTATTATGAACAACTTCCACTATGTGACTATGCATAAAATCGCGAAACAAACTTAACCTGTGGTTTCATCTATCTATACTCTATACTAATATATAAAGCTGAAGAGTTTGTTTGTTTGTTTGTTTACTTGAACGCGCTAATCTCAGGAACTACTGGTCCGATTTGAAAAATTCTTTCATTGTTAGATGGCACATTTATCGCTAAATATCATCACGCTAAGATCAATAGTAGCGGAGCAGTAATGAAAATTGTGACGCAGACGAAGTTGCGCTGGTCAACTAGTACTTAATATGTATATATGTGTATAAACTTTTCAGCTTTATGCTGAAAAGTGTTTGAATGCTTGAACGCGCTAATCTCAGGAACTACTAGTCTGATTTGAAAAATTCTTTGCGTTTGATAGCCAATTTATCGAGGAAGGTTATAGGCTATACCATCACGCTAAGACCAATAGGGGCGGAGCAAACGAAGTTGCGCGGGTCAACTAGTATAATATGCAATATGTAGTCGAGGAATGTTTGTGAAACAGCAGACTTTTTTTCGAGTTTTCAGGGTTGGCAAAGTAAAAGTTGTTTACCGTTTGTGTACCTACAAATAACCCTGAGATTTAGAAGATAAAATATATTTAAATCAGTTCAATTCAATAAAACATGGTAAACAAATATAAAAAAAAGTTTATTTAAAATTAATTATTTTTAGATAAGATTCCAATTCGACTGCACTAAAGCTATTCGGCATCGTTTTCGTACACTGTAACAAAAGAAATTAAAATTAGGCATATGGACAGCAAATTAATGAGGCGCTCGTGGCTAAATAGAAAACAGCCACAGCCCACAGGGTTGATCTTCAAAGTTAAGCAAAGAAAGAAAGAAAGAAAGAAAGAAAGAAAGAAAGAAAGAAAAATGTTTATTTGGGAAAGGGACGCTGTGTTTTTTTTTTTTTTTAAAAACGCAGCGGCTATGGCCGCCATCGATCAAAAAACATGGCCGATTTTTTTGTACAATAAAACTGTTCATTGTTGTTGCGTCGCGACGGTTATCCGCCGACCGAGTAACCACAGGTTAAAAGCGTCATCTTTGTCAATTTTGGTTTACGTAGGTAGCAAAAGAAAAAAAAGGTTAAATATTTCTTTTAATCTGACCGACGGACTAATAAGTTTTTTTCAGTGGACAAGCATATTCTACTATTTTTAAGCAACATTCGCAATCAGTCAAACAACCTCAAGTGGCGGAAATATAGTAAACTTATTGGTAATTATATTTTCGAGCCGTTTGGGGTTCAAATCCTCGGGCCGTGGGGCCCTTGTGCTCACAGCCTTTTCAAAAAAATTTCGAAATGGCTGGTTGACACTTCCCGTGACCCAAGAGCTGGCTTTTACTTTGGGCAGAGATTAAGCATTGCCATTCAACGTGGCAATGCCGCCAGTCTCTTGGGAACATTACCAGCTGACAGCGTTCTATTTCACTGCATTACGTCGCCTTTTTTATGTATGGGAAATCATCCTCATCATCATGGCTTCTTCCGCTCTGGGTGGAGCGGAGAAATCCCTGGTACCGCCTAGGTACTCGATTTTTACTCTTTTAAAGTACCATTTCCAAGTAAATATAATCACTCATAACATTCCCAATGAACAGGGCTCTGAGAGATAGAGTCCATCAAGAGCCCAGAGTAGGTTGGTGGATGTTACATTTTCTTCCACCATTTAGTTAAATATAAGCGTTACGCAGATCCAAATAACTTCAAACCTAAGTAGGAATATGACGAGTTAAGATCAACTCACCACACGAGGACTTCAATATTCAATGCCATCCGAGACATGAACTCCCCCACCGTAGTCGGTGCCATCGACAACATGGACCCCACCGCCGTAGTCTGCGCCATCAACTACATGAACCCCGCCACCGTAGTCAGCGTGGTCAACGACGTGCACTCCGCCGCCATAATCCCCGTCCACAACGTGCACACCACCGCCGTAGTCAGTCCCGTCTACAACATGAACACCACCCCCATCGTGGCCGTCAACTACATGGACCCCGCCGCCGTAGTCGCCGTCGACAACGTGAACCCCGCCACCGTAGTCGCCGCCGTCAACTACATGGACCCCACCGCCGTAGTCTGCGCCATCGACAACATGGACCCCGCCGCCGTAGTCGCCGTCGACTACATGAACCCCACCGCCGTAGTCAGTCCCACCGACGACATGAACACCGCCGCCGTAGTCTGCGCCATCAACGACATGCACACCCCCGTCTACCTGTAATGGAGATTGATTTTGATTCAATGAGGGACAATTTATTAATTTTATTATTTATTTACACACTGAAAACCAGTAACAGTTAACATTATACATATTGTAGTGAAATTAAAAAAAAAAATGTCGCTTATAACACGTATAATAAGTTGATTTTTGAAAAACATATCAAAAGGTGAGTATGAAAAATATACAAAACAGACAAATAAAAAAACCTTACAATATCACATATTAGTGAATAGTTCAATTTCTATTTTAAAGAAATTATTAATAAAAAAAGTATGGATCAGAATGTTGGGCTGCGAAAAATCCGGATGAAAATAGATTGCATGTAGCGGAGATGAGAATGTTGAGATGGATGTGTGGAGTAACGAGAGTGGATAAAGTGAGAAATGAGTACATTAGAGGCACTTTAAAAGTGGCGCCAGTGACGGCAAAGTTAAAAGGGAATCGCTTGTCTTGGTATGGTCATGTGAAGAGGAGGGATGAAACGCATATAACTAGAAGAGTTATGAACATAAAAGTGGATGGATGGAGAGGGAGAGGAAGGCCAAAGAAAAGATGGATGGATTGTGTGAGGAGCGATATGAAACAAAAGGGAGTTAGCGATAAGAGTGACGACTGATAGAACAGAATGGAAAAATAAAACGTGTTGCGCCGACCCCAAGTAACATGGGATAAGGGCAGGAAGATGATGATTTAAAAAAAAAAGAGTCTTAGCCACGTTTTTAAATTTGTTAACGATACCGATATTTTAAAGATACCGATATTTTTAAGAAAACGAGCTAGCTAACCTTCAGATAATGATTGCAATCAATAAGGAGATCAAGGAGAGTCTCAAGCTACAAAATTGCATAAAAATTGCATCGCTAAATTGATTTTGCAACTCGTAGACATTCAAATAGAAAATAACAAGGAAACTAATTAATAATTAATCAAAAGGGAGTAGAATGGTAAACTAAGAGCATAAAACTATTTTAAATGTCTATGTTAATAAAATAAACTGCGTGAATATCCCGGGGATCGGTGGTAGCAACGACGTAATCGTTGCTGCCACCGATCCCCCGGTTCAACTGGATCACGTACCTACTCGTAAGAGAACTTGAACTATGTAGTTATGCTCACAGTTACAATCAAAGGCTTTCGTTATGGTAGGTAGACCGTAGACCGATACCGTCTACTCCGATCGGTATCGGTCTTGTATATCAATAAACTTTTTCCTTATGATGATTTCATTATAATTCTTCAAGAAATTGCACAAAACACTATTTTTGTTCATTATATTACTTTGGTATTTGGTAGGTTTCAATTGACTTTAATCAAAATATCAATTTTTATTTAATAAATAAGTCTAACCGTTCACCAAATACTGACAATATTTTCGTCAAAAGATGGAATCTGAATTTAAATTATATTCAGAAGAATACTGTCAACAACAAAAGAGGATAAAATTCGAGATAAAAGGATTTTATTGGCAGAACTATAATGCAGTATACACAATGCTGCAATATATATAATCAGCCTATATTGTTCCCACTGCTGGGACACAGGCCTCCTCTCTTTCGGGCGAGAGTGGGCTATAATTCACCACACGAGCCCAGTGCGGGTTGGTAGATGTCACATATCTTCGATTTTTTGGCTCTATGATATGCCGGTTTCCTCACGATGTTTTCCTTTACCGCTTTGAGAGCAGTGGTGATGAAATAACATTATAAATAAGTTCAAATGAACTGCTTATTTAATAAAAAAAAATAATGATACAGATACGAAGAAAAATCATTAATTTATTAAAGTAATGAAGGTAGAAGCCATAAAATCTAACAGGTAAAGCACTTAACAAAACTACATAAATAATAGCAAATAATAAATCCACCCAAAGAACAATGTTATCATAAAGTTAACAAAGCCAATTCAAAGAAACAAGAGACCATTCAATTTAGTCGAGTCATACATTGCAAACACCTCGTGGACAAGTGATACTCGTGCCCTGAAGTACTTTTAAATAGGTTATAAATGAAAATGGTATTCCATCTTGAATATGTTTACTTGAATCTCTAAAATCATAGCAAAAAGAGTACACTTTGATGCAAATGGGTGAAATTTGTCGGTGCAAGCGTGAGAAATAGACCACAGAGTCAAAAGCGAGGCCGTAAGGAAGCCGAGAAACTGTAGTGACAGTTGTCCATGTGTAAGTCTGCAAATTGATTAATATTTCCTGCAACGCTAAGGAACAATGGCGAATACAATATTTAGAAATATCCTGGTACATAATTCTAAGCATTCAATTATTAAAGACGCATGAAATTTTAATAAATCAAGGGTGGTGTAGAGATTATGACAGGGTTACGGAATTGTTCACTTACCGCGGCCCTGGAACGCAAAGGGCCTTAGAACACGGATGGGTTTTAGTCAGTACGAGCCTGACACTACCTTCTGCTCCGCTCAGAGCGGGAAGACTCATAAATTATGATGATTGATACTTAAAAAAATGGTACCACCATCTTCATCTTGGTCTACCGCGATGTTGGTAAATAAATGAATGGTTCTATCAGCTCACATCTGACATGCGACAGATATGTCATGCCCGCAGCTTTGAACCCACCAATGATCATCCAAATGGATGATCATTGGTGGGTTTCAAAGGGTTTTAGTCAGTAAGAGTCTGACACTCCCTTCTGCTCCGCTCAGAGCGGGAAGACTCATAAATTATGATGATTGATACTTAAAAAAATGGTACCCTTCATCTTGATCCACCGCGATGTTGGTAAATAAATGAATGGTTCTATCAGCTCACATCTGACTTGCGACAGATACGAGTATGTCATGCCCGCAGCTTTGAAACCCACCAATAATCATCCAAATGGATGATCATTGGTGGGTTTCAAAGGGTTTTAGTCAGTAAGAGTCTGACACTCCCTCTCGCTCCGGCAGGTGTCATTGAATGATTTTCCTTTCAGAAAAAAGGAGAGTGGAGGAGGGATGAAACGCATGTAACTAGAAGAGTTATGAATATAAATGTGGATGGATGGAGAAGGAGAGAAAGGCCGAAGAAAAAATGGATGGATTATGTGAGGAGCGATATGAAAGAAATGGGAGTTAGTGATAGCGTGACGGCTGATAGGACAGAATGGAAGAACATAACGTGTTGCGCCGAAAATAACATGGGATAAGGGCAGGAAGATGAAAAAAGATGACAGATGATGACATAGCAGCATCAAAGAACGAAAATAAAAGAAACCAACCAGCCTTCTGTTGTTAAAGAAATAAAATATAACGTACATGTACTCCTCCATCGACGAACACGACTCTTTCATCGCCCATTTTTATCGTGTAATATTTTAAACAAAACAGGAAAATTGCAAACGTTTCCTCAAAACGACGTTTTGACACAAAAACACTTATCAAACTGGCCGAGGACTTACTGATTGTATTATCTTCGATATTATCTATTTACACTTTAGTCATTGGTGTTTCAATAATAGATTATATAGAGGTACTTCACAGGTGCTTATAACAATGTAGACGTTGGTAAACAAGTCCACAATCGTGATGTCTGTACGATAAGGTAAGGTTTTAACCCTAAAATTGTGACCAGGGTAAAAATAGGGAATATGCATGAAAAACATATTTATCATCTATACAGTTTATCTAAAATATACAAAAATATAACGCTAACACTGAAAATAGAATCAAAATTACTCGAAAAACGAAGGAGTTATAATTATCTTAAACAAATATATCTGTCCCTCTCGCGAAAACGCTGTTTTCTATGGCAGCTGAATAGGCGTCATAGACGATGACGTCAAAGTTTACATCGGACTTCTCTTTCTTATTGTAATCTTTGAAGCTTTATAACTTCATCGCTGATGAAGGTATTTAAAAAATAATTTCATGATTGTTAACTAGAGCTAATATGTATTTCATTTTGTAAATAAAAAAATTGCATACATATTCCCTATTAATCCTTTTTTTAAGGACGGTAAAGCATAAAATATCAACAAATGACTACTTCCAAATCAAACTACCCGAAACTGTTTATTTTTCCCACTCAACCTTGAACCATTAAGGAGGAGCTCGTAGATAATAAAAGCCGCACGGGTCAATCATCAAGGTTAAGCAACGCTTGCCGAGGTTGGTCTGTGGATGGGTGACCATCTTAACGTAACGAGTTTCCTCCGTGCCTCGGAAAGCACGTTAAGCCGTTGGCCCCGGCTGTCATTTGTAGATCTTTGGCAGTCGTTACGGATTGTCAGAAGCCAGTAAATCTGACTCCAGTTTTGCCAAGAAGTACCGTGTTACCCAGTTAATGGGTTGTGGAGGTCTGGTAGGCAGCCGCTTCACGTAAAACACTGGTATTCAGCTGAATCCGGTTTGACTGGAAGCCGACCCCAATATAGTTGAGAAAAGGCTAGGCAGATGATGATGAACCTTGAACCATTAAGGTTCAAGATTGTTTGGAAGGCGGTGTTTTTGGTTCGTTTTCCGTTATCTTATGCTTTGTAGTGTTTTGTTTTATTTGGAAGTCGGTTTTTTTTGTAACAAAATTTTGTCTTTTCACTTTTTAGTGTACCCATTCCTAGCGTACCGTCGTGATGTTATGTTATGAACTGGTGTAAACAATATACAGACATGCGATTTCAGCAATCCCGATCCATTTACTATCATTTATTGAAGAGTTCCGTTGCCTACCTCCGAAGTTATTCATCAGATCTTCACCAAATTGAAATGGGACCAGTCTGGGAAAATATTCTTCTTAACAAAAAAAGAACATCTAAATCGGTTGACAATTGGCGAAAATATCACGGAACAAATAATTTTCCTGATCCTAACTTATACCTTCCATCACCAGCTCAGCAACATGAGATGATGATTACCAGGCACAAATATCTGAATTGCCTTAGAAAGTTTATTAAAACCATTGTATATGCCTATACAATTTGATGGTTTCCCTCGATTTTCATGGGATCCCACCATCAGATTCTGACTTGGTGACAATGGGACCACCTCAGGAGTATAGGATTTCGAACAAAAAAGAATTTTTGAATCGACCTACAATTAGCGGAGAAATCGGTGAACATACATTATAAAAAAAAACATACAGCCGAACAAAGAACCTCCTCCTTTTTTAAGAAGTCGGTTAAAAATCTTGGTTATATTATCCTTGTTGCTTCTCTAATAAAAATAAACAACTGGCGAAGGTCTAATGTTCGTTTAAAAAGATAAACTGAAAGCCAGGAAAAATAGTTTGGTTTAACGGGTACTCCAGTACCCCTCAAGAGGTGATGGAATAGCACCTAACATTCGAGGGTTAAAGAGCCTTTTGTAGGTTAGACGGGGGATTTCCTTACAGGAGTGGTAGTAGTAAGCGGCAAGCACGTAGGCCACAACCGCACTAGCGTAGTTTGTTCGAAAGCGTCAATGCGGCCCTGGAACGCAAAGGGCACTAGGAGGAACACGGTTGGGTTTTAGTCAGTAAGAGTCTGACACTCCCTTCTGCTCCGTCAAGAGCGGAAGGAGTCATTTGTTTTTTTTTTTTTTTATGGGTTTGCTCTTGACTCTAGTCTATGTCAGAGATGACATAGACTAGAGTTTGATGATTTCTCAATTTAATTTAATCCATCTACACTAATATTATAAAGAGGAAAACAGGAAGGGTTCCGTACCATAAACCTTAATTTTTATTATAGCGGCAATAGAAATACACAATCTTAAAAAATTTCAACTGTCTACCTATTACGGTTCTTGAGATACAGCCCGCTGACAGACAGACGGACGGACGGATGGACGGACGGACAGCGAAGGCTTAGTAATAGGGTTCCGTTGGTTAATTTTTAAACTTCGACCAAAAAAGTGAGGTGTTATAATTTGACAGCTACGTGTGTCTGTCTGTGGTACCGTAGCTCTTAAACGGGGGGAACCGATTTGGATGCGGTTTTTTTATTTGAAAGCAGGTTTTCAGGCGGTGGTTCTTTTATCAATGTCGGTTGAGCCGTTTGAAGATCATCAGCTGTTTTTTAGTTGATGAAGGCATTTAACCAGCTTTTACAGGTCTGATCGATGCAAAATTTGGTACTCTGTTACTTCAATGACACTGCAAGAACATGGTTATATTGACCTGATGCTGTAGCATAACCTGAGGTCTGCAGAATACCTAACTCCTCACTAAGTTACAGCAGAGGTTATCATGTTTGAATTCACTGGAATGGTTTCAATAAGCAGTTATATTTAGATCAGTAACCTTAACCTGATGCTGAAGCATGTCCTTAAATCTGCAGGATACCCAACTCCTCACTCAAAATTCTTTCAGCAATGGATAGCTACATTACCAGGAAGTAACATAGGCTATATTTTATACCTAAACTCCCAAGGGAACGGGAACTACGCGGGTGAGACCACGTGACGTTCGCTAGTACTTAATATTATAAATGCGAAAGTAAATCTGTCTGTGAGTTACGCAATCTTTTTTTTTTTTTTTTACTAATAATAGGCACGCGCTTGACCACCATCTCACCTGATGGTAAGCGATGATGTGGTCGAAGATGGAGCACGCCTGCCTAGAAGCAACCTAATCACGCTTAAACTACTCATCACCTGCCCAGCCTTTTCCCAACTAATATTGGGGTCGGCTTCCAGTCAAACCGGATTCAGCTGAATACAGTGTTTCACGTGGAGCGGCTGCTTACCAGACCTCCACAACCCATTAACTGGGTAACACGGTACTTCATGGCAAGACTGGAGTCTGATTTACTGGCTACTGACTATCCGTAACGACTGCCAAAGATCTACAAATGACAGCCGGGACCAACGGCTTAACGTGCTTTCCGAAGCACGGAGGAAACTCGGTATGTCAAGATGGTCACCCATCCACAGACCAACCTTGGCAAGCGTTGCTTAACCTTAAAGATCGACCCGTGCGGCTGTTATTATTTACTTAAACTACTGAACTGATTTAATTGAATTTAGGTACAGAGATAGTCTAGAGCCTGATAAAGGACATAGGCTACTTTTCATCCTGGGACTACCTTCCCTAGGGATCACGCGGGCGGAGCCGCTGGCAGAAGGTAGTTTCTTTGCTTAGTTGCTTAACCCTGAAGATCGACCCGTGCGGCAGTTATTCTTTAGCCACGAGCTCCTTATTATGATGTCTTCATCATCAGCAGAATAATATCGAAGCACACGATCCTATTCAAATCTACGCTCTTGGAGTAAACAAATAAAATCTGAATAACACAAGTATTGAAATTATTCTTAGCATCCTAAGCGTCAACATATAAAACATTGTAAAAGAGCTGTGCTCAATAATATGTAATTTTTGCCCAATAATCTTTATTTCTAACCGACTTCAAAAAAAAGAGGAGGTGCGTTCAATTCGGCTATATTTTTATGTTTCTTACCTCATAACTCCGTCATTTATGAACCGATTTGAAAAATTCTTGTTTCATCTGAAAGGGTATACTTCTCGATTGGTCCCATTGCCATCAAGTCAAAATCTGATGATGGGATCCCATGAAAATCAAGGGAAACCATCAAATTGTATAGGCACATACAATGTTTTTAATAAACTCTCTAAGGCAATTCAGATATTTGTGCCTGGTAATCATCATCTCATGGTGCTGACCTGATGATGGAAAGTATAAATTAGGATCTGATGATGAGATCCCATGATATATGTTTGTTCAGTATATTTTCGCCTTGTCAGCCGATTTGGATAATTATTTTTTTGTTTAGAATAGTATTTTCAATTTGGTGAAGATCTGACAAATATCGAGGTAGGCAACGGACGGAACTCTTCAATAAATGATAGCAAATGGATCGGGATTGCTGAAATTGCATGGTTTTTTAGTGTTTACACCAGTTCATAACATAACATAGCGCCGGTACGCTGTTAATGGGTACGCAGGAAAATATGTAACTTTTTTACAAAAAATTCAACCGACTTCCAAAATCAAAACACTACAAGGTACAAAATAACCTCCGAAGAAAGAAAAGAACTTTAATTTCGGAAGTCGGTGTCAAAAAACGAAATAGTAACCAAAAACACCGACTTCCAAAATTAAAGTTCTTTTCTTTTTCCGAGGTTATTTTGTACCTTGCAATGTTTTGTTTTTACTGTGTGTTTTTATTATATTTTTAGTTTGTTATACTTATAGTTTGTTTATTAATTTCAATTTTAATTTAATTTATGTCAAGTTGATTTAATTTATTTCAATTTTATTTAATTTAATGCATGATAATTTTAAGGTGGATGCTCCAGGGTAGCCCGTGAATATTTCAGAAATAATCATTCTTTCGAACTACATGAACTTAGAGGGCTATATTGATGATTAAAATGGTTATAATTCTTTAGATAAATACGCGTTACGGTCGCGGATCGTATTTGGTCCACATACAGCTTCACACTGACCGGCAAATTGCAAAAAACATAAAAATATTTGAATTTCGCGGGCTACCCTGGAGCATTCACCTTAAGTGTAAATGATAATTGACATTCCAAATTCTATTCAAATTTTATTTTATTCTGTAATATAATTTTTATTATCATGAACCAGCATTGTGGATCTTATTATTGTAAGGTAAAATTTAAATAAAATGTTGTGCGTACCTTTAATTTAGATGCATGCAATGCTATTATTGTATTTGAAATGATATGTGCTGTGAATTTCTTTGTGTGTATTTAGATGGTTGCTTAAATAAATAAATAAACAAACATGATGCAGTAGAAACACACTTATCATATGCAACGCAACATACTATACGATACAAAAGCGTTGAATACGTTGCGAACGTAGAACCAGTCACTAGTGTGTTTCTCGCTTTACCGTCTGTCGCAGAAAACCAACGCTGTGGCTCTGTCTCGCACACGAGTCCCAGCATTATGCGTTTTAATCCGCAATAAGCAAGGGGTGCATCGAAAAGTGTGTACGAAATACCAACAAAACATTAGTTGTATGGTACTGTTCGAAAGGGTCACCGCGGCCCTGGAACGCACAGGGCATTTGAGGGAACACGAATGGGTTTCATTCAGAAAGAGTCTGGTACTGCTGAGGAGCTCGTGGCTAGATAATAACAAGCAAGCAAGTTAAGCAAGGCTTGCCAAGGTTGGTCTGTGGATGGGTAACCATTTTAACATAGCGAGTTTCCTCCGTGCCTCGGAAAGCATGTTAAGCCGTTGGTCCCGGCTGTCATTTGTAGATCTTTGTATAGTATAGTATAGACATCAGGGTTAGATCATGTTTATTTATTTATTTATGTATTTATTTATTTAGGCAAACCAACTAAATACACACAAAGACATTCACAGCCCATAAAATTTCAAATACAATAATAGCATTGCATGCATCTAAGTTAAAGCTAAGCACAACATTTTATTTAAATTTTACCGTACTATAATAAGATCCACAATGATGGTTCATGTTAATAAAAATTATATTACAGAATTAAATAAAATTTGAGTAGAATTTGGAGTGTCAATTATAATTTACATTTAAAATTATCATGCATTAACTCAAATAAATTAAATTAAATTTTGAAATAAATTAAATAACATTGAAATAAATTAAATAAAATTGATTTAAAATTGAAATTAATAACAAACTAAAAATAAAATAAAAACACGCAGTAAAGAGAAAGATTATTGGGCAAAAATTACATATTATTTTGAACACAGCTCTTTACAATGTTTTTTATGTTGGCGCTTAGGCTGCTAAGAATAATTTAAATACTTTTGTTATTCAGATTTTATTTGTTTACTCCAAGAGCGTAGATTTGAATAGGATCGTGTGCTCCGATATTATTCTGCTGATGATGTAGACATCATAATAAGGAGCTCGTAGCTAAAGAATAACAGCCGCACGGGTCGATCTTCAGGGTTAACTAAGCAAAGAAACTACACACACACACTTACACACTTTTCGATGCACCCCTTGCTTATTGCGGATTAAAACGCAAAAAACACGAATACAGAAAAAAAAATTCAATATTTTATTTGCGCCATGACGCATACCAAAAGTCAATAAAAGTAAGTTAGGAAGATAAGCGTCACATTCGCGCAAAACGGCCATTGCTCAGCATAATGCTGGGACTCGTGTGCGAGACAGAGCCACAGCGTTGGTTTTCTGCGACAGACGGTAAAGCGAGAAACACACTAGTGACTGGTTCTACGTACGCAACGTATGCAACGTTTTTGTATCGTATTTATTTATTTAAACTTCATGTACAACAGTGGTCCATAGGCGGACTTAATGCAACAAGGCATTCTTTGCCAGTCAACCTTTGGGTTAACCTTTGGGTTAACCTTTGGGTTTGGATATCGTATGTTGCGTTGCATACGATAAGTGTGTCTCTAATGCATAGTTTTTCATATAATATCAAGAGCCCAGATATCATAATGCGTTGCATTCGTTGCGTACTTGGGACTAATGTGTCTCTAGCTTAAATCTTAACTTTTTTTTTAGGATAGGAAATCATCAAATGACTCCTCCCGCTCTGGGTAAAGCAGGAGGGAGTGTCAGACTCTTACTGACTAAAATCCATCCGTGTTCCTCCTAGAGCCCTTTGCGTTCCAGGGTACGGTGCCTCTTTCGAACGAAGTCCGCAGCCCCAGCAGGCACAGGCCCTAGCGGGCCCCGTCTTTAGTGCTGACAGCTCTTTGAGGCGCGCGTGGAACACAGCGCGCCATCGACCCGAGCCTGGTTCTGATCAGACAGCGTGCCACCCAATGCTCGCCGTCCGCAGACCCGCGCCTACGGTGGCCGGGAATCGTCCGGCGACTCCCGACGCCCGGGGCGTCTTCTTCTGTTGCGGCGGCTGGAGCGTGAGGTTTACCTCTCCCTCACGCGTTCAGCTTCCTCCTTTGCTAGCATTACTGCTTCGCAGCTTAAATCTTACCTGCGTCCTGGTTCGGCTCACCACACCACGGAGATGCGATATTATTATTCGGCAGCATTGAATCCCGAATTCTTGAAGTGCAAAACAAATACGTATTACGAAGACGAGGAACAACCAAACGGAATTTTTGGTATTCTCACTCTCAGAAGTGGTTCGAAACATAATATTAAGAGAATTGAAAATTACACAGGGTGTCTTAGGGCCGCTACACACTTAAGAGGAAACGTGGGCGTAGAGACTGTATGTAAAAAGACATAATTCGAGGTTTGTCTCTCGCCTGTTTCCTCCTCCAATAATAGACCGATTTAAAAGATATTTCATCAAATGAATAAGAAGGATATATACTGTGTCTCTATGTTACTAAAACACTTCATAGATTTAATATTTGTATGACATCACAAAATGGCGGAAAGTGTCTTTACACTGAATGGATTTTTTTTTGTAACATCACATTTTATGCAAATACATAGATTTTGATTTGATTTGAAACAAAAAGCACTCGACCAATAACGTTTCTTCGACAACTACATGAATTGGCAAGATGAACGAACTCTTGGTGTATGTGAACTGCATACAATATCATCGCTGTATTGTTTTGTCAACAAGCACAGCTGAATACTTACCTCCGCACTCCCACACGTCATTTCTTTTTTCTTTCACTCTTGACTTAAAGACTCCCAGGTTGTAGTTATCAGGAAACACAGACTCCGGCAGGGAATTCCACTCCTTAGCTGTACGCACTATGAATGTGTTCCCGACACGTTTTGTGCGTGTGGATGGGATGTCCACCAAGTACGGGTGGCGCATCGCCGTTCGTCTTGTGGCGGAATTATTGGGATGCAGATGGAAGGTGTTCTATCTGTCCCTTTTGTGCGCCTCAAATTTGGGGGAGGCCTATGTCCAGCAGTGGACGTCTCTCGGCTGATATAATGATGATGATGACACGCCCCAAGGAACCTACATACCAAATTTTAGCTCTCTACGACCAGCAGTTTCGGCTGTGCGTTGTCTGTCAGTAACGAAAGAATTTTATGTATGAGGATTGGATGTATTTTCTTGGGAAGCCCTGTATAGACTCGAGTTTGACCACAATCTCATCTGGGTGGAACTATGAGGTTACTTGACTTACCCGACCTCGCTTACGCGCCGCTCGACATCAGCGAACATCCACATGATACTACGAGACTTACGGTCAGTATTACTCACATGGTTATTGTAACGCGTCCAAGATGGCTGCGTGGTTCAAGCGGACTTACCCGACCTCGCTTACGCGCCGCTCGACATCAGCGAACATCCACATGATACTATGAGACAATTCCTTGGCAATCTTTTAGTGGCTGTCAGTAATCCCAGAAAGATGGTTATTGAATAAATGCCATTCGGCATTTTGAGGGCTACAAACTGAAGTATTATTTTATTACTTACTTTAAAGATTACATGTAAGATTTTTAATAAAAAAAATATAAAATAAAAACAATTTATTAAAAAAATCTGCAGATCTTAGCAAATAAATAAATGAGTGAATGATTCTTCATTACCAAACATTTCATTTGCTTGATGTGAATCTTACGAAAACGCCTAATTTAAAAATAAATTAATCGTAAAAATGGATTTCGGCCGATATCTGTAACAAAGATAAAACAGTAATTAGTAAAATTATCTACGCAAAAAAATGGCTTCCTACTTGAAAGATAAAACATAAAATATAAGTACTACATAAGTACTACTTACATTTTAATAACCCAATACCTGTAAATCTATGAACAGCTGAAAGCTATTGAAACTCCTCTACAAGGTCATTGTACTCATAATTTATGAGCTACGTTTACTGAGAGAACAACAAAAATCAGCTATTCAGTACACTTGGTCAAGTTATGTGCATATAAATGTATGAACACGTAGATCATCATTATCATCATCTGCCTAGGCTTTCCCCAACTATTTTGGGGTCGGCTTCCAGTCAAGCCGGATTTGACTGAATACCAGTATTTTACGTGGAGCCGCTGCCTACCAGACCTCCACAACCCATTAACTGGGTAACACGGTACTTCATGGCAAGGCTGGAGTCAGATTTACTGGCTTCTGAATATCCGTAACGACTGCCAAAGATCTACAAATGACAGCCGGGATCAACGGCTTAACGTGCTTTCCGAGGCATGGAGGAAACTCGGTACGTTAAGATGGTCGCCCATCCACAGACCAACCTTGGCAAGCGTTGCTTAACTTTGAAGATCGACCAGTGCGGCTGTTATTATCTAGCCACGAGCTCCTCAAATGTATGAACACGTAGTTATAATGCCGCCCATTGTGTCACCCTATGTTATATTTTCCTCATGTATATTTTCTGTAACTTACATGGTGTACATAATAAAGAGTATTATACAGAGGAGCTTATGGCTAAGGATTACTAGCCGCACGGATCGATCTTTATGGTTAAACAACGCTTGCCAAGGTTGGTCTGTGGAAGGGTGACCATCTTAACATACCTAGTTTCCTCCGTGCCTCGGAAAACACGTTAAGCCGTTGGTCCCGGTTGTCGAATCATTTGTAGATTTTTGGCAGTCGTTACAGACTGTCATAAACCAGAACAATCTGACACCAGTCTTGCCAAGAACTTCTGTATTACCCAGTTAATGGGTTGTGGAGGTCTGGTAGGCAGCCGCTCCACGTAAAATACTGGTATTCAGTTGAATCCGGTTTGACTGGGAAAACCGACCCCATAATAGTTAGGAAAAGGCTAGGCAGATGATGATTGATGAATTTGCATTCCAGTGCCGCGGTACCTCTTTTGACCAATTCCGCAATAATTTAGGAATGGATTTTGCTTTCGGTTACGCAAACAGTTTAAAAACGTCCATTCTTGAAGTGTCGTTTGTAGATACGGGTTTAAATCAAGCGTAGTATGACAGTATTGAATGATCACCATTCATCAGTTACACTTCCGATCGTGAGAAAATAAAACGTTAAGTGTGAGTTAAATATTATTACTAGGCTTGAAGCAAATTAGAACGGTACGAACATTTTTTTTAAAGAAAAATGGAAAAATATTTCATTTATATTTGAAACTAACACTCGCTCGCGACTTCGTCCGCCCTGCAATTTTCTTAAGGATCCCTATTTTTTATTGTAATGAATATACCCTATGTTACTCAGGGATAAAGCAGCTTTCTAACGGCAAATGAATTTTTGAAATTGGTCCAAAAATTTTATGTTTATTCGTTTCATAGAAAAATAAATAAAAAATACAAATCTTTTCTCTTTATAATATTAGTGTAGATATGACAAAGAAACTAAGCTTGGATACGCTCGTAAGAAGTCTTTACTAACATAATTTAATTACTATTAATTATAACTGAAATAAATTTAGGTTTAGTATTAATTTAGATTCTGTAACAATAGATATTTGACTTTTTTCTTTCTACATCGAATCATCATCATCATATCAGCTGGAAGACGTCCACTGCTGGATATAAGACTCCCCCAAGCGTCGCCACAACGACTGGTCCCGTGCATCTCGCATCCATCGGCTACCCGCGACCTTCACCAGGTCATCGGTCCACCTTGTGGGAGGCCGCGCCAACGTTGTGTCTTCCGGTACGCCGTTGCCACACCAGAACTTTTCGGCCCCATCGACCATCTGTTCTGCGAGCAATGTGCCCTGCCCACTGCCACTTTAGTTTGGCGATTCTTCGAGCTATGTCGGTAACCTTGGTTCTCTTGTGGATATCATCATTCCTGCAGACTGATTCTTTTTATATCAAATGTGATGAATATATATGATTTTTTATCAAGCGATCTGGAGTAGGATCCATTCAGCAATCACCGATGCGGGTAAGCGCGTCCTTGGCACTTCTCGTGGTGGCCGCACCATAGAAAAGGAGACGTGGTGGTGGGATGACGGGGTGCAGGAGGCGACTCGGAAGAAGAAGGTTTTATTTAAACAGTGGCAAGGGTCCAACTCTCCGGATGACAGAGAGGCATATGGAGCGGCTAAGCGCGCTTGCAAAAAAGCTGTAGCCAGAGCCCGCAGCAAAAGTCTGGCGCCCTTGTACGACAAGCTGGAAACTGCGGAGGGGCAAAAGCTTATTTTTAAGCTGGCGCGTGCCCGGGAGAAAGCTACACGGGACATTAGCAAATGTCTCTGTGTAAGAGACGCCCAGGGTAAGCTGCTCTACGATGCCCCCTCTGTTAAGGAGAGATGGTGTACATACTTCGCGGAGCTGTCTAACAAACAGCATCCCCATAACCTTCCTCCCGAACCGCCTCCTAACCTTGGACTTATTTCCCCTATTTCCCCCGACGAAACCCGCATTGCTCTTCGCCACATGAAGAACCGGAAAGCGGTCGGGCCTGACAATGTGCCAATTGAAGTGTGGAAGGTGATGGGCCCACATGGCGTGGACCTTCTGACGGATCTTTTTAACCGCATCCTGATCACCAAGGAAATGCCGAACCAGTGGCGATTTAGCCTGATTATCCCTGTATACAAAGGCAAAGGTAGCGTACAGGATTGTAGTAGCTACCGCGGTATCAAGATCATGTGCCACACCATGAAACTCTTCGAGCGCATCATTGACACACGGCTCCGTAGCGAGTGTGCTGTCTCTGAGTGTCAATATGGCTTCCGGGCGGGTAACAGCACCATGGACGCAGTATTCGCCTTACGTAATCTGGCTGAGGCTTACAGAGAGAGAAGGAGAGCTTTGCATATGGCCTTTTTAGACCTGCAGAAGGCCTTCGACTGTATACCTCGGCAGTCCATCTGGTGGGCACTGCGCTTCAGGGGCGTTCCCGAGGCCTATATTGACATTATCAGAGACATGTACCGCGATTCCGTGTCCTCTGTCCAGACCGCTGTTGGCGAATCGAATGGCTTCCCAATATCTGTTGGCGTTCACCAAGGCTCGGCTCTTAGCCCGTTCTTGTTTAACGTAGTGCTCGATGTAGTTACGGCAAACATTCAAGATAAGCCCCCATGGCTAATGATGTATGCCGATGACATCGCCCTCGTTAATCAGAACAAAGCCCATCTTGAGCGCAAAGTCAACATTTGGAAGGACACGCTTGAAAACGGTGGTCTGAGACTAAATGTGGCGAAGACTGAGTACATGTCCTGTGGCGGCACGGATTCAAATAGGTTCATCCGAATAGGTTCGGACCTGATCAGAAAGTCCGATACGTTCAGGTACCTTGGATCCGTGCTGCACGAGTCTGGCAACGTGGACGACGATGTCCAAGCACGTATAGGCGCGGCTTGGGCGAAGTGGCGCGAGGTAACGGGCGTTGTATGCGACCGCAAAACGCCTCCGAAGCTCAAGGGGCAGATATATAAATGCATCATACGGCCTGTCCTATTGTACGGCGGTGAATGTTGGCCAGCACTAAGCAGACACACCCAGGAGCTTCGCGTCACGGAGATGAAGATGCTGAGGTGGATGAGTGGCGTAACGCGATCCGATCGCATACGCAACTCTTTCATCAGAGGTAGTCTTGGTGTCCGTGACGTGGGGGAAAAACTGCAAGAGTGTCGTCTGCGATGGTATGGCCACATCATGCGCCGCCCTATGGAGTACGTTGGTCGGGGATGCATGAATATGGCTGTTCTTGGGGCTAGGTCCCGTGGTCGCCCTCGCAAGCGCTGGTTGGACGTCGTTAAGTCCGACATGAGAGCCAATGGCCTAACTGAGAAGGATGTTCAAGATCGGGCAAAGTGGAGGAAGCTAAGTAGGAAGGCGGACCCTGGCAATAGCCGGGATTAACGCCAGGTAGAAGAAGAAGAGATATATGATTTTTTCTAAAAGATTTTTGTATGAACTCAATAATCTAACCAGGATAACGTCTGTCTATTAAAATAAATACCTACCTATAGATAACATTATCTAAGGACAAATTAAACCAATTATCTCGTAAATCGGATTATTATTTTTAATTTATTCGCCATCTCTTTGGGGATGATAAACCCACTTCTGCATGGGTTCAAATTTTAATAAGATACTAGTTCCGGAATAGCGAAATAATGGTTATGTATTTTAGTGGACCTATACAAAAAGGTATATCTTTATGGTATAAAAATTTGTTATAATTAAACAGATTGAAAAGTTTTAGCACCCTCCGAAAGATAGCCAAATAATTCCATCAGACTTATTCTGGAGGGATAACAGCCTGGGCCAAAAATGGCGACGTTTTTTTGATGTCAATTTTTAATATCAATAGAATTGGCCCCCTGTTAGGTATTATTATTAATTTGCTTTTCACACAGATGTATCATTAAAAGGTCAATATTAAAATCACAAAAAAACAGGTCGGAGTTATAATTCAAGAGCAATATTCAAGGGGTGAACTTCACTTGATAGAAAAACGGTTTTATTATTCGCAGGCGAGACTGCTGAGCGCGTAGACCTAGGTTTGATTCCAATGTCGGGCAATGTGGGGTGTGGGTTTATTCATTAGGAATTTCTCAGTAGCAGCGGGGGAGTTTGGAAGTTAGTGGTATGACACTCCCGATCCTCGGAAAGCATGTAAAGCCGTTGGTCCTGCGCCCGATCTCTCCCCGGTCGTGTCGGATGCCGTCTCATCGGACTTTAGAGTAAAGGAACAGAGTGTGCACTTGTCCTTACTTGAAGATTGGACACCGTAATCGAAATTCGGCCAAAAGTATATAGAAATAAGCCTGATATAAACATGAAAAATATAAATCATCTGTTCAGTACGTCTTTAAGTTCGCATAGCTCGACAAACTATACAGCTATTGTTTTGTTCATATTGACGTAACTAATATAAGTTTTAGTAAAATTTATAATCACTACCTTTCACCCCCGTAAATATTGCTAGTGCATTGAAAGTCG
This sequence comes from Lacanobia oleracea, assembly GCA_950371165.1. Classification (NCBI taxonomy): domain Eukaryota; kingdom Metazoa; phylum Arthropoda; class Insecta; order Lepidoptera; family Noctuidae; genus Lacanobia; species Lacanobia oleracea. Next base: position 10,714,517 of record OX493415.1, on the reverse strand, counting down.
CCATTTAAATATCGTAAATAGGTACGAACTATGTACAACTTACCGAAGGATATTTTCAGTCGAAAATATTCAACCGGCTGCAACCTCAATCGGCGAATTGAACTTCCCCGCTGTTGTCAGCAAATTGGACGCCCCCATCGTTGTCAGCGAATTGAACTCCCCCACCATTGTCGGCGAATTGGACTCCCCCACCATTGTCGGCGAATTGAACTCCCCCACCATTGTCGGCAAATTGAACTCCCCCACCATTGTCGGCGAATTGAACCTCCCCGCTATTGTCGGCAAATTGGACGCCACCACTGTTGTCGGCGAATTGGACGCCACCACTGTTGTCGGCGAATTGAACACCACCGTCGTCTGAGTCAGCGAAATTAACTCCACCACCGCCATCGTCAAACTACAACAGAAAATGTCATAAAATAAGTATTTACGGTTCCTTCTTTATGGTCCACCGGTCATAAAGGTTTTTCTCGAGATCTATTGCAACTTACGATTATTTATTTTATCTGTCTCGAAGGTTTTGGGACTGTAAGCAATTTGAGGTTGGAGAACTGTGTTAATATTGGGGTTTTTGCTACAAGGAATAAATGGTTCGATCTTGGAGGTTAAGCAACGCTTGCCAAGGTTGGTGTGTGGATGGGTGACCATCTTAATATACCGAGTTTCCTTCGTGCCTCGGAAAGCACGTTAAGCCATTGGTCCCGGCTGTCATTTGTAAATCTTTGGCAGTCGTTACGGATAGTCAGAAGCCAGTAAATCTGACTCCAGTCTTGCCAAGAAGTACCGTGTTACCCAGTTAATGGGTTGTGGAGGTCTAGTAGGCAGCCGCTCCACGTAAAACACTGGTATTCAGCTGAATCCGGTTTGACTGGAAGCCGACCCGAATATAGTTGGAAAACGGCTAGGCAGATGATGATGATGATGCTACAAGGAATAACATCAACTAAATTTTATAAGACTTAAAAGCCATCGTAACGTTGAATTGGTTGTGTGTTGATACTGAATGGGTAATAACTCAACCGCAATTGAAGAAATAGTCCAAGAACAAGCTAAGTGAGCTCAGAAACTGAGGGCAGATTTCCCAACATGGACAGTGCAGACAAAAATTAGGTGATCGGAGTCTGTGTTTCCTGATAGCTACAACCTTGCAGTCTTGAAGTCAAGAGTGAATAGGTTACTTCTAGGCAAGCGTGCTCCATCTTCGACTACATCATCGCTTACCATCAGGTGAGATAGTGGTCAAACGCGTGCCTATCAATAGTAAAAAAAAAGGTGAAACGAACAACTGAGCTGTCAATTCATAAAATTTTAGGGGTCTTTGCCACTTGCTAGTGGAACGCACAGGGATACCCCTATTTGAGTACCGCCTCGTCTGGTGGAGGAGGTTGCTAGGTCTACGGAATAATAGTCACCTTTTGCAGGTTATGATTTATCACGTTTATTCCCCGAAACTTATAGAGATAACATTCGACTTGGACCAGTGCGCAGTAACTGGCCCACCGTTCATACTTCTCGATCGCGTGCATTTTTGCTTTCTTAGCAATCTACGATTCACGCATACATTGTTCCCTACACATTCAAGGGGAAGTGACAGTTAATCTTAAGCTCACTCCGCTAAACTTTTCCACGGTAACATGTATTCAGAATAGACCGGCAGGTTAGGTTCGAAGGGGATGACGGGGGCTAGAATGAACAGCTATTCTAACCAGTTGCCTGCAAAATGTAGATACAAAAATACTCTTCTAAACAAAAAAAGAATCATCCAAATCGGCTGACAATTGACGAAAATATCGCTGATCAAACATATTTCATGGGATCTCATCATCAGATCCTAATTTATACCTTCCGTCATCAGCTCAGCAACATGAGATGATAATTACCAGGCACAAATATCTGAATTGCGTTAGAAAATTAATGAAAAACATTGTATGTGCCTATAAAATTTGAGGGTTGCCCTCGATTTTCATGGGATCCCATCATCAGATTCTGACTTAGTGGCAATGGGACCAATCAAGAAGACAAAACAAGAAGAAAAACCCCCTTCAGATAAAACAAGAATTTTTCAAATCGTTTCATGAATGACGGAGTTATGAGGTAAAAACATTAAAAAAAATACAACCGAGAACCTCCTCTTTTTTTGAATTCGGTTAAGAATACATAGTCAATGAGTAAATAAAAAATACTTACATGTACTCCGCTCATGTTGTGAAATTTTAACAAGGAAAATCGACTATAAAATTTTCGATACGTGTATTTTTCACAAGGGCGAATGTCACACTGAGGCACTGATTGCAGTATCTCTATCTATACATGGAAATGATGTCTATGTATGTAGAGATATTATCGGCAGAGTCACGCTTAATCTAAAAACACCTATTTTGGAAGAGCTTAAGCTGATAATGATAACGAAAACGGCGAGGTTGAGATTACAATAATGATTATCTATTTTCGCTGCGAATTTTTTTGTAATAAAAGGTTCTCAGACAGGCGTGTTATGATGACTCAGTACCAGAGTTAGGGTTTTATCTAGAGAACCTAAAGGGATGGCACATAGATATAAGAAACAAGGAGATATGCCCGTTAGACGAAAATATATCGGAACGCACTAACTAGTTCGCGGAGACGGCCATTTGCGTATTAAGTGATCTTGAACTTTCGCATGTCGCGCGGACACCGACACGCCCCCATGCCACTTCTCCTGTTTTTTATATTTCTGTGGGATGGCACCTGCGACTTTCTCAACTCATTTGTACTTTATAAGTTAATTTTGAACCTCACTGATATCGGTAAAGGATGTCATGTACAGGGATCCAGCAGAATATTTGGGTCATCGTGCCGTCCGGCCTCGTCAGTATCGAGGCCATCCGGCCAGTGCTCAACTAATGGCTCAGGAGGAAGCACGGCTCCCTAACGTTTCGGGCGATGCAGGTGCTCTCGGGGCATAGCTGCTTCGGGAAGTGCATGTGGTGCATAAACCGTCGGGAGGACACGGCGCAACACACACTGGCAGAGTGTGCCGCATGGGAGGAGCAGCGCCGTGCCTTCGTATCCGAAGTTGGACCCGACCAGCCACTGCCGGCTGTCGCTCGTTCGATCTTCTTCTGTGAAGCCGTAATTTCGCAGAAGACTGCGGAGAGGGACAGGAAGGCCGTGGCCACTCTCCCAAGCACTCCGTCTTCCTGCCCCCATAGAATGGTCCAGAAGGATGGTGGACTCGGGGTCATCCACCGCCCTCCATCCAGCAGGACCCGAGGTGGTGGCGCGTAGTGTTCCACACGCACCCCTATTGGACGTCATGTGGGGACGACACCTCACTTCCGACTCCTCTCGCGGGCCTGATGGTCGGCACTAGCCGGGGATCGTGGAAGGCGCACTAGTTCTCACGATCCCCGGTCCAAGGGTGAAAGGAACACCGGGATTGTTTTTAGTAAGTAAGAGTCTGATAGTACACTTCGACCGCTCAGTCTTATATCGTGATGGGGGGGTATCTTCTGATTTTTTTCTTATTTTCGAGACACTTCTTTCCATGCCTCTGAAATTATTTTTGTTTTTAGCCGGCTGGTAAACTTTCATGTTTGGCAAGCATATATCAAGGAGGGCAAGAGGCAGGTGCCCATGACCCTTTTCTTAGTTTTTGAAGGCATTTCACTTTTGAGAATTTCTTTGAGACTCCAAAACTTTTCCCATGTACTCGTATTTTTCACTTCCATTTCATTGTTTTGTCGATCAAATGAAATCTGTTTTCCAAGGTAAATGTAGTTGTTGATATAAGACAAAGACTAATAGTATAAATTATCTTGACCCTCGGGCCGTGGGGCCCTTGTGCTCACAGCCTTTTCAAAGAAATTTCGAAACGGCTGGTTGGCACTTCCCGTGACCCAAAAGCTGGCTTTTACTTTGGGCAAAGATTAAGCATTGCCATCCAACGTGGCAATGCCGCCAGTCTCTTGGGCACATTACCAGCTGACAGCGTTGAGGATGAATTTTTTGATGCTATATTTTAGTTTGTTTTTAACTTAGTGTATTTGTTAGTTTTAGTTATTATGTATAAAATGTATAGATAGATAATAAAAGAACAAATTATATAATAGTAAAAAAAAAAAAAACTTTTTTTTTTAAGTGTGTCTCATTGCTGTCTTTCGGCTCCATAAAACGGTCTCTCGCCGGGGTGCGGAATCCGTTCGAAAGAGGCACCATACCTTGGAACGCGGCGGGCAGTAAGAGGAACACGGATGGGTTTTAGTCATAGAGCAACACAGGCCACCGGCGAACCGGAGTCGCCGGTGGCCTGTGTTGCTCTATGGTTTTAGTCTGTAAGAGTCTGACACTCCCTTCCGCTCCGCCCAGAGCGGAAGGAGTCAATTGATGATTTCCCATACTTAATATGCCTGTGATATATAACACCTATGTATCTCAAATAGGTAGGCCGGCCTCACTTCTTTTTTGACCACTATCTCACCTGATGGTAAGCGATGATGTGGTCGAAGATGGAGCACGCTTGCCTAGAAGTAACCTATTCACTCTTGGCTTAAAAACCCCCAAGTTGTAGCTATCAGGAAACACAGACTCTGGCAGGGAATTCTACTCCTACCCACTAGCTGTATGCACAATGAATACGTTCCCAAAACATTTCGTGTGTGTGGGTGGGATGTCCACCATGTACCGGTGGCGCATCGCCGTACGTCTTGTGGTCCGATGATGGGAACGGATTTGGTGGAAATAAATTGTGCAATTCCGTCGCACGTTCCCCAAAAAACTTCATGCTCTTGTTTAAATTAATTTATAATATGCACACGGTACAAATACACGTGTGAGTGCTAAGAATTTTGGGACTGTAAATCTCTACAACCCTTTTTACGGTATACGTCTGTGAACTAGCTTTATCCCGCGGCTTCACTTACTTGAACTAACTCCCAGAAACTGTGATCGTTTACCAGGATAATAAGTAGCCTATAGCATTCAGCGATAGTAGCAGACACACCCAGGAGCTTCGCGTCACGGAGATGAAGATGCTGAGGTGGATGAGTGGCGTAACGCGATCCGATCGCATTACGCAACTCTTACATTCGAGGTAGTCTTGGTGTCCGTGACGTGGGGGAAAAACTGCAAGAGTGTCGACGATGGTATGGCCACATCATGCGCCGCCCTATGGAGTACGTTGGTCGGAGATGCATGAATATGGCTGTTCTTGGGGCTAGGTCCCGTGGTCGCCCTCGCAAGCGCTGGCTGGACGTCGTCAAGTCCGACATGAGAGCCAATGGCCTGACTGAGAAAGATGTTCAAGATCGGGCAAAGTGGAGGAAGCTAAGTAGGAAGGCGGACCCTGGCAATAGCCGGGATTAACGCCAGGTGGAAGAAGAAGCATTCAGCAATAGTAGTTATTTTTTTATACTTAACAAAGTTATTTTCAGTATAGGAACATACTATAATGTATCATTGCTGTCAGTAGTTCGCTGTAGAAAAGGGTTGCATGAGCGCCGGCAGGACCATTTTCAGGGGGGTGCATCTTCAGAACCCCGCCTCGGATTTGCTAGGTCTTTTTACTACATTTCTCTTTGCTATTTTTTTATATATATTCCTGCTTTCGTATGTGTTATGGAAAGTCAGGGGGGTGCAAGTCCACCCCCTTGCACCCCCTTCCGGCGCCCATGAGGGCTGGTTTTATTCGTTATGTTCTCCATCTCGTCTCACGAACTAGTCATGAGTGCATCAAAGTTGCTTGATGTACTCCCTAAAAACCATCTATCCACCCTTTTTTTGTGGGGAAATCCTCATGAATATACCCCGTCCGGGGAGATGGATTATTACGTCGGACTCTTACCGACTAAAACCCCACAGTTCCTACCGTTACCATGACTGGAGGGCCCGGGATACAATAAAATGCACGCGCACCCCCGACTGGTATCAGATCGCCATCAACGACTACACATGCTCCAATAAAGGCGCGCACGGAACTGCGCACCTCGTCTTTTTGGCCTGGCTGGTCAGGCGACTACTCGGCCCCAAGTTAGCCGCCCGCAGGCCCCTGCTTATTGTGGCCGGAGATCGTTTAGCGCCCTTTGACGCCCGGTTGCCCTTCTGTTGCGGTTGGATTGAGAGGTATGTTATCCCTTCCTCTCTGCCGCCTCTTTTGCGTGCATCACCTCGTCGCAGAAAGAATATCACATAGACTGAAATACTTCTGGAATACCATTCCGGGAGTATGCTCCCTTGGCATGGACACTGGTAGGATACTTTTCAGGGGGGTGCATCTCCAACATCCCGCCACGAATAGGAATAGGTTTTTTTCCGCTAGAACTAAAGAATACAGATTGGAGGTTGAACGCGAGGGAGCTCGAAGTACCTCGGCTCGGATTTGCTAGGTCTCTTTTATTTAGGTAATAAATTTCGCTTTTGCAATATATTTTTTATATCTTCATGTTTTTGTTTGTTTTATCGAAAGCCAGGGGAGTACAAGTGCACTCCTTTGCGCCTCCTCCCAGCGCCCATGTCCCTTGGAATGATATCCAGCATTCTAGCAGGCGCATCCACTTGCCGCCAAATTATAAACTCCGCAACGGTACCAAGAAATTCCAAATGGAAATCCCAATTACACTATTTTCCCGACCTTGAAAATCGAGCCCAGGACCCCACACTCGCCAGCCGCGCTTCGACCAACGAAACATAGTTCAAATTGTCTATCTTCATGAGTACTTACACCCACATAAATAGCCCGTGAATTAAAACTCACCAGAGGCGTAACCAGCATAGGTGCAATTCAGTGCGAGTAATTTGGGGTTACCCCACAAATGGACACCACGTTACGTTAGTTCGTGGGGCAGTTACAGTAATAATATAATATAAATAGTATATGATAGAACTATTTGACCCGCGCAACTTCGTCTGCGTCACAATTTTCATGACTGCTCCGCTGCTAGTGTTAGCGTAATGATATACAGCCTATAGCCTTCCTCGACAAATAGGCTATATAACACTGAATGACACACATAATAGATGTCTGAGGTCGTCGGAAAACTTAAGATTAGAGATGCTGATGCACTCCACCAGCTTCTACGACAATTTTTTTACGGTTCAAGCGGTGAGGTTATGGAATGCCTTGCCCGTATTAATAAGACGTGCTCAATCTTCGTCCATTTTTAAAACAATGGTCATAAATCACTACCTTTCTGTTTGATCGTTTCCACTTGGTTCCTATGCTTTTTATTTTATTTTTTTATTTGTTACATAATTATAATTGTATATATTTATCCATTATGTCACCCTATGTAAAGTTTTCTTCATCTATCTTTTCTGTAACTTTTAAGGTGTACATAATAAAGAGTATTATATTCTGAAATAATTTTTCAAATCGGACCAGCAGATCCTGAGATTAGCGCATTCAAGCAAACAAACAAACAAGCTCTTCGGCTTTATATAGAGTATAGATAATGGAGAAAAATAAATTAAGAAAACAAACACCTGATATTTAAATATAAATGTATTTAAAAGTTCTGCAGATCTTGAGGGTGTTCTAGCAGCACTTTTTATGTCATTAAATAAGTTTGCAGGGGAACAAACAAATTAAAAACAATAGGTCGGTAATGAAGTATGAGTGCTCGCCTTCCTTTCCCAGGTACCAAGTGGTTGGTCGACTCTTCACGAGACGAGGGCTTGGCTGTTTCGGCCAAAGAATCAGCATTGCCATTCCACGTGGCAATGTTGCCAGCCTTTTAAGCATGTATGCGATAACAAGGATGTGTGTGACTATATTGACAACATAACTATTTTTAAATGATTGTTAAATTACTTATAAATTAATATGAACTATTACTTATTTCCAATTTAAAAGCGATTTGCAATTACAACGTTGTTTTGACTCACAATGTGCTTGTAAAAGAGTATTTAAAAACTTACAAAATATAAATGTAACCTATAAATACTTTATTCGACAATATCAACGAAGCTTTGCGTTATTTGTTTTCCGTTATCGACCTGAAACAAAGAAAAACATGTAAAATAATACTTAAGAACGTCCTTATATGAAAGAGTTTAGAGGGAGAGAGAGAGAGTGATTTTAAGATTTATATAGGTGGTGAAAAATCACTGTCTTTCTTCCTTTTTATTACAAGGATGGGATATCATCAAATAACTCCTTTCGCCCTGGGTGAAGCAGAAGGGAGTGTCAGACTCTTACTGACTAAAACCCATCCGTGTTCCTCCTAGTGTCCTTTGCGTTCCAGGGCCGCGGTGACTCTTTCGTACAAATTCCACAACCCTGGCAGGCACTGGCGCTAGCGGCCCCTTCTTCTATGCTGACAGCTCTTTGAGGCGCGCATGGAACACAGCGCGCCGTCGATCCGGGCCTGGTTCTGATGGGACGGCAAGCCACCCAAATGGTCGCCGTCCGCAGGCTCGCGCCTACAGTGGCCGGGAATCACCTGCGACGCCCAGGGCTATCTTTCCCCCTGAACTCTTTTTCGAAAATGTTCTGAACTAACTATTTCGACCTAGATATGAAGCGTATAAATTCTGTTTCATTAAAATCAGTTCATTCAATTCCAAGAATAAGGACTTGAAAGTTTGTATAAAAACAGCGTGAGGAGTAAACGCTCTTAACTGTGTGTTTGTTTGTCACATTTGGACATCTAAACCGACCTAATTCGACCAACTTTGGAAAACTGATAGATTGTATCTTGGCGGAAACATTCTTCGAATGTTTCTTGGAATAATTTCCAATAACCACGCGGGCAAAGCTACTGGCAATAAATATAAAATAGTCCTTCTGACGAGTTATTCCGGTCGGATACAGCGTATCGATTGCCCTGAGGATCAGTTTTATTTTATAATATTTTCTATTCCGATCTGATTCACCGTACAAGAAATTTTAATATTTTATTCCGGTTGGATACCCTAGTTTACATTAACTGATTTTTGGGACAGTCAGCAACAAAATATATGTATAGGATTTATTGAAATAAGTGCACATGTTCTTAATTCTTATTGTAAAAGAAACAAATATTTTTTACATGAACCACTGTTTTTCTGGCTGTACCTACTTACCTGTCATAAAGAACAAGTGGATTAGACTGGAATGACAAAGTTTACAGTGGATCAGACAGGAATTAAAACATTTTAGTAACCAGCAGTAGATCAGGGAATCCGACCGGAATAACTCCATCTGAATGATTTTCGGTTCAATTTGAGCTGAATAGGCTTTAACTCTGGGGATTTTATAGTACACAAGTATATCTCAGAGTCCGATGGAACGCAGGTCAAATACGATCAGAAGAAAAATCGAGTAAATGTAATAAGCCATTGGTCTGCAAAATCAAGAGTTTAACAAAGCTATATTTACACGGGTATAAAAGAAAGGAAAAGACAGAAAATATATTTACGTGGCATACACAATGAAGTAACATATACGGGTCGATCTTGAAGGTTAAGCAACGATTGCCAAGGTTGGTCTGTGGATGGGTGACCATCTTAATATACCGAGTTTTCTCCGTGCCTCGGAAAGCACGTTAAGCCGTTGATATCGGCTGTCATTTGTAGATCTTTGGCTGTCGTTACGGACTGTCAGAAGCCAGTAAATCTGACTCCAGTCTTGCCAAGATGTACCGTGTTACCCAGTTAATGGGTTGTGGAGGTCTGGTAGGCAGCCGCTCCACGTAAAACACTGGTATTTAGCTGAATCCGGTTTGACTGGAAGCTGACCCCAATGTAGTTGGGAAAAGGCTAGGCAGATGGCACAATGAAGGAACATATAGAAAGCCTAATTTTAAAACAATAACTTTGTGAGTGTCACTCAGATAGACAGACAGAAACGAGACGCTCTACTGAGGCAATTTTTTTATTAAACTAGTATTATCCACATTTTCGGGGTAGTTGAGTACCGACTGTACACAGTTTGTGGAGAAATAAGTTCATTATTAGTATTTTTTTAATTAAGTAACAGACTTTGTATTGGTGGAATATATTTTTGGGGGTGGAATTTTAGAGTAATATAACTTGGAATTCGATGTCAGTTTGTGTAACAGTCAGCGAATACTCCGATATGATTTATTTATTTTGAATAAAATAGCCGAAATTTTACTTAATTCTCGTTAAGAATTCAGTACAGCTTTAACATCAGCTTGCTGAAATAAAAAAAACCCTCTAAAATGTCTTAAAGGATTTTAAATTTTAATTTAATAGCAATAATAGATGTGACAACTCACTCGATTTTAATATCTACCATCAACCACGGTAACTCCGCCACCATAGTCGACCCCGTCAACCACATGGACGCCACCGCCCCCATAGTCGACCCCGTCAACGACATGAACTCCACCGCCCCCATCAACAAAATTCACGCCACCTCCGCCGTAGTCTATCCCATCAGTGACGTGGACCCCACCCCCGGCAAAGCCACCACCGAAACCTATAGGTAAGAGATAGTTTAGTAGGTGAAAAAAAACTCACTCGTTATTAGTATCTACCGTCAACGACATGAACGCCGCCGCCGTCATCCCAACCTCCGCCTTGGACGATGTTGACGCCGCCACCGCCACCGTAATCTATGCCGTCAGTGACATGGACACCACCACCGCCACCCCATCCGCCGCCGCCGCCGCCATAGTCTATCCCATCAGTGACGGTGACTTGACCGGGCTGTGAAAGAAAAAATAAATTCATCATCATCTTCCTAGCCTTTTCCCAACTGTATTGGGGTCGGCTTCCAGTCAAGCCAGATTCAGCTGAATATCAGTGTTTTACGTGGAGCAGCTGCCTACCAGACCTCCACAACCCATTAACTGGGTAACACGGTACATCTTGGCAAGATTGGAGTCAGATTTACTGGCTTCTGACAACCCGTAACGACTACCAAAGATATACAAATGGCAGCCGGGACCAACGGCTTAACGTGCTTTCCGAGGCACGGAGGAAACTCGTTATGTTAAGATGGTCACCCATCCACAGACCAACCTTGGCAAGCGTTGCTTAACCTCTAGGCATTAAGTAATTTGTATAAAGTCCTTAGTTGACGTTATACCTAAATTCGACACTCAAAGACTTTATCAAGAGATTTGAAAATGTTATCAAGACAACCATTTTGTAATACGATAATGTAATCTATACATCGCCATGAGCCTCAATTAGGTGAACCATTGATAAATATCTATCTGTTTTGTTAGTATTTTTTCCTGTTACAGATACTTTTCAATATAATTTATTTTCCTGTGGAACAATATCACGGAACGATTTGCATGCGTCAAATGTTTGTGCAAAAAGAACAACGCCTAAAATTGGTCGTTTTTTATAGCACGCTAAGCCTGACTGTCCACTGGAGCGGGGAGGAGAGGAGCGGAGAAATATTAACCAATGGAATTGCATAAAATCTCAGTGACTGACGCGGAGCGGCGGTTTTATGCAATTACATTGGTTAATATTTCTCCGCTCCTCTCCTCTCCACTCCAGTGAACAGTCAGCCTAACGCCACTTTTTTAGATGTGTAGAGTACTTCTATACTGCCCAATCTAGGGGGTCCAAATGCCTCCTGCCGGAAGCTTTACGCGGGGGTTGTGCGGTCCATGGCCCTTTATGGGGCGCCAGTATGGGCGCCTACTTTGAGGAAGCGACCTGCCCGTTACCTCAACGCGTCTCAGAGGGTCATGGCCATCCGGCTGGCCCGGGGATACCGCACGGTCTCTGGCGAGGCGGCGAGCCTCCTTGCCGGACTGCCGCCATGGGATCTGGAGGCGAGAGCCCTCGCGCACATTTACGAGTGGCGCGTGGAGGCGCAACGCCGGGGCGAGACACCTCTGCCGCGGCAAATCGCAGCAAGGCGGACGGAGCTCCGGCAGGACCTCATGGCGGTATGGAGACAGCGACTGTCGCAACCCAGCGCTGGGCACGCAACAATCCAGGCGATAAGTCCCCTCTTTGAGGAGTGGCTGGAGCGGCGCCACGGCGTCCTCACCTTCCGCCTGACACAGGTACTCACCGGACACGGTTGTTTCGGGAGATACCTGTTTCGGATTCGGCGGGAGGACGCGCCCGGGTGTCATCACTGCGAGGATCGCCCGGAGGACACGGTGGAGCATACGGTGGAGGTCTGCCCTGCTTGGGCGGAGCACCGCCGGGTCCTCGCCGAGGCGATCGGCGGCGGCGACCTCTCGCGACCGGCCTTGGTTCAATCTTTGGTCCGGAGCGAGGAGGCATGGGAAGCGATCACCTCCTTCTGCGAAGCAGTAATGCTAGCAAAGGAGGAGGCCGAACGTGTGAGAGAGAGGGAAACCTCACGTCCCAGTCGCCGCAACAGAAGAAGACGCCCCAGGCGTCGGGAGTCGCAGGACGATTCCCGGCCGCCGTAGGCGCGGGCCTGCGGACGGCGAGCAGTGGGTGGCTCGCCGTCTGATCAGAACTAGGCCCGGGTCGGCGGCGCGCTGCGATCCCAGCGCGCCTCAAAGAGATGTCAGCGTGGAAGACGGGGCCCGATAGGGCAGGTGCCTGCTGGGGCTGCGGAATCTGTTCGAAAGAGGTGCCGTAGCCTTGGAACACAAAGGGCACCAGGAGGAACACGGATGGGTTTTAGTCAGTAAGAGTCTGACACTCCCTCTTGCTTCACCCAGAGCGGGAGGAGTCATTTGATGATTTCCCATCCTTAAAAAAAAAAAAAAAAAAAAGAGTACTTCTATACAAACAATAGTTACTAAGGCAGCTCAGCTTTAAAGTCTATCTATCTTGAGTTGTGCGCCCTAATCCATTACGCGCATTTAAGAGGAAATGCAGGCGGAGAGAATTTGTGACTAAAAAAATACATGATTGGAGGTTTGACTTTCGCTCTGTTTCCTCTTCCAATATTGAACTGATTTCAAAGATATTTTTTGAACTGAATATGAAGGATATATACTGTGCTCCTATATTACTTTCTTCTTTAATCATTTACAAAAAGGCGGGTGGCAGATAGCGTAGCCATGGTAACTTAAAAAATACAACAGTGACAAATCTGAGATATGACGTTTTGAAGTCACACTATAATGCTATTTATCTACTGAGGAAAAGATAAGTACCTATGACTAACATTTTGGAAAATCATAAACAACGGCATTGACTTTTTGTTACATTGTTTTCCTTAATCAACACAATAACCAATATGCTTTTCCTAGCTATGTTTGTGTGGGGTAGTTTTCAGTCTAGAGATAAATACTAGCACCTATTCTACGTGGTAAGCCAGTAACAACGTAGCGGGTAACACGTACCTTTTGGTCGTTTAAAACTGGGAGGCTACTGTCTAAGCCCGAAGTCAATCGTTTCAGCCTTAGATGCGGGCGTTTTTTACTCCGTATCACCTAACTAATAAGAATGAGACAACACGATTTATCAGTTACTGTCAAATCGTGTTGTCATTCATTCTTAGTTCGGGTTCGGGACCAATCGTAAGTCCGTAGGTGATACAGAGTAGAAAATGCTCGTAACTAAGGCCGAAGCTCCGGACTTCAGACTTAGATAATAGACCCCCCGATGTCAGATTCGATTCGACTTCTGACTACCTGTAACGGCAGTGAACGATGTGATATTAATATGTTTGCATCATCATCATCTGCCTAGCCTTTTCTCAACTAAACACCAGGATTAACGTTCGCATAACTCGACAAAAATATCGTGATCAGATTTCCTTCTTCAAAGCCTTGACACATAAACAGTGTCTACGTGTCTGATAAGGTACTAAACTCAAAGCAATTATTTCAACATAACAATCTACAGACACTTGAATCGTCAAACGTTAGTCAGAAAGATGGAGCTAGTTGCACGTTCGAAGCATAGATCTTTATGGAGAAGAACGTGCAAGAAACTCAATAATAATGGACACTGTATTAAATCGACTAATTAGGTACTCAAACTCAACGCATTTATTTCAATGAAACCACTAAAATACACTTTTGTATCGTCAAGGAGTCAGTCAGAAAGAGGGAGCTTGTTGCACGTTCTAAAGCATAGATCTCTATAGACAGGTCCCGATCTAGGAGGGGGCAAATACCAGAGCATCAAAAATGAAGAGCGGCAAAACTGAAGGCAGCTCACGAACTCATAAATTGATGTAAAAACACTAGAGCATACAAGAACATACTCTGAATTTTTGTTGAAATTACATTCTAAAGGTAGCCTTTTTTGTTTCATCAAAAAGTCTAACTTATCATACCAAAAACAGTTAGTTACCCGATCCGATCCTATATCAGAACCATTTTCTGCCCTTAAGAGAAGTTATTTCGAAGGACGAATAGTGAACAGGTCACTTCTCATCTTATCATCGACCACATCACCGCTTTCCATCAGGCGCGATTGCGGTCAAACGCCAGCATATCATTAATAAAAAAGAAGAACGTGCAAGAAACTCCACGGACACATTTAAATTGACAACTTACATCTGAACAATCGCAGAGTGGGATACAGCAACACGAAACACTTTGAATACACCCCATGACGGATTTAGACTGAATCGCCAATGATTTTCATAACACATATTTATCTGTACCGGTATCAATACTTATCTCCTTATCGCCTCTTGGCTGGTACTAGAGATTATATGAATGGTTGGCTTGCCAGTGTATAACAGGATAAACGATTCATTAATTACTTGAATAGGGAAATCGTGACCATTTTTTTCTGTTTGGACATTCCGTGACGTTCTTTAGGTATTATCTTTTCTGAGGTGTTGTGCCGACAACAAAACCAAATTCTTTCATTTGAAATAGACCAGTAACAGGCACTTTTAAATTGTCAAAGTCTGTAAGGCAAATGAAATAAAGCTAGTTCTGCCGCGCCAGCTAGCGACAAGAGTTATAGTATGTTTTTCTGCAGCAAAACCACACTCATTGATCTATCTCCAGCGCAACAGTAGCACATTCCAAAGAGTAGATCCTATCAAGAAGAATGTGCAAAAACTCCATGGATACTCTATCAGATCAGTGTTTACAAAATCATGGTCATTAATTTACTGTCTAGCAAGGTTTTCCTAGGCAGGTATGACGCGAGCGTAGTTATATGCTGAGCTAATATTTGTTACAAAACTTTTCGCATTATTGCATTTTCACAACAAACAAAATCCTTTGTCATTTAATGTTCAAAGAAAAGCAAAAAATCCATCATGGCGGACGCTTTTGGCGGCAAAACGGTCAGGGCGAAGGAATCAAATTATTCAGCCCGGTCATGTACCTTTGCGTGAGTCAGATATAGGGTTACCATGTAATAAGAAGTTTTAAGATTTATTTCATTTTAATTTAATTTTTAATTAATATTTTACAGATGCATTTTTATTAATGGTGTAATCTCCGGGAGAAAAGTATTTCACTGATAAAATCCTACAATATGGCTAAGTGTCAATGACTACTATTTTTCTTTCTTTATTTTTCTTTTCTTTTAAGTTATGTTGCTCGATCCATCGTAGACTTTGTTTCTGTCATATCTGAGCTAGACTAGAGTGAAGACCAAACCCATAAGAAAAAATAAATGTTTGAAGAAAAAAACAAAATCCTGTGGGACAAACCATTTAAAGGGGTCCCCTTTAATTTTTAAATTTTTTTTTTTCTTTTTTTTGCGTAGGTATATAGCAATACAAACTCGGTGAACATGAGATACAGACCGCAAACAGACAGACGGACAGCGGAGGCTTAGTAAACGGTCCCGCTAGTATTTGGGTACGAAACCCTAATAAGGGATAAGACAGGATAGAATAGGATAGTTAAGTAAGACTACTAAGCAATTGCTGCAGCTTTTCTGTACCTACAAATCAAAACTTTAGGGGTATTCCGGTCGGCTGGTTATTATTATGTTTTAATTCTAGTCTGATCCACTATAAACTTTCTCATTCTGGTCTGATCCCCTACACTTTTTGACATATAAGTACAGTCAAGAGAAAAACAGATATTTATTTTCATTACAGTAACAATTTCGAACATGTTAGTATCTGACCGGAATAACATATTTTAATTTATTTTATGCACAGTGGATCAGACCGGAACAGAAAATATCATAAAATAAATACATAAAACTGATTCTCCAGGATATCAAATACCAGAAAAATTCAAACTTTAAGATTTCCGTCTCATTCATTAAAAAAATAACTATATGACTAGTGAATGAAGATTTCGAATAAATAATCTACAAATCTTTTATTCAGGTAATTAAAACTAATTGTATGATTAGAAATGTTTTTATGAGCTTCAGCTCGTTCGTACCAATAAGAGAATACCTACCAATTAAATTGACGTAAGAAACAAAACCACTTACCGGAAGACGCAACGTTGGAAGGCTTTCCACAAGGTGGACCGATGACCTGGTGAGGGCCGCGGGTAGCTAATGGGTGCGAAAAGAACAGAACCAGTTGTTGTGGTGGCATTTTGGGTAGGCCTATGTCTAGCAGTGGACGTCTTTCGGCTGATATGATATATGATGATGAAAAAAGAACCCGCAATTGCGTTGCTTTCATCATTTTCAACCTGCCCGGGTCATATGTTAGGTACTTGGGGGTCGTCGCCACATGGTTTGTTCTTTCATTCTATCATTCACTCCCTTCATGCTATAATTCACTCCCTTTTCTTCCATATTAGGTATTCCTCACAGAATCTAATCATCTTGTCTTTGGCTTCCCTCTCCTTCCATTTTATATCTATACCTATTTAATATTAGAAAGCAGAAGAGTTTGTTTGGTTGAACGCGCTAATCTCAAGAACTACTGGTTCGAATTGAAAAAATATTTTAGTGTTTGATAGCCCATTTATCGATGAAGGCTATATAAGACGACCAATAGGAGCGGAGCATTAATGAAAACTGTGGCGCAGACGAAGTTGCGCCGGTCACCTAGTTCTTTATAAAGAACTACTGAATGATGCATTTTAAAATTTGAATCTTCTTAAAATGTAGGACAACCTCGCGTGATTTTGTTATGTATTAAAAAGTCGTCTGATTTAGAGAGTGGACCGTATTCTCAAAATTATTGTAAATTCAGTTCCGAGACGGTGCAATTAAGTCAAAAGAAATTTTTTTTTGATCCCGTGGAACTGTCAGAATCTAAACTAATATTATAAAGCTTTGAATGCGCTAATCTCAGGAATTATACTGGTTCGAACTGAAACATTCTTTTAGTTTTTGATTTATAGCGCAGTTATCGTGATAGGCTGCTATATAATAAATATCACGCTACGACCAATAGGAGCGGAGACTTTACTGGAAAGGTCAGCTAGTGTTTCAAATAGGCATTTCAGTTTCTTTTACATAACAGTTACAATTTTTTAGTCCCTGTAATAAAGAACAAGCCTATTAAAACACTATAAACCCAAATAAAACGCTTATTTACACTTCAATAATACATCACTGCCTACCAAAATAAAAAAATATGCTACTGGCACTTAAACCTGTCAAACAATTTTATTTTTTCTAGAAATAATAGATGATCTAGAAAGAGTTTCGTAAAGTAGGTCATTTTCAAAGTCAGCTCACACTCATTGCTTGCGAACAACCCCTGATGACTCAGTCCCGCGTCTTTTGTCCCCATTCTAACAGAAGTGCAAAATTCAACCGATACACAGAGTAGAAAATAAGTATTTCTATTTCCGAATGCAGTAACGTGAAACGGTACGGACCAGTCTTTCGAAAGCCAAGTGACGTGCGGACGCGACAGCCGACATTATAAATAACCTCTTTATTTAATCTGTGCATTGTCAATAGCCCATTTCTTTTTTAATCGACTTTTTAAGGAACTGTCAGATGAGAATTTTCCTGTCAATTTAATTTTCCCGCGCAAGTTGGTGTTCTTTTTTTGTTTGTAAACAAATAATTAAGTGCGTTTGTATTTAGTTTAAATAAGTGGTTTTCTAATAAGTGGAAACGCAGTGAGAAATCGGACGGCTAAAGTGTGATACGTTGCGAATATTAGTGATTAAGTTTTGTTTTCAATTTAGTGCGGTAAAGTATTGTTTGTTATTTTTATTTTTTTTAATTCGAAAAGCGAAGGTTGATTGTGCAGTTGTAAAGTGGTAGGTACATTGCCGAATTTTATTCTTGTTTACATAGGACATCATTTTATTTTTCACTTTTTTTTTATTTTAAGTAAGCATTTATTGACACTTTTAAGCATTATAACTATTTGCGGAAATGGAACCCGCTTGTTCTCGGATACTGGCCTTTTGGCTACTCTATGCAAGATTCATAACAAAGGATCAATAACTTGAAATCTACTCTTACCGTCAGAATCACAGAATCAATTATCTATATCATATCTTCTGAATTTAAAACATTTACTTGTGTCAAAAAACACCGGCCAAGTACGAATTGGACCCTTACACGAAGGGTTCCGTAAACCGAAAAAAAAACACGTGTCTTGTATGGGAGCCCCCTTTAAATCTCCTAATATATAAAATTCTTCAGTTACTGAGTGAAACTTATGAGTCATAAGTCTTAACTATCAGTAACTGGATCGTGATAGTCTGGTAGGCAGTCGGTCCACCGGGACTGCGGACGGCGAGCAGTGGGTGGCTCGCCGTCTGATCAGAACTAGGCCCGGGTCGGCGGCGCGCTGCAATCCCAGCGCGCCTCAAAGAGATGTCAGCGTGGAAGACGGGGCCCGCAAGGGCAGGTGCCTGCTGGGGCTGCGGAATCTGTTCGAAAGAGGTACCGTAGCCTTGGAACGCAAAGGGCACCAAGAGGAACACGGATGGGTTTCAGCCAGTAAGAGTCTGACACTCCCTCTTGCTTCACCCGGAGCGGGAGGAGTCATTTGATGATTTCCCATGCCTAAAAAAAAGATTATTTTTTTTACTATTGATAGGCACGCGTTTGATCACTATCTCACCTGATGGTAAGCTATTATGTGGGCGAAGATGGAGCACGCTTGCCTAGAATTAACCTATTCACTCTTGACTTAAAGACTACCAGGTTGTAGCTATCAAAGGACACAGACTCTGACAGGGAATTCCACTCCTTTGACTGGAAGCCGACTTCAATATTTTTGAAGAAAGGCTAGGCATCGTCATCGTCATCTGCCTAGCCTTTTCCCAACTATATTGGGGTCGGCTTCCAGTCAAACCGAATTCAGCTGAATACCAGTGTTTTACGTGGAGCGGCTGCCTACCAGACCTCCACAACCCATTAAATAGGTAACACGGTATTTCTTGGTAAGACTGGAGTCAGATTGCCTGGCTTCTGACAATCCGTAACGACTGCCAAAGTTCTACAAATGACAGCCGGGACCAACAGCTTAACGTACTTTCCGAGGTACGGAGGAAACTCGGTATGTGAAGATGAGACCAACCACTGCATCTGTTATTCTTTAGCCACGAGTTCCTCCAAAAAGGCTAAGACATTCGTCTTTAATTTCTTCTTCTACCATACATACAGACTTACAAACAACTAGACTAATAATCACGGCATTATGGACAAAGGCGTATAAAATAATTAATTAATCATTATTTTTGTTTAATTCCATGAATTGTTACTTAGTCTTCGTCCTCTCTCCTAACTTTGCTGTGCCCGACAGGGTCCATATTGATCTTAACAATATTTATACCACCTATAATAATAATAATAATAATAATATTCCACACAACTATCACACAACGCCATCTAGTCCCAAGCTAAGCAGAGCTTGTGTTATGGGTACTAGACAACTGATAAACATACTTATATATTTCTAAATACATACATATTATAGATAAACTACACCCAGACACAGAACAAATGATCATGCTCATCACACAAACATTTGTCCTGGGTGGGAATCGAACCCACAACCTCTGGCATAGCAGTCAGGGTCACTAACCACTAGACCAACAGGCCAGCCACCTATATGTAGATACATAATATGGAATGCAATAAAATATAGAGTATTGAAAAACAAAATAATACATTGGGCATCAAAAAATAATCCACATCGCTGTCAATGGCAAAAGTGCCCAGAACACTGGCAGCATTGCCGCGTTGAATTGCGCGTAAAACCTCAAACCGCACAAATATAACAACATAATTGGGAGTTATATATTTGAGCCTTTTGGCGTTGAAACACTGGGCCCATGGGGTGCGAGTGCGCATCGAATCTTTAAGGACATCAGCAAACAACTTGTCGACTGTTCACGTGACCTGGGCTGGGCTTTCTTCGGCAGTCGTTGAAGGTTTGTGATCAGGAAGCGAGCACAGAAACAAATCCAAGTGATGATTTAATAGCACACCTGGTAACTATTGTTGCCAATTACTTAGTATTTATTTATTTACCTACATACGCTGCGGCTGGCAACGTCCAACCTTAGCGACAGAAAAATTGTGAACTTTCGACAATCACCGACTGAGCCAAATACGGTTTCTATTTTTAATCGATTTTAGTGTTTTATTTTTATAACTTCTAATTACACTTTTATGGCTAGACCTTCGAATTAAACATAAAAAGTTATAAAAATGATAAATAAATAATACATTTATTTACTCAGGAAATAATAACCCATTACACAAAAAAATATAAAATCAATCAATTATACAAAAAAAAAACTAATAAAATTAAAAAGCACAAATTAAAACAAAAATAAACTAACAATAAATTAAATTCCACAACCATTGATGTAAGTATAAAAAACCCTCCACAAATTAAATTAAATTAAATTAAAAGCAATAAATTAAAATCCCATCAATAAGTGAAAAGGTCAATAAATTAAAATTAAAAATGTCAATAAATTAAATTAAAAATCTTAATAAATTAAATTAAAAATCTTAATAAATTAAATTTTAAATTGTCAAAAAAATAAATTTCAAATGTCAAAAAGAACATAAGTATTAAATATCAGCGTGGCAGTTGATGCGGGATAACAGATGAAGAATACGTGTTGCACCTACCACAAGTTAAAGGCTCCACATAATCATCATCATCATCACATCATATCAGACGAAAGACGTCCACTGCTGGACATAGGCCTGCCCGCGCGTATCGCCACCACAACCGGTTCTCTGGCATCCATCGGCTACCCGCGACCCTCACCAGGCCATCGGTCCACCTTGTGGGAGGCTGGCCAACGTTACGTCTTCCAGTACTCGGTCGCCACTCCAGAACTTTTCGGCCCCATCGACCATCTGTTCTGCGAGCAATGTGCCCACTGCCACTTCAGTTTGGCGATCCTTCGGGCTATGTCGGTAATCTCGGTTCTCTTGAAACAACACACAACATAAATAATAACAGGCGCATTGGTCGAATTTTGAAGTTAAGCAACGCTTCCCGAGGTCAATCCGGAGTCAGATTTACTGGCTTCTGACTATCCGTAACGATTGCCAAAGATCTACAAATGATAACCGGGACCAACGGCTTATCTTGCATTCCGAGGCACGGAGGAAACTCAGTATTTTAAGATGGTCACCCATCCACAGACCACCTACGACAAGCGTTGCTTAACCTAAAAGATCGACCCGTGCGGCTGTTATTATCTAGCCACGAGCTCCTCCAGACGTTCAGTTATACCGTTAATATTTTATTACACGAATAACAGATTCGCCAATATTCACATCGAGATAATAACTAACTGTATAAACAGGCCAAACCGGGTCGCGAGTCTTGTATTGAGGTCAAGATAGATCGATTATAATAAGAAACGTTTTTTTTTAATCAAAAAATCTTGTTAATAGTTTTTGTAAAGAACTTAAAGTGGCTATGAACTGCCATTTTAATACCAGGTTGTTTTGCGGCATACCTGCGAAAGGAGAGTAGAGTAAAAAGAGATGTAGACATAGTGTGTAACAGTAGCTAAAATAGAAACTATACATATTAAATATAACATACAATACATAAATAACATACTAATACATACTATATGATATTAAAAGATAAATAATAATACATACCTATTTGCAACTATGACGAGAAGGAAAGATAGTGTTCTTTCACTCTTTTTCTTCTTCATTCCGGGAATATGTTCCTTAGGCATAACGCGGGCGAAGCTGCTGGCAGAATCTAGTTGACTATAAGTCTCTGTGCCACTATCTACTCCTGCCACCCACACTCGTCTACGCATCTTTGCTCCAATGATATTTCCCAAAGGAATCGCGGGAAAATGTGCGACTTTTTTTTAAATCTAACCTAATTATGGCACTCTGCAATAGTTTGGTTTTCCAAGAGTGGAAAAATTTTCGTGACCAGATCGTTACTTTCACAAATTACCTTAAAAAACCGGCTAAGTGCGAGTCGGACTCTCACATGAAGGGTTCTGTACCATAAACCGAAAAAAATACGTTTCTTGTATGGGAGTCCGTCCCCTTTAATTTTTAATTTAATTTAAGTTTCATTATTTGTTGTTATAGCGGCAATAGAAATACAGACTCTGTGAAAATTTTAACTCTCTACCTGTTACGGTTCTTGAGATACAGCCCGCTGACAGACAGACGGAAAACGGACCGACCGCGCAGGCTTAGTAATAAGGTTCCGTTGGTTACCCGACGGGCACGGAACCCTAAAAACAAACAATTTACGTACCTATTTTAACAGCCCGTTATCTTCACCCCAGTTCTCCAGTTCCATAAGTACTTTAGTTGTAGTATGTTGTATAAGAACTTTTCAGCAACTTTCCAAACTTTGAAAGCTCTCAGTGAGTGTTACCGGCTTACCGGCTCGTGGCTAGATAATAACAGCCGCACCGGTCGATCTTCAAGGTTAAGCCACGCTTGCCAAGGTTGGTCTGTGGATGGGTGACCATCTTAACATACCGAGTTTCCTCCGTGTCTCGGAAAGCACGTTAAGCCGTTGGTCCCGGCTGTCATTTGTAGAAGGCAGTCGTTACGGATAGTCAGAAGCCAGTAAATCTGACTCCAGTCTTGCTACGAAGTACCGTGTTACCCAGTTAATGGGTTGTGGAGGTCTGGTAGGCAGCCGCTCCTCGTAAAATACTGGTACTCATCTGAATCCGGATTAACTGGAAGCCGACCCCAATGTAGTTGGGAAAAGGCTAGGCAGATGAGTAATTGTTATTGAAACAAACACAAGTGAAATAAACATCACACACGAAGGGTTCCGGCAATAGAAATACACAATCTGTGAAAATTTCGAATCGCTACCTATTACGGTTCTTGAGATACATACAGCCCGCTGACAGACAGACGGACGGACGAACGGACGGACGGACAGCGGAGGCTTAGTAATAGGGTTCCGTTGGTTACCGTACGGAACCCAAAATACACACTGGGAAAATCGTATCTCAGCAAACAGCACCGCTCTGCAAGTTAAGGCATCTTTACCTACAGGTATACCAAAATACTCTTATACACGAATTATTTCCCCTATTTTTATTCATTGGGCGGACTATTTATTTATTTATTATTTGTTGTTTTGATGTTAACGACGTTTAGTACTTTTAGATCATCATCCGCCTAGCCTTTTCCCAACTATATTGGGGTCGGCTTCCACCCAAACCGGATTCAGCTGAGTACCTGTATTTTACGAGGAGCGGCTGCCTACCAGACCTCCGCAACCCATTAACTGGGTAATACGGTACTTCATAGCAAAACTGGAATCAGATTTATTGGCTTCTGACAATCCGTAACGACTGCCAAAGATCTTCAAATGACAGCCGGGACCAACGGCTTAACGTGCTTCCCGAGGCACGGAGGAAACTCGGTATGTTAAGATGGTCACCCATCCACAGACCAACCTTGGCAAGCGTTGCTTAACCTTAAAGATCGACCCGTGCGGCTGTTATTATCTTGCCACGAGCTCCTCGTTTGGTACTTTTAGATGCTCATGGCATTTTGTCGCTGACTGTACCCAGTCATTCCGCACACATTCCATAGGTACATAATATTCTTTAGACTTTCTGCTCTATTCACTAAGAGATAAGGTTTATTTTAACTAGAATCGAATTCACTACCAAGTAATCTCAATAATCAATGAATCATTATTTGATAACTCGTTAACGAAATTGAGGTAAATAATATGGAAATTAATGAACAGTAAAAACGCGTCGAGCGAGTAAGCGTGGCATATAAATGTTTAGCGCAGACACGGAGTAATATTTATCAGAGTCCGCATTTTATTGAGTGTGAGGTTTTCCCAATGACATGACGCATTGGAACGTATAGCTAACTTCTACTTTTATAATGACATTCAATTTATTTGTTTCATTTCGTAAAATTTTACTCAAAGAAAGCATTGCTTTATTTAAAAAAAACTGCTTTCAACGATTTTCGAAAACTCGCTTGCCACGCCCGGGAATCGAAACGACTAAAATCTTTAAAATTAAACCCTAGGTTATTACATCGATCGTTAGGGTAATAAGGAAGAAATCTCTCTAACAAACTTGATAAATTAAATGAAAAGAAAACCATGACATCTTAAATTATTTTAATTATTTACGAAAAAAAATTAAACTAATTAGTAGCTCGACATGGGCTCCAATTTTCGAAAATTTTTGAGTGCAGTTTACATTCTTTTCAAAAATGAAGGAATGTTTTCTTTGAGTCAAATTTTCGTGAAGACAGATGGATGGACGGATGAATATCTGTTACTCTTTCACGTCAGAACGCCTAAAAAGATCTTTATAAAATTTTGCACAGACGTAGATTATAGTCTGGAATAGCACATAGACTACTTTCATTTATTTATTTATTTAACAATTTATGTACACACATTTAATAAGAAGATAAGTAGAAAGAAACAGAAAAATAGGTACAAAGGTGATGCTTATTTCTATAAAAATCTCTTCCAGCATACCTGCGAAAGGAGAGTAGAGTAAAAAGAGATGTAGACATAGTGTGTAACAGTAAAAAGCTAAAATGAAAACTATACATATTAAATATAACATACAATACATAAATAACATACTAATACATACTATATGATATTAAAAGATAAATAATAATACATACCTATTTGCAACTATGACGAGAAGGAAAGATAGTGTTCTTTCACTCTTCTTCTTCTTCATTCCGGGAATATGTTCCTTAGGCATAACGCGGGCGAAGCTGCTGGCAGAATCTAGTTGACTATAAGTCTCTGTGCCACTATCTACTCCTGCCACCCACACTCGTCTACGCATAACGAATGTAACACATTTTTTTGCTAATATTACAATTGTAACTGGCTAGTCAGGCAAAATGTAAAAGAATGTGGTCTGACCTCATTTGACTTGACAACTGTTCATATTTACATGTCATTATCGGTGGCTAAATTAAATGCATATTATCACGCCTGCTGACAGAATGGGGTAGGTAGAGGTCTAAATACAGTGTTACTTTGGAGAAGCCATCATTATCATCTGCCTACCCTTTTCCCAACTACATTGGGGTCGGCTTCCAGTCAAACCGGATTCAGCTGAATACCAGTGTTTTACGTGGAGCGGCTGCCTACCAGGCCTCCACAACCCATTAACTGGGTAACACGGTACATCTTGTGCAGCCTTTTTGGTTGTGTGTCCGGCCAAATTAGGCGGTGTCCGGCCTTTATTAGGCTTTTTGAATTTGAGCTTTATTTTATAGGTAAGTAAGTACCACTATTGCAATAGGGAAGATGCAAATACAGAATTTATGAGAATATTGTCAGTAAAATGATAAAAAAGTATAAAACAAAGGCCATTGCAAGGTTTTTATTTTAGTTAATATCGATTCTTAACAAAAATAATGAATTAAAGTAACGTGAAACGGAACGTATTTAAAAACAACAATCGGCGTTTAGTGACGTATCTGCTGTTATGCCAACGAAAAGGCAACCTTATGTCTTTGAGTTAGGACAGTTCTTGACCAGTGATAGACACGAGTGACGTCATCGTCCGTTTTCGCGCGAACCTTTAAACTGTCGGTTTAAAAACGCAATTTTGGCAATAAATTAAAGTGTTTTCATTTCTTATTTATGTGGTGGTCTATTCTAGACGGAGTTCTTTAAAATTAAAGCAAAAATGGAAATATTGCATGTTCCCTATTATAGAGTTTAATATAGTAATGCATATTTAATGATTTAGGTATAATCAGAAGGACTGACTCATTCAATTTGATTGTTGTTTCAGAATTTAAGGTAAAATTTATGGCAGCTAAATGATAAAAAACCTTGTGTTACTTTAAAGAAAATGAACGTGATATAGGTACTAAGACTAAAAAAATAAGGGTGTCCGGCATTTTTACCCAAATGTCCGGCTAAACTTGCTGGTCTGTCCGGCTTTTCGGTTTGCAGACCTGGTAACCCTATCCGCAATCACACACACCCTCTCACAATTGTTCACGCACACCTCCATCACACTCAAAGACAAGACTGGATACACACCTATAAGGTTACCTATTAAAATATTGTAATCTCCTTTTTTTATCTTTTTCTAAATTTACATTGATATCTACACTTAATACTAGTTGACCCTAGCGACTTCGTCTGCGCAAACAAACAAACTCTTCAGCTTTATATATTAGTAGGTATAAGATACTAATCTATCTTAATATATATAAATCTCGTGTCACAATGTTTGTCCTCAATGGACTCCTAAACCACTTAACCGATTATAATAAAATTCGCACACCATGTGCAGTTCGATCCAACTTGAGAGATAGGGTAGGTAGGGTAGGTAGGGTAGGTAGGGTAGGTAGGGTAGGTAGGGTAGGTAGGGTAGGTAGGGTAGGTAGGGTAGGTAGGGTAGGTAGGGTAGGTAGGGTAGGTAGGGTAGGTAGGGTAGGTAGGGTAGGTAGGGTAGGTAGGGTAGGTAGGGTAGGTAGGGTAGGTAGGGTAGGTAGGGTAGGTAGGGTAGGTAGGGTAGGTAGGGTAGGTAGGGTAGGTAGGGTAGGTAGGGTAGGTAGGGTAGGTAGGGTAGGTAGGGTAGGTAGGGTAGGTAGGGTAGGTAGGGTAGGTAGGGTAGGTAGGGTAGGTAGGGTAGGTAGGGTAGCCAGTTGACGGGAGCGAAGCCGCGCGGGTCAGCTAGTACTAATATATAAAGTTGAAGAGTTTGTTTGCTTGTTTGTTTGCTTGAACGCGCTAATCTCAGGAACTACTGGTCCGATTTGAAAAATTCTTTCAGTATTAGATAACCCATTTATCGAGGAAGGCTATAGGCTATATGTTATCACGCTAATACCAATAGGGGCGGAGCAGTAATGAAAATTGTGACGCAAACGAGGTTTTATATAAAGTTGAAGAGTTTGTTTGCTTGTTTGTTTGCTTGAACGCGCTAATCTCAGGAACTACTGGTCCGATTTGAAAAATTCTTTCAGTATTAGATAACCCATTTATCGAGGAAGGCTATAGGCTATATGTTATCACGCTAATACCAATAGGGGCGGAGCAGTAATGAAAATTGTGACGCAAACGAGGTTTCGTGGGTCAACTAGTATAGATATAAAGCTGAAGAGTTTGTTTGCTTGTTTGTTTGCTTGAACGCGCTAATCTCAGGAACTACTGGTACGATTTGAAAAATAATTTCAGTGTTATCCCATTTATCGAGAAAGGCTATACCTAGGCTATATATTATCACGCTAAGACCAATAGGAGCGGAGCAGACGAAGTTGCGCGGCTCAACTAGTATTGAATAAGATCGGTAGATTATTTCATGATTACTGGCATTTCCACTGGCATCTGCTTTATTTCATCATCAACAAAAATATAGCAGTATCCGCATTATATTTGGAATCCTCTTGAAATTCTCCTCTGGATACTGAGCAATGCAATAGTTATACTCGTATATTAATAGTAACGGTTCTCTATTGATCAGTCTGTATGTATATGCGATGACTAAACATTTTCGGGTGCATATTTGCCTAAAGTTACGATGTTGACTATTTAAGAAAACACTTTTTTGTCGCAAAAAATCCCGCGATTCCGCGATCAATAAGTGTTTCCGTGAAATGTGACAAACCCGACGAGATTTTAGTCAGTAAGGCACTTGTTTCACCGCCGGCGATAAGCGGGTAGCGAGTAAAGCTTCGAACTCGAAACGAGTTGGCGAGCAGCGAGTAGCGAGTGAAAAGTTTCGATAATTTTGACGCTCGGCTTTCAGCGAGTGCTTTTGTGCGACGCGACGGGTATTTACTCGCAATACTCGCTCCGGCCCGCATTAGGCACTTGTCTCACCGCCGGCGAGGAAGTACTCGCTTCCTATATATCGCTATCCACCATTTGCTCGCTGAGGAAAGGGACAAAAGAGACACATACGTTCATAGTCGATAGCTGGCTGTTCACACAGCCGGCGAGTGGCTCTTAACCCTAGTTGATCGAAGCGACAAGAGCTATGAAAGATTGTACTCGTTTAGCGACACTCGCTTGGCGGTCAGAACAACCAAGCTACGGTAATTTCTACCTATAGTGCGGGCCCGAGCGAGTATTGCGAGTAAAACCACATCGCACTGAAGCACTCGCTGAAACCCGAGCGTCAAAACTATCGACACTTTTCACTCGCTACTCGCTGATCACCAACTGTTTCGAGTTTGAAGCTTTACTCGCTACTCGCTGATCGCCGGTGGTGAGACAAGTGCTTTATGGGTAGAAATTACCGCTGTTTAGTTAGTTCTGACCGCCAGGCGAGCATCGCCGAGCGAGTGTCGCTGAGCGAGTACAATCTTTGATAGCTCTTGTCGTTGCGATCAGCAGTAGGTAGGGTCGGGTCAGCAGTGTGTACAGCCAGCTATCGACTATGAATATATGTGTCTCTTTTACTCACACGAGCAAACAGTCGATAGCTACTCGCTTCCTCGCCGACGGTGAGAGAAGTGCCATAGTCTGACACTCCCTCCCGCTCCGCCTATAGCGGAATCATCAAAAAACTCCTCCCGCTTTAGGCTGGGCGGGAGAAGTCATTTTACTGGCTTGGTAAAAATGTATCAAATTTACCAAGCCAGATGACGTCACGCGTGTTTTCAGCTCGCTGTATCCTCATAAGTTTTTGGTTAAATGAAAAAAGAAAAAATACGTGACCAATATTTTTTTGAAAATCTATCAGATGGACTAATTAGATTTTTTTAGTAAAATACCCTATTCAGCATCATCTGCCTAGCCTTTTCCCAACTATACTGGGGTCGGCTTCCAGTCGAACCGGATTCAGCTGAATAAAGGTATTTTACGTGGTGCGGCTGCCTACCAGACCTTCACTCTTGAATTAAAAGTCAAGAGTGAATAGGTTACTTTACTTCTTCGCAAGCGTGCTCCATCTTTGACCGCATCGCTTACCATCAGGTGAGATAGTGGTCAAACGCGTGTCTACCAATAGTAAAAAAAAAAATAACAACAATAACAAAATCTGGACAGAATGAACTCTCACTAACCGACTTCTTCAAAAAGGAGGAGGTTCTATGTTGGATTTTGTTATATGGATTTTGGTCCGAATTAAAGATATTATTATTATTATTTTTTCATGTTTTTGACTTCTCGGGTCCCTAGAGACCCGGTCCTTTGGTAGGCGTACGAGGGGCTGAAGCCAACTCGCAGAGGCCTCTTTAGATATTTCAAATGGAATGGGACACCAACCCACGATTATCCCTGTATGCACTGTGAAAGTATACCCAAGGACAATCCCCGGTTGGAGCAAAACTATTGCAGAATATGGAAACAAAAGATGAAACGCTATGGGTTTGGCTGGTTTAGTGGACTAATAATCGTTTACTATGGAAGAACTATTGGCCCCTGCCTGACCATTGACAATTAAAACGGCTTTATAATAGCAGGGGGTGACTTGCACACTCAATAAATGCCCCCCCCCCCCCCCCGAAAAGGGTCGCTAGCACATTATTATTATTATTATGTTCGGCTGTATGTATTTTTTTTTATGTATGTTCACCGATTTCTCCGCCAATTGTGGAACGATTTTAAAAATTCTTTTCATTCGAAAGCCTGTTCTCATGAGGTGGTCCCATTGTCACCAAGTTAGAATCCGATGATGGGATCCCATGAAAATCGAGGGAAACCCTCAAATTTTATAAGCACATACACGGGTTTTCATAAACTTTCTAACGCAATTCAGGTATTTGTGCCTGGTAATCATCATCTCATGTTGCTGAGCTGATGGTGGAAGGTATAAGTCAGGATCTGATGATGGGATCCTATAAAAAATGTATGTTCAGCAATATTTTCGCCAATTGTTAACCGATTTGGATGATTCTTTTTTTGTTTGGAAGAGTATTTTCTCGGACTGGTCCCTTTTAAATTTGGTGAAAGTCTGATGAAGAACTTCGGAGGTAGGCAACGGAACTCTTCAATACATGAAGGCAAATGGATCGGGATTTCTGAAATCGCATGTCTGTTGATTGTTTACACCAATTCATAACATAACATCACGCCGGCATGCTGTGTTTATAGTTTCACTTTTTAGTGGTACCTACGTTCCACTAAAAAGTGAAAAATAAAGAAACTTTTTAACAAAAAAATAAAATTGACTTCCAAAACGTAAAACAGCGAGAATCCTCAGATTACAATTAAAATTCACCTTTCTAAATCCTTAATAGCACATCCAGACATTAATTTCACTCATAAAATACTCTATTTTATTATTATAGTAAAACTAAAAAGGACAGGATGCGACGTCTCCCGGAATCCATCAAGAAGAGAGCGTATTCTAAAAATGTTCCCATTTCCTGGCGGTTTATTACGAAATATCCTAAAACGGCTTGACGAGATAATTATGTCTACTTTGGAAGTTTCTGGACTCACCTTTGATTTGTTAAAATAGTTTCTTCACATACCAACCACTGCAGCTGTTATTCTTTAGCCACGAGCTCCTCCAAAAGGCTAGGCATTCGTCTTTAATTTCTTCTTCTACCATACATACAGACTTACAAACAACTAGACTAATAACCACGGCATGGACAAACGCGTATAAAAAACAAAATAATACATTGGGCATCAAAAAATAATCCACATCGCTGTCAATGGCAAAAGTGCCCAGAACACTGGCAGCATTGCCGCGTTGAATGGCAATGCTGATAAAAAAAAATTGTTTCTTAAAGGCTTGTGTTTAAACACCGCCCAAAAAAGTACCTATTTTACTACCAAAAAAGTTCTAAACGGTTACTAAAACGGATAAATGGTCACCAAATAATATTCGAGAAGTAGCGGTTGGTCACAATTCTAAACTAACCTAACCTATTTTATCCAGTTTGTAACCCCAAGCCTACATTTTATGGCAATCACAGTTGAGTTGGATAGAATTTGGTGACCATTGATCCATTTTTGGTGACCGTCTAAATTATACCCTTTCTTAAATACCAGATACCAATATTTACTAAGAAAGCATTCTATACTTTAATATGAGGGCCGATTCTAAAATTGATTAACAAGAAACGTGTTTTTTTTTCGGTTTATGGTAGGTACGGCACCCTTCGTGAGACAGCCCGACATGCGAATGTGAACGACATTCGCATGTAAGACGCAAACTGTAAAAAAGCCTCAAATTCCATAAAATATTGACAGTTTGCGTCTGACATGCGAATGAATGTCAGCTTAAATTCCTAAAAAAACGGCCATGAGCGAGTCGGACTTTCACCCAATATTAAAAAATAATAAAAAAAAAAACATTTTATTATTTGTTGTTGTAATAGTAAAAGATATACACTGGGGGAAAATTTAGGCTGAGCGTACACTTGAGTCACGATAGTTTTAAGACAGACTATTGCGTCACAAAAAATATGAAGCCGCGCAAACTTCAAACAAAACGTCTTATAGACAAAATGTTTAAATACCTACAAGAACTGCACAGCGACAAGTTGGCTTCCCTTTTGTATGTATGCGGGCGCGCACCACATCAACGACAAAACAGTCTAGCGACGTCCCTTCTCTCTTATAGTCTCGTCCGATATATTACTTTCCTCTATGGTCTCGTCCGAGCGATCAGAGAGTAAACACGTCGCATCATGTTTACCGACGAAGAACTCTTAGAAAAATTAATTGACGAGGTTGAAAAGGGACCTGCCCTTTTCAACCTCGTCAATTAATTTTTCATCATGTTTACCGACGAAGAACTGTTAGAAAAATTAATTGACGAGGTTGAAAAGGGACCTGCCCTTTTTAATAAAATGTGTAAGGAATATTCATCGTCGTAGTAGACAAAACAGTTTCGTTTTAGGTACGCGACGTGTCGTAGACAAAACAGTTTCGTTTTAGTTTTAAGATAGACTTGTCTATGTTAGGAAAGTCTGCCTTAAAACTGTCGTGACTCAAGTCTGCGTTCAGCCTCACTCACATAGTATCAGAAGCATTTTATAAATATTGATTAGGGTTAATGACGATATTTCGATAGCGTTTGTCAATACAATTTTTGAATGTTTGACAATCGCGTTCGCTTCGCTACCGCTGGCAGATGTCACTTGTCTAGAGGCTCTATCGCTATCGCTATAGTTACGTTTTTATTTTAAGAATGGGAATGACTTCTCCCGCTCTGGGCGGAACAGAAGGGAGTGTCAGACTCTTACCGACTAAAACCCATTCGTGTTCCTCCTAATGCCCTTTACGTTCCAGGGCCACGGTCCCTCTTTCGAACAGATTCCGCAACCCAGGATAGGTACTTACAAGTCATATTTCGTTATTTCATAATTATATAGAGTCGAATTAAAGTGCAATTATTTTGAAGTTTATTACTCAATCAAGTCGCATTATGTGAGCGGATTTGGAAGCAATTTTGCACCGAATTAAAATACAGACATATATCCTTTTATTGCAACATTGTTACTTACGAGTTTTTATCCGGATAACGAGATATTATAAAATTACTGTAAACACGTACTTAATCATTTATGTTACAAAAAGATTTGACCTGTGCTAATTCTACAAATTTTTAGGATTCCGTACCCAAAAAGTAACCAACGAAACCCTATTACTAAGCCGTCCGTCCATCCATCCATCCGTCCGTCCGTCCGACCGTCCGTCTGTCTGTTAGCGGGATGTATCTCAAGAACTGTAACAGGTAGAGAGGCCAAATTTTCACAGATTGTGTATTTCTATTGTCGCTATAACGACAAATTATAAAATTAAGGTTTAATTTACGGAACCCTTCATGTAGGAGTCCGTTCGCATCAGAGTCGCAATCTGTCGAAAAATTTGATTCTTCGGTTGGTTCGGTTTTTAGTGACAGCCAGAGTTTAGTTTATGCCCGGTTGATCGCAATAAACAAAGTAGACGTACATACAGCTTTGTCCTTGTATACACGGTTATGTATAACGCTTGAATACCGTTTTAGAACGAGACTTCGCGCATATCCTCAGATCAAAACTAAACTAACTATGTTTGAATCGATAAAATAAAAAAAAAACGAATGCATTTAAAGCATAACACCGACCCAAACATAAATCATTATTATTTCGAATTTGGAATCGTAAACTCGTTGGATTATTGCCAGAGTATAAAATGACCGCAATCATAGACAAAATGGTGGAAGCTCGTTGTTATTTGATTTTTTATTGCTTTTAATTTTTTTTATGGCTGGTTTTGTATGGCGTGGGATGTATGTTTCTGATGTTTTCGATTTAACAGCCTTTGTGGTCACCAAGCTGTCTGTCAAATGTGTTGATTGTTACAATATTCTTTTTTTTACCGCGTCTTCGCATTCGACAATCGCGTTCGCTGCCTACTGCTAGTACTGCTGCTTGTACAACTGCCTTTGTCTAGAGCATTGGCTCCGAACCTGAGGGTAATTACCCCCCCGGGGGTAAATCAGCTATTCTGTGGGGGTAACGAAGAACCTTAGTAATTAAGACCTAATCTAAGAAATACGTTTTTCTAACTGTCGTCGCGTCGTCACGATCACCTCGCCAATATCGGTGGGCGATGTTGGGAAAATAGACCCAAATCGTTACATCATCAATGGTCTCAATTTTGAGGAGCTCGTGGCTAGATATTAACAGCCGCACGGGTCGATCTTCAAGGTTAAGCAACGCTTGCCAAGGTTGGTCTGTGGATGGGTGACCATCTTAACATACCGAGTTTCCTCCGTGCCTCAGAAAGCATGTTAAGCCGTTGGTCCCGGCTGTCATTTGTGGATCTTTGGCAGTCGTTACGGATAGTCAGAAGCCAGTAAATCTGACTCCAGTCTTGCCATGAAGTACCGAGTTACTCAGTTAATGGGTTGTGGAAGTCTGGTAGGCAGCTGCTCCTCGTAAAATACTGGTATTCAGCTAAATCCGGCTTGACTGGAAGCCGACCCCAATATAGTTGGGAAAAGGCTAGGCAGATGATGATGATTATTCAGACTAAACTAACTCTATGCCAAATTTCATGAAGATCCTTTCAGGCGCCCTGACGTGAAAAAGTAAAAAACATACATCCATCCATCCACACAAACTTTCGCATTTATATTATTAGTAAGAACTGTAGATGTAGGTAATGTTTTTGGTGAGAGAAAATTTCTTAGTTAGTCATACAAATCCTTCGCTAAATAAACAGCACAGTAACTGCGCAGAAACCACATGATATTCGTGTTTACATTCCCACCATCCATCATGGGTTGATTCGTAATTCGTTTTTTTAATTTTCTTTCAATGTCAACCATCTTGTTTTACGCGTTGACGTCATAGCACTTCCTCTCAGCACTCACGCTAAGAGTTGTTTGTGTTTCAAGTTTTAAATTAATTTGAAATGTGTCTGTTTACATTTTTGCGTGTTGATAAATTGGCTAGTTTTTTAATATTAGATACTTAACTAGATAGCTACTAACTCATATTTTGTACTACGTTATGCCTGCGACTTTATTATCATCACCATATCAGCCAAAAGACGTCCACTGCTGGACAAAGGCCTCCCCCAAATCTTGGGGGGGGTTGCCATAATCGTCCCGTTTGGCAGGCGGGTTGGCGATCGCAGTGTTGGTGTTGCGTTTTACAGAGAACGCTGCTGCCCATTCTCTGGTGAGTACCTTAGAAGCCTCTTACGACACCCACGGGAAGTGATGGGATGGTATTATTCTTCTACGGCACCATACGGCACCAGCCGACTCCATACGGCTTGGCGCTTAAATTAAGTTTATTTATTTCGAGCAACGGAAACTCATATACACAAACATAAAAAAATACGTAAAACACATACCTAAATAAGAAACTGGATGAATGTTTGTAACTCAAACGAGAGAACGGCTGCACGGGTCTTAATTAAATTTAGCACATAGGTAGATTATAGTCTGGAATAACTCATAGTACACTTTTATCCCAGGAGTACCTACTCCTAAATTATCCTAAGGGAACATTCCCTTAGGATAATTTTCGACATTCGGAGAAGCGGAGCCGCGAGTCTAAATATTAAAAAAAAACTGCTGGGTACTAAGTCTTGATCTATGATATCCTCGTTGCGGTTTGAACGATTGGTCGAGTAATTTTTGAATGACTGAGCATGAGGTACTAGGTTCGATTCCACGATCAGCGTACCAATAGGGAATATGCATGAAAATATATTTATTTTCTAAACAGTT